>CM019074.1:15650180-16850180 GCA_009667805.1 Leptobrachium leishanense
ATCATTATTATATGTATACGTCATGTCCTGTCTGTATATTATAACAAAAAATGCAATAAAATTTGAATTTTCAATAATTTACAACGTGTAAAGTGTTGTTTTTTTCACATTTTAACATGCGAGCAATTTCGGTTATATTTTGTATGGGGTGCGCTTGTGAAAAAAAATTAGAATTGGGGTCTCGTTACATTTTTTTGGGGGGAAATTACGCGATTTTTAACAAACGCACCTCAAACGAAAATCGTTAGTGCAGCATCATTGTTCACATTATAATTGAAATGGGAACAATATTGCTGCATTAACAAAAAAAAAAAACTTTTTTAAAAATATTTTTACATGGTCATGTTTGGTATTGTTGGAAAGGCCATGCTCTGGCCGATCCAACAATATCAAACATTAACCCCTAGCTGCCACAAATCGGGAGATAGGGGGATCATTGGAACCCCCTATCTTCAACATTGCTGGCAGCTAGGGGTAAACTCCCGGACTGGCGTCATCGTGCTATGGATGATGACACCAGTCCTCAGGGGGAGTTGCCGGAGGCTTGGCCGACATCCATGATGTCGGCCAGCTCCGGGAGAGGCTCACGATCTGGCGCTTTTAAGCGCCGAATCGTGATCTGGCTCCCCAGGGGTTAATGTCAGCCACCGTTTGGAAGGGCAGGCTGCGCCCTTCCAAATGGTGCCTGCCTTAACCCTGTGGCCCCCGGCGATCGGGAGGGAGAGAGGTCTGAATGACCTCCACCCCCTCCCTTTCAGGCGCCTCCTCCGCACACGCAGGGGGGGCGCCTGAATTAGATGTCATCGCGCCGCCGCAATGACATCTAATGTCCCCGCCGGGGTCCTGGAGTGCTGGGCTGACATCCAAGATGTCAGGCCGCACGGGGGGGCGCAGCAATTGGCCGGAATCCCGGTCGATAGCTGCCTCCTGTGCTAGGATGCGCTCAGCGTGTCCGTAGCACAGGAGAACCACTTGACTAGACGCGCTGAGCGTTTAAATCGTTAAATCGTTTTTTTCTTTTTTCTGTAGCAGCCCTTTTTATTATCATTCATTGGACCTTATATGTAAATTTCAGACATTTTCGTTCTGTAGCTTCTTTGCAAACAGCGTTTCACTTTTCAAACATTCAAGCGTACTGTTTTTTGTTTTTCCACTCCATTCGTTTGCAGTGTCGGGTTTTTCTGGCGGCTGCTCTGCGCTCTGATCAGCTTCTGCTCGGGTTTCTCCGGCGTGTTCGGCGGTGTTAATCCAGATGTTTTTGCGGGTTTCGGTGTGCCTTCGCCGGGTTTTGCGGTGAGTGTTCGTCGGGTTTGCAGCGGCTTTTCCTTGCACTATGACGGCCCTGTGGTGCTTGCTGAATACACCGCAGGGTCGTCGAAATGGGATCGCCAAATCGCACCGAATTGAAGAGAACGAAAAGTCACCGAACGTGCGGTGACTTTTCGATTCTCTTTGAATAACCCTGTCTGTGTTCTGACATCAGTAGTGTCCGATCTGGTGACTGGCAGCTGGGAATTTCAAAATCCGGGCTGCTTGTGATGCTGGGTGGGGAACAAGCCTCTTCCACTTCATACAGCATTTTCACCCAATCAAGGCTGGAGGAAGAGGGGGCACTCCTCACATCCTGACCTCTTTAAAAAGGTAACATGGTCAGGATGAGTAGAGTGTCCTTTCAAAGTATTTGGAGTATCAAGCGGTAATGTTTTTAGTGTGTATGGACCTTATAGCCCCTAAGCTGTATCTAAGGTTGGAGACACAAGTGGAGTGTACCTTGTACTTTATATTAATGAAACTTTAACTCTGTATAAAGATAACGTCATATGATTCAGATTGTGTTAATTAGACCCCAATAATTTCCCATATTAGTTTCACTTCAGGACAGCAGGGGAATTAATGCATTTCAACAATATTTGGGAAAGTTTGCTAAAAAAGAATAGCACAAGCAGCATTAATGGTGGAAGCGATAACACAGCAGAAGGGGTACGCAAGATAATATTGAAGCCGGGCATGTCCAGGCTCTGATGGGAATTATTTTTTGTTTAAATATAAAATGGGGGATTATTGCTCCTTTAAAAGCACAGATCTTTACTTGTATGAAACATTAATAATGAGCAGGTGAAATATGGAAAACAATAGGGATTAGGGACAATGTGAAATTCTTGTCTCCTAGGGACTGCGGTGGTCATTAATCTTTAAGAGCTGAACCGCTCTATATGAGACCATCTAAAAATGGACTAATATTTGTCTTGGAGACAGGGAAGCTTTTTATATGGGGCCTCGGAGAACTATAGAAAAGGGATTGTATGATGGAGTCAGGATCACGAGCTACATGTAAGGCAGGTGTGGAAAATATGTGCTGAATTTAGCATTGAGCCAGGTATGGGACGTCCCTGTTAAACCAGCAAAATGTTAGACCTGTGCCAAAAGGTGATGAAATTCAGCAGGAACCTTTTCAGAGGCCCGTGGACAATAACTATTTTAGAGAGTGATTCTCCTGTCCACCTTGTCCCCTGGCTCTGTCACCATGCAATGTAGCGATTGTTGAATGAAAAGGTAAATAATCACCCTTTGCCTGGCACTAGCCTGCGGTGTGCCATAACCATATGGCCAGTGTACAGGATGTGGTAGTTAGATAATATTTACCTGGTTTTTAAGTGTCAACATAAGACGCAATATCATATTCGGTGCTAGCTGGTAGTTTTGACTCAAGCTTGAATATGTACATAGAACTTGGAATCTTTACACCTCGAGCAGATCCCAAAATCATGTGTCTACAGTTTGTTAAAATCTCTAAGGTCTATTCACAAAGCTCCGAAATTGCTTTCAATTTTGGTGCTTTGCGGTTTGGCCCAGTTTGCCGCATTTCAGCTATTCCATTTTGCCAAAAACACGATGAATTCACTATTTAGCAAGTGGTCACCGTATTTTACTGAAATTCGAGTCAACGAAGCAGTTATTGGATGGCCGAAAACCTCCAAACTGCACCAATAACCACCAAACTACACCGATTTGGCATCGGCGAACTCCACCTGACTGGGAAAATAAACGGAAATCTTCTATTCTCCTAATAGGTGTTTAAAGCAATGTGTTAAAATGTGTCTAAATAATAAAAAAAAAGGTCTTTTGAATCATAATAAAAAGGTCTGTTACAGAATTTTAAAAAAAGTCTTAAAAAAATTGGGAACCAAAATTTAGTCTAAAACAAACACAAAAATTAATGAAAGGTGTTCTAAAAAATAAATAGATAAAATGGCTTTATGCTGAAAATGAAAAGAATAAGTGGTCTTTAGAAACTTTTTTAAAACAGATATTATGTTTTTACATTGAATCCTAAGGGATTCACCGGTTTTAAACCTGTCGAACTGAACCACCAAAAATCAGGGCATTTCGCCGGCATTTCAGCATTCTATGAATAGAAGACCCAATCGTCTTCTATGGTGCAATTTCGGTGCTGCCACCTAATTGCTGTGAACTGCACCATATTTTGCTGTCAATTCACTGTTCGGTGCAATGCGGTGGCAAATTCCGAGGTTAGCGAATAACCCCTTATGTTTTTGTTGGTTTTTGTTAATTCTTGTCTTGTTTGTTTGCATCACTAGAAACATTTTTATTTCCAACTGTAAGTCCTCTGTGTCCAGGGCTGTGGCCAATTTTTTGCCTTGGATAGGGGTGATGCAGAGAACAGTTTTTCCAGGAATCAGCAACACATGTATGCTTGCAGCTAAATATGACCATTACTACCCATGTGGGAACTCTTTAGCAACACTCCGACTGGCAGCCAGTCATCCTGGTACGAACCTGCTCAGGGGTGACTTAGCATTTGGTGCTGGGCACATCACCAGTGATATAAAAATCTCCATGCCAGCCATGCACCCCCTCCAAATATGCTGAATGGCACAGCTGCTAAATGTAATGGTGTCTCTATTGAGCATGTACACAGGAGAATATATGAGTTGGGAGTAATTTTTTTCCCAATGCTTTGGATAATTACAGTACATGTAAAAGAAGAAACAAAAGATCCATTGCGATTGCGTAGAAAAATAAACAGATGTGAAGATTCAAAGATTTTGATACATTTTTGCAGTCATAAGCAACTAGGTGCAGGAAAACAGTTGACTTATACTCTACTACAAAGAGCATAAGTTCCAGGGTCTTCCTCTGGATACAAAGAAAGAATTTCAATTTATACAAAGTATCAATGACTTAAATAAAGTCTGGAGTCTTTGTGCCTTCAGTTAGGGCTCCCAGCAGGGACCATGGGGAGACTCTTCTCATTGTGGAATGGACCATGCCCACGTTGCACCACCGATGACTGCTGAATTCCATCCCATTCATCTTCTGTTATGCTTCCCAGTGATGGAGGTCAAAGGTGTGTATTTATCTCAAACAACAGCAGTTCATTGGATGATATTGTTTATTGACCATACTTTGAAGACCCTGCTCAGCAGTATGTAAAAATGTCAGCTTTATGCAAAGTATATACAAATAATTTGAGTTACTACTTGGTCACAGTAAAAGTCCAAAGTCTTAAACTTCTCTGCAGCCTACAAGAAGTACGCAATGCCCCTATTATTACACATTACCCTGAGCGTAAATGCATTAACTTTAGTGTATAATGCTTAAAGGCAACACTTAACCTCACTGAGAGGCCAGTGCTAGCTAAGCATTCCCTCGGAATAAAAACTAATGTATAAGTCTCTTATCTTTTAACTACCTGGAAATCATTGCACTGGACCTGAACTCTGCAGGGAGGAGAGAGCTAAATGTGTCTTTGCCATAATCTGTTCTGATGAGTTCATGGAGCATGATAAGATGCGTGTGGCCTGTGGAATTCATCATTCTAGACTGCAAAGAGTGAACCTGTGAGGTTTGGCGATACTCACATGTGACAGACAAGGAACCGACAAAATCATCTAAATAGTATTATTTATGCCATGTGTACCGATTTTATAATTTATTTCTTCAAACCTCCTCAAAATTCTCATTGAAACCCACATATGCAACCACTCATTTGTATATTCATGTAGGAGATGTGGCTACGATGGAGACGTCAACATTTTTGTTTTTAGGTGTACGTTTAAGTTCCAATGGGATGATCCCTCCAGCGGAGAAGTTAGGTCTTTAGATTTATATAGTGTATCCTGTTTAGTCAATCTTGTCACATCAGATGTTTCTAAACTACAATTCTTGTGATGCTTAGGGGCTTTATATCGTCTTGTGCTTGGGTTGCACTTTCAATACACTTTTACAGTATTTGACAAATGGACCAGGAGGATTATTATCATTATTATGCTTTCTTTATAGCGCTCAGCTCTCTAAATGGCATGTCGAAAAGGGATGATACATTTCAACATAAATACATCTGAACAACACATAACTTAAAAAAGATGATACAGTAGGATTGGAGAATCCTGTTCCAGAGGGAATGTACAATCTATACTTGAATCTAGTTTTCGTTAGTGCTTGAAAAAGGACGTTTTAGTTCACAGTTTGACTGCGTGTCATGGATAGCGAATAACCCAGCGCGCAAACAAAACCCAATTAAAACAACAAATTCCCTAATCTGACAGGTGGGGCCTTTGAATGACTGGATCTGAACTGAATAGAGAACATAAACAAAGGTCAATACATAGAAGTACAAAAAAAACCATTGCAATACAAAGCCAGAGGTCAGTACACAGAATCCGTATAAAAAAATATCATTCAAGGAATAAATAGCAAAACCAAAGTCCAGATACCATAGCCAGGGTCAGAATACAGAATCAATATAAACCAAACGAGGACACAAGCAGAAACCAGAACCGATAATACTAAGCTAGAAGTCAAACCGAGGGATCAAAATTACAGATAACAGGAACACGTTGAGGTGTCTACTTGAAACCACAACACAGAGCTCTGTCAGTTGCTGCTATTTAAAGCCCTCCTTGTTCTATGACCAGTTGAAGAATTTCTAGGGGATACGTGTCTAGAATGGCACACTCGCTGCCGAGGAGGTCCAACTGCAGCAGGAGCATGCGCTACACCACCAGAAAGCATGACACTGTGCTAAACTAAGGAGAGCTAAATGAACAGCTCGAATTGTCTCCCCAAATGATTTTAAAAATACTTTTTATTGAACATAGGTAGCATTGTACATTCGTGGACATAACATAAGGCAAGAATAATCACAATGACAAGGATAATTACAATCATTCTCCCTAGAGTAAACAAAGACGCTGATGTAAGCTCCTATGAGCAGGGCCCTCTACACCTCGTTTCCATCCTATGTCCGTTTATAAGTATTTTGTTCCCTTTGGTTATTGTAAAGCGCTGCGGAAACTGTTGCGCTATATAAATGATGACAATAATAATAATAATACCCCAACCATGGTAATCTGGGAAGCTCACAAAGCTGCCATGCGAGGCTTCTTTATTTGCAAAGGTACTGGGATAAAGAAGTCACAAAATACACAACAGTCGTAAGAGCTTGAAGAAGTTCAAGCTCTAGAACTTAAATTGTATCAGGGGCCTGATGGAAATACTTATCAAAAAGTTCTGAAGGCCATAAGAACCCTGACGGATATGTCTTCTCATATCCACCAGGCTGTGGTATGTAACAAATGTTTCTTTGCATTAAAGGAGAACAAATGGACAGGTATCTTGCCCAAATACTAAGAAAATGGAGACAACTCACATACGTGAGTAAACTGAAGACCACAGGAGAATTGGAAAAAGATTTCAGTGACCCCCTTGACAAAATGGATTGCTGTAGTTGAGGACTTTTAGGCTGTAGAATACAGGTAGAAAAACAACTAGAGATTAACACCTACGATATTACTGGAAGGAATACATATCTTATAACCTCTCTAGGTGCACTGGGGAGGAGGAATACCGTACCCCCCAGAGCTAAGCTGGATTCCTAACATTTGATCCTGATATCCACCATGTCCGTCCCCGCACCTTTCTACAAAAAGTCTTTCAAGAACATAATTACTCCATTATTTGCTTACCCCTCCCCTTTTTCCTCCTATCTCCTTTCATCCCTCTCTTTTACCTCATTTCTAATTTATATTTTTCCTACTGAATGCTATATATAATCAGTTTTCGCTACTAGTGTGCACTCAAAACCACAGTCGTGACCTCAGATTTTTGAGATTTTCATATGAATGGTGGATAATATTGGCTTGATGATAATTGATCTCGTGATCGTTCATAAAATATCTGGAATAATGTTCAGTCTTGTTTTTTTTTAGATCATGAGTCTACCTTGAAGACCTTTAACAAAGCTTCTGCTCTAGCTATTCTGTGTCCAGTGGCATCACTAGGGTTGGTGTCACCCGGTGCGGTAACTTATGGTGTCACCCCCCCCCCTCCGAGTTTTGCGGGGTTTTTTTAACTACTTTTACTCATAAGTCAGTACTCCCATATAACACTGAATGCTCATAATACACGGCGCACATTACTGTGAGGTTTATTGCTGTGGAGCTCTGTGATATGCTCATACACAAATTTTGGCAAACTGACAGCAAGTACGGTGCCTGTTCGAAGGCAGTGAAAGTCCCCATAGAGAAGTAATGGTTAATCTGTTCAGAGACACCGAACAGCAAAGAAATGTCCTGATGTCCGGTGTTTTCATTCGGCAGGTTTATTCAGGGCGACGAACACCATTGGTTTCAATGTTAAAAATATTCCTGTTTTTATCCAATATCTAATAAACCGTTTATTCCTTTAATCCGTAGTAAAAAAGTCTATTTATTGATTTTATTTTTTGAGTATCTTTTAGGCATTTTCAAAAATAAATTCCATTTTTTTTCTAATAGCGGTTTTTCTTTTTCTGTACCAGACCTTTTTATTATCATTCATAGGAACTTATACACTATATTGCCAAAAGTATTCGCTCACCCATCCAAATCAGGAGCTGGGCAGGTGAGCAAATACTTTTGGCAATATAGTGTATGTTAATTCCAGACATTTTTGTTCAGTAGTTCTTATTAAAACAGCAGGCGACAGGTTTGCGGCAGCATTCGGTGGCTGATTCCCTGCACTTCAGGGACTCTGTGGTGAATTCACTGGGGAAATTTGATTCCCCAAAGTGCGGGGAACAACAGAACACTGAAATGTCTGCGTCATTTCGGTGCTCTGTGAATATCCTCTTTGTGGTGTTTTTTTGCCACCCCCTGGAAAGTGCCAGCCTAGGCTTTGCCTACCCAGGACATACTTGAAAATGATAGAATTCTCAATGTATCCTTCCTGGTAAAATATTTTTGTGTAAAAATAAATACATTTCTTTTAGGGTGTCACCCTAGGGGGTGGTGTCACCCGGTGCAGGCCGCACCACCCGCCCCCCCTTGTGACGCCCCTGTCTGTCTTTTTTCACATCTTCTGTCTACATATGATGCAATAAACTGTGAATATACAAAAAATAATAAGGGTAGCTTTCAGAGGCATGAAATGGAACTGCAGAACAGCACTGTGCTTACTTTCGGCAAGCAGGACAAATGGAAACTACTTGCTCAAATCAGGGCATTGATACACAAAGTTGCCGTTGCGCAACTGGACTGTCTCCCTCCACTCAAGAAGTAAAAACTGGAAAAACACTGGAGTAAAACCTGAAAAGGCAGAGTCTCTGAAGGCTGTTTATGCTGGAGCAGGCCAGCTTGTGGAGAACCCGGGGAGTACAGTAACCCAACCTGGGTACTTTCACTTTCCTGCAGATGAGATGCACTTTGCAAGGGTGGATACACCGTGCCTAAACCAGATTTGTCTCATGGTAAAAAGAGGAAGCACGAGGAATCCGCAAAAAAAACTCTCCCAAGAGTTTTCATCCTCTGGCCTATAATATGGACCTTTGATAATTATGAAAGGATGAGCTATTGCCTTGATCCTTAAAAATATGCATCCCCTGATGAGATATCACAAAGTGCACCTTGTCACTACAGGTACATGTTTAGTTTGCATCAGAATTATACGTTGTGCTAAATTTTACAGCCTTCCAGCTGTGATTACATTTGTGTTTATTATTTCGTAAAGAAACACAGAAGAATAAAAACTGAAAAAACAAAATAATATCATTTCATTTCAAAATTTAAGTGCAACGATACTAAAAAAAACACATGGTTAGTAAGCACAGCCAAAGGTCAAATGGGACATAATGTAGTTGCCATGACCAGTTTAATTAGCTTATGTGGTCATGTTGACTATCAGGGTTATTCAAAGAGATCCGAATGGCTGCCGAAAGGTAACCGAACGCTGAAAATCAGCGTTCGGTTACCTTTCTTGGCCCTTCGGCTATCCAGAGAGCAGGCAATTCGCCAAATGTTGGCGAATTGCCTGCACATACGGTGCCTGTCCGGAGCCTGTTCGTGTGCAGTGAAATCCCCATAGCTTAGTCTATTCAGAGAACAAAAACCAGCAGTGAAAAGTTGCCGAAATGCCCTGCCATTCGGTTGCTTCATTCGACAGGTTTATTCAGGCGAATCCCATAGGCTTCAATGTTAAAAATATTCCCGTTTTAATTCAATATCTAATAAACCGTTCATTTTA
Organism: Leptobrachium leishanense; assembly: GCA_009667805.1. Taxonomy (NCBI): domain Eukaryota; kingdom Metazoa; phylum Chordata; class Amphibia; order Anura; family Megophryidae; genus Leptobrachium; species Leptobrachium leishanense. The sequence goes on from CM019074.1 coordinate 15,659,703, forward strand.
ATATTCTGCCGTAAAAAGTCTCTTTATTTCTTGGGATTTATTAGCAAACATTTTTTTTTTCTTTTTTTTTTTTTTAAATCGTTTTTTCTTTTTTCTGTCACAGCCCTTTTAATCACAGCCCAGTAGTTTCTTTGCAAACAGCGTTTCACTTTTCAAACATTCAAGCATACTGGGTTTTTTTTCTCACTCCATTCGTCTGCGGTGTCGGGTTTTTCCGGCGGCTGCTCTGCGCTGTGATCGGCTCCTTCTCAGGTTTCTCCGGCATCTTCGGCGGGTTAATCCAGATGTTTTTGGGGGTTTCGGTGTGCGTTCACCCTCGTTTTTGCGAGTGAGTGTTCGGCGGGTTTGCGGCGACTTTTCCCTGCGCTACGGCGGTCCTGTGGTGCTTGCTGAATACAACGCAGGGTTGCCGAAATGGGATCGCCAAATCGTACCGAATTGAAGAGAACGAAAAGTCACCGAACGTGCGGTGGCTTTTCGATTCTCTTTGAATAACCCTGTAAGTCTTTAACTGATACACAAATAGCAAAAAAATAAATAACTGGTGGCTAGAGCAGGACAGTGAAAGACCTAGTTAGAGATTACATCCAAAATGTCAGTGTTTTTACAGAAAAAAATGCAAATAAATTGCATGTAAATGCCATTTGCGCGTCCAATTGCAGTTCAGGTCAATGCTCAGTCTTTGCATATTAAAAATGATAGCATCTGACGTTATTGGAATACAAATCCCCTTAACTCTCTGTCAGCCTTAAGTTTCAAAAATAGTTGTAGAGATTTTGGGCAAAAACATCTGGGGGCAACAGTTCCACCCTCCTGCTCTATATCATTGCTCCAGTTGGGTTTATCAATTCTTTCTTTAAACCAGTAGAATTATGGGTAATGCCATCACTGCTTCACAAGGATGGAAGATATCTTGCATTAAATTCATATCTGCGTTCTAATTAATGACCTGCAAGCATACTAGCCTTCATACACCAATATTTATCGCAAACTGATAAGATTTATTTAAAAATATTAAATAAACAAAAAACAGAAACTCACTGGAAGCAAAATCACTTTACGTTGTCTCCAATTGCAGTGCCAAAGTGCCATAGTGGTAAAAAGTTATTATTACTTAACCAGCCATTTAACTGTCCGACAATAGTCTATTATGATTGATTGATCTCTGCACAACATGAGGTTTACTGAAGTGACTCATAAACCTTTGTCGAATAACGACAAAGGTTTCAAAAAGATAAAATTGTCCTCTCTTTACTCGCAGTCCTCACATAACTCTCGTTTCACGGCCGCCGACACTTTCCGAGCCGTCGCAGACACCAAAACTTGAAATATGATCTTCCCAAACCTTACAGCCCATTCTCCACACTTCATCTCGTACCAACAATCAATTTTTTGACCACGCTCCGATCTACAGAAGAAAAGGGGTCCCGCTTTTTAATTTCCGTAATGTTTCCATACAGAGGGAGGGAGCGAAAAGAGGCTAATTAAAAGGGGAAAAAAAACTGTTAAAAGCCGTCAGTTCGACAATAATTCTGTTCCGTTGTGCCTGCAAAGTTAATGCTTCTGCCTCTTAACACAGATGTTTTAATTAGACGCTGTTATTAAAGAGAATATTGTAGAGATTAAAAGCCAACGCGAATATGCGAGTGTAAAACGCTAGCACGCAGTGTAACGCTGGTCATTAGCAACAGTTCATAAAAGAAACAATAGATATAAAAGACAGATTATAAACAATGTTACTACAAAATAATGTGCGCGTGAGGAGCTCGTCGCCAGGACCTTACTAGTATTCAGGCGTCTCCTATCAACAGAGGGAGAGGGATCAGACTCTTTAGATTCTGGGGTCAAATCACATTTATTATCGTATCAAAATAGTTTTTTTTTTTATTTTCGTTGTAATTAATTGATGCGCTTTGAGAGTTTTTACATGGATTTATTACTAAATTCCACTAGTTCAACACAGAAGCATAATAATGAAAGGCATAGTTAAGGGATAATCTATGATATCCTAAAATAAATCATAAAATGAGTTACAGGGACCTAGTATTAATTCATTTTAGTGAAAACTATATGACAATTTGTCCGAAACATGAATCGACAAAAGAGAACTCAGCGAATGAACTGAAAACCAAATTGCTCAGGAACAAGGCTCGTTTATGCAATTTGTTTTGGCATCTGTCAAAATTGCAGGTGCGTTGCATTGATATTGAAATCAAAGCAGGTGTAGTCCCTCCATTGGTGTCCACCATACCTTAAGGATGAGCGGTTACATTCGAACAATTGGGCTGTTTGACGTCCTCGGATGTTTTCTTTCAACTGCTGAGATATGTAGTAGAGAGGACAGGAGTTATAGTTCAATTACCCTCCCTGGCGTAACGATTCTGACATATGTTATATGTCAGGATCGTTACAATTTATTTCACCCCCTAGCGGTATCAGAGTGTGGCTTGGGGTTAATTTCATTGCTGAAAGCAGTAACCCTGAACCACACTCGGAGCTGGATACATATCTGTCCCTGTGCTCCCTCGCTGTCCCCCGCTATCACCTCCGGACAATAGCAAAGTCCTACTTCCTGGTTCCCTTCCCTTGAGAAGGGAACCAGGAAGCAGGATTCCCGCGATTGCTGGAGGAGAATGCGATCGCTGAGGTCAGTGAGGGAGCGCAGGTAAAGGTATGTATCCAGCCCGAGTGTGACTCGGGTTACCGCTTTTGGCAATTAAAGTTAACTCCGAGCCACACTCAGGCAAACCGCCAGGGACGTTAAACATTTAATTAGTTGTGGGCAGGGGTTTAGTCCTAAAAAAATAAGTGCAGGAACTCGCCAACATTTCTTCTCATCAATTATCCTTTGAAATGTTGCACTTAACCCAACACTCCACATGCAAATTTAATATCATTGTTTAAACCTAAAGGTAGGCTGGGTTTTAGGGAATTCGTATGTTAATTAAAATACATATCACGGTTCTGGTGACTTAAAGAAAAACATGATTGTAACCTAATAAAAGCTTCTCAGTGTGTGGGACAAAAGGTAACTCTGTTCCCTCTGAGAAAATAGTGGAGGAACTGCATTCCCACACGTTCCAGTTCGACTTTAGCCCTGGTTGTGGAGTGTCATGCCTGTGGCTCAATTACCAAAAAGTTACTCTTGATGGGTCCTCAACTACCCTTCCTTCAGTATTGTTTCAGAGCTCTTTCCCGATTTTAAATAAAAGGAAGAATAAAGGGTTAAAAGGCAGGTAAGAAACACATGGAGAATATAAAGAGCATTTTTCATGGTCAGACTCAAAGAAAGACTGAAAAAACGTAAAGGGGGAGAAGTAAGGTGGAGAAAGGAAGATGAGAAAAAGAAAACATGAATGGTCAGAGAGAGTATGTATAAATATATATACACACATACATATACATAAAATATATATATATACCCTCTCTACCCATTCATATTTTCTTTTTCTCTTCTCCCACTCTCCTTACTTATACACCTATACATTTTTTCAGTCCTTCTTGAATCTTGAGTCTGGCTGTGAAAAATGCTCTCCATAGATTGTCCACCTAAATTGTATTTAATAATCCTGATAAGGAAATTAATGAAAAAGGCCGTATCTGTACACACAAATTATACAGACTGGGGGAACGGGCGAGGAAAGTGGGTAATGGCAAAGAGGAACCATAAAATCTTGCGTAGCTACCTAAATGGCCTCTTCCATTCTTATTGCCAATAAACCAATAACATTTTGTGAAGGGAGTGTAATGGAAATAAGACAATGTCCTAATTAACAAACAGCAGAACCTGGCAATTTGCAGCAGAACAATCTCCTAATTAAGACCATTTCCTTGCATGATGTGCTTGCTAATTGCAGAGAAAAGTTGTTTCTGTGTTCTGTCTGTAATGTAAAGCTATGGTGCAATGCACAGGGCAGCCCATCACATATATCAGGGGATCAGAGCGAGGAGGGGGATGGGGGGGTGCAATTAACATGCTCAATGCTGGTACCTTCTAGACATGCAGTAGCGCTTAACACACATGTATGACTAGAATAGCATGTTCATGGAAACAATCCAACTTGATGGTAACAATTACTGATATGCTACTAGGGCTACCTGATTTTTTTTGTTCTGATATAGTTAAAACAATAAATAATGTAAATTTGCTGATTTTAAATTTTTTATGTACTCCTCTACCCTTCACAAAAATAAGGATTCTGAACTCTAGACCGCGACCCTTATCTTAACCAATTTCACACGCGGTCTGCATTATCAGCATACAGGCAGAAATGGCCTTTGTGCCAGATACAGCAAATGTGCTGCAGACAGATAAATTAGTGAGATCTCCCGCTTATGGGGATTTATAGTGATCAGAATGAGATTAGCAATGCAATATCTGTATGTGCTGCATAATGCCTGTGTATGGCAATTGCAGCAACACCTTGTATCTGTATGTGCTGCATAATGCCTGTGTATGGCAATTACAGCAACACCTTGTATCTGTATGTGCTGCATAATGCCTGTGTATGGCAATTACAGCAACACCTTGTATCTGTATGTGCTGCATAATGCCTGTGTGTGGCAATTACAGCAACACCTTGTATCTGTATGTGCTGCATAATGCCTGTGTATGGCAATTATAGCAACACCTTGTATCTGTATGTGCTGCATGTTCTGTACAGGGATTTTCACTCATAACCGCCTGAATCTTATCCCTGTATAGCAGTGAGTGACCCCACAGCTCTCCCTTTATTCTGAGCTCTTCCTGGATGTTATAATGCAGCATCAAAGTTTCTGAACTTTTTGTTGCAGTGGTTATGAGAACTGCTCCTTGTAGCTTGTTTACAGTAAGAAAGGTAAAAAAAGGAAAGAGGTAAGACAGAGGATTTCGCTTCTCCACAGGAAGCGCGCTAATCTTGATTTCAAAAAGTGCACAAATTGGATTTTGATATGCTATTTATTACGTACAAATTATTGCAATGCAGAATAGAGTTCCCCTACCTCCCCTGCCCTCCTGTCGGGTTATGGCTCTTCAGAGGACGGAGAATGCTACTGGTTACACAGCAGAGCACCAGGTATGCAATTGCTTACCCCTCTGCGCTCCTCGACGGATCGGAAGGCACCTGGCACGGCGGCAAAGAAGAGGGCCCAGGCCAAATGCCGAGCCTTGGCGGGGGCATTGCTGGATGCCCGCCCTGGATCGACCACGGCCCCTGAGGCGTCGCAGGAGAGCTCGGATGCCGATTACCGACCATTGGAGGAAGATACTCCCTCGTCGCTTTCTGGTGGTCTGGGAACCCTGGGGGCTCCGGCCCCGTCCACTCATCGCCATGCAGCATCGGGACTATCGCGGAAGGTTGCACTGCCCACCGTATTAGCCCATGATCACAACCCCAATGCCATTGAGGCAGTGGCGTAGCGTGGGGGGGCCGTGGCCCCGGGCACAGTTTTGTTAGGGGCGCATAATTTCTTTTGAAATTATGCGCCCCTAAAAGTTGTGGCCCGACTGACCCGCCGGGCCCTTGGGCGCCGCCCAAGGGCCCGCGGGTTGAGGGGACCAGATGCCGGGCAGCGGGAGTGCCTGCCCGGTCCTAAACAGTGAGTCCGTCCTGTTGAAGGGGAGGCGGCTGCGTGCAGGCGCAGGTCACGGGTCCATCTAATCAGGTGTACTGGGTCTCTGTACCACCTGACTGGCCGGACCGTGTGACCTGCGCACGCACGCAGCCACCTCCCCTTCAACAGGACGGACTCGCACGCTGTTCAGGACCGGGGCGGAGGCACTCCCGCTGCCCGGGAGCTGGGGCAATATCCAGGTGAGAGCTGGGGCATATCCATGAGCTGGGGCAATCCATGAGCTGGGGCAAATCCATGTGCTGGGGGGCAAATCCATGAGCTGGGGCAAATCCATGTGCTGGGGGGCAAATCCATGAGCTGGGGCAAATCCATGTGCTGGGGGCAAATCCATGAGCTGGGGCATATCCATGTGCTGGGGCAAATCCATGTGCTGGGGCATATCCATGTGCTGGGGCATATCCATGTGCTGGGGCAATCCATGAGCTGTGGCAAATCCATTCTGGGGAAAATCCATGAGCTGGGCCAAATCCATCTGCTGGGGCATATCCATGAGCTGGGGGGCAAATCCACGTGCTGGGGCAAATCCATGAGCTGGGGCATATCCATGTGCTGGGGCAAATCCATGTGCTGGGGGCAAATCCATGTGCTGGGGAAAATCATGAGCTGGGGCAAATCCATGTGCTGGGGCAAATCCATGTGCTGGGGGCAAATCCATGTGCTGGGGCAAATCCATGAGCTGGGGCAGATCCATGAGCTGGGCCAAATCCATGTGCTGGGGCATATCCATGAGCTGGGGGGCAAATCCATGTGCTGGGGCAAATCCATGAGCTGGGGAATATCCATGTGCTGGGGCAAATCCATGTGCTGGGGCAAATCCATGAGCTGGGGCAAATCCATGTGCTGGGGCAAATCCATGTGCTGGGGGCAAATCCATGTGCTGGGAAATCCATGAGCTGGGGCAAATCCATGTGCTGGGGCAAATCCATGTGCTGGGGGCAAATCCATGTGCTGGGGCAAATCCATGAGCTGGGGCAAATCCATGAGCTGGGGCAAATCCATGTGCTGGGGCAAATCCATGTGCTGGGGGGCAAATCCATGTGCTGGGGCAAATCCATGAGCTGGGGCAAATCCATGTGTGAGCTGGGGCAAATCCATGTGTGAGCTGGGGCAATATTCATGTGTGAGCTGGCTGGGGCAAATTCATGTGTGAGCTGGCTGGGGCAAATCCATGTGTGAGCTGGGGCAATATCGATACCGTGACCACAGGTTGGGGGGGCGCACAATTCTTGGCTGGCCCCGTGCGCTGACAACCCACGCTACGCCACTGCATTGAGGGTAAGGACGAGCTCCCCTCCACAAAGGGTGACCTGCGTAGGTTTATGGACGAGATGAGGTCGGTATGGAGGGTTGAGGTGACGAGAATGCAGCCGAAGTGGCATAGATCCGTACACAGGTGCTGAAGGTGCGAACACAATCTGATGAGGTGGCGACTACACAACTCCACCTAGTCGACCAAGTAAAGGAGCTTCGATCCCAGCTGGCCCTTCTATCTCGCTCCGTGGAGGTCCTTGAGGCAAGACATCGCTACCGTAATATACGGATTCGAGGTATCCCAGAGACGCTGCCTCCTGCAGACCTGTTGCCCTACGTGAATCGCCTGGGGCGCCAGATTTTAGGTCTGCCGGCTGACTCACTGGGGAACTTTACCTCGACCTTTCGTATTCGTAAGGCCGCAATGACCCCATCGGAAGCACCGAGGGATGTTGTCGTGGTGGCTGTAGATATCGCTGGGCGGGAGAAGCTTATGACGGCCCCGGGAACGCGAGCGGCTATCCACTTCGAGGAGAAGACGCTGCTACTCTATCGTGATTTGTCCTTTGTGACTTTGCTTGCCCGCCGCAGATTCAGAGAAGTGGCGACCTTCCTTCGCTCTGAAGGGGTCAGATACAGATGGGGATTGGTGGGCTCGCTGGAGATCACCCATGGTAACGTGCCATGCACCAATCGCTGTTCCTGAGGAGGCCTGGTCTTTATTAGCTGGCATGGGTCTATCACGGCATGTGGCCGAGGACTGTCCAGGCTGAGTGTCACCCCCCCTCTCCTCTTTCCTTTTGATGAATCTGTACGGACCTCTCACTTCCATATAGTTTTTGTTTTTATGCCTGGGACTTATTGCTCTTCTATGGCGTATACCACATCAGTGATGATGTCCCCTTTTTCTCTCCCCCCCTTTTTTTTCTTTTTCTTTCTTTCCCCCTTTTTTCTTTTTCTTTCTTTTTCTTATTCTTTCCCTTCTTCTCCATCTTCTTTTCCCGGGTGGAGGGCATTTCCAGGTTGCCCCGAGGTGTGCCACTATGGCACCTGCCAGGGCTCTGGCTGCCATACTTGGCCCTCAGACACCTGGGCTTCATGACATTATTATCCTTCCACGGCCTCCACCAGGAGCGAGCCGGGAAAGTCACAAGATTAGTTTATGCCGCTCCCCCGCCTCCTTCCTTTCCAACTCGGACGTTAATTATAATTTTTTTAAATTTTTTTATTTTTCCTCTCTCTTTTCCTCTATTTTCTATTCCCCTACCACCATCGCTGGCGTGGGGCCGATGTGGACAGCTACTATTCACCCCCCCTTTGTTTCTTTTTATACCTGTGTTACTTTCTTGTAGAAGTTTCTTAGACCTATCACACTCAGTTTATTTCCACCCGGAGGAGATCTCCCATTTGGGAATGTTTCTTACTAACTTTATGTCGTGTTTTTTAACTGGCAATCTTTCTATAAGCTGAGTCCCTCAATGCCGGTTATATGTGTCCGTTATGCTTATCTTCCTTGATTGTTGTACTGATGACATACTTTCAAAAATTAAATTTTTGAGAAACAAAAAAAGAATAGAGTTAACGCAATTTTTGGGAGTGAAAGGGTTTAAACTTTGAATTAACTTGCTAAGTAATCAAACATTTCTTGATGAAAAAAAAAAAAAAGAAGTCAGTTTGCTAGCCGATTTCTTTGGATATAACTTTTCTCGCTTGTTCTGTTGATCTTCCAAGAGTTTGTGAAACCAAAATATCCCTCTCACCCTCCTCCCCCAGCTCAGGCAGTGCACACACGCAAAAGCAGGGGGTTATTTTTTAATAGAGTATCCCTTTACGTTCTAGTGGGATGCAGCCAAATAAACTTAATTCAGCCTGCAATACCCTTAAAATTTGGGGTGACATTATTTGAAGAATAAAGATTTGTCTCTTTTGTTATTAACTAAATAGTGCTAATATGTATTTACTGAAAACACCTAACTATACCAAACCAGACCATTTTATCAACTTAATATAATTATGATGAAGCTATGTAATCTTTGAGATTGCCAAAATAGTAAAACTGGACTTCTGGCACTGTAATATGAATGCAAGATCACTTTTTTGCTCAAATTGCTAAGTGCTGGTGGAGGCACCCTGCATCTTTGGGGTTAGAGGATTCAACCAGGGGAAGAAGGTCGTGTTAATCACATGTAAATAATGGACTTGAAAGGGAAAAGTGTGCTATTGCTTAATGTGTACATAACGGATGCACGCAGAGAGCACTGACATACGCATGTGGATTTCTAATTAAGTCGTATTCATCATTAGTAGAGAGTAAATGTCAGCGCACATTAGTGCTGTGTAGAGGTATTTCTCTCTTATAATATCTGGAATGTTATATATAGATTTTCCATAGAAATTTTTAATTCTTACACCGTTTTAAATATTCAATATACTTTTAGTTTAATAAGGTAATATCCCTTTATTTCTGAATCTTCCTTTTCGATGGTTGCTACAGAATACATTCAAATTAAAATTAGAGGTGACTCTATATTTTAAAGGGAAATACATTTAAAGGGCCACCACTAACAAAAAATGAAATGTCCTTATTGTGTTTATTTGATGTTGCTGATATCTTACATTTGCTTTGTTTTTCTCTTGTATGTTTAGTTAAGAAAATATTTTCCTCTATATATGTGTCACTGGGTGCATCCGCTGTGAGATATTTTGTGTCGCAAACTGCCCCCCCCCCAATATCTTTCCATCACCTGCTCCGTGAGGAAATGGAAATAAGAGATAAAAACTAACTTTATTTTTCCTTATTTGCATGCAGTTACATGAAACAGAGAAAAAAAAAGCAACATGTGATTTATAAGTAATCTAGATACAGCTTATGTTAAGTGGTAGTGCCCCTTTAAATGGACAATCGTTAAAACTTGGGATGAATTAAGCCCTTACCGCCAGGTGGGTTGTACCCGGCGGGTGGAGGGTTGTTAATGCCGGTGGGGCTTGCCTACACAACTGACGCGCCTGTCGCGGCCCATAGACGCAGGGACGGCATAGTTCGCCCCCATGGCGTCAAAAGCTTAAATAAACATATGTACTGGTTTGATTCTTTTTTTAAAAAATGCAGTAAAATAGTGTCAAATGATGACAAGATAGGTTCACTCCAGTGGCGTAACTAGAAACCTGAGGGCCCCGGTGCAAGAATCCAAGAAGGGCCCCCCACAAAAAAAGCTCTATATTTTTACTTATTTTTCACTGCAAAATAAAACAAAGATAGTATTGCCCCCCAGCTCACATGGATATATATTGCCCCCAGCTCACATGGATATATATTGCCCCAGCACACATGGATATATATTGCCCCCCAGCTCACATGGATATATAATGCTCCCAGCACACATGGATATATATTGCCCCCAGCACACATGGATATATATTGCCCCCCCAGCTCACATGGATATATATTGCCCCCCAGCTCACATGGATATATATTGCCCCCCCAGCTCACATGGATATATATTGCCCCCCCAGCTCACATGGATATATATTGCCCCCCAGCTCACATGGATATATATTGCCCCCCCAGCTCACATGGATATATATTGCCCCCGCTCACATGGGTGTATATATGGCCCCCAGCTCTCATGGGTATATATTGCCCCCCCAGCTCTCATGGGTATATAGGGCCCCCAGCTCTCATGGGTATATAGGCCCCCAGCTCTCATGGGTATATAGGTCCCCCAGCTCTCATGGGTATATAGGGCCCCCAGCTCTCATGGTATATAGGTCCCCCAGCTCTCATGGGTATATAGGCCCCCAGCTCTCATGGGTATATAGGTCCCCCAGCTCTCATGGGTATATAGGGCCCCCAGCTCTCACCTCTGCTGGCCCCAGGGCAGGCTCCGCCGGCGTCCCGTTCTTCTCCGAGGCGAGCGGCCGCTGGAAGCATGCGTCTTGGCCGCTCGCCGGAAACCACCTGATCAGTGCAGAGGTCTCGCGAGAGGATCTCGTGCGCTGGTCAGGTGGTTCCTATCCCACGTGAGCGGCCAAGCTGCATGTCAGCGGCCGCTCGCAGGGAGAGGGACGGCCAGCGCGCGGCTCCCAGATTCCGGCGCTGATTGCCGGAATCTGGCGGGCGGTGCTGGGCCCCCCTCCAGTGGCGGAATGCCAGGGCCCGGTCGCAACTGCGACCGCTGTGACCCTGGTACTTCTGCCACTGGTTCACTCTATTATAGTTTATATTAGTGAGGATGAAAGGGTCTCACTCATGAACAGAGGTCCTAAGCAGCAGTTTAACCCTTTCCCGTCGCAGGACATTCTAAGCCATCCCTGCGCCGGGTGGGCCTTGAAGACGCCGGGCATACTGCTGACATCAATGGGCCGCCTCAGCCCTTCTCCACAGCCTGCGGCGGCGAGCATCATGTGCCATTGGCTGCAGTGGGACAGCCTGAACTCAGACCGTCCCCCTGCAGCCAATGACGTGTGTTTTATATAATATATTAACTATTTTATAAGCGCTACCCTTTTTTTCATTAGATAATTAGGCAGATGCTGCTGACAGCATCTGTCCAATATTTTTTTTAATTTTTTTTATTCTAGGTGATTTTACTCAACGTTTCTCACTTGCTGCGCGAAGCTCCTCTTAAGCTCAGCGGCTTCTAAACCCATAGTCCCTGCAGCTTTACTACGCTATATGTATGGCTATGCAAATTGCATAGTGTAGGATCCATAAACTGTACATTGCAATAGACTTGCGCAATGCACACTTCATATACACGTGTTCCATAGCGTCTGTTCAGAACTATGGACCGGAGCTGTGCACGCATGCGCAGAACCAATCCATCGGCTGTCTCTAAGAACGCTCATGATTGCGCACAGTCTCAGACAGAGTCACTAATGACCAATCTGGTCACCGACAGCCGGGAAATTCTAAATCCTGGCTGCTGATGATGCTGGGTGGAGGAAACTTTCACTTCGCCCAGCGTTTTAACCAGAATGGGGCGGGAGGAGGTTGGGGGAGGACAGGACTAAAATCTACATATCCTGCAACTTTATGGATGAGTAGAGTAACCCTTTTTTCAAAGGTGGGATGGAACTAGATTGCAAGTTCTGTGCCTCATAATAGTAAAAAATATATTTTGTGCCCTAAATGTCTTCAACCTGAGAGGGACAAGAAATAGACACACATGGTTCTGAAATATTTCCCTTTTACTGGAGGGTGATTCTAGGAGCTAAAGAAATGTGAGAGTATGATATGATATCCTGTCCCCATTTTCCTTGCGTATAGGGCAAGTCATCAAGGATGAGACCTAGTTGGGTGGGTAGCAGTGGGATTAGAAGGGTGAGAAGGATCGGGCGGAAGCAAAATGAATGGTGAGAAGAATAGCACAGAGACCCAATGGGACAGAATGGGAGTGAATAAACAGAAAAAACAAGAACTGAGGGAATCTATCTCATCCAAGTGCCACACTGACAAGCAAAATTAATTACCTGAGCAAGGTTACACAAATCCTGCTTTTTATTGTAAACCAATATCTGAAAATACAATAAAACTGAGACCACGTTGTTGTAGATGCCCGAGTGTAGGCTACGCAATTCACCATGAATTATTAAAGCCTAGTACTTGTCTCCAGGATACACTCAAAATCTGAGGTCTTTCTATGATCAGCAAACAGGATATACTTCCCGAAAAGCACAAAAAATGAAATTTTAAGAAATCGGGAGAAAAGAAACAAGTGATACATTTTACATTTCAGGTAAAGTACAAATAAAATATACTTATTGGAAACAATGACTGGGTTGTGCAAAGTTCCCAGAAGCTTCAAATAAACATTGAAAATACTGTGCAGTACGTTTGTATACTTTATAATGAACTAAAACATTTAACCTCCCTAGCGGTAATCCCGAGTTTGGCTCGGGGGTTGACTATCAGTAGGGATGAGCCGAACACTCCCTGAGTTCGGTTCGAGCCAGACCCCGAACTTCCCATTTGTTCGGGACCGAACCCGAACCCGAACCCCAATGCAAGTCAATGGAGCTGAAAATTCGGTTTTTTAGAGTGCCCTCCAAGAGGGCATATATGCTACATATTTGCCATAAAAGGTGTATGGGGGTCCGGGTAGTGCCCTGGGGGACAGGAAACAAGGACAAAAAGTAAAAAAAAAAGTTTTTAAAGGGACAGTGAGTTTTCCATGAAATAAGGGTTAAAAATAAAAACGAAAAATTCCTTCAAATATCGTGCCTAGGAGGTCCCATAACCTGCCCGTGAAGTGGCAGATTTCTAGATGTATAGAAACACTTAAAAACAAAAAAATGACGTTTCATATGACGGTAAATGCTTTTCCTTTAATCTATCCATAAACAACTGCTTGGGGCGGCAGCCTGTATGAAAAGACATTTTAGGACGCGCAGAAAAAGTTTTTTGGGCTAAATTATTGTGAAATTATGCAGGCTTTGGATGAAAGTAACAATAGGTGCTTTAAAATTGGGCTTTTAGCGTCGGCAAAGATGCCGTCACACCGTTAACCCCTCATGGGTATGAATCTGATTACAGGCGTCAACTGAGTGCAACCCAGATATTGGTACCTTTAGTGCCAAGGCATGCAAGTACTATCATACAGTTAACCCCTCTGTGGTATTGTGGAAGAGTGAGGGAAAGTGGACCATGCGGTCCTAATATTAAAAAGACAATACAAAAAAGATGGTCAGCGCCCAAATAAGTTCCACCACCAGTATACCAATGCCAGACCAGATATATAGAGGTCTCCCCCAAACCAATGTGACAACAGGTATAATTATACGTATCTGGCGGCGCGATTGCAGTCGCTTCTTGGTATTCAGATGGTCCTCACGGTGTATATCATAAATGTCCAATATGGATTATATATATGAAAAACACAAATGGCAGAATAATAGTGCAGGGTGTATATCCAATGTTGGAATAGATAACAATAAATGGTTCCACTCACAGACAGAGAGCCCCGTCACTGGCTCTGAGTGGTTCCAAACATCTGGGTCCTTTGTCTTCTCAAGAATATTTAAAGGAGACCCACTCCCTTTAAAGTTGGTATTTTCTTTGTCTCGTCAGATATGTAAGAAAACATAAACACAAGGACCTTCTTGTGTAGATCTACCACAGTATTGGTCATATATATGGTGATAATATCAACTCACATTGGGTGGAGCTTAGAACCAAGCTCTGGGTGGAAATGCCAGTGGATTTATTGAATAGGTTAAATCCACGAATACCTCTGAATTCCAAAACAGCAGGGACCAGACTTTTCTTTAAAAAAGAAAAATCTTTAATTTAAAACATAAGATAAAATAAAGTAGATCATGTTAAAATTAACACAAAGATGCTCTGTAAGTCGCCAGAACGCGTTTCGCCATAAGATTAGGCTTCTTCAGCTGGTTTACAGAGATACTCTGTAGTGTATCATATATATAGTCCCTTAATTGGGTGTTAAGAGGTCCCATGTGTTTTGAATGTCCAGAAAATAGGTTGGCGTGCGTGTCACGCCTCCATCTATCTGCTCGCGTTGTTTGCCGCCATCTTGCGCATGCGCAGTAGTGGCCCATGCGTTCCATGCGTTTCAACTTGGTGTTTCCGGTATTTCTCATTGGGTTGATGGAAAGAGAGCAACTTCCGTGCGGAGATCGCGAACATAAACATAATAGAGATCTCCCTGCAGAACACCATACATTTTTGGGGGTTATATAACTTGGTATAATACAAATAGATTAAACAAATTGGACCAACTCCTTCCCGGTGCAATAAGCACAACTATGGCAGATGTACATAATCTGGAGTGGTATAGATTGAGGATGTGCAAATAGGGGGATTTCCCATAGATTTCATATGGCACAGGGATGGTGTCTTCTGCCCCTAAGCAGTTAATATAAGGAGATAATTATATCCTTAAAGGCTCGTATGTATGATAGTATGATTTAAATGACTTTAAACTAAATTGTTATTATTAAAAGTGATGTGCATATGTGAGTTTATTCTCTACCTATTTGCTTATGTTATATTGGGGGTGGGCAACCCGGTCTGTGTATTATTAAATATATTTTGTGTGGCTTCTTAGTTACAATAGTAAATGTTGTCATAAAAATGACATTATCTAGCAATAATCAAATGCGGTGTGAAAAGGGTATAATAAATAAACGCGATCTGATGTGATCCAAATATTGTGGCAAATAAATTACAAAATATCAGATTAAAGTGTATACTTTTTTTTTTTTTTTTTTTTTTTTTTTTTTTTTTATATTATTCATTATTTTTAAATTCAATTATTTACATATATCAATTATGGTGCCAAACTGTCGCACATACCCATTGGGATCAATACTATTGGAAAGTTGTAGTAAG
Organism: Leptobrachium leishanense; assembly: GCA_009667805.1. NCBI lineage: Eukaryota > Metazoa > Chordata > Amphibia > Anura > Megophryidae > Leptobrachium > Leptobrachium leishanense. The sequence continues at coordinate 15,674,923 of CM019074.1, forward strand.
TGCACAAAGAAGGAGTTAGTGTACATATTACAAAAAATGAACTAATTCAAAATCATCATTTAAACCATTGGGTGTCAGCGTGCCATTATCAAAGATAAGCCTCATCTCTTCTTTCCCCAGCCTATTTAGTATATTTTCTTCGACATCCCTTTTCTTAATCTGTTTGATAGCCCAAAATTTTATACCAATGGGGGAGCTGTTATGCTTGTTTTTAAAATGAAGAGAGACGGAGTGTTTTTCAAAACCATTCTTAATATTACGCACATGTTCACTGATCCTTACGTTGAGTGCTCTCTTGGTGCGGCCTATATAGCGTAGACCACAAGGGCATTCAAGCATATATACTATATTTTTGGAGCAACAATTTAGTACTCCATTTATTTTTATAGATTTTTTAGATTTTAAATTGGTATATGTGCTGTGAGCTCCTTCTTGTTGGTAGTGGATCTGCAAGCCAGACACTGGCCGCAACGATAGAAACCCTCCTTCAATCCAAAGAAGTCTTTACCCAGTATTTTTTTCTTAGATTTACCGTGTACCAAATTAGTTTTTAAGTTTTTGGTGCCTCGGAATATAACCTTAGGTGTTGTTCCTATATATTCTTTCAAATCGCCATCGTTCTTTAGGACGTGCCAATGTTTCTTTAAAATCTTTTTAATATCATTAGCTCTGTTGCTATAATCACAAATAAAGAGAATTTCTTCTCCCTTCTTCTTTTTAGGTTTGTATTTAAGCAATTCATTACGATCGTCCTGCATTATATTTGAAATAGTATGGTCTAGATCCAATTCATTATATCCCTTGGCTATAAAATCTTCCTTTAAGGTATTGGCTTGTACTTTATAGGTCTCTATATCTGTACAGTTTCGTCTCAGACGGGTAAACTGTCCTTTAGGGACTGCCTTTAGCCACAAAGGGTGGTGACAACTAGTATGGTCTATATACGTATTGGTGTCGACTTCCTTAAAAAAGGTTTTTGATTTTATAATGTCTCCTTCTCTGTATATCTCGAGATCTAAAAAATGGATTACTTCTGAACTCCAGTGATGGGTTAATTTAATGCCCCATTCGGCATTGTCTAGTTCTTCCAAGAAAACACTTAGGTTATCTTTACCCCCTCTCCAAATGAAAAACAAATCATCGATGTATCGCCTATATGCTAGAACATGGCCCTGCGCCCAGCTACGCGAACCGTACATGAACCTGTTTTCCCAACCGGACATGTAAAGGTTGGCGTAGCTGGGCGCAAATTTAGTTCCCATCGCTGTGCCTCTCAGCTGGATATAGTAGTCATCCTCAAACTTAAAATAATTGTGCTGAAGTATAAACTTGATACTATCTATAATGAAGGACTTTTGGTCACCTCCTATTGGGTTATACCTGGAGATCTCTTCTTCCAGTACAATTGTCCCCATATCATGGGGAATGCTACTGTATAGCGCATTTACATCACATGTCACCATGATATCACCATCTTGCCAACTCAATTCCTTCAACATGTGTAGCATACTTAGGGTGTCTTTAAGATACGATGGAATGGTTTGGACAATAGGTTGGAGAAGTATGTCAACATATTCTGACAGGTGGCTGGTTATAGAGTCTATTCCAGCCACTATAGGTCTTCCCGGAGGTTTTAATGGGTCCTTATGAATCTTTGGCAAGATATAGAAGTGTGGTGTCTTAGTGAATTCCATTAATAGATAGTCAAGTTCTGATTTTGTTAGAATACCTTTCTTATTACCCCCCTGGAGTAGGGATTCAAGCTCGCTTCTTATGTCCTTAATGGGGTCTTTTTTAAGTTTACCATAGGTTGTCTCGTCATTTAATATGCGGAACACCTCTTCATTATATTGTTCTTTCGAGAGAATTACAGTACCCCCGCCTTTATCGGCGGGCTTTATGACTATAGTCTGATCTTTCTGGAGGTCCTTAAGGGCTTGGTTTTCTTCCTTGGTCAAATTAAAGTTGTTAACTTTATTAGTTGACATTCTTTCTACATCATTCATAACCAGGGTTTCAAAAACTTTTATTTCGTCTGAGACCATATGGCGTGGGAAGAATTTGGAATTATTCTTTAGATTGGTATGGACAGTCGGAGTAGGGGCTATTGGACTTGAATTCTGTATGGTGTTTCTTTCAATTGGATTTTTTAAGAAGAATTTTTTTAAACTAAGCTTACGTTTAAAACGTTGTAAATCGATGTATACGCTAAATTTATCTAGACGCTTAGTGGGTGCAAATTTAAGGCCTTTATTGAGGACACTAATTTCCGTTCTTGAAAAGGTCCTATTGCTCAAATTAAAGATGCCTTTAGCTGGAACTATCTCTTTTCTCGCTTTTCTTTTACGTACAGATTTTCCTGCTCTCGTTCCCCTTCCGATCTTTCCCAGGGTCTTTTTTGAGCTCCTCCCCTTTCTGGTCTTACATCCGTGTCCCGATACTCCGCTTGTCTGCCCTCCCTGTTCAGGGGATCCTTCCAAAAAACCTCATCTTCTTGATTGTCTTTTAATGTAGAGAATCTATTCGTCAGTGGGATCTTGTTCTCCACCTCATTTCTTTCCCTTATTGGTGCGGCTCTATCTTTCCCAATCACCCTATATTGTCTATCGGGACGGGAATCATTATTGTAAGTCTGGAGCCTATCTGATCCATAATTATGGTGATTTGGTGTTTCCCATTGTCTCACCCTATTGCCGCTGTGGTCTCTATTTATTGCTCTTTTATATGGGGGGGCATTATAGGGACCCCTATATGGGGTTTCGTGGTTGTCATTATTCCACGGGCGGGGGTTGTAATATCTCTGTTGAGTGTTGCGTCTCCAGTTATTCTGATGGTCATGTCTATATTCATTTCTCCCATCTCTCTGGTAGTTACTCCTATTGTTATTCCTATTTCCCCAACGCCAACTGCCTCCTGAGCGATTGTCTGTATTAAATTCTACCTCTTTAGGTTCTCTAAATAGGGGTTCTGTATTGTTGTCTTGGTACATCTTGTGTACCATACCTCTCCTATAATCATCCACATCTCTTTCGTATTTGCGTTTTTTGATAATTAATACTTCACTTTCTATTTTTTCTAATTTTTCGCCCAGTGTCTTGTTGATATCCATCATCTCCTCACTTGAATATTCTTGTTCAATTTGTTGGGATAGTTGGTCAACCAAGACATTGAGTTTAGGGAGTTTTTCTTTCTTTTTTTGTATGACATATTCCATCATGGTAACTGCAAATCCCTCTAATAGTGAATTCCATCCCGTGATAAACTCGGGATCGTCTTTCTCTGAAGATGGATTTTTGTGGAATCTTAGTCCTCTTGGTGTGATTTTATCTTTCCTATATTTCTCAAGCGTCGCTATTTCTAATTTAATTTTGGTCTCTTTAATTAAGTTTTTTTCTAATTCTACCAAAGGTCTTTTATTAATCTCCCCTTTGAATTCTTTCAATTGTGATGTGACAAAAGTACTGCCCAACATAGATTCAACATTACTTCCAATCCTGCTTCTAAACTCCGTGAGAGACATAAGTGGGCTGCTGTATGACCAGTGAGGGAATTTACCATTCAGATTAACACACAATACAAAAAAGATGGTCAGCGCCCAGATAAGTTCCACCACCAGTATACCAATGCCAGACCAGATATATAGAGGTCTCCCCCAAACCAATGTGACAACAGGTATAATTATACGTATCTGGCGGCGCGATTGCAGTCGCTTCTTGGTATTCAGATGGTCCTCACGGTGTGTATCATAAATGTCCAATATGGATTATATATATAAAAAACACAAATGGCAGAATAATAGTGCAGGGTGTATATACAATGTTGGAATAGATAACAATAAATGGTTCCACTCACAGACAGAGAGCCCCGTCACTGGCTCTGAGTGGTTCCAAACATCTGGGTCCTTTGTCTTCTTAAGAATATTTAAAGGAGACCCACTCCCTTTAAAGTTGGTATTTTCTTTGTCTCGTCAGATATGTAAGAAAACATAAACACAAGGACCTTCTTGTGTAGATCTACCACAGTATTGGTCATATATATGGTGATAATATCAACTCACATTGGGTGGAGCTTAGAACCAAGCTCTGGGTGGAAATGCCAGTGGATTTATTGAATAGGTTAAATCCACGAATACCTCTGAATTCCAAAACAGCAGGGACCAGACTTTTCTTTAAAAAAGAAAAATCTTTAATTTAAAACATAAGATAAATAAGTAGATCATGTTAAAATTAACACAAAGATGCTCTGTAAGTCGCCAGAACGCGTTTCGCCATAAGATTAGGCTTCTTCAGCTGGTTTACAGAGATACTCTGTAGTGTATCATATATATAGTCCCTTAATTGGGTGTTAAGAGGTCCCATGTGTTTTGAATGTCCAGAAAATAGGTTGGCGTGCGTGTCACGCCTCCATCTACTGCTCGCGTTGTTTGCCGCCATCTTGCGCATGCGCAGTAGTGGCCCATGCGTTCCATGCGTTTCAACTTGGTGTTTCCGTATTTCTCATTGGGTTGATGGAAAGAGAGCAACTTCCGTGCGGAGATCGCGAACATAAACATAATAGAGATCCCCTGCAGAACACCATACATTTTTGGGGGTTATATAACTTGGTATAAATAATATGAATTAAACAAATTAGACCAACTCCTTCTCGGTGCAATAAGCACAACTATGGCAGATGTACATATTCTGGAGTGGTATAGATTGAGGATGTGTAAATAGGGGGATTTCCCATAGATTTCATATGGCACAGGGATGGATGTCTTCTGCCCCTAAGCAGTTAATATGAGGAGATAATTATATCCTTAAGGCTCGTATGTATAATAGTATGATTTAAATGACTTTAAACAAAATTGTTATTATTAAAAGTGATGTACATATGTGAGTTTATTCTCTACCTATTTGACTTAATGTTATATTGGGGGTGGGCAACCCAGTCTGTGTATTATTCAATATATTGTGTGACTTCTAGTTACAAAGTAAATGTTGTCATAAAAATGACATTATCTAGCAATGAATCAAATGCGGTGGGAATAGGGTAAAATAACAATAAATACGCGATCTAATGTGATCCAAATATTGTGGCAATTAAATTACAAAATTTAAAAAAATTCTTCTTAAAAAATCCAATTGAAAGAAACACCATACAGAATTCAAGTCCAATAGCCCCTACTCGACTGTCCATACCAATCTAAAGAATAATTCCAAATTCTTCCCACGCCATATGGTCTCAGACGAAATAAAAGTTTTTGAAACCCTGGTTATGAATGATGTAGAAAGAATGTCAACTAATAAAGTTAACAACTTTAATTTGACCAAGGAAGAAAACCAAGCCCTTAAGGACCTCCAGAAAGATCAGACTATAGTCATAAAGCCGCGATAAAGGCGGGGGGGTACTGTGATTCTCTCAAAAGAACAATATAATGAAGAGGTGTTCCGCATATTAAATGACGAGACAACCTATGGTAAACTTAAAAAAGACCCCATTAAGGACATAAGAAGCGAACTCGAATCCCTACTCCAGGGGGGTAATAAGAAAGGTATTCTAACAAAATCAGAACTTGACTATCTATTAATGGAATTCACTAAGACACCACACTTCTATATCTTGCCAAAGATTCATAAGGACCCATTAAAACCTCCGGGAAGACCTATAGTGGCTGGAATAGATTCTATAACCAGCCACCTGTCAGAATATGTTGACATACTCCTCCAACCTATTGTCCAAACTATTCCATCGTATCTTAAAGACACCCTAAGTATGCTACACATGTTGAAGGAATTGAATTGGCAAGATGGTGATATCATGGTGACATGTGATGTAAATGCGCTATACAGTAGCATTCCCCATGATATGGGGACAATTGTACTGGAAGAAGAGATCTCCAGGTATAACCCAATAGGAGGTGACCAAAAGTCCTTCATTATAGATAGTATCAAGTTTATACTTCAGCACAATTATTTTAAGTTTGAGGATGACTACTATGTCCAGCTGAGAGGCACAGCGATGGGAACTAAATTTGCGCCCAGCTACGCCAACCTTTACATGTCCGGTTGGGAAAACAGGTTCATGTACGGTTCGCGTAGCTGGGCGCAGGGCCATGTTCTAGCATATAGGCGATACATCGATGATTTGTTTTTCATTTGGAGAGGAGGTAAAGATAATTTAAGTGCTTTCTTGGAAGAACTAGACAATGCCGAATGGGGCATTAAATTAACCCATCACTGGAGTTCAGAAGTAATCCATTTTTTAGATCTCGAGATATACAGAGAAGGAGACATTATAAAATCAAAAACCTTTTTTAAGGAAGTTGACACCAATACGTATATAGACCATACTAGTTGTCACCACCCTTTGTGGCTAAAGGCAGTCCCTAAAGGACAGTTTACCCGTCTGAGACGAAACTGTACAGATATAGAGACCTATAAAGTACAAGCCAATACCCTAAAGGAAGACTTTATAGCCAAGGGATATAATGAATTGGATCTAGACCACACTATTTCAAATATAATGCAGGACGATCGTAATGAACTGCTTAAATACAAACCTAAAAAGAAGAAGGGAGAAGAAATTCTCTTTATTTGTGATTATAGCAACAGAGCTAATGATATTAAAAAGATTTTAAAGAAACATTGGCACGTCCTAAAGAACGATGGTGATTTGAAAGAATATATAGGAACAACACCTAAGGTTATATTCCGAGGCACCAAAAACTTAAAAACTAATTTGGTACACGGTAAATCTAAGAAAAAAATACTGGGTAAAGACTTCTTTGGATTGAAGGAGGGTTTCTATCGTTGCGGCCAGTGTCTGGCTTGCAGATCCACTACCAACAAGAAGGAGCTCATCAGCACATATACCAATTTAAAATCTAAAAAATCTATAAAAATTAATGGAGTACTAAATTGTTGCTCCAAAAATATAGTATATATGCTTGAATGCCCTTGTGGTCTACGCTATATAGGCCGCACCAAGAGAGCACTCAACGTAAGGATCAGTGAACATGTGCGTAATATTAAGAATGGTTTTGAAAAACACTCCGTCTCTCTTCATTTTAAAAACAAGCATAACAGCTCCCCCATTGGTATAAAATTTTGGGCTATTAAACAGATTAAGAAAAGGGATGTCGAAGAAAATATACTAAATAGGCTGGGGAAAGAAGAGATGAGGCTTATCTTTGATAATGGCACGCTGACACCCAATGGTTTAAATGATGATTTTGAATTAGTTCATTTTTTGTAATATGTACACTAACTCCTTCTTTGTGCACTTACTACAACTTTCAATAGTATTGATCCCAATGGGTATGTGCGACACTTTGGCACCACAATTGATATATGTAATATAATTGAATTTAAAAATAATGAATAATATAAAAAAAAAAAAAAAAAAAAAAAAAAAAAAAAAGTATACACTTTAATCTGATATTTTGTAATTTAATTGCCACAATATTTGGATCACATTAGATCGCGTATTTATGTTATTTTACCCTATTCCCACCGCATTTGATTCATTGCTAGATAATGTCATTTTTATGACAACATTTACTATTGTAACTAAGAAGTCACACAATATATTGAATAATACACAGACTGGGTTGCCCACCCCCAATATAACATAAGTAAATAGGTAGAGAATAAACTCACACATGTACATCACTTTTAATAATAACAATTTTGTTTAAAGTCATATAAATCATACTATTATACATACGAGCCTTTAAGGATATAATTATCTCCTCATATTAACTGCTTAGGGGCAGAAGACATCATCCCTGTGCCATATGAAATCTATGGGAAATCCCCCTATTTACACATCCTCAATCTATACCACTCCAGAATATGTACATCTGCCATAGTTGTGCTTATTGCACCGAGAAGGAGTTGGTCTAATTTGTTTAATTCATATGTATTATACCAAGTTATATAACCCCCAAAAATATATGGTGTTCTGCAGGGGGATCTCTATTATGTTTATGTTCGCGATCTCCGCACGGAAGTTGCTCTCTTTCCATCAACCCAATGAGAAATACCGGAAATACCAAGCTGAAACGCATGGAACGCATGGGTCACTACTGCGCATGCGCAAGATGGCCGCAAACAACGCGAGCAGATAGATGGAGGCGTGACACGCACGCCAACCTATTTTCTGGACATTCAAAACACATGGGACCTCTTAACACCCAATTAAGGGACTATATATATGATACAATACAGAATATCTCTGTAAACCAGCTGAAGAAGCCTAACCTTATGGCGAAACGCGTTCTGGCGACTTACAGAGCATCTTTGTGTTAATTTTAACATGATTTACTTTATTTTATCTTATGTTTTAAATTAAAGATTTTTCTTTTTTAAAGAAAAGTCTGGTCCCTGCTGTTTTGGAATTCAGAGGTATTCGTGGATTTAACCTATTCAATAAATCCACTGGCACTTCCACCCAGAGCTTGGTTCTAAGCTCCACCCAATGTGAGTTGATATTATCATCATATATATGACCAATACTGTAGTAGATCTACACAAGAAGGTCCTTGTGTTTATGTTTTCTTACATATTTGACGAGACAAAGAAAATACCAACTTTAAAGGGAGTGGGTCTCCTTTAAATATTCTTGAGAAGACAAAGGACCCAGATGTTTGGAACCACTCAGAGCCAGTGACGGGGCTCTCTGTCTGTGAGTGGAACCATTTATTGTTATCTATTCCAACATTGGATATACACCCTGCACTATTATTCTGCCATTTGTGTTTTTCATATATATAATCCATATTGGACATTTATGATATACACCGTGAGGACCATCTGAATACCAAGAAGCGACTGCAATCGCGCCGCCAGATACGTATAATTATACCTATATTAAAAAGATATGAATCTGGGAATGGGCGTCAGTGCACCCAGATATTGTGCCTTTAATGCCAGGCCATCAAGTATCATCATACAGTAACCCCTCTGTGGTATTGTGTAAGAGTGCAGGGGTGGACCATGTGGTCCTATATTGAAAATTTTTGATCTGGGGGTAATGGGCGTCAGTGCACCCAGATATTGTGCCTTTAATGCCAGGCCATCAAGTATCATCATACAGTAACCCCTCTGTGGTATTGTGTAAGAGTGCAGGGGTGGACCATGTGGTCCTATATTGAAAAGTTTTTGATCTGGGGGTAATGGGCGTCAGTGCACCCAGATATTGTGCCTTTAATGCCAGGCCATCAAGTATCATCATACAGTACCCCTCTGTGGTATTGTGGAAGAGTGCAGGGGTGGACCATGCGGTCCTATATTAAAAAGATATGAATCTGGGAATGGGCGTCAGTGCATCCAGATATTGTGCCTTTAATGCCAGGCCATCAAGTATCATCATACAGTAACCCCTCTGTGGTATTGTGTAAGAGTGCAGGGGTGGACCATGTGGTCCTATATTGAAAAGTTTTTGATCTGGGGGTAATGGGCGTCAGTGCACCCAGATATTGTGCCTTTAATGCCAGGCCATCAAGTATCATCATACAGTAACCCCTCTGTGGTATTGTGTAAGAGTGCAGGGGTGGACCATGTGGTCCTATATTGAAAAGTTTTTGATCTGGTGGTAATGGGCGTCAGTGCACCCAGATATTGTGCCTTTAATGCCAGGCCATCAAGTATCATCATACAGTAACCCCTCTGTGGTATTGTGTAAGAGTGCAGGGGTGGACCATGTGGTCCTATATTGAAAAGTTTTTTTGTTTTTTTTAATGGGCGTCAGTGAAGCCAGATATTGTGCCTTTCATGGCAGCAAGTGCCTTCACACTGTAACCCTTTTGTGGTATTGTGGAAGAGTTCAGTGCTCGAGGTTTTGTGAATGCAGAAGAGGACATCCCCTATCTATTCCATTACTTCAGCATCAGGGGATTGATAGCTGCTGATCCAGGACTGATTCATTTTTATAAATGTCAGCCGGTCTACAGAGTCGGTGGACAGACGCACTCTTTTGTCTGTGACAAAACCTCCAGCGGCACTGAAAGTCCTTTTGGAAAGCACGCTAGATGAAGGGCAACCTAGTAGCTGCATAGCATATTGGCTAAGTTCTGGCCAGTGATCCAATCTCAACACCCAGTAAGCCAGTGGATCATCTGCTGGAAAGGTATCCAGGTCTGCCCTTGCCCCTAGGTAGTCCTGCACCATATGGTGAAGAGTAGACGCTGGCAATGGGTGCCTACATTTGACGTCCCTGGGCGTCGAGGACTAAAAAAATGTAAAAATGCATCAGTCAAGCGGCCCTGGCCTTCACCGCTATTCCTCTGATCACCTGCAGCCTCAGAAGCACGTGTGTCAGCACTTGGTAATCTAACAGTGCCTGGAAAGGTGTTACACAAGTTTCGCTTTAGAGCGTCCTCAAGTTTTGTCATCCTGTGCTCCCTCTGTGCGGGCAGGATGAGCTCTGCAACTTTCCCCTTGTATCGTGGATCAAGAAGGGTTGCCAACCAGTAATGATCCCTCTCCTTGATAGCATGAATCCTGGGGTCCTTTAGCAGGCTTTGCATCATTAGGGAGCCCATGCAGCGTAGGTTGGAGGTGGCATTAGCTGCCGAGTCTTCCTGGTCAATGAGGATGACCGTATCGTGCACTTCCTCCTCCCAGCCACACACAAGCCCTTCTTTTTCTGGGCACACAAAACCCTGCCTTGAGGAGTCCCCACCTTCAATGCCCCCACTACTTAAATAGTCCTCCTCCTCCTCATCCTCCTCCTGTCTGATCTGAGTAGGACCCGCTGGAATGCTGTCTGCGGAAAGACTGGGGCCTTGAGAGCTAGGGAAGGCCTCCTCTTCCTCCCGCTGCTCTGCCTCTAGAGCCACATCTATAATTCCCCGCAGAGTGTGCTCCAGCAGGAACACTAAAGGAATTGTGTCACTGATGCATGCACTGTCCCTGCTCACCATCCTCGTTGCCTCCTCAAATGGTGACAGTACAGTGCATGCATCCTTGATCATCAGCCACTGCGGGGGGAAAAAAACCAAGTTGACCTGAACCTGTCCTTGTGCCATACTCACACAGGTACTCGTTGATGGCCCTCTGCTGTTTGTGCAGACGCTGCAGCATTGCTAATGTCGAATTCCACCTGGTGGGCATGTCACAGATCAGACGGTTTGTGGGAAAGTGGAACTCTTTGAATTTCTGCCAGGCGAACGCTTGCTGGGAATGACCGTCTGAAGTGGCTGCAGACTTTTCTGGCCTGGATGAGAAGCTCTGGCAGCCCTGGGTACTTGGTTAGGAAACGCTGTACCACCAGATTTAGGACGTGTGCTAGGCATGGTACATGCGTCAATTTACCCTTGCGTAGGGCGGAGAGAAGGTTGCTGCCATTATCGCAGACGATCATTCCCAGCTCAAGCTGGCATGGTGTTAACCATCTCTGCACCTGCCCCTGCAGAGCTGACAAAATTTCTGACCCGGTGTGGCTCCTGTCCCCTAAACAAACCAGCTCAAGCACAGTATGGCATCTTTTTTCTTGAGCCATTGCGTAGACCCTGTCAGGCGTGGGTTTAACTGCCACTTCGCCAGAGACAGAGAAGGAGGAGGAGGAGGAAGAGGTGGTGGTGGTGGAGCAGACAGACCTCATACAAGCAGCTTTCTGGAGGCGTGGTGGATGAACAAGCTCCAGCACAGAGCCCCGTCTTGGATCCCTCCCAGCTGCAATCAGAGTTACCCAGTGTGCCGTGAAGGAAATGTAACGACCCTGTCCATGCTTGCTGGACCACGTGTCTAAAGTGACATGCACCTTGCTGCTGACTGCCTTTCCCAATGACTGGATAACATTGTCTTCCATGTGCTGGTATAGTGCTGGAATGGCCTTGCTTGAAAAGTAATGGCGTTTTGGAACCTGCCACTGTGGTACAGCGCATTCAGCAAATTCACGGAAGGGAGCAGAGTCCACCAGCTGGAAAGGCAGCAGCTGCAATGCGAGTAATTTTGCTAAGCTGGCATTTAGACGCTGTGCTTGGGGATGGTTGGGACTATATTTTTTCTTTCGCTGCAGCAGCTGCGGCAATGTAATCTGACTGCGTAAATCTTCAGCTACTGGGATGATGTCACATTGTGAGGAAGGACCTGCTGGTACATCCATTACTGTAGCATCATCCCTGTCGGTGGAGGTTGTAGGCAATTGCATGGCAGGACATACAGTGTGGGTAGAGAGAGATGAGGAGGAGGAGGACCTACGCAAAGTTTTGCCCCAACGGGATGTGTGGCACTTGTTCATATGTTGCCTCAAGCACGTGGTACCCAAGTGTCCGGTGTTTATCCCACGCTTCAGCCTCCTCTGACATAGATTACAAATAGCAACGGTGGGGTCTGCTGCACATTTCTTAAAGGACTCCCAGACAGCAGAGTTCCTGCATGTGTTCTTTGAGACAACAGCGCTCTGCACCGGAGCAGCTCTGACATGTGATGCCTTGGACTGGCTAGTGCTACGGTTGGTCACAGAGGATGTTGTGCCTCGTGTTTGCTGTGCCTCCTCCTCCCCCTCACTTGATTCCTCAGTTCGATCTGGCACCCAGGTGGAGTCAGTGACCTCATCATCATCAATGTCATCTTCACCCCCTATCTCCTCGTCACTGGAGCCAACTTGGCAGTATGCTGCAGCTGCTCTGGCAACATGAGTGCCAGTTATTTGTGTGTCATCACTGGCACCCCCTTCCTCTAGGTTGATTATACTCCCTTCCTCAACCTCAGAGATTGAATCAGAGCACTGTACTTGCTGCGCATCCTCAAGCAGCATGTCACTCTCATTGTAGTCAAACAATTCAGCTGACTCCTCCGTGTGTGATAGCGAGGCTACGGCAGGAGTAGCTGTGGACATGGAGGCTGCATTAGATGCTTTGGCAGCTGAGGTGGACTGTAAAGCACTAGAAGCCTGGCTGGCAGAGGACTCGGAGGATGAGGATGGCCTGGTTAACCAATCCACCAAGTACTCTGTATGTTGCTGCTGCTTAAGACGGCCAGCACTAGTTAGAAAGGACAAGCGTGCCCCTGCAGAGGATGCACCACGTCCACCACGACCAGAGACACAGCCTCCCGACACAGGGGCTGCTTGCCCTCTTATGTGTGGCTGGGAGCGTCTGCCTGTCCTTTTTGTTCTTTCAGACATGGTGAGTGATATATAGATTAATATATACAGAACTCTGATTCAACTCTGGTATAAAGATTTAAAGAACTCTGGTATAACTCAGTGAGACACACTGATAGCTGGCAGCCAGTGACAAGAGACAGATCACCTTAATTCACAAATGTTTTAAATAAATTAGTGAGCCCCAAAATACAGCGTGGTACTGTTTGTATGACGAGACACAGATCACCTTAATTGCCAAGTGTTTTAAAGAAATTAGTGAGCCCCAAAATACAGCGTGGTACTGTTTGTATGACGAGACACAGATCACCTTAATTCCCAAGTGTTTTAAAGAAATTAGTGAGCCCCAAAATACAGCGTGGTACTGTTTGTATGACGAGACACAGATCACCTTAATTCCCAAGTGTTTTAAAGAAAGTAGTGAGCCCCAAAATACAGCGTGGTACTGTTTGTATGACGAGACACAGATCACCTCAATTCACAAGTGTTTTAAAGAAATTAGTGAGCCCCAAAAAGATTTGCTGGCATGGTGTGACAAGACCCAGAAAATCACCTCAATTCACAAATGTTTTAAATAAAGTTGTAAACCCCAAAAAATCTTGCTGGCACAGTGACAAGACACACATCACCTAAATTCCCTGATATTTGGTCGAAATGAGACCCCCCCAGACCCCCCCAGTAGCGTGGCAGACCGGCAGTAACAACACACACAACTATCTCCTTTGAAATCTCCTCTGAAATGCGTGCAGAAGCGCTGTGTGGAAACCTTATATAGTGTGCTGCGGGACTTAGCTCTGTGAGCCCATGATTGGGCAAAATTTGCCCAATCAGGACTCTGAGCAGTGATTGGCATAGTGTTCAACCAGTCTTGCACCAGACCTGTGGTCAGGTGCAAGGCTGTAGCCAATTACGAGCTTCAGGCAGTGGGAAAATGCATTGTGGTCCATTGTGGTCGAACATGCGGCGAACACCCAGAAATGTTCTGGGTTCGCGATCTGCTCGAACAGGCTAAGTTCGGGTCGAACCCCGAACCGTCCGAACCCGAACAGCTCATCCCTAATTATCAGTGCCAAAAGCGGTAACCCCGAGCCACACTCGGGATTACACTGTAGTATAATTTACCTTGTCCTTGCGATCCCCTGATGTCCTCCGGCCGATGCCAGAGATTAATGATATAATATAAAGCAGAGTTCAAGTCGAGGGGGAACATATGGGAACGCAGTTCCTTCAGTATTTTTGCTGAGGGAACGGAGTTCCCATTGGTTTCACACACTATAAAATTTGTATTCATGTCTTTCCCTGTTTCATCACAATAACTATGGGATTTATCATATATTTTTGCTAAAATCCACATATATACATAAATATAGCAGATTTGAGAGTGTGTTTGTGTTACGTACGAGATGAAACGTGCTACTTGGAGGGGTCGAAATCTTGGTGAGTTCCCACACTTCTCTTTTAGGACTTGACCCTTGATATAAAGATAGTGAAATAATCAGACCGACAGGGTGGTTAAAAATCATCACTCACATCATACAGAGCATTTATACTCGCTGTTTAAACAGTAGCGTGCCGACGACTGAGTTGATACAGCTCTCTCCCTGTTACATCTTTCATCAATCCTCAATGTAATTGCAGAAAAGAAAAAACTCATGGGGTAATAAAATGGGAAATGACATGAAATCTCACTCACCCATTTCAGAGCCAATAGAATACCTGGCTCAAGTATGTGCGCCCGTGACACTCCTATGAAGTGGTGTCCAACCTTCTTTGCCTTTTCCATGGTGATATCAGTGTCCCCTGTTAGACGGGTAATGATTGACAGTAATCTAGGCTGGCAAAAGAAAAAAAAACACAATTTAAAGAATAAAAATAATTAAATAATAAATAGGATCGTTTGATTAAAATGTATAATTAAACGGAAAATCTTGGAGATGTTTCATTAAGCATTCAGCTTCTTTAGTCAGTAAAAAAATAAAATCAACAGGGTATTAGCAGGGGATAATAGGGGTGCTCGAAGTGGAGAATATAGAACAGATTAATTACTATATTAAAAACAACTACCAGTACTGTGTGCCAGTTTGGCTTCAGGAGTGACACGTCCTGTGCGAGTCTTCTGTTAGCCCTTTAAATCACTTACTTGGGACATACACATATGCAAGTTGAGGTTGAGTGCAGCCCCTTCTGTTGTGTGTTATAGTAAGAGGCCCCCCAGACCACCTCCATGATTTGCACCCCCTCGTCACATATGTAGTTTTTCACGTTCCTCATTGCAGACTTATTTAAACCTTGTATAATAAATACAGGGTTCCAGGACAACAAAAACTTGGTACAAAGCAGCTTGATATGTTTCAGAACATGGAGGTATTTGCCAGATTGAAATACTGGGGGTAACCCAAATTGGTTAGATTGAATAAATGACAAAATACCAATGGAAAATAAACAATCAAGTAAAAGTTAAGTTATCTTTATTTAAACCTTGCACTACAGAGAGCCATAGGAGGTAGGTAGGTGTACCCCATCATGGCAGATCCTATGTAAAACCCAAGTCTGGTATTTTAATCTTTAGATGTGTGTTTGGTTTGCGTGTTCTGAATTGTGATACATCTGACCTACTTAAACGTCTGCAGTTCCAATGAATGATGTTATCTGTATGAGTTCCAGTGAAATCTTTGCCCCAGCATTTCCACGTCATATTCCACAGTCCACTCCTGATGTATATCCCAGTTTATTTTTGTTTCCACTGCCCTGTAACTGCCTGAGTCCTGCACCTCATATACACAGTATTTTTTCCAAATCAGCCACATTTATCTTCAAAATCTTCATTCCAGCTTCAGTTCTACTAATTGAATTCATTGTCTCGCGTAGGAACCGCAAATTGTGCAGTGCAGCGGACTTGTGCACCTTATGTACACAAGTTCTGTAGTGCCTGCGCTAAACGCTGGATCGGAACTACATGCGCATGCGCAGGTCTGATCCATCAGCTGCTTCTCAGAGAACGCTCGCTACCGCAACTGGTGTCAGAGAGGGTGATGCTGGCTTACTCTCTACCTGCCGATGTCACTAGTGACCGATCTGATTCAAATTTCCCAGCTGCTGGTGACGCTTTGTGGGTTGGAGGAAACTGCTCCAATACATCCCATGTTTTCACTAGATTGGGGGTGCTGGGGGGAGGGGTGGGGAGACGTTACAAATCCTGACCACTTTAAAAGTGTAATCCTTCCCTAAAATCTGTCAGGGTTATTCAGAGAAAGGTGAAACTCTGGAGAAATTTTGGAGAAGTGAAAATTCTAGGTCAAAATAGCTGATTTGGAAAGTGAGATAAATGGGAGAATTTTTCTTGTTTGCCCATTTTGACCTAGAATTTTCAGTTCTCCAAACATTCTCCAGAGTTTCACCTTTTTCTGAATAACCCTGTAGGGGTTATTCAGAGAGGTCCAAAATGTCGCAGAAATGTAACCAGACACTGAAATCCAGCATACGATGACATTTTGGGGCCATTCGGCTATCCAGAGAGCAGGCAGTTCGCCAAATTTTGGCGAATTGCCAGCAAAATATGGTGCCTGTTTGACGGCAGTGAAATCCCCCGTAGAGAAACATTGGTTAATCTATTCAGAGACACCGAACAGCTGAAAAATGTCAGTGAAATGCCCGATGTTCGTTGGTTTCATTCGGCAGGTTTAATCAAGCGAATCCCATAGGTTTCAATGTTAAAAATATTCCAGTTTTTACTCAATATCTAATAAACCATTTCTTCTTTTAATTTGCAGCAAAATGTATTTTTTTTTCTTAGGCTTTTTTTGACATATTTCGGTATTTTTTGGCAAAAGTTTTTATTCCGATTTTTTTTAAATAGCATTTTTTTCTTTTTTCTGTAGCAGACCTTTTTGTTATTATTTATAGGACCTTATATGTTAATTTCAGACATTATCTTCCAGTAGTTTTTTTGCAAACAGCTTTTGCATTTTGAAAGTTTCAATGTTTTTTTTTTTTTTTTACCCCATTCATCAGCTTGTCGACTTTTTCCGGCGGCTGGACGGCGTTGTGATCGGCGGATCGGCATTTTCCAGACACGTTCGGCGGGTTTGCGGCGGATTATCGGATCGGATCCGAAAGTTTATTTTGATGGTTTTGCAGCATTTTTTTTTTTAAATCAGCAGTTTTGCGGTGGCTTTTCCCTGCACTTCGGGGACCCTGCAGTGAATGCTGAATTCTCCGCCAAGTCGGGAAATGTGATTCCCCGAAGTGCGAGGAACGAGATAGCACCGAAATGTTGGTGACATTTCGGTGCTCTCTGAATAACCCCTTAAATATTTAAAATAATAATATTTGTAATTCAGTTTTTTTCATGGATCCTGCTCTACACAATACAATACTAACCTTTAAACTATATAACTGCAAAAGTAATTACACTATTGAAAATATAAATATCAATACATTTTTCAGTCCAGGCAAAATATGAATCATAATTTAGTTAATGATTCTAAAAGCTGTGCAGGTCACAGGTCCATTCTAAATCCTGCCTTTTTGACATCCAGGGCTAAAAAAATAAAATATATATATATAACACTAGGATAAAATGAATAAGAGTCCAGACTGGAAGTCGAAATGACAAACAGATATTTCACGTAAAGCTTGGAATGAAATTGCCACCGCGGTAAATCCATCACTTTCTATCTGCGAATTACACATCCATACATATATGTATTGCATGAAAACTATGTATACATATACATGACTATTAAGCCTGTCCTAACTGAAAATAATGAAGATTTATTGAGAGACCAGTGGGTGGGCTGTGAAATGAGAGACTGAAGGACATATTTTTAGAGGGAGGGGGCCACATCTGACCCTGGGATATCATGTTTGACATGCCTGATATATATCATTACATCCTGTTAGATGTATTCAATAGACACGCTCACATCTGACATCACATAAAAAAATTACTGTTTTGCATGCTGCCAAAATTATGGAGGTGAAAAAAAAAGAAGCTGCTTGCAGAGAAAAAAAAGTGACCGTTCATGTTCACTTTGCATATCTAGTCTTTGTGTATGTAACTATGTATGTATGAATATAATATAATATATATATATATATATATATACTAGGTAGGCCGTGTTAGTCCAGATGCCAAAATCATAAGTATAGCAGTCTGTAGTGATACCTTTTTATTGGACTAACGTTACATTTAAAATACAAGCTTTCAAGAGTTTTCCTCTCTTCTTCAGGTCTGGAAGCTATACTGAGCAAAATAATAGAATTAAACATTAAGGCATTAATCGGGCACACGGGTGGGGGTGTTAGATGTTGTAAATTGCAAAATGGCATGGTCAGAGTGGGGAAAGAAAAAAGGGAAATAAAAAAAAAGCCATTGAGGGATCTCAGGCCCATAAGACAACAGTGATAAGATCAAGACCACTTCAAAGGGAAAGAAAAAAAAAATCTGTGAAGTCTGTAGAAGACACAGAAGAAGAAAAAAAAGAAGCCGAAAAAAAATAAAAAATAAACCCCAACCAGAATTCTGAATATTATGTGATGTTATGATAATGGGTTAAAAAAACAGAATCTATATTAAGTCTTTTTTTCATAGTGTTGAAATATGTTCTAATTTTCATTTAATATGGTTTGCGTTCACGGTGGTCTTTAAAATGTCCTTTGAGGATTTTAATTCTGAGGTTTTGGATGGAGTGGCCTGTTAGATTGAAGTGATGTCCCTCTGGGGTACAATATGTGTTTTCCTGGTGGTTCTTGATGGAGTGTCTGTGCTGGTTCATCCTGAGATTTAGTTTAAGGCTATAGTTTAACCAATATAGCAGCCCTTTGCACACGCCTTGCACTGGATCATGTATACCACATTGGCAGACGTGCAGAGGTACGAGCTCTTGATGTTGTATGTGGTGTTGTTGTGCCGGGCAGTGCTGCTGTCACATATATGTTGGCACAGTTTGCAGCGGGATTTGTTGCAGCGTTTGGTCCCATTCTGTATGTCATCCTGTTCCTGAGTGAGTTTGCTGCGGACCAGTTTTTGCCTCAGTTTTGGGGGTTGCTTGAATGCCAGTAAGGGGGGCTGTGGGAATATTTCTTTGAGCGCAGGGTCCTCTGTGACCAGTGGCTGCAGATCTTTGATGGTTTTGCGAATTCCCTCTAGAGTTGGGTTATATATACAAATACACACAACAAACCAAGGGGAGAGCACAACATTACACAGATAACACCATGTCAAAGCTCACAAAATTTTAAGATTTTAACTGATTTTTAACCACCCATCTTTAACAGTAAATGATGGGAATTTTATATCACAAAGCCTGACACAACATCGATGTATCCCATTGATGCCAGGTTAGCTTAACACAGGAAGAGTGTTGCTTCCCTAGTTGCTGTATTAGTTATATATAACTAACTTGATGCAGTCAGATTGGTATCTGAATCCAGGGATATACACTGATGAGTCCCAAAAAGTTAGACTGTCCCATCCATCTTTGGATGTTCGTTCATTCTGTTCCTTATTTAAAATGTGGCATAAAAAGCTGTGTGCATGGATCTCGCCTACAGAAATCTATATATGACATGTTAAGGAAAAGGTTGTGAATATAATTTTTTTTACATTCAAAGTCGGTTTTATTTAAAAGGTCTGTTCAAATATTACAACGAGCTTCACGAAAAGTTAGGTAAGAGCATCGCATGCCATAAAATCACAACCTACAAGATGGTGATGAGCGACAAAGTATTAAAACATAAATATTATTTTTTTTTAAATATATTCTTTTCTGGAAAATTATAAAATTCAGTCTTGTACCCCTGCTGTATGAAACATTGAACAGAATAGATATATATCTGTATGTATTAATATTTTTACTTATATTTAATTTTATTTTTCCTGCTTTCGTGCATTTATTACAGGTGTTGTAGAACATGTACATATTTGTGTGCCTGAGAAACAGAATATTTTGTGGGAGTAGTTCATATAAGCCGAAAAGAAATTCAACCTGTCACGCACGGACTACATGCACCACAGGTTGAGAAACTGCTCTAATGGACTCACACGTTCGAGCATTCACAGCATAAATACAAAAGAGAGCGCGATAAACGCTTTTACAGCCAAATGATAACCCGATTCGTTTAACCGAGAGGGTAGGTTTATCCTGCGGGGTTAAATCTTCAAAAGCATCTCTTTTTTCCTTTTCAAAGAATATTTTCTGCCGATGTCTCGCAGAACATTTTCCTCTTTGGCTTATTAATATTAACAGAGTTTCTCCGGCTCTGAATGGGGCAGCATGTCAAACATAACATATGTTAAAGCATTGGATTGATCTTTCACTTCAAACATGGGCAAGAAACCCCGTGTAAAAAATAAATGCTGTATCTAGTTTTCTTCTCTTTTGCCTATTCCGCTTTTAACTCTTCTTAATTTCCTTACATCCGTGTGTGCCTTTTCCTTTTTTTCTCTACCAATACTTTTTACCCGTCATCTTCTCTTGGACTCTCTGCTAGAAATTGACATTTTTCTTCGTATATTGTACACATTGATAATGTTTTGGACAGTTTTACAGTACTTCAACTGTAACTCTAATTCCTCTTGGTCAGATCTGGCTGTTGTAGCTTATCTGCAGGGGCCACTTGGCCCTCTCCGAACCATAATTGCTACAGGTGGATAGGTCACAATTTTGACATTGATTGAACAGCCTGCCCATTATATACCCCAAAGCTCTCCTACTCCACCACACTCATTTCTCCATTTGACTTGTACAAGAAAATTTCATACTCGTTAGTTACTGTTTAGTAACTCAATGTAAAGAAAGCGGTCATCTCCAAGCACTGGAAGAATCCTACTCCACCAATCGATAACGCACGGCTACAGAAAAAAACAAAACATACCCGAGCAGGAGGATAACCTATTTTACCAGCAAAAGAGAAACATTTGTGAAGAAACGTTCAGTATAGCACAAGCACATAAGTAACGCCACCTGGAATATGGCGGTGGCATAGGGTCTGTCCCATTTTGACCTTAATAGTCCATACACAATTTACATGCCAGCCACCGCTCATCATCAATCACAGACAAAACCGTAAGACACCAGAGTCTACATGCTCTTGCATTGAGATAGTACTGCCAGTTCTTTCTTTGTCTGCATTCCTTATCTTGTACGTTATACCAGCATCGCTGTTGCTGAATCCTGCTTGCCTTACCGACCAAGCTTCGCTTGCTGTGTCCTGTACTGTATACAAGCATCACTGTAGCCGAACCCTGCTTGCTTTATCTACTACGCTCTTTGCCTCCTGTATAGGAAATAAGAGTGCAAGAGTCTGTTAATTGTGACATTTACTAGCTCTAGCAGTTCTCTTTGAAAATGGATATTCTCTTGTGGCGCAAAATGCGTTGTTCAATATCTGATTGTCCTGCCACGTGAAAATAATCAAAGGGATAAAAAAGCACTCCCAAAATATGGAAAGTTTCTCTAACATTCCATTTACTCTTCCCTTAGGGCATTAAAATAAAAGTGCAAAAGTAATCATTCAATGGGATAGGGCTGCAATGCACGATTATTGACACATTGTTCAATGGGCCATTTTGTTTTCTGATTAACTGGATAACCCTACCCTAGACCTTGGCAACCTAAATACACAGAAACGAACCCCCATACTCTTCTGACTATCAGGGGCATAACTCGACCTCACTGGGCAACACCTCTCTTTCCACATACGTGGCATATATTTGCACGCACACACATGCCATGCATAAACATACAACTCAATGTCAGTTTCCCATTAACACTCTACCCTCCCAAATGTCAGCATCCTACTACCCGCCACCCAAGTCAGACCATGCACTATGATGCCGACAATGCATAGTGGCAAATCAGGCATTCCATGGGCAGCCGACGAGTCCTCAATAGCTTCCTATTAGAGCCCTGTTGTTGACCCCTAGACTGCCCATAGAATACCTAACACACCGCCAGCCTTATAGTGCACTGCCTGTCTAGATCTGAAATGCACAAGGCCATGAGGATACTTATTGGGCAGCCTGGGTGGCTGTGCCGGGAAGCTGCAGAGACGCTTCTAGCACGCCTGTGTAATTTTACGAGACCTTGCATAAGTTAGAAACAGTGCAATGCTGAATAATCAATGAGATTCATTGACGATCTCCTAATTGATTATTGTGTATTTCATTGATTAGTTGTTGCAGATGTATCATGCAGTATCTCAGGAATCGTCTCCACAATCACTGCTTTTGGTATTATGAGAAAATACTTTGTCAATGTGGGAACCCCTCCAAGTCCAACATCATCTGACATATATTCGTCATATAGAGGCCAGTGGAAAGTGTAGAGAATGTGTAGAGACTCCAGTGGTTTAGGGTAGGGATGCCAAACTCCAGCACCCCAGATGTTGTTGAACTACAACTTCCATGATTCCCTGGCCTTATGTTGCGTTCATCGAATTCTGGGAATTGTAGGTCACCAACATCTGGGGGACCAGAGTCTGACATCCCTGGTGAGCTATAACACGGTTTACTGGGAGTTCAAGTATGTCTCGATCTTGACCAAGTATGTCTTTCCTTGGACTTTAGATTTTTTTCAATGTAGAGGGACAGATTTTTCACAATGTAACTCTAAATTAGTTGCCTTTATAGAAAGACAAGCAGAGTTGCTCTACATGACTTGAAACCAGGTATCGTCCAAGCTGAGCAGTTTGAGAGTCTTGACCACAATGTTCCTCACCCTGTGTTCAGACAGATACAGGGTTCTTCAAAGAGAATCGAAAAGTCACAGTACGTTCGGTGACTTTTCGTTCCCTGCACTTTGGAGCGACTCGGCGATCCTATTCTGCCAACCCTGCAGTGTATTCAGCAAGCACCGCAGGGCCCCCGTAGTGCAGGGAAAACCCGCCGAACACTCGCTGCAAACCCGGCCGAATACTCACTGAAACCTGAAGAAACAGCTGGATTAACATCGCCGAACACGTCGGAGAAACCCGACTAGCCACGATCACAGTGCAGACTGCCGGAAAAAGCCCACACAGACGAACGAGGTGAAAAAAAACAAAAACCAGTACGCTTGAAAGTTTGAAAATTGAAACGCTATTTGCAAAAAACTACTGAACAAAAATGTCTGGAATTCACCTATAAGATCCAATGAATGATAATAAAAAGGGCTGTTATAGAAAAAAGAAAAAATTATTTAAAAAATGAAACGGAAAAAAGTTTGCAAAACAAATTCCAAAAAATTCCAACAATAACATTGAAGCTTATGGGATTCTCCTGAATAAACCTGTCGAATGAAACCACCGAACAGCAGGGCATTTCGGCAACTTTTCACTGCTGTTTTGTGTCTCTGAATAGACGAAGCATTGCTTCTCTATGGGGATTTTACTACCCTCGAGCAGGCAATGTACGTGCAGGCAATTCGCCAGTATTTGGCAAATTGCCTGCTCTCTATATAGTCAAATGGCCCCGAAATGGCACCGTACACTGAATTTCAGTGTCCGATTACATTTCGGGGCCAGATCGACTCTCTTTGAATATCCCTCATAGTCTGATTCTGAAGAGTTTGTAGGTTCCTTCCCACCACCTCCCCCTTTGCTCACTGGCAGTATATAATCGAGATGCTAAGTCAATGGTGGTTGTTGTTTTCATCCTATGGATCTTTTCTAATTTATATAAGAAACTGGTTAAGAAATAATTGAGCAGACTAAACAATCAATACTAAAATAAGCACAAACGAGCGATTTGTCTTCTGGATGTGAACCACTTAAATACAGTCACTCTCACTCATTAGCACATTAAATCAAGGGAGCTTGGTGAAAGGTTTTAATCTTACTTGAATTCTAAAACATTATGTTGTTGAAATGGTGTTGGATATTTTCAATGATGTGACTTTCCATTCTCTGATCTTCCTCAACGCCTTATCTGTGATAAAGAACAAACACCATCCTTGTCCGTTACAAGTGAACCTCTGAGTTGGTGTCAGCTCAAAGTAAATGCTGGAGAAGTAATCTTACCTTCTCCATATCTCTCTGTACCGATATCAGGGATCATGCTTGACATCCCTTACTCAATGTTGCTCCTTGCAGGCCCTCATCTCATTCAGGCAATTTGCGGCGGCTTATCGTCTGTCTGATTGCATTAAACACCTGGATACTTGTTGGCGCTAGATTTTTGTAGTTCCCCTTCCTTGCATCAGACTTATGACGCGTCGCACAGATCACAGGTGATTTGGTGCCCAAAAATTAGATTTCGTCTTTAGCAACGTACAGCATATCCTGGGTGTCATTATCTCCGTGCCACGTTGTGGTTTATTCTTACCCAAGAGCGCGATCCATGTTTTCTGCTCATCTGTGTACCAATTCCTGGCTTGTCTTTGACTCTCCTGATTTTTGTATTCCTGTGGACTTCATTGTGTGACTACACTCCTTGTGTACAACCTCTGGCTTGTCTGACTCTGATTTTCTCTATATCCCCTGTTGGTAGAGTTATCCTTAGATAGTTCTATATTCCAGCCATTCTAAGGAACAGTAGCTAGGTTGTTAGGGTCTCTGTATTATGGCTTTCTCTATCTGGGATTCGTGACAATCAATCCTGTACTGAACATCATGGCACATACACACACACACACAGATCTATCCTTACATCAGTTCCCGTTCATGCATGTGTGCATTAATGCAGCAGTTGTACAGGATCATGGGGTGACGAAGTGGAACAGCTTCTGCCACCCATTCCTTGGAAACCTTCATTACAACAAAATCCAATTTAAGATAAAGAAATATTTTTTGTAGTATTGCAAACGATAATGAGATAAAGGGGAACGGTGGGGTTAAAAATGAATCCCTCCTGACCTCTGCACCCCTTTTTAACCTTTTAGACTATTTTAAAACTCTCTTTAAATCTAGCTCCAGGCTCCTTCGGTGCTGGTCCAGATGTGAAATGCTGTTGGCTTCCTGTAGGCCGCAGCTGTTGCGAGAATACAGGGAGGCTAGATGTGTCCAGCCAATCCAATGACTCAATACTGGAGGGCATTGAAAGCCACTGATGGCAGCTAGGTCCTGAAATCCCAAAACCATAGAACCTTAGGATCTAGGTAGGACTAATGCCAGGCGCTCAGAGGGTGACATTAGGTTTCCATGTGGCTTTGTATGCAGAGGTTGTGTATGGATGTTGAGATGAACAATCTAGGAAGGGTCGTCTACCCAACATGATTGGGTATGGGATGTTGACTTTGGGCTGCTCTCAGTGTAGATTAACACCTTAACTGCAAAAATCCACGAGGGGTTAACGTTAGGTCACTTTCAAGTTGAGCTATGGCACAAAAGAGGGTTTTTTGGATTTTGCGAAATATATAGCTATCCCTGATCTCCCGATTTAGGCTAGGGTCAGACTAGCGCAGTTTTAACGTGCGTTTAGCCGCACGAAATCACGGCCGTACTAGCAGCAAATGACGTCCAATGCCGGGGAACATACGACGAACGGCCACACGAAAGTTCGTCCGCGCAACGCAAGTGGCCAACAAACGCATTTTTTCGAGAACGTCAAACCGCTACTACTGACGTACAGAGTGCGCTGTGGCCGCATAGCGGCGTGTGTGTGTGATTAGGAGACGTCAGACGCTGCTAATGTCCGGCTAACATAACGTCCAGACACAAAAAGTGTTTTATTGATGATCCGTACAAAATCACGGACGAAAAGGCGCATCGTATGACCGCTATCGCGTATTCCGGGAAAAAATACGTACGTTCGTTCGACCGCACTTTTTCACGGACAACGTGAAAAATGCATTCGTCTGACCCTAGCCTGAATGTGATAACTCCCATGGCTGCATTAAATCCACTCAATCATAACTTTCCACCTAACCTTTATTTTATTTACCTTGATGATCTTGTAAATATAGATATAGAGGTTCCAAGGAGATCCTGCAACTTGATCTCTAGGGGAATGTAATGAGCATTATGCCGTCTCCTGTGACAAGTTTATATTCCAATCAGATCTGCAAAATATGCGTATTACAAGTTGCAGAAATATGCGTGAAAGAGGCAGCTATTGTTAGAATTGAGTAGGACATGAATGAGAAGTTACATGTCACACTTTCGGTCTTTATTACAGTCCTGTCTACTTTTCTTTAATGTTACTCACAATGGCAGCCTTCAAGCAGAGATCCCAAACACCGGCCCCAGAGATCCAAATATATTCGTGGGTTTAGCGCTTCCTTCCAATGCATCTATTTAGAGAGCCTTTCAACAAAGTGGCTCAATCAGTAAAGCCAGCAGGTTTGTATAAAGATTCTTTACTCCTATACCATGGTCCTTGGTTTCCCCAACGTCCCCACAGATGTTTCTGAACTACACATCCCATGATTATCTGTCCATTTATTGCATTCACGGAATTCTGGGAATTGAAGGAAATAAACATCCGGAGGGCTAGAGTTTGAGATAACGGCCTTAAAATATCCTCATAATGGCTCGTGGCATATTAGGGTCAGGCCAGGAGCATTTCCATGTCCTCAGAGACCATTGGTTTGACGGCCCATTCTTAGAGAAATTCTCAATTATCTAGTATCAGCGGCGGTTTGTGCTTCATCCACTCTCTCAACCTATTCGTTTTGACTTTGTGACTCTTAATTACTTGATCTTCTTGCTTTCGTCTAATCCCATGCACTGTGGACTAAGACGCAAACCTAGTTTACCCCAGATCAAAAATAAAACAGATGCAGTGGTTAACTGGGGTTCCCAGGTGTTAACAGTACAAATTCCTCATACACCTTAATGGATAACAAGGACTGCCCTCCGACACAGGGACACTGGGGCAGTATGGCGTAATTATATTACTGGCTCTATTTGACGAGCCATATGTGTTAGTATTTGCAAGTATCTGTGTTCGTGTAGCTCTCAGCGGTTCCTAATGTATGTGACCGTATGAGTGCCTGTGTTTTATAAAATATATATATATATTATTTGTGTACGTATTGCTATATATTTTGTGAATGTTTCTGCCCATATTTTTGTGTTTGTGTCTCTCTAAGGGTAGAATGAGCTGTGAGGTGCAGGCGTTCCACTCTAGATCTCCATTCTAATAAATGCAGACTGTCTTCTCACAGTTCCAGCCAATTTATCCTTGTCCCCTTTGCTGAAGTGACGTTCCTGTCCCCTTCTCTCCGCCAGCAGATAACAAGCCACCTTCTACATCTTACACTTAAATGTCATTTGTTCTATGCAGTAACAGGCTGCGGATCAGCGATCCTACACAGACCCAATTATATTAACCTGTGTGGGACTGCCTCTTAATGACACTATATTAAAAACGAGAGACGCCGTGCGGCTCTTCAAGATACATCGCCATGCTAGCTTTTTTTCCCTGTTATTAACCCATTCACTAGCATAGTACACTATGCCGACAGTGAGAAAGAAAGTGCCATACCAAACCTAAAGCACATTTTGTGATGCCAGCCACCTCTGACTTATATTTATTTATTTATAAAGGATTTTACCAGGAAGGATACATTGAGATTTCTCTCGTTTTCAAGTACGTCCTATTATAGATGTCATAATTCTCATAGGAAGATTTATTAGAAACAGTGTCACACAGGTGATGTCCTCTGCTTATGCTCCATGTCAAACCATGGCAGTGTGTTCACAAAATAGCCAATAGAGAAGCACGGACCAACAAATTGGGCAAGATTAGCACAGCTTGGAATACTGACAATACAGTTCATAGGCTATTTTTTCTCTCTCCATTGTTAACAACCGTAAATAACACTGGCTGTATACAAAGTCAATTTATGTGTTTGCAGGAATGTACAAGAAACTGTCTTTATGCTGTAGTCAGTGTTGTCACAAGGCGGGTGGGGGGGTACGGCCCGCACCGGGTGACACCACCCCCTATAGGTGACACCCTAAAAAAAATTTATTTATTTATTTTTTTACACAAAAATATTTTGCCAGGAAGGATACATTGATATTTCTCTCATTTTCAAGTATGTCCTGGGTAGGCAAGGCCTAGGCTAACACTTTCCAGGGGGTGGCAAAAAAACACCACTAAAGGGGATATTTACAGAGCAACGAAATGACGCAGACATTTCGGTGTTCTGTTGTTCTGCGCACTTTGGGGAATCAAATTTCCACAGTGCATTCACTGCAGGGTCCCTGAAGTGCAGGGAATCAGCCACCGAATGCTGCCGCAAACCCATCACCCGCTGTTTTAAAAAAAACTACTGAACGAAAATGTCTGGAATTTACATATAAGATCCTATGAATGATAATTAAAAGGGCTGCTACAGAAAAAAGAGAAAACACTTGTAGCGCTGTTTAAAACGCTGTTGCTATATTGCTTGGGTTTCGCCACCAGAGGGAGACAAGCGCAATGTAAACTATACTGGACACAATGGGACTACGTTTTCCAGCATGCTTTGGGGCAGAGACAGGAAGTGGGTGGGGAAGGAGGAAAGGACATCTGTAGCCTCGTCCGAAGGAGAGCCAGTGTGAGCCGAGCGGTGAACAGAGTAAGACGCACGTGAGACTGTGAGCGATTGTTACCAGGCCGGAGAGCAGGCGCTGCCTTGCCGACGCTGGGGATCGATACAGTGACTTGCCAGAGACCTAGTAACCCACCGCTGAGAGGTTTTGCACAGACACAGAGTTCCAGATTGGACCCAGAGTAAGGAGACCGCGATGATCCACTGGGAGTGCAGGCGGTAGGCCGTAGATCTTGTTGTAGAAGACGGACAAGCAGGAGAAGCGGATCCGGTGGCACAGGGTCCCAGTATAATCCAGTGGAGAGACGTCCTTGATCGGGCAGTGGAACAGATTGTCTGGCGGATGGGTGAGAGGCCTTCCAGGCCACAGTCAAAGTTTAACGAAGCACGCTGCAGTATTGCTTAAACCTACAGGGCCCCAACGTGACTAGTCGAAAATTTATTAAATCCATTCACTGGCCAGTTGGATGTAGTACCCGGGTACCTGAGCTCACACACACACACACTTTTTGGGACATAACCTGCACGGTAATTACACTCCAGAGACGAAGGGGTTAAACTTTTCTTTTACCACTGCGCGTTTCTCGCATTACGAAATCCTGTTTTCTATATACCGTGCTTACATTATATATGCCGCTTTATTGAGACTAGTAAAGTATATAATTTATAAAATCCACAACAGTGCTGGTGTATATTTATTCCCTAGTGCGGAGAGACTAACCCGAGGTTAAATTCAGCGGCTCCTCCGGGAGTGAGCGCTACACACTATTAGAAAATTAAAATGGATTTTGTTTTTTGAAAAATCAATAAATAAAGAGACTTTTTACCACAGATTAAAAGGAATAACGGTTTATTAGATATTGAATAAAAACAGGAATATTTTTAACATTGAAACAGATGGTGTTCGCCTGAATAAACCTGCCGAATGAAACCACCAGATATCAGAACATTTCTCTGCTGTTCGTGTCTCTGAACAGATTAACCATTACTTCTCTATGGGGACTTTCACTGCCTTCGAACAGGCACCGTACTTGCTGTCAGTTTGCCAAAATTTGTGTATGAGCATATCACAGAGTTCCACAGCAATAAACCCCACAGTAATGTGCGCCGTGTATGAGCATTAAGTGTTATATGGGAGTACTGACTTATGAGTAAAAGTAGTCAAAAAAAGAAACCGTAAAACTCGGGGGCGGGGGGTGACACCATGAGTTACCGCACCGGATGACACCAACCCTAGTGACGCCACTGGCTGCAGGTAAACCTATAGACGTTCAGCTACAGAGTCATTTTTGATAAAAATAAAACACTGTAATTTATATCTGTTTTTAAAATGTTCTTTTTCCTGCTTTGAGACTCTGTAAGTGTAATATATATACAGGGTAATTCAAAGAGATTCGAAAAGTCACCGCACGTTCGGTGACTTTTTGTTCTCTTCAATTCGGTTCCTTTTGCCGATCCCATTTCGGTGACCCTGCACGCAAGCAAGCACCACAGGGTCCCCGAATTGCAGGGAAAAGCTGCCGCAAACCCGACGAAAACTAACCGCAAGACCCAGCGAATGCACGCCAAAAACCCGCAAAAACATCTGGATTAACTGTCGAAGACGCCGGAAAAACCCGAGCAGGAGCCGATCACAAGCAGCGAAGCCGCCGGAAAAAACCAACACCGCAGACGAATGCAGTGAATAAATTAGGAAAACAGTTTGTATGAATGTTTGAAAGTGAAACACTGTTTGCAAAGAAACTACTGAGCGAAAATGTCTGAAATTTGCATATGAGGTCCAGGGAATGATAATAAAAAGGGCTGTTACAGAAGAAAACTTTAAAAAAAAATAAAAAAAATCTGACTTAAAAAAAAATAATCAGAAAAATGCTTAAAATATCCGAAAAAATCTGTAAATAAAGAGACCCTTTACTGCAGGATTTTATAATGAACGGTTTATTAGATATTTAATTAAAACGGGAATATTTTTAACATTGAAGCCTATGGGATTCTCCTGAATACACTTGCCGAATTAAACCACCGAATGGCAGGGCATTTCGGGAACCTTTCTCTGCTGGTTTGTGTTCTCTGAATAGCCGAAGCAGTGCTTTTTCATGGGGTTTTCACTGCCCTCGAACAGGCACCGTATGTTCAGGCAATTCGCTAGTATTTGGCGAATTGCCTGCTCTCTGGATAGCCGAATGGCCAAGAAAGGTAACCGAACGCTGATTTTCAGTGTTCGGTTACCTTTCTCAAGCAATTCGGATCTCTTTCAATTACCCTGTAAGTAAAATTCATTGCTAGAATTACTCCATACCTGTCTGGCTGAATATTGGAGAATGAACAGAGGTTCTGCCCCAAATAAACCTCTCATATCTGAAATATAAGGGGTTATTCAATAAGCGACAAACTTGCCACCGAACTGTGAATTTCACTGTTTGAATCTCTTTGAATTACCCTGATAGTCTATGCCCTGTCTGCACGGTGTTTATAATAATTAATGTTAAAAGCGACAAAGAAGGGAAATGCCTCTGAAAAGAAAAAGGGAGAATGCTAATCTCCGATCAATGACCTGTTTTCAATATTGTAATGCAGTACTGGGAAATCTATTAACACTTTTCAAGAGGCATGTACAGCTTTTGGCATATTCTGATCATCGTGATGAAAGCTTGCACCTGGCGGATGCTTTTTCAGTCTATGTTATCATACAAGTAATTATAGATTATATACACACAAGCAATCCAGGGGTCTGCTGTATGTAAGGCATATGCATTGTATTACTTTGTATTTCTGTAACAACTGTAACATTTCAGTGTTCTTGAACCCAGGACATACTTGAAAACGAGAGAAATCTCAATGTATCCTTCCTGGTAAAATCCTTTATAAATAAATAAATATGCCTTTATTAAGTAACCCAGAATCTTGAGTATATTTGAGTATTCAGTATGAAATGAAGCTCAAGGTGGACTGGAATCCTCCTAAATCTTCTTTAGGTACCGAAGTCAAGGCAGCAAAGTTAAAATCATATTCCTATCATGGCAAAGGCAACTGTCAACATGGAATGACTGGTTTTGCAGGTTAGATCTCATATCATCAAGTTAGAAGAGGTGCCTGTCCTATAGATGTGACGTGATGATCAGAGTCCAAATGTCCTTGCTGAGCCGTCTAGCGAGGTTTCCATCTATATTGCTGTTATTTTTCTCTTCCCTGTCTACCTTGATCCTTTCTTACAATTGTAGCGCTCACCCCCGAAGGAGCCGCTGAATTAAACTCGGGTTAGTCTCACCGCTCTAGGGAATAAATATACACCAGCACTGTTGTGGATTTTATAGATTATATACTTTACTGATCCCAATAAAGCGGTAGATACGGTATATGAACGACAGGATTTCGTAATGCGGGAAAAACACGTGGCGGCAAAAGAAAAAAGGATTAACCCCCTCAGTTCTGGAGTGTAAGTCCCGTGAATGTAATGTCTCAAAAAGGTGTACGTGTATTGATTTGTGTACCCGGGTACTGTATTCAACTGGCCAGTGAATGGAATAAGCAAATCTTCGACTAGTCACATTGGGGCCCTGTAGATTTTAACAATAATGCAGCGTGCTTGGTTATACTCGGACTTGCGGCCTGTAAGGCCTCTCACCCATCCGTTAGACAATCTGTTCCACTACCCGATCAAGGATGTCTCTCCGCTTGTCCTCCGGAATTCTGTGCCACCGGATCCGCTCTCTTGCTTGTCCGATCTCCAACACAAGAAACTACGGCCTACCGCCTGCACTCCCTATGGATCATCGCGGTCTCCTTACAGAGGGTCCAACTGGAACTGAAGTTCTGCGCAAACCTCTCAGCGATAAATGGGTATGCCTCCGCAAGTTACTGTCCCGATCTCCAGCGCCCTCGAGGCAGCGTCTGCACTCCGGCCTGATCTCGATCCCTGGCAGTCTCACTTGCGTCCTCTGTCTTTCGCCCCTCGGCTCACACTGGCGCTCCTCCGCACGAGGCTGCTTACGTCCCTTCCTCTCTCTCTCTCTCTCTCTCTCTCACTTCCTGTCTCCACCGCAAAGCATGCTGGAAATTGTAGTTCAGTCCTGCCCAGCATAGTCCATATTGCCTCTGTCTCCCTCTGGTGGCCACAACAAGTAAATGCAGCAAACACAGTCTTTTTAAAGCAGCGCTACACAATCATGATTTTTTTTTCACCTTTACATTTTGTCCAGCTTAGAGGGTCCTCACCTTTCACCTTCCATTTCATAGTTAAACAGGCTTGACAAAGGCCGACTCTTTAGGCCGAACGACTGACACAGGCCCCGGCCAATCTGCAGCCAGGTCCCAGCACAGTAGGGGCACTTAAGATACATACAGGGAGGGGCAAAGGCACACTCACCTCTCCTGAAGCGTTGCAGCTCTACTGCTAATTCGGCAATGCCCATCTCTGTGGTCTTGCTTTTGGCCATCCCTCTTCTTGATGTGGGACTGTCTTTTCTATGGCTGTTAGGCAATAAAAGTGGCAGCTGTGCTGGAAGGACGATTTCCTCAAACGTCCTAATGGTAGTTGAATGGCCTGGGCGCAGATTGTTGCTATAAAGACACATAGAGCATGTGTGAAATGCGCCGAGGCAGGACAGAGGGCAATAACGCCGAATGCAGCAAATGGCCCACCGAAACAGACCGCTGAACGCAGTCACAAAAGGCCAAACGCAGCCGGCAACCCACCGAACAGACTGACGATCGCCGAACAGACCATTGAATGCCGCTGAAAAAAGCCGACCAGCCACTGAACTATGCAAAAAAAAGTTAATCAGCCGCCGAACAGAGGTAAAACTAAATAAAAAATAAAAATAACGCAATTTTTAAGAGGCGTTTTAAACAGAAATAGTGCATGAAAATGCATGTAAATAATAATATAGCGTCCTATGAATAACAATAAAAAGGTCTGTTTCAGAATTTTAATAAAACGGCATTAAAAATCAGAATCAAAAATTTCACTGAAAAAATCCAGAAAAATGCCAAACTGTTGAATAAATATTTAAGAAAAACTGGGATTTTTTTTAAATTGAAACCTATGGGATTCGCCTGTGTAAACCTGTCAAACGAAAGCACCGAAAATCTGGGCATTTCGCCAACTTTTCCGGAGCTGTTCGCTGTTCTCTGAATAGATTAACCATTACATCTAGATGGGGAATTTCACTGCCGCTGAATTGCACCATATGGCATATGTCGCTGGCAATTTGTCAATATTTGGTGAATTGCCAGCTTTCTGAATAGCCGAATTGCCCCGAAATCGCACCGTACAGGGAAATTCACCGTTCAGTGCAATTCGCTGGCAAATTCGGCTCGCTTTGAATAATCTCTTTTGTGTTTTTAAGGGAGTTTTGGCTAAATGTCATGTTGATTAAAAAACAATTCTTTTTTAGTATTGGAACTTGGATAATAGTGATACTTATTACATAAATGTGTATACAATTAAAGAATCCTACTGACACAGTGCTCTATCTCTATCATTATGTCAATAGATACATTTATATATTTACCTTCAAATATTTTCTCATCCCAATACATGTTTAATACACCTTTACCTACCAGTCGCTGACTCCATCATCCATATATTTTAAAACTAAATCTGTCTTGAAATTTGCTGATTTCTGCTCTGTGAAGTAGCCCTGTTTTTTTTCACAGCATTTTTCTCTACGTTTTTTATACATATGCCCGGTTTCTGTAGATACTGGGAAGAATTTAAGGCATTCAGTTTGATCACATTTGCGATCATGTCTTATTTCTGCTGACGCGCAGTTTCAGACCAGCATCCTATTCTCACTCAGAGCCTCTGTGCTGCCCCAGCAGGACACTGGCCTGATACACAACGAGAGGAGATCAATATGTCCTGCAGCCTTTTCTGGGGCAAAAGATGTTCAGGATCTCGAGTTAATCATTGACCAGAGGAGTCAGAGTATCCCCTTTTCTTCCATCCTCCTCCTCAAACATCAATCAGTAAGGGGTGCCTGAGTAGGAGGACAGGCCTCTCAGTCCCAGGACATGGAATATCCCTACGTTTTACAACTATTAATTCATGTTGGATGCCCATGGGTTTCATTTGACTTAGAAAAAGAAATCTAGTGAAAAATACCTAAAAGCAAATTAAAAAACATCAGTCATCACAATTTATTAAGTGACTTCAGCAAAAACTCAAATTATTACATTAAATTACAATGGATGCATTTTAAGGAGATACTCTATTAAAAAATAGAGTTCCCTTTTTTTGCCCCTAAACAATTGGGCAAAAGCGTCTGACAACCTCTGCCCAATTATTTTGAACTTTTTTCGGTGATTTTACTCACCTTTTATCCCAGGCCGTGCACTTCTCCTCTTTTTTGGCTCAGGGACTCCCTGAACCTGGAAGTCCTTGAAGCTTTTCTACACAATATACATCCTACGCAACTTGTATAGCGCAGGATCTGCAAATTGTGCACCTCTGTTGGACCTGCGCACTTTACATTATGCGCGTTCCGTAGCGACTGTGCAGATCGATTGATCAGAGTTGCACGTATGCTTAGATCAGATACATCGGCTGCCTCTGAGACATGCTACCTCTATTGCTACAGCTGGGAAATTCAAAAATCCTGCTGCTGGTGACGCGAGGTGGAGGAAACTCCTCCACTTCACCCAGCAATTTCAATAGCCAGGGGGTGTTGGTGGGGCCCTCCTCACATCCTGACCACTTTAAATCAATAAAGTGGTCAGGTTGAGTAGAATGTCTCTAAAGAATTACTATAGAAGACACTGTTGAAAAATCCTCTGTTAAAATTATTTACTGATGTTGATCAGAGAAAATAAGTTCAGTCTATGACAATAAGTGGCCATAGGTTAAAACAGTGCTGTAAACATCCAAATCAAATGAGTATAATACCTTTCTTATTCTTACTGTATTTGAAAGTCTTTTCTTTGTATTGATTATGATGTACACCAGGAGTCAGCAACCTTGGCCCTCTTGATATGTACCACCTACCTAGACATTGTTGCAAACCACGAACAGCCCTTCATGGCTATGGTGTTCCCTGATGGCAGTGACCACAGCTTTCCGCAAGATAATGAACCCCGCCACACTGAAAACATTCTTCAGGAATGGTCTGAAGAACAAAAATTTCAAGGTGTTGTCTTGCCCCCCAAATCTCAGTGAGATTGAGTATCTGTGGGATGTGCTGGAATGATAAATCCTATACAAGGGGGCCCCACCTTGCAGGACTTGGCTAATGTCTTGGTGCCAGATACAACAGGACACCTTCAGAGGTCTTGTGGAGTCCATGCCTCGAGGCATCAAAGCTGTTTTGACAGCACATGGGATGAACATTTTAGGCAGGTGGTTTTAATATTGTGGCTGATTGGTGTAAATAGTTATATAGCAATTCCTGCTAAATAAATCTAGAATGTACATGTTCTATGCTTAGTATCTCTCTCTAGCGGGTCTATTCCCTAAAGGGTAAAGTTAGGAGAATTGACAGGAGAAGTGATCAATCGATCAAACCAGAAGTCAAACTCAACCAAACTCCCTTTCCAAATCAGCTATTTGGTCTAGATTCTTTTCTTCTGCCAATTCTCCTGACTTCACCCTGTAGTGAATAGACCTGTAGATGTCTGTCTTTTTAGGTATGTGTACTCCAAAATCTAGTGCACTAAACGTATGCTGTATCACAGTGATACATGCTTAAAATCTTTGTGTTACGTATTTGAATGTGATACACATTACATATCATTCTATATTGGTAGTGCTTCAATCTGATTTGCACTTTGCATCAGTTTGATTTAATATACCATATTGAATTTCAAAATAGCGTGATGTTTTTATATGACTTTTCCTATATCTGTATCACCAACATCCCTGTCAGTTTGGAAGCGAATATCGTTTATACACATAATGTAGATTCAACTATACGCAATATTCATCAGGAATAATCTCTAGCATGGGACAAAGTAATGTTTCAGTGCTTATAGTTCATGTACTTCTCTCATAACCATAAACCTTGTATTTCTGGTACCATATGCCCCACATGGTCAATTCAGGTGTCATTGAAAAGGCTAGAGTCCTATCGGGAGGGATGATTCAAACAATCATGCATATTGCTACATGGCAATAACATCCCCAGTGTCTTCATGTAACACAATTCTCAAATAGAAAAAGTACAACTAACGAAATCATTGGGGCAAATAGTCTGCACCAAGGGGTAACCGATTCCTTTTCAAACTGTAGGTATCTTGATCAGCGTTATTTATAATTACAATATAACCACTCTAACTATCAATATTACAGGGGTTATTCACTAACCCACAAATTGGCCCCGAATTGCACCGAACAGTGAATTTCACCATTCGGGGCAATTTTGTGTCAATTTACTAAGCTGTCAATTCACCAAATACATGCGAATTGACAGCGAAATACGGTGCAATTTGCTGCAATTCAGCCGCACTGAAATTGTCCCATAGAAAACAATCGGGTCTTCTACTAAAAGAATGCCGAATTGCACCGTAATTCCAGCAAAATGCCCTGATTTTCAGTGTTTCAAGTAGACCGGTTTAAACAAGCAAAATTTCATAGGTTTCAATGTAAAAAAGTATTACCTTTTAAAAAAAAATTAAAAGACCATTTATTCTTTTTATTTTTTTGTACAAATCCTTTTTATTTTTTATTTTTCAAAACAGTTGTATTTTTTAAACGAAATTTTTGTTAAAAAAATTTAAAATACTTTTTTATTTTGTAACAGACCTTTTTTATTATTTTTGGAAATTACTCTTTTTTATTATTTATACACATTTTTACTGATTGCAACTCCTATTATGAGAATAGGAGACTTTTTTTCAGTTCAGTGGAATTCGCCGGTGCCAAATCGGTGGTTTTCACTGACGTCCGATAACTGCTTTGACGACTCCAATTTTGTCAAATCACGGTGACCATTCGCTAAATAGTGAATTCACCATATTGTTGGTGAAATGGAATTGCCGAAGTGAGCTGAAATGGGCCGAAGCGCAAAGCACTGAAATTGCATGAAAATGTCAGTGCTTTTTGAATAGACCTTTATCTAATGCAAGATATGTTAATGATAGAGCAAATGTGCAAAATATTTATCCCACATGCGTCCAGGACTGTATGTGCCATTTTAAGACCAATCCATACAGGAAAAAGCTGAGAAATGCCCATCAAACAGCGTTATTATATGTATAAATATACTGTATGTAAACCTCTTCTGAAAAGGATGAAGAGACTCCAACTGCAGGGACTGAAAATGTGTTCATCCCTCCTTAATTGTAATGTAAAACTAATATACACAACGGCTACTTCCAAAATAAATGTATTTATTATTACGACGATGCACTTTATTATTTTGTATTTTATAGCAACAACCAAAGTGTGCGCTCTACTAATATTGTATGTTCAGTTAGGAAAGAAAAATAACCATTCCACTTTAATAATGTTTCATATAGCAGATACAATTAATACAATAGGCGTTTGTTTAGTGCAAAGAACAGAAAACAAGAGGACATGGGATCAAATGAGGTCTAGGGATCTTCCAGCAGATTTAGAGTAGCCCCGTATGCTCCGTAGAAATATTCCAAGCTTCTGTCTTCTCACCACGATCAAAAATATAACTTATTAGCTGAACACACACATTTTCTAAGCCATTCTCAAAAAAGAAAAAAAAAAAAAACACCAAAAACTTCCAGGCGAAAAACCCACTGGCACAAGATAGTCTTCCCTGGGCAAAGAGTCTTCCGTCCCTTCAGATAAAACCTCAAAGGTGAGCGAATTTGCTGGGATGAGAAGCCCGCCATAAATATGTGCCAAGTTCAGACAGCAGGCTCACATCAGAAGTACTAATTAAATTCTGCCTTGCTTATTCCAGGCGTCCTGTGTACTGCAGGCATTGCACATCTTACTTACAAAAGAATGCCTATCAAAGAGAATTTTATTCTTATTTTTTGTGTTGGCGGGTAAGGCGGGGGTACGGGACGTAGACAGGAAAATTTGCAATTTTCTTCAAGGCTGACAGAGCTGTCAGCAGTAGGTCCGGCTGCTAGTAGAGTAATATCAACGTATTTATGTTGGGTTTCTCATGTAGGACCTGCTCTTGGAGCTGAAGTTTAGATACATCTGTTTCTGAGTTAAAACACTGGGGACTGGGATCGTTATATTGGGAACTCTGTTTTACCATTGGGTAATTAATGGATGTACTTCATTTTTCAAGCACAGATCTGATACAAAAAAAAACACTTTCTGCTTATCACAAGCGTTCTTAATCTATATAAAATATTACACATTATATCTGTTTATTTAGCTTGTGTTCCTTTAATTTCTATTACCCCTTATAACCCTCCCCAAAACGCCTCCTATTACTCCATATAACCCTTCTATTAATCCATGTGCCCCTATAACCTCTCCATAATAACCCCTATCACTCCATATAACCTTCATCTAAAACCCCTCCTATTACACCACATAACCCTCCCTATAACTCCATATGCCCTCCCTAATTCCCTATTACTCCATATACCCAGGGCCGGTGCTAGACTATTTTGCACCCCCCCCCAAGAAAAATTGTTAACTACTGAGATGCGGGGGGAACACACTGTGCACAGGGACGCACACACTACGGGGGGCACACACACTGTGCACAGGGGCCACACATGGTTGTTCGGTGCCTTTTTTACCCCTCTGCTGGTTGGGCCCGGGATCGGTCTGTGCCTCATTCTTTCCTCCGATTTGTGTACTGGACTATTTGACTTTGATTACTGGACTTTGTTATCCTCTGCCTGCCCATAACCCTTGGCTTTACACTAGACTACGATATACGGACTACCCTCTTGGATTATACGCCTTGTGTACCCTGCAGCCCACCGTGTTCCAGTGAACCCCTACCGTGTCTCCAGTATCCTGCCACCCTAGTCTCCAGCTCCAGTGTTCATAGATCCCAGTCAGCCCCTTTCCTGACCAGCCTGTCTGGTGTCTCTTGTAAGTGTTCCTCTTGTACCCATGTCTAGGATTCCTTTAGCATTTCCCCCGTGTTTTTGTCCTGTGTTCAGCCTCTGTCAATTACCCAGCCCACAGTATCCCAAGTCAGCCCCGGTCCTGCATCGCCCCTCATTATTCCTGTGTATAAGTACCAACCAAACACATTGTTTACCTTCAGTATCCGAGTCTCCTGTGTATCACTGCATCCTGGGCTTGAATCCTCACCGCCCCGTGACAAACCTCCATATAACTCCTCCTATTACTCAGTTTTCCTTCCCTATAACTCCTCCTATTACTCCATATACAGTTTGGAACACAAGCCCAATTTTAGTTTTTTCCAGTATTTACCAAAACATATTCAAGCTGCAGTTATATAATGGATATGGGCTGAAAGTACACACTCTTGGGGTTAATTTGAGGGTATGTACATCCAAATTGGAGGAAGGGTTTAGGAATCACAGCTCTTAAGAGTAGCCACCCTCCCTTTTTTCAATGGACCAAAAGTAAGTGGACAATTGAATCAAAAGCTGTTCCATGGCCAGGAGTTGGCTACTCTTTCATTATTTCTTCATCAATTAAGCAGGTAAAAGGTCTGGAGTTTGACTCTAACAGGGTAATTCAAAGAGATCCGAATTGCTTGAGAAAGGTAACCGAACGCTGAAAATCAGCCTTCGGTTACCTCTCTTGGCCATTCAGCTATCCAGAGAACAGGCAATTCGGCGAGCATTCGCCGGGTTTTGCGGTTAGTTTTCGTCGGGTTTGCGGCAGCCTTTCCCTGCAATTCGGGGACCCTGTGGTTCTTGCTGAATACACCGCAGGGTCACCGAAATGGGATCGGCAAAACAAACCGAATTTAAGAGAACGAAAAGTCACCGAACGTGCGGTGACTTTTCCAATCTCTTTGAATAACCCTGAGTGTGTTTTATTTGCATTTGGAATCTATTACCACTGGCTCTCATTTCAGGACAATTCTTCATAAACATCGACATACAAACTTTCCAGACTCCATACATTTATGTAGCTTAACTGAAGCATTCTTACTGGCTCCTAAAACAGTGTCAAACAGTGTTAACTCAACCGTGTCCAACTTTGATACTCCCAAAGAACTTTGTGGACTACTTCTCCATTAATTCTATGCTAATCATTATCCAGCGGCTGCTCTGTGGTCCTGCCTGGATGCCTCTGCTGTAACCCGTATTATTTCTCCTTAATGATAGCTGCCTGTAACTCCGTGTTTTGCCGGTTCCATTTATAAGGGAAGTGAAGGAGTTACACGCCTTATCACCGAATGATTTACATTTATCTCTCTCTCTCTGCAGAGGAGTTATTCACCAGCAAATAAATGAATAATCTGCTTCTCCCAGCATGAATAACTTATTATTTAATTGATCCGGTAGTTTGGCCTGGGTGAGAAAAATTGATTGAGCTGTGAACGGTCCTTTTTTATCCCAGTAATGCACTCTCTAATCAATGGCTGCACGGGGAGGAGGGAGAGTGGGCAAAAAGACTGCCAATACAAGAGTGGCCAGCTCGCAGTTTTATGGGTGGACACTGACCGACAGCAACTATTAATTAAGTAGTAGTTTGGTATTCAATGGACGAACAGAACGTAAACTGCTTTAGAGCCATATTCAGTATGGTTTGCTACCAACCTGATTTACGTCAGGGGCATCTAGGGTCATCTATGGTCCAGACGAAGTAAGGTTCTCATCAAATGCATTGAAAGCTGAATTTAGAAGGATAGAGTATCCCTAACTTAAAGGGCCACTACCATCAAAAAATTAAACGTCTTTATTGTGTTTATTTGATGTTGCTGATATCTTACATGTGCTTTGTTTTTCTCTTGTATGTTTAGTTAAGAAAACATTTCACTCTCTATGTGCCACTGGGTGCATCCATTGTGTGATATTTTCCTCTATATGTGTCACTGGGCGCATCCATTGTGTGATATTTTCCTCTATATGTGCCACTGGGTGCATCCATTGTGTGATATTTTCCTCTATATGTGCCACTGGGTGCATCCATTGTGTGATATTTTCCTCTATATGGGTCACTGGGTGCATCCATTGTGTGATATTTTCCTCTATATGGGTCACTGGGTGCATCCATTGTGTGATATTTTCCTCTATATGTGTCACTGGGTGCATCCATTGTGTGATATTTTCCTCTATATGTGCCACTGGGTGCATCCATTGTGTGATATTTTCCTCTATATGTGCCACTGGGTGCATCCATTGTGTGATATTTTCCTCTATATGGGTCACTGGGTGCATCCATTGTGTGATATTTTCCTCTATATGGGTCACTGGGTGCATCCATTGTGTGATATTTTCCTCTATATGGGTCACTGGGTGCATCCATTGTGTGATATTTTGTGTTGTAAACTGCTCCCTCGCAGCATCTTTACATCACTTGCTCTTTATTTTGTGGTTTTGGCCCTAGAATGGAGTCTATGGGTCAATCACTGACTCACATCATTGCAATGTGTGGGATGTATTCAAAGGACATCACCAGGAGGTATATTAGAAGTCTTTTAAGCTCCATGTCTTATCTCATTCAGCTGCCAGCTCTTATCTCAGCAACATAAATAAAAAAATAAGAACATTTAATTTTTTTTGGTCGTAGTGTCCCTTCAAGGACTGGTACCACTCGTGGCTAAGAGGGTTTTTTGTTTTACACTTTGAGGTGACTAGGTCGCCTTCGCATCCCTTACAAATATTTATAAACTCTTTAGATTTTATTTTATTTACTGGGGGTAAACAGCTTTTACATCTTCTACCATCTTATCCGTTTGAACGCAAACCCCTCGTATCACCCAGTGGTGTCAACATCAACTTTTGCCTGTTTAGCTCAATGGCTTTAAATGAAGTGTTTACAGTGTGTAACTCTGGGATAGGATCAGGGCCACCACTAGAGAAGGATCTGCACAATACTCATAGGCAGGACGCGTGGAGTGGGAATTATTCCAGACACAAGAATTGAGAAGGGAGAAGATGAGAGTAAACTAATCATACGTTTCTACCAGTGGCATAGGCAAATTATCAATGATCTTTCACATGCAATTTAATGGGGATAGGCTCAACCTGGGCAGGCAGATGTGCTTCACTTTGCTTGAAAATGGCAAATAAATAAGATTATATCACCACTAAGGCACATTCTAGTATTTGACTCAACACGGCAAAGCTCAAGTCACAGAAGTAATGGCGGACGCTTCCATGTGGCTTCATTGGAATCGGATGGGCAGCTGCACACTGTATTATTGACGTGATATGGAGAAAATACATTTGGCGGAGGAAGAGTACTTTATCACAAGACTTACAGAGTTATTCAGAAAGAGGTAAAAACCAGGCGAATTGGCAGGAGAAGAGAACAATCTAGACCAAATAGCCGATTTGGAAAGTGGGATAAATGGGAGAATTTTTTTGATTTGGCTATTTTGACCAAGAATTTTCATGTCTTCAGTCATTCTCCTGGTTTTCACCTCTCTCTGAATAACCCTGTTACAGTGAGAAGGCCGAAAGGAAGAGGGAGTCATGTGCCAAGGAAATATATGTCGAGCGTGAGATGATGTTTTTCGTAGTACAAATGTATCTGAAATATATATACCATAACATGTAACTGTGACAGACATCTTTCTAATCCTGTAAAGATTAATTTAAATCCAAAATAGATCAGTAAACAGAAAGAAATGGAATTTTCCTTCTCCCTCACCCCCCAAATATCTGTAACATATTTCAAGATGAAGGCTTGTTGATGTCATTTCTATGAATCTATATTATGAACACAGATGCACACAACACTCAAAGTCAAAGTCAGTCCGATTGGTATAGGAACCCAAAAAATCTGGGTGGTGATAGCCTTTTTAGGGGTCAGCAACCTTGGCCCTCCAAATGTTTTG
This sequence comes from Leptobrachium leishanense, assembly GCA_009667805.1. Taxonomy (NCBI): domain Eukaryota; kingdom Metazoa; phylum Chordata; class Amphibia; order Anura; family Megophryidae; genus Leptobrachium; species Leptobrachium leishanense. The sequence continues at coordinate 15,718,352 of CM019074.1, forward strand.
AGACTACATCTCCCTTGATGCTCAGGTACTTGTTTGATTGGCTGAGCCTCCTGGAAAATATAGTTCCACAACATCTGGAGGACCAAGATTGATGCATTAAACCGATGCAGACCAACAAGTTCATTGAATATCCTTACCCTACATACCATATGCATCAAGAGTAACTTTAGAGTGATAAACTAAAGAATATATTCCATCCACAAAATAAATCTTCAATTCTAGGCACACATCGATCATTCTCATATCTAGGAAGAGAATAACGGGAGGTCTGTGGAGGATCTGTCCCTTCTGGTTCCTGTGCCCACAGTCCCAGTCATACCACAGTGAAGTCTAATCCATCTTTTTTTGCCAATTTAAATTTTTTTCTATTTGTTTATCTTAATCATCCTTTATAAAGTCGACAAATCTACTCTAAGTATGGAATAAAAAAACACTACAGCAGACACAGCAGATCATGATTGCCTAACTCTCCCAGAATGCCTTGCAAAATATGCAAATATCCCCAGACAGCAGGGACACCTTTTCAGATATCCGACCCACATTTCTGTAGGTCCATATTAACCTGCTACTTTACATCACAGTTATTTTATGATAGGACCCCCATTGAAGCTATTGGGATGGCTGAGCATTGTGGGAATCGTTCTTCATAAATATTAAGGGCCCTATTACATTCTTCACGCAAAAACACACATTCTTCACGCGTGAATTTTTGCGCGAAGCGTTAAACGTTAACGCGCGTAAATCAATGCTGGTATTACAATCCTCGCGCATTTTTTCATTCGTCAAAAAATAACGCGCGTAAAACGGATGCGCAGAAACGCGCCTGCAGCAACGTTGCGCGCAGAAATCAGTGTGCGGACCATTTTTTTCACGCGATTCAGCCAATCAGAATTAAGAACCACAATTGTCTCACGTTAAGGTTTTGCACCTGTCAAAGTCAATCTGTGCATATATGCTGCATCAATAAATAAAGCACGCACAACGCACATGTTTAGAATGTGTAACTATACTTTGCTGAGTTTTGGCTGTGCGTTCGCTACAGGGCTGTGCTTTACAAACTGCGCATAGATTGTAATACCATCCGCGTACCAGCGCACAAACGCATTTGCGCTCACAATGTTAAGAATAGGACGCGCGCAGTACAGTAAGCTCGCACAGCGTTCGCGCAGGTTCACCTGCTGTAGAAGTATACGCGCGTTTGTTGCGCTGACATTGTAATACGACGTTCAGCGCAAAGGGTTTTGCCCCTCGCGTTAATGCGTTTTTGCGCAGGCACAAACGTATGCGCGAAGAATGTAATAGGGCCCTAAGTAGGCCAAAGTAGGTCATCACTGAGCCAAGATATCTACTTATAAGAAGTAACTCGCTGTTTCTTCCTGACCATCACACATCCCTGATTGTTTGATTCCAATCTCCGAGGAATGTTTAATGTCCCACTTCTGGTAGCCCTTACCACCTCTGCTGATTGACTGTTCAATGGATCTACCACCATTTGCGCAAGAGCATATAAAAGAGAATGGCTGGCTGTCCGAGGTAATTGGCAGTCTGTATCCAAATGTAGCAGATCCCCGAGCAGCAAACATGCAACGTGTAGCTATTTTTCACCTTCTAATAGCATCCGCTTCACATCTTAATAAATGCATGTTTGTTGACTTGTGTAAGCATTGCAGCAAATAGATGGGATCCACTGCTCGGAGTGGGTACAGGAAGCATATGCTCGGTGAATAATGACTCCCCACTGCATAAGAAGGACGCAATTCATAATAATCCCTTGCTTTTCTCATTTTGCAGCGTACAGGGGCGATTAATCAATTTGCTGGTGTTCTGTCACCCGCAACAAATTTGCCAGAGCCCGAGACAAATTTATTGCTTCATGATAAAAGAACTTGTTTAGAGGGAAAATAAATGAAATGGATGGTTGTGGTATTTGAATGGGAAGCGCACATGTAAGGGCCAGGCTGAGGTGCGAATCCCCTATTATTACCCCTGTGCTTTGAGAATAGTTCAAGGAGAGCCTGAAATTCCTTTTATTAATATTATTGGGTCGTCTGGATTAGAAGAAGGAAATATCATAAGACTTTATTTTATTCATTGCACAGGATCGGAGTGTGTATTATTCGATAATGACATCCCTGAATGCACCTAAGGGTGTCGGGTATGTGGGGGAAAAGAATGACCTTTGTCAAACTGGATGCTGAACTTTTCCCATGATGCTCACTAACCTCTGGCATGGCTCAGCGTGATGGGAAATCCCCTGGGTGAACGTTCTGTGTTATTGTATAAGTGCTCACAGGCTACAAGCTAAAGCAGGGCTCAGCAACCTTGGCCCTCCAGGGGCCAGATCACAACCGGAACGCTAGGCTATCGACTGGAACCGATGTGTCTAACAATTTCTAACAACATCACATTGTGGCTCGGTTCTTTTGTCAGATTACTGTAAATTAACGGCTCCGATACTTTGTATTGGAGCCATTCATTTATTTCTAGCAGGAAAATAACAAGCTAATCCAATATATTCACAAAAGAATATCGACTTTGAAAAGCTGGCGTTAAATGATTTCGCAAAAGCTTAATCACGTAACACGTTAATCTAAAGGGATTGAAAACTCCTATACTCACCTCTCATCCAAAAGAGCAGCACGATCCATGACTTCCTCTGGCCGGGAGCAACAGAAGACAGGGAACAAACAGTTCCCAGTGTCCTTCTGCGGTTCCTGTGCTTCCCTACTCAGACGTGCTCATAGAGAGCTTGTGCAGGGACACTCTGGACTCCATACAGTCCTATGGACTCATATAGCAGATGCTGGCGGCAGTGCACAGCACCGCTGCAGGAATCATTGAATATCAAAATATATTCTGACTTGACCTGCTTATATAGTGGCTCATCCGACCGGAATAAGGGTAATAGGGATGTGCATGGCTGAAAAATTAATTTTGTTTAGTTTCATTATGTTTTTAAATCATTTTGTTTTCGGAATTTCGCAACTAATTTCATTTCGTATTTCGTTTCGTTTTGAAATTTTGAATGGATTCGAATTTCATATATCAATTTGATAGTTGATATCAATTTGAATTTTGGATCATTAGATATAACCCCAATTAATCAAAATTTTGCTGTTAAAAGAAAAGCTAGGGTTAAATTTTAAGCTGTGTCACAGATTTAGTATTTGAGTCAAGTTAAGATCAATTTGATAGTTTATATCCATTTGATAGTTCATTTCAAATTCGATAGTTGATATCAGTTATTCAAATTTTTCTTTTATGATGACTCAGTGTAAAACGAAATAAATTCGTTATATATACCATTTCGTTTCGAATTCGCATCGTATCGATTCGTTATTCGGAAGTACTCCCGGATATGAATTATCAAATTTCGTTCCAAATTCCGAATTTTTCTGAAACTAATGCACATCTCTAAGGGATAATAATGGCAAGCTGCAAAGGAAACAAGGCTAGTGCAGCCTTTTCCTTTCACCATTATCGTCCCAGTTGTGATTTAGCCCCAGATGTTTTGGAACTTCATCTTCCATAATACTCAACCACTTTCTAGGTTGGCAAAGCCTTGTGGGAAATGTAATTTCAAAACATCTGGGGGGCCAAGGTTGTTGACCACTGAGCTGAGGGGTATTTCCAGTGTTTTTTGGTTTTTTTTAAAAGTAAACCTCGATAAATACACAGTCTGGCAAAAGAAGTCGTTGAATTTACTTATTTTCTTATTTTCAGAGTAAATCCTAGTTCTTCATCAGACTCAGCTTGCGATTCTTATCTTTTGAGCTTATGGTGGGAGGTGGTGATTTCTACCTCTTTGTTCAGTATTTGGAGGGGAGGATGACTGGGTGATTACATGGCATGAACATAAAAGGGAACCAACTGAAACTGCAGAGTGTCCAACTAAATATGTAACAAAGTAATTATTTGGCAAACCTTTTCAAAGATTAAAAGACTCATGATGCAATAGATAGTGACGAGATCATTACCAGGGTTATTCAGAGAAAGGTGAAAACCGGGAGAACTGCAGGAGCAGAGAACAATTGACCAAATAGTCGATTTGGAAAGTGAGATAAATGGGCGAATTTTTCTGGTTTGGCTGTTTTGACATAGAATTTTCACTTCTCCAGTCATTCTCCTGAGGTTTACCTTTCTTTGAATAGACCCGTGTATGAATCCCCCTTCTCTATTATTACTGTTTTGCAGATCTGCTCCCTAGGTAGCAGATGGCACCCAGGTTGTGCTTTTTTGTCAGGGGATCTTGATCCTTTTAGTTTGGACTAAACGTCGTAAATCAATATATATGTTTTCAGTATCAAAGACAAAACTCCCAGGGGAATAGGATTTTGAGTGAATCCAAAAACTCCATAAATTAATCTTTATGCTTTAAATATTTTTTGTTAGTTTTTCAAAGACAGGTTAAGAGAAAGAATTATGATTCGCTTAAGGGGAATCAACCTAACTTTGCAAATGCAAATAAAAATACAACAAACAATACAGTGGAAGTGTTATAAAGGCAATATATAACATAACTAGTGTTCTTTCAACCTTCGGGGGGAGTATGTGGTAACAGAAAATAACAGAATAAGATCAGGGAGTGTGAAAGACGCATAGTGTAACATATTGTTGTTAAGGAAAGCTTAAAGAGATAGGATTCAGTGCTTAAGTCCTAAAAAAGAAGTGTGGGAACTCAAAGATTTCACTCTCCCAATTAGCAATTATCATCTCGTACTTAACATAACACTCACTCAAATATGAAATATTTATGTATGTATATGGATTTTAGCATTAATATTTGATAAAGTCTAGTATATTTATTGTCCATAAGAAAGTGGGATAGACACACTATATGTCCAGAAACACAATGATCCTTATTCTTCAAACAATAGGTTTCTTTATAGTGCAGGTGATGAGACGTATACTGCAGGAAAAAACTGAGAAAAGGACCAAAATTGCGCAGTACACCAATATCAGATGGAGATAAATTTCGTTCATGTTCAACTCACATTCTGGGGAGCCTACAGCCGGCTCTCAGGAATATAGCGAGCAGGGACTTATATCAGACGCCCATATACCCTTCGATCTGCTCCTCCAGTATCGCCCGAAAATGGTGCTGCAGTGGATTGATAAGACCAGAAAAAACACACACCTCTTGGTGCAGTAAATCACAAATGACTTGGCAGTTTAGAAGGAAGCCAAATTTGAGCTCACAAACACTGAGCCTCTATTGGCTCCGTCACAATTTGCATAGGGAATCTTGCAGGAGTTCCCCAACCTTCTTTTACAGGATCATAAAGGCAGACAGCAATCAATTTTAAATTAAAAACATGCTATACTGATTTATGTTAATAACGTTCTATCCAGCTTCAAATAGCAGTTCTGCCATTGGTTTGACCAGGAAAACTCAGACTCAGGAATTCTACTGAATTCATGGTCATCGTCCGTTTGGTCTGAAAGAGGAAGATGGCTTCTTCCCGACACTTTGTGTTAATAAATGAGTTTGTTTATTTATTTACACTTGGTTACAAGAGGGAGAAAGTGTGACGTTACTGCTATGGGGCTTGTACTTAACAGATGGCATAACCATTTAGACCAAGGAAGTATAAACTAACGACTCCTACAAAGAAATGATCAACTACTAGGGGTGCATTTAAAGTTTTCATATAAAATATATTGAATAATGGTCATACTAAAGGGAGCTTATCTCCTCTTTTAACCCACACTAGTTTATCATGAGTGCCCATCAGACACACCAAAAAAAGGTAGTGGTACAATGGTCAAGACATGATGTGGATCAACTCTGATCAAAAACAAAGTTTATGAAAGTATTGAAAAGGGGTAAGAGCACTAACGGCCTGCCTTATGGTGGAGCCCTCTTCAGGTCTCATGAGGTTTTAGCTCGATGGTGCCATTACAGACAGAGAAGAATATTCCATATACAAACCAGACTGCTATCGTCCAGATAGCACAATGTTGACTGTGCCTTTAAAGCATCATGGCAGCAGCAGAAATATTCAGTTATTTTTGGTCCTAATAGAGCCATACTTCTTTTATGTCGTATATCGATCATTACACCAACAATGCACACTGGGTTGATACTTTTAGACGTTGTAGTCTAGGCCTTCACAATAGTAGCTAGTAATTTTGTATATCTTTGTGGTCAACAAAGCTGTGCAAAAAAAAAAAAAAGAGGTGTGCCATGGCTGGTTTGTGTTTTCTCACAACCTAGTGAGTGTACCCTTCAGGGTATCGTTCTATTCTATTCAACCTATTCTTCTAGTGCTTAATCTTAGTTCCACATAAAATTATAAAACCAGTAGGGCTAAACTTTTTCCAAACAAGTACCTAACGTGCCTGGTTCTCTATGATTAAATTAGGCTTTGTAGAGTAGATTCACAAAGAACACAGACTTTTTGTGGGAGGAGTCAAGCATTACAGTTACAGTTACAAGTATTAATAAAGCAGTAACAAATTCCATAGCGCTGTACAATGGGGGAGACAGAATAACATATATACATATAAGTTAAACATACAGAACAGTAGGAGAGAGGACCCTGCTTGAAAGTTTACAATCTAAGAGGAGAGCGTAAATAGAGTGCGGAGCATGTGGGCTCGTGGTTAGATGGTGCAAGAAAAGTACAGTTGGAGAATCATGGAGTGAGCCGATAGGCTTCTCTAAAGTAATGTGTTTTCAGAAACTTCTTGAAGGACTGGAGAGACGGGAAGAGTCTAATGTTGTGAGAAGACTTAGGCTGGGGTCAGACCAGCGCACTTTTAACGTGCGTTCTGGCGCACATAATTACGGCCGCACTAGCAGCAGATGACGGGCAATGACGGCCAATATACGAAGTACGGTCGCACAAAAGTCCGGCCGTGCAACGCAAGTGGAATTTGAACGCATTTTTCTGACAACGCTGAACCGCTAGTACTGACGTACTGAGTGCCCAGCTGCGGCATAGCGGCGTGTTTGCGTGATTAGGAGATGTCAGACGCTGCTAATGTCCGGCCTACATAACGTCCAGACGCAAAAAGTGTTTTATTGACGATCCGTACAAAATCACGCCCAAAAATGCGCGTCGTCTGACCGTTTTTGCGCATTCCGTGAAAAAATACGTCAATGCGTTCGGACGCACTTTTTCACGTTCGCGGGGAAAAATACTTTCGTCTGACCCTAGCCTTAAAGGTGGGAGTTGGGGGTTTCGGGCATGTGGAGCGGATAGCTTCAGATCATTGGCAGAGCGAAGTGGCTGGGATGGGATGTACCTGTTAATAAGGGAGGAGATGTAGGCAGGGGCGCAGTTATGGAAAGCTTTATATGTGAGCACCAGTATTTTGAATGAATTCTAAAGGAAACAGGGAGCCAGTGTAGAGATTAACAAAGGGGTGAGATGCTAGAAATGCGAGAAGTAAGGTGGATGGGCTTAGCACAGGCATTCATAACAGACCGCAGACAGAAAATCTTGGATCTCTTAAAGCCAGAGAGAAACAGGTTACAATAGTCAAGGAGGGAGATAAGAGCTTGGATGAGCATTTTAGCAGGGTCATGATTAAGACAGGGACGGACGTCGGATGCGTGCAGTGTTTTTTAGGTGGAAGTGGCAAGATTTGGTAAGTGACTGAATGTGAGGAGTGAAGGAGAGATCAGAGTCAACGAGGACCCAGAGGCATTACATAAGCTGTGAGTGGATGGACCCATCCTGGACCTTTGCTTAATTCATCCACTCTGCCCGATTTGTCATACCTACCTACATTTTTATATTTCTTGGCGCTGACAGCGTTAATTCAAACTAAGGACCCGCATTTCCATCCAACTCATTTCTAAAGAACGATTGACAAAAAGATATGGAGCTTCTCAACAAACTAAGCATCGCTCCGCTCCGGAAACATGTCAGCGCAGCGGCGGAAAACACCTCTCTTAATATCTGTGGGTGATGACTCTGCTGACACTGCGGAAAACATTAAAAACACGAAAGAAATTAAACAGTTGGAGACTTATCTGAGCATCGAATGCTCTCTACTCGCTTCTCTTGAGCAACTCATTGTTTAAGGGCCACAAAAGATTGTAATCTCCTGACGCGTTACCTTGATGCACGTTCCGAAACCACAGGGACAACGGAATCAGGGTCAGCGTTACATCACTTGGAAGATGGATATCATGGTTTGCCCCAATTTTTTTCTCTCTCAAAAAAGCAGATCTGATCAATTGTTTCTGGTTAATTAGACCCGTTTTCTGTTTCCTGATGCGTATCTCAGAGTCATTATCAATCCTTGTGGTCAGGAAAGCTAGCTGCTTCTTCTGTCTCCCCCTCTGTTCCCATCCACATTAAGACAAGACAACATGTTTTGTTTGAAACAACACTAGAAAAGCAGAAACCTAGAATTTTGCACTAAATACAATCAATTTGTCTTATAGGACTCTTACGTCCTATCATTACATGCAAATCTAATTGAGAGTTTAAGCGAAATCTAATATTGTTGCTGTCTCAGAGTTATTGTCAAGTATCAACACCAATCATATGTAGAAGGTTGTGACTGTAGCTGATTTGTTGTAAATCAGCAAATGAAAAAATAGCTTCCAGCCAGTTAACAAAGTATACAATGTATCTCTATTTCCAATAGTAAGTCCGTAGTAGAGAGTACAAAGTAGCACTTAAACTTTTACTAAATATCCTAAAAGCCAGGAGTGGTCGAGAAAGGCGTCACACCTAGTGGCCCATTTCTCAAAACACAGGGACGAAAAACAAAACAGGCTCCAAGTGAGCTACTCACACATACATAAACATGAAACAAGAGTAAACAGACTTTGCTCACTAGCACTTTTGCTGCAAGCTCCTGACGACGCCCTGAGGGCGAAATGCGTAGAGCTGAGCATGCTGAACTGATGCACTATTGATTTTAATTTTTTTTGTTCTTCCTAATGACTGTAGGTCGAGATGTTTCATATACTGGAGGGGGGAGACTGAAGAACCGTGTAGACTTCTTTGGTGTTTGATAGGGTGGGGGGGGGACTACTACTTTTTGTATTCATACTATCCTATTTACCGTGAGCCCATGAAGGCTCACTTTATCTGTCCCTACTTCTCTTGTCTGCCATCAGCTACATGTATAGTTAGCCAGTCTCATATATGACCCCTGGTTAAGTATAGGTATTAATAATATCTCCCTACCACCCTGCTGGGCAATACCAGTTTTCTAAAGAGAAGCCTATAGTAAAAAGAAGGGCTATAAAGTGTTTGGATAAGAACACTGCCAACATCCCTGTTATGGGAAGAACGGACTTATTTTGTTTCATGTTTATGTATTTGTGAGTAGCTCACATGGAGCGCGTTTTGTTTGTAGTCTCTGTGTGTTGAGAAACATGGCACTAGGTGTGACGACTGTCTGTGATTATAGTTTTTCTCGACCTCTCCTGTCTGTTAGGATATTTATTAAAAGTTAAGTTTTAATTGCTACTTTGTACTCTCTATACAGACTTACAACATCAATCGTTAATGCTGCATGAAGCCATAAGATGCTATTTCATTTGTAAACCAGTATCTTTAACAGTGAAGATCTAAAAATCAGCTTTTTTTAAAATCCATACAGATTACGGACTAGAGAAAAACAAATTTTCAGGGGATTTACGATTTGTTCTTTCTCAGTGGCAATGTATGTATAGCAGACTTAGTGCAGTGATTCTTATGAAGATCTTACAGTTCATTTCTAGGTCTCGCAAGGAGCTTTAGGCTAGGGTCAGACTAACGCAGTATCAACTTGCGTTTAGCAGCACTAAATCACGGCCGTGCTAGCAGCAAATGACGTCCAATGCCAGGCAGCATACGAAGAACGGCCGCACAAAAGTGCGGCTGCGCAACGCAAGTGGCAAACGAACGGATTTTTTCGAGAACGTGAAACCGCTAGTACTGACGTACAGAGTGCGCTGCGTCCACTAGCGGCGTGTGTGTGTGATTAGGAGACGTCAGACGCTGCTAATGTCCAGCCAACATAACGTCCAGACACAAAAAGTGTTTTATTGATGATCCGTACAAAATCACGGACGAGAATGCGCATGGTATGACCGCTATCGCGTATTCCATGAAAAAATGCGTCCATTCGTTCGAACGCACTTTTTCACGGACAACGCGAAAAATGCGTTAGTCTGACCCTAGCCTTAGTGGCCATAGACCATGAAAGCATCCTCAGACCACACTATCCTTGTGATGCATGTCCGTTTCCCAATTGAAATCTGTTAACGATTTATACAAAAATACCTTGAAAAGCTGCACATGACAACCATCAATTCCCATATAACATGTGGAATCTCTATTTCTCTCCACTTTAATTAAATAATAAATGTAAACAAATAAAGCATGAAACCAGTTGCTGTCTAGAAACCTCCAAAAGCATAAACATTGGTGCCAGAGTTCTTTATCAATGTATATGTTACGGTTAAAGCCCGAAATGCGGTTAATCCTAGGATTACCCGGGTATTCCTAGCATTACTCAGGCGTCATTAGCAAAAGTCCGAAGTGAAATGAAATTTCGGACTTTACCCGGGTAATCTGCAAAGTATCCAGAGGCCTCTGGGTCCTCCAGTTTTCTGCTCTGTTTTAATCGGGTAATTCGTACATTACCTTTGTGTTGCTGGATAAAGTGTGATGTGCAACCAAACATCAGACTTTATCCGGGTAATCTGCAAAATATCCAAACACCTCTGGGTTCTCCACTTTTCTTGGGTTTTCAGCAGGTTACTGATGACTGAATTCTGAGAATTATCCAGGTAAAGCTGCAAACTGTTATCTGACTGATAACAAAAGTGGTTGTTATTTTTAATGAAAGTGTATCCACAGTCACAAACCGCACTAAATAACCGTCATGTGACTCTGTGCGATAATTGGCTGAAAATTAATTTATGAAGATAAAGATATTAAAGAAAGAGTAACCTGATGGTTATTATGTTTTATAAATGATATATAAGCACATATGACACATAATAAAGATCATGTAACTCTTTCACATGCATATAAGAAACATATCCTGTCACTCTGTCTTTTGCCATTTCCATTAGTAATATCCATAGATAATAGCAAAATTCACTGTTACCCAAGCGGGGTTGGATGCTCTGCAGATTACCCAGGTGAAGCTGTGGATAGTCCTCAGATTACCCGGGGAAGCTTCAGACTTGCTTATTATCCAGGTAAAGTGCGAATTTTTCAGCTCTTCCAGACTGTTACCCAAGAGCTGTTGGTTAGTCCTAAAATTACCCGGGTAAAGTCCGAAATTTTCATTTTTTACGGCTTCACTTAGTGGATTTGGGTAATGTCAGGATTACTCGGGTAATCCTAGGATTAACCGCACTTCGGGCTTTACCCGTAACATATATATATACATATTTTTTTATTAATATTTATAATTATAACTCATATCTTGTTGGTTTCAAATTATCTATAATTACAAGTAATTACCGTAGATACTCGAGTATAGCGCGATCCGAATATAACCCGATGGATAGAGATTTATTATGGAAATGAGTGAATACTCAAGACTCGAATATAATGCGAGAACCAAAATTTTACTGTACCGGTAAACAATTAAGATCCTTCCAGGTTCTCTTAACAAAGGCAGGCTATCCCTCAGGCTAGGGTGCTCTACTCTAGAATGATTGCAGTTGTTACTAAGTATGAAGCTGCCGGCCACCCGTCTTCTTTACTAGCGATTAGAGGCGAGTGAGGTGAAAAGTTGGCTTAAACCGAATGCAAACATCAGAAAGACCCCATTCACTTCAGCGAGACTACCGGAACTTCCAGGAGACTTGGGATCCAGAGCAAGGCAAGTTTTTTTATTTTTTTATTATTTTTTTACACGTGATGCAGATGTCTCGAATATAACGTGACCCCTCCAATTTTAAGGTAAATTTTTGTCACCAAAATCTAGAGGTATACTCGAGTATCTACAGAATAGATGCAAAACCCCCCCCCAAAAAATGGTCTTTAGGCCATCAATAAAGCATAGATCATGAAATTAGTTACTCATCTGCATATTTTCACTGACATTGTTCATTGTTTAAAGATATATACTTTAAAATGATTCTCTGTTGCACTTGTTTACAGTATCTCTGTATTGCCCTGCAGAGCTTTACAGTCAATGTATCAAAAAGCTCTTAGAGTTTCTTGATGACGTTAAGAACACAGCGAATTTAAATGAGACTTGATCGGTTTGGATCCTGGCATGCGTGTCCATCTCGGTCAAGGAAATAATAAATCAACACCCTTTTATTTTTAAAGCAGATCAATATTTTGACAAACGCAGATATTTACTCATGTTTACTCAAACGTCGACGTCTCCCATGCGGATTTGGCCAGGGCAGACCCCAGGTTTCGATGGACTCCCATTAACCTCCCCAGCCACCTAATGCGGCCCGGGCCGCGGAGACGATCAATAAGTTGTCCGCACAGGAGATATTGTAAACAGGATGCATTATATAGCAACCTTGATGTATATTGTAGGGCTAAGCTGAAAATTCTGGCACTCACTTTGTAAATGTGAGAAAGGTGGGGAGGACTTCCAGGATGCAGCCAAACGGACAAGGCGTATTAGAAGGTTGTTATTCATTCATTACTGTCAGTTTAATCACTAAGAGCTACAATTAGGGATAAATCTTTAGGATTGGGTTACCTTATTTGAGGCTGACGAGAGAGGAGCCAGTGGTGTGGATGTGTAATAGACTTCGCGGCTCAAACGAAGGAGGGGGGGGCGCTGTAAATTTGGGAACAGAGTGTGTTATGGTCAGACACTGCCCATCCCGCTAATTCCTTAATTGAATTTGGAGTCAGAAATAATGTTCTATATTCCTATTATTTGTGAGTAATTCAATTTATGAACCCTCTCCACAAAATGATATATAGCTCAAAGTAGGGGAGACATTTATAAAGATCAGTGAGAGGAAGATGTAGCCAGACTTTATATAAGACAAGACTGGGTAAGAGATGGAGGCCCCTATTCCATGGCGGACACTAAATCAGAGACGCAAGTAAAGGAATCTGCGCCTGCAGATTCTACTTACCGTCTCCTTTTTAGCGCAACTTTTCCAGTAAGTGCTTTGTTAGTGCCTGTCCCCGGAAGAAAGTGCAGGGAAAACCATTACTGGTGGCAGCTACTCCTGCCACTGCAAGCATCAGCTCCTGTAGTGCATCGGACTCCATGGAACCTGTTATATGTCTCGGCAGCGTGCTGACTCTTACAAGATCACACAGCGCCACGGATGAATCACGGAAGGAGACTAAGAACTATTTGTTCTCAGACTCACTCTGTTCTTGGTGAGTGGAAGCGGCGGATTGCGTCGCCCACTCCATCACAATATGGCAGGTAAGTAAGGGATGTTCATTGGGGGTTTTCACAGCCTGTTAACGCCAGCATTTAGGAGTCGGTGTTTCTAAGAGTTACTTGCTCCTGAAAAGAAGAGTGAGCACCTTGGAACAGCTCTTATGTCTATTCATAGGTGCACATTCATGTCTACCATACATTGTATAGGAAACATTAATTTACAGTAGGGAAGCACTATATCTTAACATGATCTAAACATGATCTTAACATGTACAGCTTGGAAAAAAGACGAGACAGAGGAGATATGATAGAAACATTTAAATACGTAAAGGGAATCCACAAGGTAGAGGAAGAGAGTATATTTAAAAGGAAACAAAATAGCAAAACAAGAGGACATAGTCTTAGATTAGAGGGGCAAAGGTTTAAAAGTAACATCAGGAAGCATTATTTTACTGAGCGGGTGGTGGATACATGGAACAGTCTTCCAGTTGAAGTGGTAGAGGCCAAAACAGTAATTGAATGTAACCACTTTGATGCTGAGGACGCGCTCAGCGCGTCCTCAGCATTCCCGCTGGTATGCGGAGGACGCGCTGAGCGCGTCCTCCCATTGGGGTCAGCGTTCGGCCGGGTTCCGCCGATCGCTGGCCCCCCCGGTGCGGGCTGACATCCTGGATGTCAGCCGCGCATCCGGACCACAGCCGCCGGAATTAGGTGTCATCGCGGCAGCGCGATGACACCTAATTCAGGCGCCCCCCCGCATGTGCGGAGGAGGCGCCTGAAAGGGAGGGGGGGAGGTCCTTCGGACCTCTCTCCCTCCCGATCGGCGGCTCTGCGGGGGTTAACCCAGGCATCATTTGGAAGGGCACAGCCTGCCCTTCCAAATGATGCCTGGCATTAACCCCTGGGGAGCTGGATCGCGAATTGGCGCTGAAAAGCGCCGGTTCGCGATCCTTTCCCGGAGCTGGCCGACATCTTGGATGTCGGCCAAGCCTCCGGGAACTCCCCCTGAGGACTGGCGTCATCGTGCGTAGCACGATGACGCCAGTCCTGGACTTAACCCTTAACTGCCACCAACGGTGGAGATAGGGAGTTCCAATGAACTCCCTATCTCCCGATCCGTGGCAGTTAGGGGTTAAATTTTGGTATGGTTGGATCGGCCAGAGCATGGCCGTTCCAACGATACCAAACATGAAAGTGAAAAATGTTGTAAAAAAAAAAACAAATTTAAAAAAAAATAAAATAAACACTTTTTTTTTATTTTTTTTGGTTTGTTAATGCAGCAATATTGTTCCCATTTCAATTATAATGTGAACAATGATGCTGCACTAACGAGTTTTGTATGCGGTGCGTTTGTTAAAAATAGTGTAATTTTCCCCAAAAAAAAATGTAACGAGACCCCATCTCTAATTTTTTAAACAAGCGCACCCCATACAAAATATAACCGCAATTGCTTGCATGTTAAAATGTGAAAAAAAACACTTTACACATTGTAAATTATTGAAAATACATATTTTATTGCATTTTTTGTTATAATATACAGACATGACATAACGTATACATATAATAAGGACATATTATGAATCTACCGAGTCTGACGGAAAGAACGATATATAATATGTCTGGGTCATATACTAAAATAAGCCTTCAAAACACGTTTAAACATGATGAGCAAAACCGGTAAAAATGACCTCAGCACAGGGGCGGGAAAAGCCTCAGCAGCGAAAGGGTTAAGCAAGCATGGGATAGGCATAAGGCTATCCTAAACAAAAGATAAATCCAGGTAAAGTATCCATGTAATTGGGCAGACTAGATGGGCTGAAAGGTTCTTATCTGCCGACATTTTTCTATGTTTCTATATTAGAGCTAAAAGCCTGGCGTGTGGCAAGAGTGGAATAGTGGTTCCCATCGTTAAATAGAGCCTGGAAGAGCGTCCTGTAACTGCAACTTATGATTACGAAGATGAAATTCCTCTTGCAAACTGTTAATCAGCATTTCATAAGAAGAGCAATGATCTCGTGCTGTTCAGTACATTCAGTGTTGAGGAGGTTTCTGATCTCAGCCCCCAGAATAGGTTACATCTACTAATGCTGCTCTGTTGCGGGACATCAGTTCTCCCAACAGCGATCTTTCATGCCTTCTTCAGCTCTTAGCTGAGGTTTAAGAATGGGTACAATAAAATAATGATTATAGCATTCCCCAGACATGAGACAGCACTCGCTGTTGGGGTAAAACAGACAGTCTTTAATGAAACCTACAAAGCAAAATATATACCCTGCAAGGAGGGACCTGGAGACCAGTGGAAGATGAGACCATGGTGCCCCCTTCTCTTGCTCTCGTGATCCGCAGCCCCAGTCATAATCCAATACATAGTTTGAACATGAAACAAAAGAGTGCCCTGTAACTACAGCCTGAGCATCAGACTGTATAAATAAGTTAGATAAAGGATAACAGATAGACCACTCAAACCGGTCAAAGCTGTAAAACATATTCTATTACGGGGGGCTGGGGGGGTGGAAAGGACTGCAGTAGCACACACAGAAATGATATTAGCAATAATAACAATAACGTATAAACAGACAATATCCATGTTAACAACAACAATAATAATAACACATAACACACAGACACTCTGAACCCTTATAAGCACAGAGTGACTTGGAAAAAGGAGCATGTGGGGGGACAAGATCGCATATCAAACCCACTAGAACCCACAGTCCCACACCTCCAAAAAGCAATCTTGGGTCCAGCAGGTATTCTCAGTTCAAAGTGAATACCATCACAACTCCCATGATGCTTCGCTGAAGAGCAACAGAAGATATTGTTCCTGATCTGAAGTATAGACGTGTCACTCCAATGACGCTTGCTAGCATGTAGGCCAACAGGTAGCCCCAGTTTGTTATTTAACTACATCAAGATATAGGTCACCCGTTAACTCACTGTAACCTGGTGACCTGAGAGCCGAATGCTTAATGTCCCCTTGGTTTTTTGTGAAACCTTTCCGTGTGGTGTATCTTCTTGATGGGCTTTCATCGACGGAGGCCAATTGGCAAAAAAAAGAAAAGCAAAGATGTCTTCATCTCCTGTTACATTTCAGCCGGTTAAAGCCAATGTCTAATTTAATCTTAGATATTCCCAGACCATCCTGACCATCCATCATCTCACACAGACTGGCTGCCAGAAGCGTATTGACAGGAGTATGTATTGAAACATCTGCCCTGCAGCCTGGCACCGCAAGAAAAAAATATCGCTAGAATAAAATAAATCTCTGGCCTGCAAATCTTACCATGCTCAGCCAACTGCTGGGAATCTCACCATAACTGTATGGACAGGGCACGGAGTTTTGGAGCTCAAATATATATGGATTTGCTTTTTTGGGGGCGGGGGTCAATAAACAGTAACCTGTGGGGGTGCTGGCAGGTAAAATACAAAAGGCCAAAACAAAAAGAAACCCTCCTCCATGAACATTTTTCTCCTGCTACTGCTGTCTCTATTTTATATGTAATTTTGTAATCATTTCTACTTTTTGTTTGGTTCAGAATTCTTTTAGCGCAAATGTGTCACCTAAAATAGGAAAACTAGGACATTCAAAAATGAGTTTTTTCTATACTATTTATGCTTTATTTAAAAGGCACAACTTCTATAGAGCGGAGGAACCCACTAACAAGGGTTGATATTCACGTCTTATTTTACACTCGGAGCCTGTTTTTGTGCAAGCCCTAGAACGGGATACAGAGACTGGAAACCAGAACTAGGGGGACTCTCTGATTACATAGGATTGTTGGCTTGTGTACAGATCAGTATTGCTTTCCACCCCTGCATGTTCTCAGTGTGAAAAGGGTGCACTGCCAACCAGCAGCTCTCAATAATTCTGAAATATTAAAAGGATGATAAAAGTAATAGTCCATTACATTACCTACTTCAGCAGGATTGTAATGAATGCCATAAATTGCACGCTGCTCCTTACAACTCCCATCTATTTAATATGAATTTGTGGGGTTACTTTCATTAACAGCGCTTGCAGACAGCGGCCCGATATGTCGCTTTAAACAGCTGTGACAGCGATTAGAGGAAAAGCATGGCCTGGTGCGGCATCCCACCTACAGCACATCATGTGGCACTGGCAGAAGCGCACAGATGTACCAGCATGGCTGCCATTCGCCCTCCCCTTGAATTTCAGAGGACTCCCAAAAGGTCAGTTAGTCTGGTTTAATATACATTTTCTTTTGTGGATGATTTGGGATCTCCTGAATTTGGCGTGGTTAAAAAGACAAGACTCAGAGTAGGGATCTTCTCATATAGCTTCTCACACTATGTTACGTGTGGAGGATATATATATATATCACGAGTAAAGCAGTACGTAGTGATACCTTTTTTTATTGGACTAACGTTACATGTAAAAGACAAGCTTTCGAGAGTGTATCTCTAGGTCTGGATGCTGTACTGATCAGTATCCTACAATTGAACATTAAGACATTAAGGGTCACATGGGTGGGGGGTTAGAGGGCGTAAAAAATGAATGTCAAATGGTATGTTCAAAATGGGAAAATAACCACATGAGAGATACCATTTGACTCCCACTTTTTATGACATCTAACCCCCACCCATGTGACCCTTAGGCCCGTGTCAGACGAACGCAGTGATCCTTTTTTTTTTGAAGGAGAAAAGTTACCAGGAAAGGTTTAATGATCTTAACATGTACAGCTTGGAAAAAAGACGAGACAGAGGAGATATGATAGAAACATTTAAATACGTAAAGGGAATCCACAAGGTAGAGGAAGGGAGTATATTTAAACGGAAACAAAGTAGCAAAACAAGAGGACATAGTCTTAGATTAGAGGGGCAACGGTTTAAAAGTAACATCAGAAAGCATTATTTTACTGAGAGGGTGGTGGATACATGGAACAGCCTTCCAGTAGAAGTGGTAGAGGCCAAAACAGTAATTGAATTTAAGCAAGCATGGGATAGGCATAAGGCTTTCCTAAACAAAAGATAAATCCAGGTAAAGTATCCATGTAATTGGGCAGACTAGATGGGCTGAAAGGTTCTTATCTGCCGACATTTTCTATGTTTCTATGACGTCCGTGTTGCACTTGCCGCACAGTTTAAAGTCTGTCATAGCATAGAATCATGAGCAATAGAGACCCACACACTAAGTGCTTCCGCACCAAACTGCGCACGCACAACGCACGTGCACAAGTTAGGCAAGAACGTAAAACCGCTAACATTGACGCACAGAGTGCACCACGTCCACCACGTCCGCGTAGCATTCTGTGTGCTTGAGGAGAAGTCAAACGCAGCGCATTTGCGATGTCCAGCACCTTGACGCACAAAATGCCTTTTTATATCGTTTTTCATAGTAATTTTGTTTCCCATATTTCCCTTTTTTTTCTACGTCCGTCATAAAAAAAACGGACTGTGTGGTGTCTACAGTATCTTCCGTCAGAACGTCCGTCCATTGTGCACGCACGCAGAGTGCGCTCAGACTGTGTTCGTCTGACCCTAGCCTAAATGTCTTAATGTTCAATTCAAGGATACTGATCAGTATAGCGTCCAGATCTGAAGAAGAGAGGTTACACTCTCGAAAGCTTGTCTTTTAAATGTACCGGTAGTCCAATAAAAAAGGTATCACTACGTACAGTACTGCCATACTCGTGATTTTGGCATCTGCACTAACACGGCCTGATATTAGATAGATATATATATATATATATCTAATATCTATATCTATATCTATATATATTTTGCTTAACCTGAACTGAGCATCTGTGCACACACTATTGCTCGGCTTCATTAGTTCCCTCCTCACACCAACTCTTGCACTCAGTCACCACCAATACTCTCAGCCAACCACAGAAGCCAAAAATATGAGAACTGTTAAGAGCTTTTTATTTATTTTAGACCTAAGGGGAGGCTACCCTTGTGAGTGGTTGTACTAATGCACATCTTTGTGTACACACATAGAGGGGTGAAGTCAAGGGGGTACGCATGGGACCTCAGTTCTATCACAATTTTTGCAGAGGGAGCAGAGCTCCCATTAGTCCAATACACTATGAAGCTTGTATATTCAGTTATTCTATCATATCTTTCCCTTTTAGGTCACTATAAATACAGGATTAATCATATTTTCTCTGAAATCCACATTTTTATATATACATAAATATCAGATTTGATTGTGTGTTTGTTACGTGCACGATGATAAGTGCTAACTGGGGGACAGAAATATTAGCGCGTTCTCACGCTACTTTTTTTTTTTAGGACTTGACCCCTGCACTCACACTAATATATTCCTGCGTAAAAATACATCTAAATGTGTGTATGTATATTGCACATTGTAAAACATGTATGGTTTCCCAATGGACCCTGGAGCTAAAGCTCTCGATATTGCAATTTAACCATCACATTATGACCTGGTAGCATCTTATTGATTATTAAATGATTTGTGTTTTGTAAAAGTGTCAGTCAACAAATTCAGAAAGATAACCTTCTTGTTGATGCCAAGGATGCTCTTTAAGATTGTGCAATATAAGCAATACACTGACAAACCATGTTTCGCTAATCAGAAGTAGCGTCTTTTACATTGGATAGTAGTATATGAAATCCTGCCCCTGCAGTGTCTAAAATTCACCCAGAGGATGACGGGAATTTTTCAATGCATGTTCCTAAAGCAATTGAACTTATAAGAAGGATCATTCCAAGTCTTGGAAGGCCAATATCTGCTTTTAATAACAGTGGTTATATACTGATAATTACTAAATTTATATACAGTGGCAAGAAAAAGTATGTGAACCCTTTGGGATTACGTGGAGCTTTGCATGAATTGGTCATAAAATGTGCTCTGATCTTCATCGAAGTCACAACAATTTGAAAAACACAGTCTGCTCAAAATAATACAACACGAACATTATATGTTTTCATGTGTTTATTGAACATAACATGTAAAGATTCACAGTGCGGGGTGGAAAAAGTAAGTGAACCTTTGGATTTAATAACTGGTTGACCCTCCTTTGGCAGCAATAACCTCAACCAAAAGTTTCCTGTAGTTGCAGATCAGACCTGCACAACGATCTGGAGTAGTTTTGGGCCTCTCCTCTTCACAAAACTGTTTCAGTGTAGCAATATTCTTGGGATGTCTGGTGTGAATCGCTCTCTTAAGGTCATGCCACAGCATTTCAATCGGGTTGAGGTCAGGACTCTGACTAGGCCACTCCAGAAGGCGTATTTTGTTTTGTTGAAGCCATTCTTTTGTTGAATTACTTGTATGCTTTGGGTCATTGTCCTGTTGCATCACCCATCCTCTGCGGAGCTTCAGTTGGCAGACAGATGGTCTTACGTTTTCCTGCAAAATGTCTTGATAAACTCTGGAATTCATTTTTCCATCAATGACAACAATCCGTCCCTGAGGCAGCAAAGCAGCCCCAAACCATGATGCTCCCTCCGCCATGTTTTACAGTGGGGAAGAGGTATTGATGTTGGTGTGCTGTGCCTTTTTTTCTCCACACATAGTGTTGTGTGTTTTTTCCAAACAACTCAATTTTGGTTTCATCTGTCCACAGAATATTTTGTCAGTAGTGCTGTGGAACATCCAGGTGCGCTTTTGCAAACTTCAAACGTGCTGCAATATTCTTTTTGGACAGCAATGGCTTCCTCCGTGGTGTCCTCCCATGTACTCCATTCTTGTTTAATGTTTTCCTTATTGTAGATGTGTCAACAAAAATGTGAGCATGTGCCAGAGATTTCTGTAAGTCTTTAGCTGACACTCTAGGATTCTTCTTTACCTCACTAAGCATTCTGCGCTGTGCTCTTGCAGTCATCTTTACAGGACGACCACGCCTAGGGAGAGTAGCAACAGTGCTGAACTTTCTCCATTTGTAGACAGTCTGTCTTACCGTGGACACATGAACATCAAGGCTTTTTGGAGATACTTTTGTAACCCTTTCCAGCTTCAGGCAAGTCAACAATTTTTGATCGTAGGTCTTCTGAGAGCGCTTTGCTGCAGGCATGGTTCACATCAGGCAGTGCTTCTTGAAACCAGTAAACCCAAAACTGGTGTGTGTTTTTAAAGGGCAGGACAGCTTTCAGCAACACATCCAATAATATCACACTGATTGGACTCAAGGTTGGCTCATTCCTGGCTCCAATTAGCTCTTGGAGAAGTCAATACGCTAGGGGTTCACATACTTTTCCCACCCTGCACTGTGAATGTTTACATGTTATGTTCAATAAAAACATGAAAACATATAATGTTTGTGTTGTATTATTTTAAGCAGACTGTGTTTTTCAAATTGTTGTGACTTAGATGAAGATCAGAGCACATTTTATGACCAATTCATGCAAAACTCCACGTAATCCCAAAGGGTTCACATACTTTTTCTTGCCACTGTAGCTTCATCCCCTTTATGGCATAACAGGGTGATGGGCTATTCTTTGTGATGCCAGATGTATATATTTTTAACCTGGTGGATATAAATACATTTTCAAACAGTTACTTAGTTTCCAAATACTGTTCTATAGACATGTGCATTTCATTTCGCCAAAATTTCATTTTCGTCCGAGATTTGTATTTTAGTTATTTTTTTTAATTTCCGAAAAATTTTATATTGGCCGTCGGATATTACGAATCAGCCAAAATTACGATTCGAAAACATTCCGAAACGATATCAAGCGATTGAAAAATGATCCGAAACAATATCAAATGGAACATAATAATCCAAAATGAACAAACAATGGAATGAAAATGACAAAGCGAAAAAAAATGGAATAAAATGATTTCAAAGTTATAAAAACAGGGATATTTTTTTAACATTGCAACTTATAGGATTCACCTATACTGTAGGTTTTAAGGTTAAAAAAATCCCCGTTTTTATGAATGATTTCTTAAAAGGAATTTTTTTTTCGCTTGCAGCAATAAGCCATTTTGTTTATTTTTTTAGGATTTTTTGGGCATTCTAGGTATATTGAGTGAAATTTTAGGTTTCCTAACTTTTTTTTTTAAAGTTTTTGGTCAATAGTTTTTTGCAAACAGCGTTTCAATAATGATAATGAATCGGATCCGATCCGAAACTACGAATCGCGCTGAAATATTGAACGACCTGAATCGAAAAAAAACAGTGTAAAATGGTACAAAATCATCTGAAATGGAAGAAGAAAACAAACAAACAACAACAAGACGAAAGATTACAAAACTAAAAAAATCTTCTCTAGGCATTGATGAGCTAAGCCTCATACAATGCCATCCACTGGATCCATTCACATCCGTGCTCTATAAATCCAATGCTTGCTAATGGTGTTTATGTAAATCCACATGTTAATAATAGGTGGCAACCAATTAAAAATTTCATTGGATTTTTGCTTTTCACCACTTCTGTTTTGCATTTTTTTAATAATACAGATGCTGTTAATACTCCACTCTCTGCACTCAGATATTCCCTTACTGCACACAAAGTAAAAGCTTAAAGTAAACCCATAATATGTAAAAAGACTGTTAGCCAAATTACAAAAAAGTAAAACTAAATCTGTCTCCTAAAAGTTCATTATATATTCCCCAGTTTTCACTGCTCCTCTGCTGGCATAGATCTCTGTGCCATTGGAACAGCAGTGCATGTTGGGAATATTGGGAATGGGAAACCGATGAATCTTCTCACAAGTGTCTCCCCTACCCATCCCCATATAATGTTAGCACATCTACAGCAACCGTTACATGACAACAGGCAGGTGTTGATGTCAGCATGTAGTCCATTACGAGAGACCCGGAAGGTGCAAGGGTCTCATTAAATGGAGCCGAGATTTATACACACTAAAAGGCACACTCTACACTTATAAAGTGGTCAGAATGGGAGCAGTACCTCCCCTTCTACTCCCTACTAGCTCCCACAATCTGGTATAAAAGCTGGGTGAAGCAGAGGAGTTTCCTCCACCCCAGCCAGTGTCACCAGCAGCCAGGACTTTTGAGTTAAACGGTCGCTGGTCACCAGATTGGTCACTAGTGACGTCGGAATGCAGAGACCAGACACAGTAGCAATTAGTCTCAAAGAGGCAGCAGATGGATCGGCTCTGTGCATGCAGCTCTGATACATCAATCTGCGCAGGAGCTACAGAACATGGGTGCAGAAAGTGCACAATTTCCATGGTGCTGTGTAATTTGCAATTCCAACGCAGGGCTGCCATCAGAAATCTTGGGGCATTTTACTGAACCTCTGGTTGGGGCTTACTTCCCACAGCTTACCATTTCCATAAACTAATTAACAAGAAAACATTTTGCCTAATTCTCTTTTTACCTTATTTTACAGGGAATGGGTTACATCCTTAGTGGATAAAATGTGTTTCTTGGTGGGAGAGTGTTTGCTCTGCAGCCTACCTGGTGCAGACTGTCACGACCACTACGAGTGCTGCTGCGAAAGACGCCGGGTTGAGCCACTCACTATCCGTCTATCCTAGACCCAGATAATGACTGCGTAGACAACAATCCCTGCGCGCTTGCTTACCTATCCGTCCCTGCACGCTTTCTCTCGCAAAAAAGGTACGTAGAGTGCGATACAATGGTCCCAGGATTGCAACGCAGTACTAGTCTTCTCTTGAATCGGGTAGTGACTACGTCTCCCACAATCCCTGGGCCCACTTTCCTATTCTATTAGTTACGCTGCCACCAGTCCTCATGGACACTATGCGCGTTGCAGCGAGAGACGCAGGGCTAAGCAATCCCGCTGTCTGTCTATCCTAGACCCAGACAGTGACTTCGTAGACAACAATCCCCACTTGCTTACCCAACCGTCCCCAGTGACCGCAATTCACAATTTCATAGCTACGCGAGCTTAAAACAACAAGCAATACTCCAATCTCTTCAGTTAGCGTGGATCTCATCAGCCAGAAGCAGAAACTTAAATAAGTTATATTTATTTACGATATAGAATCACAGTGCATTGGTTACAAAAATTATGGATAGAATAAATGCTAATTACACACTAACAGCAAATGAAATAACAGGATTAAACACAGAGCATTACTTACAACAACCTAATCAGTAAGCTAGCATCGGCGACTCCTGGGGCCTGGAGATAGAAACATGGATAACATGGACAGATCATCATTTTTCGAATGTACCCCTTGTGATCAGCAGCAAGCACATGGCAAGCTTCAAAACTTATACGCATCCTGGTCCTTCCAAAACCCACCCACCATTGGCCCAGCCTCCTGCACTACATATCCCAGAATTCCCCTCTCCTGAGCACGCTCAGTGCACTTCATCATTAATCTTAATTCCCTGGTCTATCAATCAACTCCCAGAGACCACCTCCAGTGATCAGAGGATGTGATTGCTTCTTTGATGCGGTTGGGGTGCTGCTCCGGCTGTGTCTTCTCCCTGCCATGAGCAATTGCCACTCTTGCCTGCCAGGTAGAACCGAAAGGGTGTTATCTTTAATTCACATCTGTGATGACTTCAGAGAAAATTGTCATGGACTTGTTTAATTGCTGCCTTCCAGCAGGCTGGAAACGCAGACATTGATCACTTAGGCCAGCTGCGCAAAATGGCCTGGAATCTATAGATAGCCATAGATATAAATGCCTATATAATACATATCGAGGTAGATATACCAATAGCTAGACACAGAGAGATAGATATGTCTACCTGTGACACAGACCATACTAATCGCTCCCTCAGTGATTAGCCAGTGTGCTTTTACTGGCCTCAGTTGCCCCGGCTCACTGGGAAATTTCCTGGTATCCCCATAGGTCAGTTCAGTTTCTCATGGTGGGGCCATTACACGTGAGGCAATTTGACAAGTGACATGGGGCTTAATAAACGCTAGGGCCCCCTTGAGCCGCTTTGGCCCCTGAACATATCATGGAATTTCACCCCCTGATGGCTGCCCTGTTCCTTTGCTAAGCAAGTATTTGAGGGCAAAAAAAACCCTCTATTATTTAAATAGTGTATTCCTTTGAGCAACAATACAGATCTTCATGATCAGCCATTTACTCATGGCTTAATAAGCTGTTGCATGGATAGTTGTTTTATTCGAGACATAATTTTTCCATCCACGGTCTAGGTGAGACTGTGCCAGTTTGTGATTACACAGGTTGCCCATCACACAGATTGGCATGTTTCCAGGCATGCATGGCATTTACACCGAGACCTCAAACAGGAGGATGTATCCTTCGTATGAGGCAGCATCCTTTGTGTTCGATCAGACGCTCCACGGCCTTTCCTTTACTAAGCATCTTGTTGACTTGTCATTGCTGGCAGGACAGAGCGTGAAAGCCTGACGCCTCAATCCTTTTGTGATTCAGGCCTCACGTTTACAGGCCCTCTGTCTGCTGATGAGGCCTTTTCCTTTGGCGGCTTCTGGTTAAAGATTTACTTTTAAGTGGCAGCATCTTTAAACCTCTTTCGTAAAACACAATCCAGCCTTGTTAACCTCAATTGGAGATTCTGCACCTAAAAGACACTTTAACCCCTTTTGTGCTGACAATTACCCAATGAGAGGGATACTGAAGAGCAAAAGTAACTTGCTTTTTTCAATTTTTTCAATACTTTTATTGTTACCTGTATGAAAAAGGAATGTAAGTGCTTATTAATTACACATTTACAGAAAGGAACACAGATATTCAATACACTGGAAAGCGCTGTGCTGCAGAATATGCTGGCGCTTTATAAATAGAGATTAATAATAATAAATAATAACTGAAGACAGGTCTAAAGAGCATAATCATCCAAGACTCATGATACTCCATGGGAAATCAATTTGACGATGAACTTAGTGGAACTTCAGTGTCAGAGTCCTTTAAATTCATCTATAACCAGATTCCCTTTGCATCTCTGACTCGAAAAGACACCTCTTTCGTATATCGTCTCAGTGCGGATAACTTTGGATGATGGTGTCAATTCAAGATTTCATAGCAAGTGCTTAACCCCTTCACTACCAAGCACTTTTTGTTGAAATTTATTTTTATCGTAACATTTATTTGAAACACGGGACGTAAACTTAACCATAAAATAAAGGGCAAGATAGAGATTTTGTGTAGAGATTGTTCTGAAAGTTAAAAAAATTATGTGACTTTGCTCACTTTCAATTTTTCATTTATTCTTTTTTTTTGGAGAAAGTATTTTACCACGAAGGATACATTGAGATTTCTCTTGTTTTCAAGTATGTCCTGACTGGCGAGTATGTACCTTTAGGTGTCTTGCCAAGGGCAGTGGAGAGGTGCTTTTGTCGGGATATATACAGATATATTGCTAGAATGAAAGGTTGTAACTCTAACTAGTGTCCTTTATCCTACACAATGTCACACAGGATCTGCATTATCAGCATATAGGCAGAAATAGTTTTTTTCAAATACAGTAAATGTGATGCAGACAGATATTAAAATGTTGATCTGCTTATGGGGGTTTGTAGTGATCATAATGAGATTATTAGCAATGCAATATCTGTATGTGCTGCATAATGCCTGTGTATGGCAATTACAGCAACACCTTGTATCTGTATGTGCTGCATAATGCCTGTGTATGGCAATTACAACAACACCTTGTATCTGTATGTGCTGCATAATACCTGTGTATGGCTATTACAGCAACACCTTGTATCTGTATGTGCCGCATAATGCCTGTGTATGGCAATTACAGCAACACCTTGTATCTGTATGTGCTGCATAATGCCTGTGTGTGGCAATTACAGCAACACCTTGTATCTGTATGTGCTGCATAATGCCTGTGTATGACAATTACAGCAACACCTTGCATCTGTATGTGCTGCATAATGCCTGTGTATGGCAATTACAGCAACACCTTGTATCTGTATGTGCTGCATAATGCCTGTGTATGGCCATTACAGCAACACCTTGTATCTGTATCTGCTGCATAATGCCTGTGTATGGCAATTACAGCAACACCTTGTATCTGTACTGTACAGGGATTTACACTTATTATAACCCCTGAATCGTATCCCTGTACAACAGTGACTGACCCCACAGCTCCCCCTGTATTCTGACAAATCCGTGGCTGTTGTAATGTAGCAGTTACGTTTCTTGAACCTTTTGCTAGAGTGAGGTTTGGGGTTGCTATTTGCAGCTTGCTTACAGTCACACAGGGTGACTGAAGAGAGATAAAACAAAAGATTTTATTTCTCCATAGGGGGACAATAAACTTGCCTTAAACAGATATGCAGGTTGGGTTTTGTTATGCTAATGATTTCTTTCCAATGTATTACAAAAAGAAGTTAACGCTATTTTGGTATTGAAAGGGTTAAGCTCCGCTGACATGTTTAAATATAGTGGCCTCTATGAAATCTACAGCCGTTGCCATTACTAAATCAATGGTTTGGACAGCCTCAGTAGCAATTTCTGTACTGGTGTTTGCCACCTCGGTTGTCTTTTTATTATGTAAATAGCTTTATGTTGCATTGTATCTCCATGATAAGAACCCTTTACAAGGGATCACCAGCCTCAAGTAACATCTTCATAGCATTTCATAAACTGTGCTTGGAAATGCAATACCCATTATTTTAGGATTGGTTTACTTTTCGGTTACGAGTGTTTCAGTTGACGTTATGTGTAGTTCTCAGTTTCAGAGCCATGTGTTTATTGCAGTAATATGATTTACTGTTGTAGGGCAGGCTGTGGTATGGTGCTAGCTCACCTTTCCATGTGATATTCCATTACTTTACCTTTTACGTAATCATCACTTAATATATATGTGTGTTTGTGTGTATATATAGACATGCTGCATTGCTGTACTGAATGGGGACTAGTTGTCCCAACAAGATTGATGACTCCCAACTGTTCTGAATCCAGTGGGGCAGACTTGACGTGGATCTGATGACCCATTTTTATTCTGAGTAAACTAGAATAAGTGTGTGTGTATAGATTTATATTATATATAATTATTCAAAAGCACATAAATGTGCCCGCACATGCGCTCTATTTCAATAAGAGCCCTGAGGGTTTCCAAGAATGTGTCCCCCCCCCCCCGCTTGGGAAAAAAGGCACATCCTGAAAAGGCCCAGACGAAAAACTGAATCCTTGCTTGGAAAGCCCCCTGGAATTATTGATTACTGCCATATCAAACAAACACACCATCATAGCGATAGATAACTAAACAACATACCTCCAGCTGCATGTAGACAGCACGTTTTCCAGCGTCTTGAACAATCAGTTTTTTGTTTTTTTTAAACCCATTGAATTTTTAATTTTACATTTTAAAACAAAAAGTATACATTAAGGGCTCTATTAACTGCTTCACGCAAATGTTAACGTGTGCGTAAAAACGCATTAACGCGAGGGGAAAAACCCTTTGCGCAGAACGTCGTATAAAATGTCAACGCAAAACATGCGCGTTAACGTCTACTGTGGGCGAACCTGCGCGAACGCTGCGCGAGCGTAATGTACGTTGCGCATCCTATACTTAACATTGTGAGCGCAAATGCGTTTGCGCGCTGGTACGCGGATGGTATTACAATCTATGCGCAAATTTTTAACGGACAACGTTTGCGTGCATAATTTTAACGTCTTTGAAAAGCTGGTGGTAACGGCAAATCTGAACGTCCTGGCCGAAACGAAATACACCAGCACGAAAAAAAAGAATACAGCACAGTATAGTTACACATTCTACGCATACCCAAACAATAAAATTGAGAGGTTGCGCGTGTTTTTATTATTGCTGCAACATATATACTCAGATTGATTTTGACAGGCGCAAAACTTAACGTGAGACAATTGTGGTTCTTAATTCTGATTGGCTGAATCGCGTGAAAAAACAGTCCGCCCACCGATTTCTGCACGCAGCGTTAATGTGCACGCGTTTTTACGCAGTTTTTTTACGCGCGTAATTTTTTGACGGATGAAAAAATGCGCTCGGATTGTAATTTACGCGCGCTAACGTTTAACGCTGCGAGCAAAAAAAATTGCGCTGCGCGTGTGCTTTTGTGCGAAGCAGAGCCCAAACTGTACATATTTATCTGAGACTGCTGCAATGTATCACTATGTTACACAGTCAGTTATTATCATCTACCAGATAATTACAGGTATTTTAATAATGATGAATAGCTTCATTTGTTACCTGCATCTCTGTAAAATGCTGCTAAATGTCTTTATAACATACACATGGAATGCTAAAGAATGGGTGAAGTACATATAACTGCACCGTTTGTATATATATATATATATATATATATATATATATATAGATACACACACATACACTTTATTAGATGACATATAAAGTAATAATTGTGCATTTTACAGAAGAGACTCGATAAACCGCATTTCAGGTCTTTATCAAAGCAGTTAGGCCTCCCTTTGCTAGCCTGTTAAATCAAGGTTTCTCGTCCTACTCGGTCTTGAACTGGTTAATCTTTCCTGAATCCTCCCTGAATCCCAAAATGTGGTCCCTTCTCTCTGAGAGAAGGAAATGGCTGCGGCACACAAGTGAAAATGAGCTGTACACAGCCTCTTGTTGCGGCATGATTGATACTGCAGGGTGTAGGTGTAATGAAACCTCCGCTGTCTCCTCATCTACCTGTGATTTATTGAGTACAAATTTAAGATGAGAAAAGGCCCCATACCAGGTCTTGTAACATCCCCCTCAAAGGGAGAATGGTCATCCATCACCCAGGCCGGCACAGAGCCTGCGGTGGAGACACTCACAAGACCAGCCAATAGTGTCTTTTGTTGCCATTTCTAACAAGTGTT
The DNA here is from genome assembly GCA_009667805.1 of Leptobrachium leishanense. Classification (NCBI taxonomy): domain Eukaryota; kingdom Metazoa; phylum Chordata; class Amphibia; order Anura; family Megophryidae; genus Leptobrachium; species Leptobrachium leishanense. Next base: position 15,748,319 of record CM019074.1, read on the forward strand.
TGATCAGCAAAAGTCTATTTTGGTTGGTAGACCTTTCAAGACCAATTGGCACCGGGTCACTGATTCCACTACTGTATTATCTTCCGTACAAGACTCACCAGTTGGGCGAGCGGCAGAGATTAATGATGCCACCACAATGCTGCAATCTACGGCTCCTGCAACGCCAGATTAAGATTTTTTTTTTTGTCCTTTCTTTTATTTTTATTTAATTTTTTCCCCCTTTTTTTTCATTGCAAACATGGAGGGAGGGGGGGTTGAAGAAGACGAATTGAGAGGAGGTTGACGATGATGTAAAGACACCTATTATCAAAAGATTTTCTATTACTACGAGTATCATTAATATAGTTGAAACTGTGTATTCGGTATGTGGTAGGTAATTAAGCGCATTTTTATTATAATTTTTTTGTGCATATCTAGAAACACAATGGAGATAAATTGGAGAGCGTACAAAGTAGATCCCGTTTAACATTTCTATTGGTTATAATTTATTTTCAAAAAACTAGATTGCCGTTTCCCAATGTTTCGATAATTATCGTTTATGCTCGCATGATTTCTCAAATGTAAATGGATGTTCCTATCTCCTTAAGGTCTATAGTTTCCTAAATACCATTGCCCCAGCTCTTCGTCTCTTTCCAGGATCCCGAAGGAACAAACCAGTGTAATATATCTTTATGAAGCACTGGACGTTTGGCCACGCATATGATTAAACTTGGAAAATTCTATTATTCTGAATGAAACATTGTTAACATCCCCATAAGTTTTCTTTGGGTGGCGAGAGTTTTGGTTTGTGGTTAGATTTCAGAGGGCCTAACGTATTGGAAGGGTTTTTGAGTCAATCACAAGTTTATTCCAAAAAAAACATGGATAATTTAGCCTACCAATCGCAGTTTAGAGTTGCCTGTAATCTTCTATTTTTTGCTGAATAAACGCCGTAGTGCAAACAGACTTAATAAAGCGTCATATGGAAATAAAAGTGGGAAATGTCTCTCTCATTTTCACTGACACAACATCTTCGCGCAGGGGGTGTAGAGTTCTGCGCGGTTGGAGTAGCTTGGCTGAAAGTGCCAGTACCAGATGTTGATAAACTGAATCTTGGCACCGTCTGCAGCATTGAACCTGCTGATTGAAGAGAATAACTGGGGGCATAAGGAACAGAGATCTCCTTCAAGAAGCTAAGCAAAGGTTGTGTAACATATTGAATGCCTGTAAGATGACTTTACAGAGACTTTGCCAACTTGCAAGCAACCCGTTCAAAACGTGGAAGCATTGCATTTGGCTGAGAGGCGTTTTCTGTGTCTGACGCCTACAGTCCTTTTCCAATCAATATTGATTATGTAAGTTTCTCGTAATCACTGCGGAGCTTCATATAATCGTTACCTCTTAATTTGCTATTCCAAGTCGAGAAGCAACTATTATTAGTACTCAGTTGTTTACGAATGGTTACTATAGTACAGATTATAGCCAAAAGACTAACAAGAGGTTCCAAGTGATTTAGGGCCACATTACATTCTTGGTGCCAACGTTAGCGCTCACCTGCATGAGCGTTAATGTTAGCCAAGGTGGCCCTAGCGCAGGTGCCCCATATTACAATCCAAACGCTAACGTGAGGCGAGATCTGGCAGGTCATGTGACCGGCGCCGTCTGCCTCAATGGAGTCCTATGGACTCCATTGAGTGGATGCTCACGGCGGCGTTTAGCACTGCCGTGCGCATCCCGGGGCTTAGCGTCCAATAACAATGCAGGCAGCTTTTCTAGCGCCTGCATTGTAATATCGCAGGTGCAGGTTTTTCTCCCTAGCGTCCCCGTTTTAGCGCGACGAGTGTAATGTGGCCCTTAGTCTTTCCTCAAATATAATGCCCCTCCCCAAAAAGCAGCATTTCAAATTGTGTGAAAAGTCTTCACAAAAATTTGTAGCAGCAAACTGATACGTCTTTACAGTGGCGTAGCGTGGGGGGGGGGCTGGGGGGGCGGTGGCCCCGGGTGCAGTTTTTTTAGGGGTGCCATAGTGGGCCCCGCCGGTTTCCCTACCCTATGATGGTCATCATTGCACATAGGCAGCCAGCGGCGCACTCTGGAAACATGTCACGTGAGGGGCGGCGCCAGTGCAACATGCCTGCTCCAGTTTTAGACTGAGATGCAGGCACACTGCAGGCGCCACCGTGGCATTTACATAGTGCGCCGCTGGCTGCCGGTTAAGAGCACTGATGACCATCACAGGGAAACCGGTGGGGGCCCACTATGATGCCCCAAACCGGGCCCCCCCTACCGACCCGTGGGCCCTCAGAGCTGGTGAGCAAGGGGGGGAGGGGGCAATATATATCCATGTTTGAGGTGCTGGGGGCAAATATATTCCTGTTTGAGCTACTGAGGGCAAATATATTCATGTTTGAGCTACTGGGGGCAAATATATTCATGTTTGAGCTGCTGGGGGCAAATATATCCATGTTTGAGCTACTGGGGCAATATATATTCATGTTTGAGCTACTGCGGCAATATATATCCATGTTTGAGCTACTGAGACAAATATATTCATGTTTGAGCTACTGGGGGTAAATATATTCATGTATGAGCTGCTGGGGCAATATATATCCATGTTTGAGCTACTGGGGGCAAACATATTCATGTTTGAGCTACTGGGGGCAAATATATTCGTGTTTGAGCTACTGGGGCAAATATATTCATGTTTGAGCTACTGGGGCAAATATATTCATGTTTGAGCTACTAAGGGCAAATATATCCATGTTTGAGCTACTGGGGCAAATATATTCATGTATGAGCTACTGGGGGCAAATATATTCATGTTTGAGCTACTGGGGGCAAATATATTCATGTTTGAGCTACTGGGGCAAATATATTCATGTTTGAGCTACTGGGGCAAATATATTCATGTTTGAGCTACTGGGGCAAATATATTCATGTTTGAGCTACTGGGGCAAATATATTCATGTTTGAGCTACTGAGGGCAAATATATCCATGTTTGAGCTACTGGGGCAAATATATTCATGTTTGAGCTACTGGGGGCAAATATATTCATGTTTGAGCTACTGGGGCAAATATATTCATGTTTGAGCTACTAGGGGCAATATATATCCATGTGTGAGCTGCACATTACTGTGGGTTTTATTGGGTTCAATGCCCTAATGGTGGAAGGGAATCGGGGCATGCTAACGTGTCCACAGGTTGGGGGGCGCACAATTCTTGGCTGGCCCCAGGCGCTGACAACCCACGCTACGCCACTGCGTCCTTAGCCCCCGCGGCGCTGCCTGGGAGGTCTGGGCACCTGGCGGCATCACTGGCTGGCCAGGTGCAAGGAGTTAGAGATGGCCGATCGGCGTCTGAGGGGGCAGGGCTTGACGTGGTGACGCGGAGCCGCCGGCCTTAAATGCAGGGCGCGAGGAATTGCTCATCAGCGTCACCCTAACGTGGAGTAATTTCCCCGCATCACCAGCTGACTCTTGAGACTGTCTCTGTGTATTTTGCATTCGTTGCCGATCTTTTACTTGTATGAGGACCTTGCTTTAGTTGATTGACCTGGAATACCCACTGACGATTTTTATGCTTAACCCCTGTGTGTATGTTTGTGTTTCATGCATATGTTATACCGCATGGTTTCCCTTGGGAGATCGGCCCTGCAGGTTGCTCATTTCATCAACCGCTTGATCTGTCTAACGAGTACCGGGCCTCGCTCTACATTACCATGTATCGTCTCAGTATGTGGACCTGTCCTTCATGTTACTAGATCAATCAACAGTTCTAGTTGCTTGTATAACGTCTGGTCTGTTTCCAAAGCATATCGCACAATCTATGATTATAGACCTGCCCTGCAGGTTGCTAAAATATAACAGTTCTACAAGTTATCTGTTTAACACCAAGTCGCCGTACAAAAGTATAATCTCTGATTGTAGGCCTGCCCTGCAGGTTGCCGAATACAGTGAGTATTTACTCTATATGGTTGAGATCAAGTATATGAGTATTACCTCTGTTATCAATCCTGCATGTACCACAACCATTACTGGTACCGATCTGAAACCTACCAATAATCACGCTTTTGTTGTACAAGTCTCAAATCACTGTATCCATTTGAATATATTTAATGTGTTTTCGCTCAGCGGTCTCTTGGTCATGAAACCATTTGAGACTGAGTTGTATCTAGAGTTTTGTATTACCTCCCTGGCTGGGGATTATAGGTATTACAGTCTTTACTGCTTTGAAATTTCACATCATAGAAATCTGTCCATAAAGATCCAAACAACGCTGATCTGGGGTGAGCGCATAGCGCACGTTACACAAACAGAGGTGCTGTCACACATGTCTGAGTGCCATCTCCATAAATTTATTGATCAGCAGAACGATAACCCAAATTATTGTATAACACTCCATCAGCAGTTGCTCCATAAAATGTTTTACAAATTTACCCTCAACTCTCTCAAAATAATGGTATTGCAAAATTCAAATCACAAAGTATCAACCTTTATAACGTTAGCCTTTCTATCTTTTTTTTCACTTTATAAAAAGTAACCAATACTAAACAATCTTTCTATGCACAGAAGGTTGCCAGTTCCACCGTGTTTACCAGGGCACACGTCATTTACACAGACGGGCATCACAAGTTTCAATACAAAGACGTTTTAGGATGAAAATTTAGAATAAAAGCAATCAATGAGCAATTCAGACCAAAATCAACGCGAAGAATTTAATTGCGTCAAGGAAAACATGGTGGCTCTAGCTGCTCTTTATGACCGCTAACTGAACATGTTCTCAGTAGGTTCACTTTCCCGGTCAAGTCACATCGAGTAATGGATACAAAAGTTCATAAAAATCAATGTGATATACCTTAGGCATTGGTGGGATATGGCAGACCCCTACTTGCTGATTTGCTGTACTGAGTGCCACCATCATTCCCCCTTGTTGGTGTTGCACAATGAGGCGCATCAGGCAACTTTGTGTGAGCTGGACCACAGAGCTGGCACTAAATACCATGATGGTAGTCAACTACCCAGTAGGAGTGAACAGTAGAGGGTCCAACAGGATGACTCTTCCATTCTATGTTGTCACCGATCTGTTGGCATGCCAATAGGTGTGATAGGGAATTACCAAAACAAGAAAACAAAATCACATACCTTGTGTTAGGGAATTAAATCCCTGAGCTGAAGTTTTCTATCAACTGAGGCCAAGGACTTTGAAATGGGAGATGTCTAGAAACAATTGTATATGTTTATTTTCTTTCTACATTAAAAGTAAACTAGGCTCGGACATATTTGACACCTGTAGCGTTTATTCCACTGTGCAGATGCAGCTTGGAGAGCCAGGCTTAATTATGTTCTTATTCTTTATCTAAACACTGTAGTTCCTTCCTGTGTTCCCCCTTCTCCTTGTACCTGGGCAATCATTGATCATCCTGTGCCTCCTTGCTCATCATAACGCAGTCATGCCCAACTCCTGGAGGAGCAACAGCTAAACCTCAAACCATTAGTTAACAAACACTCTGCTACCTTCTCAGGTGACCAGCGGGTACTAATCTAATCAAAGCCAGGAAGGGAACGTGTTTCTCAAATATGAAGACGCTGAGTAAGCTCCGAGCCTGGCAATTTCATCCCAATCCCGATCAGTAATGGAGCCTTAGTTAGGAGGGGGGTGAAAGAAGCCCTAATTAGCTAGCAGCCCTGTCATAAACATGCTTTTCTGCAGTTTGCAAAGAGAATGGCTCTTTGCGTCTCAAAGACTAGAAAAAAAATTATATAGTAGACCCAACAATATTTCCCCAAGGAGAAGATATTTAACAGAGATCAGAAACCACTCATCTTCTGAAAGTTTTCCTAGTGGCTGTACATTTTTGACATTAAATGTGTTAATGCTGCAGGTTACATACAAATGGGGAGAAATAGAAGAACGGGGGGGGGGGTTGAAGGGAAGATCTTTTCTTTATTTCCTTTGCCCACAGAGTACGATAACCATTTTTCGGATATATTGTTGTAAAAGCAAGCCCGCACAACGTATGATGTAAAAATCAATGTGCATATTTTCTTTTATGTTTTATTATGTGGACAGTAGACATGTGCGCTTCGGTCCGAATCTATTCGGAAATGGAACGAAAGATCGGCAATTTTAGCAATCCCAATTGCCAATGTCCGTACCGAATCATTTTCAGAATAAAAAATTTTGTATCAATAGGAATTTTTCTGATTATAGTTTGACTTGGTCAATTACAATTATAATAAAAAAAATTGATTTAAATCAGAAAAGTAAAACAAATATAATTAAAAAAAAAAAAAAATAGAACCCCCCTCCCAGTTACTCTAAGCTTCTTCTAACTCTAGCCCTAAACTAAACTTGACTCTGACCTTAATCATATGACACACAGAAACTGTTGCCCTAAGCCTATCCCTATCCTAATCTAAGCCTAAAGGTAACCCAAGCACTAACATAACTCCACACCTAACCCTAGTGCTAATCATATGACATCCAGAAATTGTCACCCTAACCCTAGTCCTGTCCAAAATCATGACAGAGAGAAACTGTCACCCTAAGCCTAGCTCCAACCTAACCCTAGTGATAGCATAACTCTACACTTTACCCTAGTGCTAATCATATCACACAGAAACTGTTACCCTAAGTCTACCCTAGCCTACCCCTAAAGGTAACCCAAGCACTAGCATAACTCTACATTTAACCATAGTGCTAATTATATGACACCCAGAACTGTAACCCTATCCCTAGCCCTGACCAATATCATGACACACAGAAACGGTCACCCTAAGCCTAGCTCTAACCTAACCCTAGTCATAACATTACTCTTAACTATAGTGCTAATCATGCGACACCCTGATTATGTAATACTAGAATAAACCTAGCTCTAACCTAACCCTAATCATAGTACACACAGAAACTGTTGTCCTAAACCTAGCCCTTAACCTAAAACCAGGGGTGCCCCAACCATTTTTTTTTACACATATGTACAGTGGCAAGAAAAAGTATGTGAACCCTTTGGGATTACGTGGAGTTTTGCATGAATTGGTCATAAAATGTGCTCTGATCTTCATCTAAATCACAACAATTTGAAAAACACAGTCTGCTTAAAATAATACAACACAAACATTATATGTTTTCATGTTTTTATTGAACAGAACTTTTAAACATTCACAGTGCAGGGTGGAAAAAGTATGTGAACCTTTGGACTTAATAACTGGTTGACCCTCCTTTGGCAGCAATAACCTCAACCAAACGTTTCCTGTAGTTGCAGATCAGACCTGCACAACGATCTGGAGTAATTTTGGACCACTCCTCTTCACAAAACTGTTTCAGTGTAGCAATATTCTTGGGATGTCTGGTGTGAATCGCTTTCTTAAGGTCATGTCACAGCATTTCAATCGGGTTGAGGTCAGGACTCTGACTGGGCCACTCCAGAAGGCGTATTTTGTTTTGTTGAAGCCATTCTTATGTTGAATTACTTGTAAACTTTGTGTCATTGTCCTGTTGCGTCAGCCATCCTCTGCGGAGCTTCAGTTGGCGGACAGCTGGTCTTACGTTTTCCTGAAAAATGTCTTGATAAACTCTGGAATTCATTTTTCCATCAATGACAACAATCCGTCCAGGCCCTGAGGCAGCAAAGCAGCCCCAAACCATGATGCTCCCTCCGCCATGTTTTACAGTGGGGATGAGGTTTTGATGTTGGTGTGCTGTGCCTTTTTTTCTCCACACATAGTGTTGTGTGTTTTTTCCAAACAACTCAATTTTGGTTTCATCTGTCCACAGAATATTTTGTCAGTAGTGCTGTGGAACATCCAGGTGCTCTTTTGCAAACTTCAAAAGTGCTGCAATATTTTTTTTGGACAGCAATGGCTTTCTCCGTGGTGTCCTCCCATGTACTCCATTCATGTTTAAGGTTTTCCTTATTGTAGATGTGTCAACAAATATGTTAGTATGTGCCAGAGATTTCTGTAAGTCTTTAGCTGACACTCTAGGATTCTTCTTTACCTCATTAAGCATTCTGCGCTGTGCTCTTGCAGTCATCTTTACAGGACGACCACGCCTAGGGAGAGTAGCAACAGTGCTGAACTTTCTCCATTTGTAGACAGTCTGTCTTACCGTGGCCACATGAACATCAAGGCTTTTGGAGATACTTTTGTAACCCTTTCCAGCTTCATGCAAGTCAACAATTCTTGATCGTAGGTCTTCTGAGAGCTCTTTTCTGCAAGGCATGGTTCACATCAGGCAGTGCTTCTTGAAACCAGTAAACCCGAAACTGGTGTGTGTTTTTAAAGGGCAGGACAGCTTTCAGCAACACATCCGATAATATCACACTGATTGGACTCAAGGTTGGCTCACTCCTGGCTCCAATTAGCTCTTGGAGAAGTCAGGCTAGGGGTTCACATACTTTTCCCACCCTGCACTGTGAATGTTTACACGTTCTGTTCAATAAAAACATGAAAACATATAATGTTTGTGTTGTATTATTTTAAGCAGACTGTGTTTTTCAAATTGTTGTGACTCAGATGAAGATCAGAGCACATTCTATGACCAATTCATGCAAAACTCCACGTAATCCCAAAGGGTTCACATACTTTTTCTTGCCACTGTATGTAGAGGTTCTGAATATTGAAAACAGACTAATATATTGGAGGCTTTAGGCTAGGGTCAGACGAACGCATTTTTCTCCGCGAACGTGGAAAAGTGCGGTCGAACGAACGAACGTATTTTTAAACGGAATGCGCGAAAGCGGTCATACGATGCGCATTTTCGTACGTTTTGTTTCACGGAGCTGCAAGAAGAGAGATATGATCAACCAAATCAATTGCAGAATGAATCAAATAAAAGGGAAGGGGTATAAAAAGGCATTTTGGGAATGGTGGCATTTTCCAAGATGGATGCAGTCCAAGTGTTTCTTTTTGCTGCACTGGGATACCTGTACCTGAAGAAGAAAAGACAACGGCGAACATGGGTCCATCCACTCAACACTGCCAGACCCACGCATGGCCACTTTGTGACACTGTACAGGCCACTGCGAGAGAGGGACCCCGTGAAGTTCTTCAACTACCTGCGGATGTCCATCCACACCTTTGATGAACTGTTGATGAAGGTGCGTGAGCCGCTGACCAAGAGAGACACCAACATGAGGGCTGCCATACCACCGGAGGAGATGCTGGTCCTCACTTTGCGGTAAGTACTATCAAACACGTGCATTCATGACATCGCTGCCAGTCATCAGACATGTGCTCGGTGTGCAGAGGCTCTATTGTAGGTCAGTAGTTATATGCCCACACACACACGCATGCATCACCTTGCAGAACACGTAACGAAAGAGTAATGACACTGACAACGATGTTAAACAAATAAAATATTTAGTCCCAAAATAATATGACAGAAGATAACAATAACATATTAAACACATATATTATTGCATGTCCAATGAAGGTAATAAAAAAAAAATATTAGAACAACATGAATAAACTGTGACAAACATAAACGAACAGACGATACACCTCACATGCTATGATACCGAGGAGCATCTGGGTCATGAGGACCGTGCATATGGCTGCGGTGGTACTCTGGCTCCGGGGGTGCCCAGCAACAGGGGACATGGGTGGGCGGGCAGGCAACGCCTGGCAGTGGTGGGAATAACCATGGGGGTATTGTGGCACGACACCGTGATATACAGGTGCCTGTTGTGGATGGGACAGTATCTCATGTATCAGGTCCAGGCTTCGGCGGCGATAATCCAGCTTCTGCGCTGGGGTCATCATGTTGAGCCAAGAGAGACATGAATTAAAAAAGGACATGTCCTCGGAATCAGCGACCATGCAGCGTGGATGTGTATGGTGCGCGTCCATGAATGCGACCATGGCCTGCTCGACATCAGCTGATGGTGGCTTCTTCCTCCTGGGAGCCGTACTGGTGCTGTCTGTGGGTGCTGTACCCGGCACCTGCTGGGACTCCACATCCTCCACCTGGGACTCCGCACCACCCTGCTCGACCTCCACCTGGCAGCTGCCAGATCCTGCGGGCTGCAGCTCTTGCCCTTGTGAGCTAGAGGTGGATGGCCGGTCAATACTGCTCACAGTCTTGCGCGGCTCCTGGCTCTTCCTCAGGAAGGACAGTTGGTCAGCATACAAATAGCTGCGCCTCTTCTTTGCACCAGCTCCAGAGCGAGCAGCTTCAGCCTCCTTTTTCAGGACCCGGGTGTGATTGTCCCTCACCGTGCGCCATTTATTGATTGCTTCATGTGCTGCAAAACATGATGAGAGTGACATAAGGTTAGGTTCATATGATTGATCATAACACAGCTTCTTTCATGTTCTAGGTATCTTGCTAGTGGATGCAGTTTGAAGGATCTGCATTACAACTTCCGCATTGGCAGATCGACAGCTGGTGAGATCGTCCGCAAGGTCTGCCAAACAATATGGGAAACCATGAAGGACCAATGTTTGCCAACACCCACAGACGAGGCATGGCTGGCAATTGCAGCAGGATTCTGGGAGAGAGCGAACTATCCCAACTGCCTGGGAGCGGTGGACGGCAAACATGTCCGCATTGTGAAGCCACTGCACAGTGCTCACTGTATCAAAATTATAAACATTATTTTTCAATTGGCCTACTGGCGGTGGCAGATGCCAATTATAATTTTGTGTATGTGGATGTCGGATCATACGGCAAGGACTCGGACTCAACACTGTTTCGGAACTCAACACTGTGGAATGAGATAGAGGGTGGGAACCTGAACATCCCCAGACCCGCACCTTTGCCTGGCAGCGACGTGTCAGTCCCCTATGCCTTTGTGGGTGATGAAGCATTCGGCCTATCCACACATCTCCTGCGGCCATACTCGGGGACACACCTGACTGTGAAGAAGCGGGTGTTTAATTACAGGCTGTCGCGGGCGAGACGGTATGTCGAGTGTAGCTTTGGCATACTGAGCAACAAGTGGAGGATTTTCCATCGCCCACTTGATGTAAATGTGGATTTCTGTGTGGATATAGTGAAATGCTGTTGCATCCTACATAACTATGTTCGTGCAAGGGATGGGGTTAATTTCGAGGATACCCTCACAGTAACGGGTCTGGATGAGTATGCTAACGATGACATAATACCTGTGAATAGACACACCAACAGGTTTCGCGATGCTCTGTCTAATTATTTCACTAGCAATGCAGGGCAGGTGCCATGGCAGATGGACATCATTTGACATGTGACACCTAGGCTTGTGCACCGATTATTTTTTATGTTCGAATTTTCGGATCTTTAAAGTTTTCGATTCGGCTCATTCCGAACGAACCCTGTTTTGATTCGATTCGGTTCGACTTGTTTTTCGGGGATATGTAATCGGAATATGGACCATTTTTCGTTTTTTTGGTCACTTTGCTCGTTTGTTGGATCTACTTTTCGTGATTTCGTACATTTCTCGTTTTTCGCAACGTCTGTTCTCGTTTCAAAACAATACATTTCGATTTGACACAATTCAAGTCCAATAGCATATTCGTACAATATTTTGTTTCGGCTCGGAAACATTTCGGATCTGACATTTTCGGATCGGAAAATTATCTGGGAATCACCCGCATCAGAAAACACGAATCGTGAAAATGTCGTTTAAATTCCGAAATGTCGTTTAAATCCGAATAATTTATTGACAACGAAAATTCGTTATGCCATTTTGTTTGATATTACATTCAAGTTCAATGCAATTGAATTCTATGCAATAAAATGATCATTTACTCACTCTGAAGCTTCTGCTCTTTATCAGACCACGTCTCGTACTCTGGGTACACCACCCTGGACACTGTGACCCATGCACTGGCCTTCTTCTGCCGGTCTTTGTAGCTGTCGCAGGCCGTGTCCCACAGCTCGGGATGATCTGCCACTGCATTGATCAGCCTCTCCACGTCGATGTCAGTCCCAGCCATTGTCCAACGCAACTTGCAGCTACCCCAGACAAGACAGGAAGTGTTTGGTGTGTGCACGTTATGTTGGCCGGACGTGTGCAGCGTCTGACGTCTCCCAATCACGCAAACACGCCGCTATGTAGCCGCAGCGCACTCTGTACGTCAGTAGTAGCGGTTTGACGTTCTCGAAAAAATGCGTTCGTTTGCCACTTGCGTTGCGCGGACGAATTTTCGTGCGGCCGTACTTCGTATGTTCCCCGGCATTGGACGTCATTTGCTGCTAGTACGGCCGTGATTTCGTGCGGCTAAACGCACGTTAAAGCTGCGTTCGTCTGACCCTAGCCTTAGATGTTCTGAATTGGCTGATTCAGATTATTTCTGAATCTGATATTTTCAGATTCCGAAAATATCCCAACCGGACAGAACTGAATTTTTCAGCGCTGCACATGTCTATTGAACAGTCAGACCCCATATTGTAAATATGTTTCTTAGTCAAATCCTGTTACAGGAAGGACTTAGGTATTGAAGGATAATATCCTAATTAAGAAATTTAAAGGACACTCTAGGCATTGTGACAAGTTCAACACAATGTTGTCATGATCCTCCAAGGGCTGATTCAGCCCTCTGAGTGCAAGGGCTTAGCCCTATCCAGAACCAAAGTGCTGAGCTCAGGTTCCTAGGCTTTGAGAGCTACGTCTCACCAATTGCGCTCAATGCACTGCAGCATCGAGAGCAATTTGATTAGCAGAATGCTCACTCAAGTATCCAGCCTGCCCCTCGATGAAATGGTATGCTGCAGTTTTCAGGAAGCAACAGCATGTCCCGTGGGGACCACCACTAAGGCAGCCCAGCACTGGATTTAAAAGGTATGTTTACAACTAAAAGGGGCTAGAATGGAAGGGTGAAGTGAAGAGTGGGCTAGAAGGATTTAATGTTAACCCTTCTGTCCCTCTTCCCATTTTAACTCTATTGTATCTCTTTAACTGAACTTGAGCTATATAATAAATAGTATCAGAATCATGTGAGTGTGTGCAATCATGCAGATGAGGAGCTAATCTTGCATTTGGGTAGAATTGACAAGGGAATTGCAAAAAGTCAAACTGTGCATAATTCTTCTATTCAGTTTGCAACTCATCCATTTTGGGCTAAAAGTTACAAACTGTTTGTGGGTTCTGTACTATTCCTTGTGTGTATTGGAAATTCTATCAAGTAGAAGAACTGATTTTAGGCCTGTATGATTCGGTTTGGACCTACTCAGATCGATTTGAATTCCAAATTGCCGATGTCTGAAACGGTTTCTGAATTTATTAAATTAAAATATATGAAATTTTCTGATTTTAGTTGGAAAATTTCTAATTTAATCAGGATAGTCAAAATAATCGAGATAAAATGGCAACCCTAACTCCAACACTCAAACACCCAGAAACTCTACTAACCGAAACATTGCCCTTACCCTGATCATATGAAAAACAGGTTTAGGTTAGGCCTAGTGTTCCTAACAACTGCCCTAACCTAACTGAACCCCAGCCCTGACTCAAATCATATGAAACACAGAAACACTAATCCTAACCCCAACCCTACCCTTAGCCCTAACCAACCCTAATCTTATGAAACATAGAAACACTAACCCTAACCTAACCTGACCCATAGCCCTAACCATAGCCCTGACCCTAATCTTATGAAACAGAAACACTAACCCTAACCTGACCCATAGCCCTAACCCTAGCCCTATCCCTGATCCTAAATCATATGAAACACAGAAACAGTAACCCTACCCTAACTCAGGCCCTAACCCTAACTTTAGCCATGACCCTAATCATATAACACACGGAAACTCTAACCCTAACCTAACCCTACCCCTAGCCAATTTTTTTTTTTACTTATTAACCTCCCTAGCGGTCTAATTATTTTGAAAAACCGCTTCTAAAAGCTGTCTATTCCCCCCCCCAGTGGTATTCCCGAGTGTAGCTCGGGGTTAAATTCCTATGTTGGAAGCGGTAACCCCGAGTAACACTCGGCATGCCGCTGGATACATCACCTCTCCCTGCGCTCCCTTGATGTCCCCAGCTGCCTCCTCTGGCGACCGCGACCTTATACTTCCGGGTTCCTTCCACGCGAGAAGGAATCCAGTAAGTAGAACGCTGCGATTGCCAGAGGAGACTGCAGAGATCAACGAGGGAGCGCAGGGAGAGGTAATGTATACAGTCCGAGTGTGTCTTGGGGTTACCGCTCTCAGCTGTGAAATTTAACCCCGAGACACACTCGGGATAACCGTCAGGGAGGTTAAAAAGGTTCCCAATATCTAAAATGACGGAAAATATCCGAAGTTTCAAATATCCCGAAATGGACCGATACCGAAATATTGGAAGCTTTAGATATTCTGAGTCACATTAATTCCGCTTCTGATATTTTAGACTCCAAAAAAATCTGAACTGAACAGAGTTTAATTTTTTTCAGCTCTGAACATGTCTAATAGTACTGTACACATCATGATGACCTTGTGACTTCATGTAATACAGCTTTCCAATGTATTGTGTCATCTCCCTTTCAAGACATCTACTTGGATTATTGGTTCCTTTCTGTACACATTTTTACAACAGGGACGCAATCTCAATATGATGTTAGAGCCAGAATGCTCTAATACAATAAAATACAATATAAAGAAATAATTAAGGAGCAGTAACAAACAGTAAACTGCCCCTTGCTTTACAAGCCTAAAAAATCACATTGAATAAATCAACTTTGCTTAAAATACTGGGATGAAGTAAAGAAGCGTAAAATATTTCAGATTATAAAAACAATGACGTTATACAGTTGTGTTCAAAATTATTCAACCCCCACTGAAATTGAGTGTTTTGGCCAGTTTGACATTGATTTTGATCATTCAGTCATCTTGCTTACAATTAAATCAAAGAGGCACGTGTAGGTCAGACAAATATAACATAACATTTATAATGAAATAACCACAAATGTCTTTTCTGTGCTCACATCATTATCAGTTTTATTCAACCTCCAAGTGACATTCAATCTTAGTACTTAGTACAACATCCTTTTACAGTTATAACAGCTTTTAAACGTGAAGCATAGCTTGACACAAGTGTCTTGCAGCGATCTACAGGTATCTTCGCCCATTCGTCATGGGCAAAAGCCTCCAGTTCAGTCACATTCTTAGGCTTGCGCACTGCAACTGCTTTCTTTAAGTCCCACCAGAGGTTCTCAATCGGATTTAAGTCAGGTGACTGCGATGGACACTCCAAAATGTTCCAGCCTTTAATCTGCAACCATGCTCTAGTGGACTTGGAGGTATGCTTGGGATCATTGTCCTGTTGAAAGGTCCAACGTCTCCCAAGCCTCAGGTTTGTGACGGACTGCAGTCACACGGGGACTTTTCTCCACTCTACGCTTCAGGTAGCGCACAGCAGTCAAAGTCAGCATCTTCTTTCTGCCACGACCAGGTAGCGTTTCAACAGTGCCCTTTGCCTTGAATTTGCGAATGATGCTTCCTATGGTCTCTCTTGGTATGTTTAACATCTTTGCAATCTTCTTATAGCCATTGCCCTTCCTGTGAAGCGTAATCACCTCTTCTCTTGTCTTCCTGGACCATTCTCTTGACTTCACCATGTTTGTAACCACACCAGTAAATGTCTAGAAGGAGCTGAGTATCACAGTCATTTTAAAGCTGCCTAATTGGTGCTTATTATGCTTTATTGTTGCACGCGTGACATCCACAGGTGTTTTCAATACCTGATTGAAAACACTTGAATGAACCTCTGTTCTTCAGAGTGGTAGTCTTTAAGGGGTTGAATAATTGTGTCAATGAAGAATTCACAAAAGAAACATTTACTACTGTATTACAAAACCAATTGATGTCATTTTAGTTGCATATGGTTCTTTAAAAAGTCCTTGTGGGATTTCATTCTGAATACAATTACAAATGTACACTAAATTCCCTAAAACCCTTTACAGCATTGGGGGTTGAATAATTTTGAACACAACTGTACATCTCCCAGTGCATTGAATGTTGCCCCAAGCAAGCACTTCAGAACGTGGTCCTCTGATAGACTCCATACAGTGTGGGGGGGGGGGGTAGGAGGTGACAGTTTTGTCCCCTGGCAGACAGCATATAGTGTGGGGTGGTGGTGGGTAGACATGTGCACAGCGAAAAATTAGTTTCGTTTTGATTCGTTGCATTTTTTTTTGTTTCGGTTTTGTTCCTTATTTTACCGTGATTCGTATTTCGGATCGATTCGTTATTTTGGGAGATTAGTAATTCGTATTTCATATCGATTTGTTATTTTGTTTTTGTTTGTTATCTCAGAATGTGAAACGGATTGCTTACTTAGGTTAGGGTTAAAAAAAAAAAAAAAAAGATACTTAACCCCCCTGTTCTTGGTGCTGAAATTATATTTCAGCAGCACCGCGGGGCTCTGGAGCAAAAAAAATCCCCTGTCCTTGCTGCTGAAATGAATTTCAGCACCATGGAGACAGCACCCGCCGAACGCAGCCAGACTGAAGGAAAGGAAAAATAAACACTACGTTCAGCAAAGAAAAAAAGCCTTGTCATTTTAAAATAATTGGAAATCCAAAAATGATATCTTAATAAAAAAATTTAAACAAAATACTCATTCTAAAACAAGAATCAATAAAGAGACTTTTTGCTGCAAATGAAAAGAATAAAGGGTTGAATAAATATTTAATAAAAACAGGGAATTTTTTTTTACATTGAAACCTATGGAATTTGCCTGTTTAAAACTGGGAAACAAACCACCAAAAGTCGGGGCATTTAGGTCCTGTTTGGCGTTCTCTGATTAGATTAACCATTACTTGGGGAACTTCACTGCCACCGAATCGCACTGAACAGCACAATGGCACTGTCCATAGCCTGTGGTGCTGAATACAACAGATTCAACACCACGGCCAATGGACAGGGACGCAGTGCTGAATCTGTGAAACAAGTGAAATGGTATAACGAAGCGAATTGTGAAAACAATATTAATTCATTATATTCCGGTTCGTTCGGTTTCGGATGGAGCCGATTTGTTATTTTGGAAGGGTTTCCGATTACGAATCGGTATAATTTCGTCCGAATTACTATTAGGAACAAAATGCACATATCTAGTGGTGGGGGGTGTTGTCCCCTGATAGACCCCATATAGTGTGGGGTGGGGGGTTGTCCCCTGTTAGACTCCATACGGTGTGGGGTGGTGGTGGGAGGAAAAGTTGTTGCCGCTTGACATGCCACATATAGTGTGGGGTGGTGGCCCTAGTTGTCTCCTGATAGAATCCAAACAGTGTGAGGTAGGGGTGACTTTTGTCCTCCATAGACTCCATGCACTGTAGGCGGTGTAATGACTCCCTGGTAGACCCCAATCAATGTGAGGGTGTCATGTTCGTGGTAGGCACCATACAATGTGGTGTTGTGGTGCCCCAGGTGGACAATCCAGTCTCCCTTTTGAAACCTCATACAGCATGACTTGTGACCGTGCAGCCAAAACATAGTACATCACTGATTTCTACCATTTGAGAGGTTTGTTTTTGTACGAAAATATATGTTTTCAAGGAACAACACGCATAAAGAAAGTCATCAACATAGCCACACACAATGACTTTTTCTATGGTTTTTTTAAATCTAATTATGAGCAGCCTATATAATCCTCCTGACCATGAAAATCCAGCTTAATGGTTCATAATGGTCATTGGATGCCATCTTCAAACTGTTGCGTTACTGCAAAAAAATTATTTTGCACAGAATTACTACAGACAGAGGTGGAGGACCAAGGATTAGACAATAAATAGTATTATTAACGTTACCATAGTATAGGTTTTGTCCAAAAGTCTCGGAAGTAGATTTTTGCTTTACAATCCCCAAAAGCGAAGGAATCATTTGTTTTATTCTGAAGAGGTCTCCTGTTGGCTCTCTAAAGACAATGGAATAATCACTTGGCAGTGCGGTCCCAAGGTGGGCATTGAGTTAGGAGAAAAGATAATCATCTTCACCTACAGTGATTTACAACAGTGAAAAACAAAGGGACGGGAGAAAAAGTCATGGGAATAGAACCCCTCATGAGCCTTTGCCTTGTTATTCCATTGTGAACTCATCAACTCTTGTCCACCTGCACTGAATGCCAGCCATTACTCTTTAAGATATTCTCTAGCATTTTTCTCTCCCCATAATTTGGCTATGGCTGGAGTTTTAGCATTCTGTAAACTGATCATTATTAGGCTTTTTACGAACAGTCATTCTGTTGGACTTGGAGATTCTGTGACTGTCATTACATTAACATAACAGACCCTCTAGAGTTAGAATATTCCCACGAGTGAGGATGCAAGCCAAAGAATAGAGCTTTGCTGTAGCTAGATGTAACATAAATTATTAAAACGCTTGTCCTAGCGAGTAACTGACGATCCGGCATTTAACTGCCCATTCTATACTTTGGGCCCTATTCCAATGTTGCCTTTATGCTGCACGGCCCGAGCGCTCTGCTTAATTTTCTCACATCCTATTCCATAAAAGACGCAAGCTTTGTTTGATAAGCAAACAAACTTGAGTCTATGCTTGTGTCTCGCATGGTGCGCCTGTTAACTGTACATTAACGTCTCTTAGATTTTATATGGGAGAGCTTAGTGCACAGCCTGCAGATTAACCTAGCTCGTTCTTCACCTGTCGTTAGTTAGAAATTAACCCCTTAAGGACCAATGGCATCACTGTTCCGTCGCAAATGCATTGACTTTAAGGCTCCTGTCAGACAAGCCGTGATAGCGCACAAAAGTACGTCCGTGATAGCATGAAATAAAGGCCAATGGAGTCCCACACACGAAGTACGTCCGCACTGAACTGCGGACGCACAACGGCCGCAGCAAACGGACGCAAGTTAGGCAAGAACGTACAACCCCTAGAACGGCCGTACAAAGTGCGTACTGCACGGACGCACAGTCCGTAGAAATCACGTTCGTCTGACCCTAGCCTAAAGACCCTTGGTCCTTAAGAGGTTAATAACTGCTTAGAAAATATGGTGGTGTGCGACGGCGCAAACACTTAACACATTAACTCCAATAAAAAAAAATAATACAATACTCACCTCAGATCCCAGGAGAGTGGCGCAATTAGTTCACAATGTTCCTCCGCAAATCCTTATGCCGTCCCGGCCGGACACCGTTCCAGCAGAGCTCGAGCAGGATTGCTTGTGTCTCCATTGAGTCCTGTGGACTCCTGGAGCTGATAGCAGAAGCATCGCATAGCACTGCTGCCATTAACATTAACGTATAACACCTCAGAAGTATTGCTGCTCGAGCTACTGAGAAAGTGGTTCGGTCTGAAGACGGGTGTTAAAAGTCAGACGCTAATGGAAAACATCTGGCGCACAAGTTTTCCATAAGATTCTGACTTTTAAGGTCAACCGTGGAATAAGGCCCTTTGTGTTCTAAACCGGGGTTGCTCAATCTTGGCACTCCAGATGTTTCAAAACTACATTTTCCACAAGGCTCTGTTTAACTATTGAATAGCTTAGTATCATGGGAGATGTAGTTCCGAAAACATATGGAGGGCCAGGCTTAAGCACCCCTGATCTAGACCATGAAAGCAAAATCCATATTCTGCCTGTTCCATACCTGGTGCGTCAGTATACATCTGATCTTTGCTTTCATGACCTTCCAGTATATACCACCCATTCTTTACATAACGATCCAATATATATGTCCATTCTTTATTTTGTAATTATAGATTTCTTCTTACAAGCATAAGTTTTGTGTACAGGGTAAAGAGGAAAAACTTTCAAGATAGGAATATTTCTTCATCCTGTATCTTGTGACTTAGAAGCTTGTATCATCGACAGGGTCAATCACAGATGTTTGTATGTTCAAAATGCATTGATGGAGCATTACGGATTTATCCCAGCAATTGAGTGCTTTGAGATGTCTGTCACAACCACAATTATCTCTCGTGGGGCATCTGCAGGGTCAGTGGCATGCTTCTTCACTCTAACCTCTGTGAGGAGCGGTTCCAGGACCCCCCGTAGGCAGCTGGAGGCCACCAACTTGAAGAGATTGCAAGATAGGCATAGTACAGCTGCTCAGTCTCCAATACTTCCTCTGGAGTACCATGCAATTTGAGATTGCATGTACTGAGACAGTGGCCGGGCAACCTGCGAACGGCTTGGGTTGGGTTCTGCCCCAGCTAGCAACTGTGTCTGAATCGGAGATCTCTGCTTTAACAGAGTGCTGGCATCATTCAAGAGTTCTCAAATGTCTCTTTTTGCAGCCAAGAGATGGTCGTGGTCCACTAGCACAGATAATGTAGGGAATCTGAGGTTTCACCACTGTGGACTCAGAGTAGCTGGATTCATTAGCTCCTACAGGCTGGGGGATCAGTGGGATCTTAGCGCATCATGTTTTCCCAGTGAAAGGATGGTGTTGAGGAGATGTGGACCCTCCAACACCTCAACCTTTTAATTGTTTTTCCCCATAATAATGTCAAGTGGGAAAGGGGAGGCTTATGCATGGCACAGTAGATTGAGTCGGAATGTCTTCTTGATACCTTCTACAGCTCCACTCATTGCAGTAACAGCACCAGATACTTCAGTTTGGATTTACCTGGTAACGTCTTAAAAAACACCAAAAAAAAAACACCACAACAACAATAATCAAGTCTCAAAACATGATAACATGCCTAAAGCTTTCATTGCTAACTCCTCAACACTAGCTCTTTTGTAAAGAGCCCCACAGACCTTCAGCGTCGACTTACAGAACCATTTCGGAATGAAAACACTAGTGGGTCCAGAACCAACACAGCAGGTCCCTGTATTCTTCCCACCTGTAGAAAGGATCTGAATGTCAATAATCTAAACGTCTTATGCCTGGTCTACCCAACCCATCCTTGGGGACCTTTCATTGACTCAAGGGTAGTAGCATTCCTAATCAAATCCAGACCATTGGGTAGCAACTACAGCTGTTATTTTAGCGCCTTCAATACCAAGCACTTTTTTTGAAAAACATTTTTATCATAAGATTTTTTTGAAATATGGGATGCAAAGTTAACAAATATAGGGTAAAACACAAATTTTGCACAAAAATTGTTCAGAGTTCTAAAAATAATTATGTAAATTTGCTCATTTGTCATTTTTCATGTATTCGTTTATCCTTTACAGAAATATTGTTGGAATGAAAGGTTTTGAACTCTGAATGGTGTCCTTTCTTACACATTGTCTCACAGAATCCTTATCAGCATACAGGCAGACATGAGCTTTGAGTCACATGCAATAAATATGGTGCAGACAGATAATAATAAAATGGTGAGATATCCTGCTTATGGAGATTTGTATTGATCAGAATGAGATTATTAGCAATGCAATATCTGTATGTGCTGCATAATGCCTGTGTATGGCAACTACAGCAACACCTTGTATCTGTATCTGCTGCATAATGCCTGTGTATGCAATTACAACAACACCTTGTATCTGTATGTGCTGCATAATGCCTGTGTATGGCAATTACAGCAACACCTTGTAAAATCTGTACTGTACAGATTTTTTCACATTGTAGCCCTCTGAATCGTATCCCTGTACAGCAGTGAGTGACCCCACAGCTCTCCTTGAATTCTGCCAATTACCCAGCTGTTGTAATGCAACAGTAAAGTTTCTGAATTTTTATACAATGAGTTAAAGGCTAGGCTTGTGCACAGATTTTTTTTTCGGTTCGATTCGGTTCGATTTGTTCGGATGTTTAAAATTTTCGATTCGGCTCGCTTCGACCGATTTCTGTTTCGATTCGGTTCGGCTCGTTTTTCGTGTACATTTTTTTCGGAATATCGACCATTTTTCGTGTTTTCGGGTCACTTTGCTCGTTTTTTGTATCGACTTTTCGGAAATTTACGTTTTTTGGAACGTCTGTTCTCGTTTCAAAGTGTCTACGATAATTCTGGCGATTCTATCGTGTTTTTTTTTATTAAATAAAGATCCTTTTTTTCTTATGAATAATTGAATATACATTTCACAACTTTATTTAATCATATTAAAATGGTAGGAAAGCCAAGGAACAAAAAAAATGAACAAAACGATTTAAAAAACGCTAAACTGACCCGAATGCCACAAGAAACCAGTGATACGCATTTACAAATACAAAATTTACAGAATCAGCGATATAACCGATAATAGTTAAAAATACGATTTCCAGAATTACCGAAATGGAACCGAAATCATGAATAGAGCAAAAATAAATTTCGATTTGACACATTTCAAGTCCATTCGAAAAATCCGAAAATTTTTCGTTTCGGCTCGGAAAATTTTTCGGATCTATCGGTTTTCGGGTCCGACCCGATTCGGAAATACGGCCGAATCCGAAAACACGAATCGGGAAATTTCGTGAAAATTCCGAAATTCCGAAACCCGAAACGCACATCCCTATTAAAGGCCCCGTTCACACCTGGACGTTTTACAGTGCGTGCCTGTGCGCTGTAAAACGCCTAAAAACTGAAATCCCATGATTTCATATGGGACCCGTTCACACCTGGGCGTTTTACAGCGCGTAGGAATGCTCTGTAAAACGTCCTACGCCCAAAGAAGTACAGGAGCTTCTTTGGGGCGTATTGCAGCGCGTTCACAGCCATAGACTGCAGCGTGAACGCGCTGCACTGCGCGTACCCACGTTTTTCACATTTGCGCGATACGCGCATCTCACGTTTGCGCGAAACGCGCGTTTTTTGACATGCGTATTACGGGCATATGAAAAACGCTTAGGTGTGAACCCAGCCTCAGTGAGGTCTGCTCCTTGTAGCTTGTGCACAGGAAGACAGTGGATTTTATTTCTCCAAAGGGCCCGCTAATCTTTGTTTAAAAAGGTGTGGAAATGGGGTTTTGTTGTGCCAATGATTCAATGTATTACAATGCAATTTTAAGTTAACTTGATTTTGGTAGTGAATAGGTTAAAGTGGAGGGCAGCACCACCATATAAAGCCTCTGTCCCCATCACCAAGCCACCGGCCGCGGCTCTCCCTCCATGCGATGTGACCCTTCTTTGCCCGTGGCATTTGTAGAGTTTCCAATACCCATTTATCGTTACTGTGGAATATGTTACCACATACATTTTCTAGTATCTTGCCTGACTCATGCAAGACCTTAAGTCTTAAAAAGCAGAATAAAGGCTGACATTTATACTTGTTGGAGCTACGGTGGTAAAGCAATTAAATTGGTTCTGTTTAGGTTAAAGGAAGTAGATAAGAGAAGACGGGGTCTTATCTGTGTTTAATTTCTAAGATGTGCGTGTCATTTTTTGCATTTATTTCCTGTTGTACATGCTGTAGGGATTCCTGACACCGATTCTCTTAACATTTTTTTTCCTGTTATTTATTTATTTACTTTTTAATGCCTTTGTGTATTATTGCCTGCTTCTCAGTCTAGTGCACGGGACATTAATTTCCAGACGAAAGCCACATTACTATTCATGTACTGGGTTTGGCTTGCATGTATTCCCGAATGTGCTCAATGAGGTGGAGGGTAACCTCTGCGTGTTCTCGCTTGTCAGCAAGAGGGGCCAAGGCGGCTGGGGTCAAGAATCTTTTTGGGCTGTGAGAGAGATTGAATGTACAATGAAAACTGATATGAATTTAGCATGAACATAGGAATTATTACAAATAATGTAGCTTTAATACAGCCTTTCCCATATACTGCAAAAATATCTATTGTTTTAGGCTAGGGTCAGACTAACGCATTATTCGCGTTGTCCGTGAAAAAGTGCGTTCGAACGAATGGACGTATTTTTTCACGGAATACGCGATAGCGGTCATACGATGCGCATTTTCGTCCGTGATTTTGTACGGATCATCAATAAAACACTTTTTGCGTCTGGACGTTATGTTGGCCGGACATTAGCAGCGTCTGACATCTCCTAATCACGCACACACGCCACTAGCGGACGCAGCGCACTCTGTACGACAGTACTAGCAGTTTGACGTTCTCGAAAAAATGCGTTCGTTTGCCACTTGCGTTGCGCGGCCGCACTTTTGGTGCAGCCGTTCTTCGTATGCTGCCCGGCATTGGACGTAATTTGCTGCTAGCACGGCCGTGATTAAGTGCGGCTAAACGCACGTTAATACTGCGCTCGTCTGACCCTAGCCTGCCTTACTCATTCTCCTGCTGCCAGTATTGTCCGGGTACCTTCCCCTACCAGTGTAGACCAACTTTTTATACTCACTTTAAAGCGATCCTCTATTATAAATCGAGTCGCCTTTTTTTATCCTTACATAATTGGGCAAAAGCTGCCGAACCTGGAAGTCTCTCAAGCTTTACTATGCAAATTGCGCTCCTACCCAACTTGCATAGCGTAGGAATGGCAAATTTGCCACTGCTACAGACTTGCGCACTTAATGTACGCAGGTTCAGTAGCACCCGGGCAGAACGATGGATCAGAGCTTTAGGACACAAATATACATATATTATATATAATTATTTGCTCCTGAGGAAGTCAGTTTTGCTGATGAAACATGTTGATCATGTTGGTGGCAGCACAGCATCCAGACCTGGACCAGCCGGGCTACCTCCCCCGTCTGTTGTGCCTTCTCCTGGTTTGTCAATGTTTGCTATATGGATGTGCCCTAACGGTTTATTTTTGTGAGTGCAATAAAGTGTTTATTTATTATCTAGATATTAGGGCCTGCACCATTATTGCTCTTTTTGATTCTTTTACATACAGGGTTATTCCGAGAGAGGTGAAAACCAGGAGAACATTTGGAGAAGTGAAAATTCTAGGTCAAAATAGCCAAACCAGAAAAATTCTCCTATTTATCTCAGTTTCCAAATCGGCTATTTTGACCTTGAATTTTCACCTCTCCAAAAGTTCTCCTGGTTTTCACCTCTCTCTGAATAACCCTGACAGTCTTGTGTACTGGACATTTGTTTGTGGTTCCGGTCTTTAGTGAAGATCCCTGCTGTATGATAGGCGCTGAGTTCCTTGGGAATATGTGAGTGGCCAGTTGTCTCTACTCCATTCCCTTTCATATTGGGATATTATCTTATGAGGGTTACTCACTAACGTTCGAATTTGACAACGAATAGTGAATTTCACCGTAGGTGCAATTTTGGGGCAATCTATGGAATCAAAAAGCTGTCAATTCACCAAATACAGGCAATTTGACAGCGACAAACAGTGCATTTCTCCCCAATCGGCAGCACTGAAAAGTCCCATAGAGAACTGTTTGTCTATTCACAGAATGCCGAATTGCACGGAATTTGTGGCGTGATGAGTTTCAGGGATTTCAGTGTGTCAAATCAAACAAGGTTTCAATGTAATAAATGGAATATTATTATTTTTTTTTTTTTAAATTAGACCATTATTTTAATTTTTTTACAAAAAACTTTTTATTTTTTGAAAAACCTTTTAATTATTTGGACACCTTTTGTTTTACAAAATTTTTATTGTTTTAAGCTCCTACTAGGAGAATAGAAGACTTCCTAATTTTTTTTTCACTTTCTTGGAATTTGCCAAGGCAATTCCAGCACTTATCGGCACTTTTCGCCGACGTCTGATAACTACTTTGTCAACTCTATTTTCGGAAAAATATTGTGAACATTCGATAAATAGTGAATTTATTAACAAAATGGAATCGGTGAAGTGAGTTGAGCTGAGCCGAAATGAAAAGCACTGAAATCCTTTCAATGGTAGACTGTTAGTATCTACAGGGCCGGATTAACATAGGTGCAGATGGAGCAGCAGCTCCAGGCCCATGCCTCAGAATAGGCCCAGAGAGAGGATAACTATCTATCATTTGGACCCCTGTATCTCCAACTCCATAGCAGCAAAGGGGTCAAGTTAGGTATCACTGGAAAGGCTAGAGCATGGCCTTTCCAATGATACCAAACACGACCAGGTTTTAAGTGAAATAACTAAAATAATAAATATTTACTTTTCCTTTCTAACAGTAAAATTTTTTCACTTTTCAATTATAAAGTAAACAATGATGCTGCACTAACTAACCATCACATTTCTCATATCACCAACAAGTGTGAAAGTGATGGTACAATCCATTGTTACAAATTGTTACATCAAAAACCTAAACCGTCGCACTGCAGCGATGAGCACTGCGGGGAACTTTGGACCCCTGCGTCACTAATCTTTACACCTCACAAGGTCAAGTGAGGTGTCATTGGACAGGGCAGAGTCTGGCCTTTGCATTAATACCAAACCTAACCATGTAAAATCTAAAAGAAAAGAAAACAATTTCTTATTTATTTATTTTTAGTTCCAAAGCGATGGCATTGTCCATTTGTCCCGTATAAAATGAGCAATACCACTGCCATTACTCACCTTCTCAATTCCCACACTGGGAGCAAGGTCAGTGTTTTATACATAGTCATATTATTTGTAAAAAAAACATGTTCCAAAACACAAGGGAAATATTTCTTTTTTTTTCTTCATTTTTTGGTTAAAATTGCATATTTTCTCAGAAAAATGCAGTAACAGGTTTACATGTCACATTTTTTAACAAGAATGCCCTACGGAATATATAACCATAAAGATTTGGATGATAAAATGGGAAAACTATTTTTTACACACTTTAAATGATTGAAATCTGAATGAAAAATTAGTCACACAGTATCTGCCTGGTTAGATATACCCGTATCTGCACTATTAAATAACCTAATATGTTTTAATTTCACTAAATTACAAAAAAGCCCAAACTATTCAGCTCCAGGCCCATAGAGATCTTAATCTGGGCCTGAGTATCTAGGCTAGGGTATCTTGTGCTGGCCCTTTTCTTTTATCGTCAAGTTTCATTTTAGGCTAGAGTCAGACGAACGCAGTCATCACGTCTGTGTTGCCGCACAGTTTAACGTCCGTCGTAGCATTGATTTGTGACCAATAGAGACCAACACACGAAGTACGCACCACGCAGGTGGCAAAGCCGCAGACACCATTAAGGCTGGGGTCAGACCAGCGCACTTTTAACGTGCGTTCTGGCGCACATAATTACGGCCGCACTAGCAGCAGATGACGGGCAATGACGGCCAATATACGATGTACAGCCGCACAAAAGTCTGGCCGTGCAATGCAAGTGGAATTTGAACGCATTTGTTTGAGAACGCAGAACCGCTAGTACTGACGTACTGAGTGCGCAGCTGCGGCATAGCGGCGTGTTTGCGTGATTAGGAGATGTCAGACACTGCTAATGTCCAGCCTACATAACGTCCAGACGCAAAAAGAGTTTTATTGACGATCCGTACAAAATCACGCCCGAAAATGCGCGTCGTCTGACCATTTTTGCGCATTCCGTGAAAAAATACGTCAATGCGTTCGGACGCACTTTTTCACGTTCGCGGGGAAAAATGCTTTCGTCTGACCCTAGCCTTAGGCCTCGACGTAAACCGCTACGACGGACACCCAGAGTGCACCGCATCCGCATAGTGGCCTGTGTGCGTGATGACGCAATGTCAGACGCAGCGCATTTGCGACATCCATCACGTTGACGCTCAGAAGTTTTTTTGGTCTGGCTGACTGTACCTGTCATTTAATTTTAATTAAATTTTGTTTCCCAAATTTCCCTTTTTTTTCTACATCCGTCAAAACAAAAGACGGACCGTGTGGTGTCTACAGTATGTTCCGTCAGTACGTCCGTCCGTTATGCGCGCACGCAGAGTGCACTCAGACTGCGTTCGTCTGACATTAGTCTGAAGACCAACCACTTTTGATTTGGATTTTTTGTGAATGGCCTGTTCTGACCATCTTGATTATAGCTTTAACTTATTAATTTATTATCCCAACTATAGAGAAAAAACACTACAGCATATTGGGATATATAAACAGTGCTGCTTGCAACTGATTTACAAAACTGGTTTAATTAAAAGTCAGACATTGTTAAAGAATTGATTCACATTGTGTGGACAATAGCTTGAAATATGGGACTTATTACAAATGAAAGTAGCTTTTATTATAACAGCTCACAGGTCTGTGTTTGTACTTCCAGAGGATTTAATAGATCAAATTGTAACTTGCATCCGACATAACTCAAGCTCCAATGAAATACCCAGAGTATGTATCATTCTAAAGCTCTGTGCTGCGGGTTCTACACATGGCGCTTACATTGTGAATATAGGGGGCAGCACAGCCACACAGTTAAGCAATGTAATGCAGGTTTTGAATCAAGTATTCTGGATAAACCTTTTCTGTTTGTTACTGCTATTGATCCAAGAGAAGCAAAACTCCCAGATTTCAAGAAAAGTCAGTGTGCCACAAGACTTGGGAGGGAAAAGATACGATCTCCACCATGACACTAGATTACAGAAAACTGCTTTCTTTATTGCATTATATTACAATGCATACATATACAGATTCCTCATTGCTCTGGGGTAGCTGCCATCTTTAAAAGTACCCCAATCATGCTTCCTGCTGGGTGTTGCCATTGCCTCCCACTTAGGCTAGGGTCAGACGAGCGTGATTTCTACGGGCTGTACGTCCGTGCACACGGATGTACGTCAGTACAGAAGACACAGTAGTGGTCACACAGTCCGTTTTTTTCACTGACGTTTATTTTTTGACTGATGTAGCAGGGAAAGTAAATTACAATGAAAGAACATTCTGTCCGTCAAAAATGCTGGACGTATAAATGCAGTCCGTCTGACCACGTTCCATCACTCACACACAAAGCTATGCAGACGTTGCGGACGCAGCGCACTTTGTGCGGCCGTTATAGGGGTTGTACGTTCTTGCCTGCCTTGCGTCCGTGGGCCGCGGCCGTTGTGCGTCCGCAGTTCAGTGCGGTCGTACTTCGTGTGTCAGGCTCCGATTGGCTTTCTGTCATGCTATCACGGACGTACTTTTAGGCGCAATCACGGACGTGAACACTACGCTCGTCTGACCCCAGCCTTATAGGCTGACTCTTCTGCAGTGCCTTCTTTCCATTTAAAATGTCAGCTCTTTTTCAAAGTGAATCCTCATTTCTCCATTTAATGTTTTAAATACATAAGATTTTTATGAATAGAGAAGGCACTGCAATCTGAGGTCCAATCAGAGCTGCCTATGTTTACTTGACAGGTAAACATAGGCAGCTCTGATTGTACCTCAGATTGCAGTGCCTTCTTTTCAATCATGATAGGCGTATTTGAAGTCTTCTTTAGATCAGTGTTTCGCAAACCTGTCCTCGGCTCCCTCAACCAGGCCAAATTTTGCAGATCACCTTGGGGAAATGCAGACTGAATTCTGCAATCACTGAGCAGCAAAATCACCTGTGCTGTGCTTCGGCTATCTGGAAAACCTGGCCTGTTAGGGGGACCTGAGGACAGGTTTGAGAAATACTGCTTTAGATGAAAGATCCATGGATCTGGCACTGAGCAGAGCAGTGTTTCCCAAACCTGTCCTCAGGTCCCCCTAACAGGCCAGGTTTGCAGGATATCTGAAGCACAGCACAGGTGATATGATTTGCTGCTCAGTGATTGCAGGATTCAGTCTGCATTTCCCCAAGGTGATCTGCAAAACCTGGCCTGTTTGAGGGTCACAAGGACAGGTTTGGGAAACACTGGAGTAGAGATACTATATAGATTTGCCCATAGATAACTTGGCAGATGCTGCTGGCATCCTCTGCGCAATGATTTTTTTTATATTGCAAGTGATTTTACTCACCTTTTAGGCTAGGGTCAGACTGAGGCAGTGCGAACGCGCGTGCAGCCGCACTTAATCACGGCCGCACTAGCAGCAAGTGCCAGGCAATGACGGCCAATATACGAAGTACGGTCGCACAAAAGTCCGGCTGCGCAACGCAAGTGGAAAATGAACGCATTTTTTCGAGAACGTGAAACCGCAGGTACTGACGTACAGAGTGCGCTGCGTCGGCATAGCGGCGTGTGTGCGTGATTAGGAGATGTCAGACGCTGCTAATGTCCGGCCAACATAACGTCCAGACGCAAAAAGAGTTTTATTGATGATCCGTACAAAATCACGGACGAAAATGCGCGTAGTATGACCACTATCACGTATTCTGTGAAAAAATGCGTCCATTCGTTCGAACGCACTTTTTCACAGACAACATAAAAATGCGTTCGTCTGACCCTAGCCTTATCCCTTGGTGCACACATCTCTTCTTCAGATTGGGACTTTTGGATTTGGAAGCCCCTGTAGCTTTGCTATACAAATTGCGTAACATAGGATCCATAAATTGTGCTTCACGTGGAACTTGCGCAATTTACGTACTCAAGTACTGTAACGCCTGCGCAGAACAAAGAATTGGTGCTGCACCCGTGAAACCAGGCCTAGGCATCAAGAACATGCCTGGATTTCATCTGGATAAGGGGAGCTTCTGTCCACTTTGGGGATATAGGTTTAAGAAACTAGCAGTTATTCAGAGAGAGGTGAAAACCAGGAGAATTGCCAAGAGAATGAACAAACAGCCAATTTGGAAAGTGAGTTAAATGAGAGAATTTTTCTGGTTTGGCTATTTTGACCTAGAATTTTCAATTCTCCAGTCATTCTCCTGGTCTTCACATCTCTTTGAATAACCCTGTAAGTTGCAATCTGGTATCCCTGCCTGCCTCAGTGAGTGGACACCATGAACCAGTTATCACTGGGTGACTCTGCATCCAAAGTGCTCCATCCCTTCTCTATTCATAAAAATCTTATGTATTTAAAACATTAAATGGAGAAATGAGGATTCACTTTGAAAAAGAGCTGACATTTTAAATGAAGTATAACTGCAGTATATTCTCTCAATCATTTCTTATTCTAGCAGACACCATGCAGCTGCTTACATTTACATTTCAGGGGTTCATATTTTGTAAGCAAGAAAAT
Source organism: Leptobrachium leishanense (assembly GCA_009667805.1). Lineage (NCBI taxonomy): Eukaryota > Metazoa > Chordata > Amphibia > Anura > Megophryidae > Leptobrachium > Leptobrachium leishanense. Next base: position 15,778,955 of record CM019074.1, read on the forward strand.
GGAAAAAAAAATATTAAACCCCAAAGGGTTACCTTGCTTTTTGTTGAGTAACAGACCATGTTTTTAAAGAGCAAACATACCTAAACATATGTTTAGTGATATATATACATGGGAGAATCAATTGGCTATTTGCATGTTAATTAGCCCAGTCCTGAAACTTGGCCTCAGGCATTTATCAGCATGCATCTATGACGGAGCTAAAAGCCTGTTTAATAAAAGAAAAATGAAATTCTCAAGCAGAAATCTCTATTCTTGCAAGCTAACGGAGTAAGGAAACAAAGGTTGGGCAGGGGGTGGGGTGCAGGCACAGGGTGCACATGGAAAGCTTATTCTGGTCCAGGAACACAGCTGCAAAGGGAGAGATGAGCATCCTGGCTGCTGGACAGATCCCTGCATCCACTGCAAAATATCTGCAATTCCCAATGGTCTACAAACCTACTCTTCGCACAAACAGCTGGCTCAAAAGACACCACAACGACACACTATTATCTAAGGCTAGGGTCAGACGAACGCATTTTTCGCGTCGACCGTGGAAAAGTGCGGTCGAACGAACGGACATATTTTTTCACGGAATACGCGATAGCGGTCATACGATGCGCCTTTTCGTCCGTGATTTTGTACGGATCAACAATAAAACACTTTTTGCGTCTGGACGTTATGTTGGCCGGACATTAGCAGCGTCTGAAGTCTCCCAATCACGCAAACACGCCGCTATGCGGCCGCAGCGCACTCTGTACGTCAGTAGTAGCGGTTTGACGTTCTCGAAAAAATGCGTTCGTTTGCCACTTGCGTTGCGCGGACGAACTTTCGTGCGGCCGTACTTCGTGTGTTCCCCGGCATTGGACGTCATTTGCTGCTAGCACGGCCGTGATTTTGTGCGGCTAAACGCACGTTAAAACTGCGTTCGTCTGACCCTAGCCTAAGGCAGCCAATTAATGCCCCCCCCCTCCAAAAAAACCCCAATGAGGCTACCTCCACTGTAACTAAAAAACTGAGATTCAAAGTATAAATAAACAAAACATGCAAGTCCAAAGTAGTAAGTAATTGTACTGTGTTTCTGTTTCTCATATCATTGATCTGTCTTGCTCGTGTGTATATATATGCCTCTCTCGTGTATTAATATTATATATATATATATATATATATATAATATATATATATATATATATATTATATATATATATATTACACATACAACATATACATATACACACACATATATATATATACACGCACACAAGACAGTGATAGCAGCTGGTCTGGATAAGGCTAGGGTCAGACGAACGCAGCTTTAACGTGCGTTTAGCCGCACAAAATCACGGCCGTGCTAGCAGCAAATGACGTCCAATGCCGGGGAACACACGAAGTACGGCCGCACGAAAGTTCGTCCGCGCAACGCAAGTGGCAAACGAACGCATTTTTTCGAGAACGTCAAACCGCTACTACTGACGTACAGAGTGCGCTGCGGCCGCATAGCGGCGTGTGTGCGTGATTGGGAGACATCAGACGCTGCTAATGTCCGGCCAACATAACGTCCAGACACAAAAAGTGTTTTATTGATGATCCGTACAAAATCACGGACGAAAAGGCGCATCGTATGACCGCTACCGCGTATTCCGTGAAAAAATATGTCCGTTCGTTCGACCGCACTTTTCCACGGTCGACGCGAAAAATGCGTTCGTCTGACCCTAGCCTAAAAGATTAGCGAAATGAAAACGTTGATCCTCCAGAAAAAGAACATCTGTAGTAAGAAAGACCTCGGTGTCATTCCAACACACTCATTACTTCTGTAGAAGGACAGACTGATCAATTAAAAGACAGATAATAAAAAAACAGATGATGAAAATATGGCTGGATAAATAGGTAGAAAACTAAATGCCTAGATAGTTTGATTGACAGATACAATGCAGAGATGAAATAGATGGGACTTTTTAATCGTGCAAAAGATAATAAGATCCCTAAACGTATGGTTCATTTTTGTTTCCTTACACTTATTATGGTGTATGTAGGTGTTTACTGCATACATGTGCATAAACATACAGTCCACACACATATACGGCTAGGGACAGATGAGCGCATTTTCTGCAGCCACCGTCAAAATGTACGTCGATGCGTGCGCACGCATTTTTTCACGGAATACGCTTAAGGCTAGGGTCAGACTGAGGCAGTGCGAACGCGCGTTCTGGCGCACATAATCACGGCCGCACTAGCAGCAGATGACAGGCAATGACGGCCAATATACGACGTACGGTCGCACAAAAGTCCGGCCGCGCAACGCAAGTGGAAAATGAACGCATTTTTTCGAGAAGAAACGTTAAAACCGCTGGTACTGACGTACAGAGTGCGCTGCGGCCGCATAGCAGCGTGTGTGCGTGATTAGGAGACGTCAGACGCTGCTAGTGTGCGGCCAACATAACGTTCCAAACAGCCGGATTTCCCTAGACTTCTTTTCACCCCATCGTCATGAAATACGTCCAGAATTGCGCATCGTCTGACCACTTAAGCGTATTCCGTGAAAAAATGCGTGCGCACGCATCGACGTACATTTTGACGGTGGCCGCAGAAAATGCGCTCATCTGTCCCTAGCCTAAGTGGTCAGACGATGCGCAATTCTGGACGTATTTCATGACGATGGGGTGAAAGAAGTCTAGGGAAATCCGGCTGTTTGAACGTTATGTTGGCCGCACACTAGCAGCGTCTGACGTCTCCTAATCACGCACACACGCTGCTATGCGGCCGCAGCGCACTCTGTACGTCAGTAGCAGCGGTTTCACGTTCTGATAAAAATGCGTTCATTTGCTGGTTGCGTGGTGTCGGCGCACTTTCGTACGCACGTACTGCGTATATTGGCCGTCATTGGCCGTTATGTGCTGCTACTGCCGCCGTGATTTAGTGCGCCTGCACGCGCGTTCCGACTGCCCCACTCTGACCCTAGCCTACACTGACACTTTGTAGAACGTTTAATTTCCATGTCAGTTGAAACTTTACCCAGTGCTCTAGAAAATCACAAATATACAATTTATTGCCCACCATCCTTATACCTTCCCATCTTCCAGTCCCAGATAATTAACCCTTTCATGGGTCTCTAACGGTAAACACAGAAAGATATATATATATATATACACACACAGAGCATGTACTGATGCGAATTAAAGGCATAGAGCTGCTGCAGCCCACCTACCCCAGAGAGGGGAACTTGTATATGGAAAGGGAGGGGGGTGGAGAGATTTCTTTAGAGACTATTGAGATTGACCTCAGGTATAATACATATAGACTATATATGTTTATATATAAAAGGAGTGTGGGAAATATGCAGTATATGACGGGTTAAAACAGCTTTAATTTATTGAATACTGATGTTATTTAAGACACATTAACTCCATCACCTCCAACAAACTTAGTGGAAGTCGAGGGTATCATTACTAACTACATATACATATATGTATACATAAAAGAACTTTTAAAAAAAACTCACTAGCACCTCTGGTGATGTTTCACAAGTGACCATTATCCAAAAGGGTGAAAAATAAATGACCTTGCTCCCCCCCCCCCCCACAACACATACACGAAAAAGCAGAAGCCTCAAGCTGAAATCCGTTAAATGAGTTCCAAACCCCAATTAAAATAAATATACACCTACCAGTAATGGAGTCTTCAGTTTTTAAACACCATTCTTCTCCAGTTTTACTTTTATAAAGTATTAAATCATAGCAGCCCCCTCCCCCAAACACAGCAGCCCCTCTAGCCCAGTACTTGTGATGCAATGCACTACACTGCATCTATATCTGTATTTAAGACGTGTAAGTCTTTCCTTTTCTTTCTTCCCTTTTTTTACACCAGAAAAATCTGCAAGGTGTTCAGATTCTGCTATAGTAATTTCAGAAATCGTAGGATGTTTCCTCATTAATTTAAACAAGCAAACATCGACAGTTTTCATTCTGTAGCCCCTGCAAGGCTGGCAGATCATTAACCAGACCACACAGAGCAACTCTCCCCTTTAAATGTGGGTGCAGAGTAAGGTAATGGGATCCAAATTAATTACTTTTACTTTTCACTTAAAAAAAAACCGATACATATTATACACAGACATAAACACACATGTATATATACACACACTAAGTGGGGGAGAAAAAGAGAAGATGTATTATATATTATGTGTATATATTCTATGCATGTGTATTTCATTTATACACGTTTATGTATAAATGTCAAGATAGACATCTCTAACACTAACACTCACATGATATATATTATACATACATATACACACACATCTCTATTACATCAGTAGTAATGTCGTCAAAAGAGGGTTACTGTTTTTTCTCATTTTACCCCCCACTTGCTTATCTTAATCAGAAGCAGAAAGGGGTCTGGAGCAATAACCCCCTTCCCCCTCTCCATGATAATTAAATAATATTTATTTGGTTCTGTATAATAAGCCTGTTTACCATTTCTGGTATATTAAATAAGAATCAAATATATAAAATGTATTTACCTGAAATGTTCTACAATTTAAATCGTGTTCCCCCCTGGTAATTTAATGCAGGATTAAAGTACATTTAGAATAACCCTCAGACTATATTACAGTAATAGTATGCAGTTTTAAATGGTATTTAATAATCAATAAAGCATTTTCACGGTAGCCTTCCCTACATTACAATAAAAAAAATATTTCGGAAAGGTAATATCCATTAAGCAGGCGGGATTTTTTTTTTTTAATTCAGCTTTTTTCTCCTCTTTTCTTTAAAGTTGGGGTAGTGAAGCACTCACACGTGCGTCTATGCAAAACAGTGCTTTAAAATGAATTTTCTCCCCATGCACTCTATTGCATCTGCTCCATTAGAGATGAGATATAATTCATTTATGCAGCAACTCCCGTAAACTAAATATTCAATTTAGCAAATAAAAAAAGCGTGATGCGTGTATTTTATTCCAATATTAATGTAATCAAAGGATAACATCACCATCAGATACAGCGGTGCAAGGGTGCAAAAGGGCAGCACACGAAGGGTTAATTATGAGCTGTTTAACTGGGAGGAAATAGTGTAATTACTATGTGACTTTCCCTGCAAGTTAGTATGTTTGTGTATGATATATATATATATATATAATCAGTCATGGTGTGAGCATGCACACCCAGCAGCCCCCCCCCCCCTCGTGCATTTCCAAATATTTGGGGGTATTAGAGTGAGGCATTCACCCCCACTTTCCCCACATAATAGGGCTGGGTATGGGAAGGCACTTTGTACAGGAACTGCTGAGTAGTGCCTTTCATTGTCTGAGAAAGCAGAGGGTTAAAGTTCCTACCCTGGCAGGGCACTCATTCAAATCAGTATTGATTGGGAATTTTTATTGGCACTAGCTGGGGATAAAGAGAGAAATAGATGTTGCACCTTTTAAAGAACAGTGGCTTGCATCTGCATAACTACTGCATAAAGTCTTGGAGGAGAGATGCTGCTCTTAAAATATGTGTATTAATATATATATTAACACACACATTAAAATATTTGCATATATTCTTAGTGTGTAATATATAAAATTGATAAATACTTCTAGATGAAGACTGAGATATAGGATGGTGGATAGAGACAGGTAGATGGTCGATGGGATATAGACAGACTGGACATATTGCATTTTAGTGCTTACACCTGCAAACTATTTTAATCCACATTCTCAATTAAACGTTTTTTTAGCGAGAGAGAATCACCAGGCAATATATACATTACAAACACATACATAGAACTAAACCCTTTCCATCAATGCTGTACCAATTAACTGACCCAATACACCAGGGGATGCCACACAAAAAAACAAGGAATGCGCCTTTCGCCTATGTGTAACACAGGCAACAAAAATGAGTAAATATATACTCACACATAAACATACCCCCCCCCCATCACCTTTTATATCAATACCATTTATAATTATCTTTCTGACTTCCATATCCCGAGAAAACAGACAAACATGTGCACTGTATACTGTATGTTATTGAGGGGCTTTATTTTAACCCTTACTCAGCCGGTGAACCCTGCAGTAAAGACATGAAATACATCATGTTCCTTTTCAGATTTTATTTTACTATGCACTTCCGTTCGTCTCCACTTGGGGGCGCCCTGGATATCTGTTTCGCGCTAAAAAGTTACATTATTGCGAAATTCCCAAACACAAAACAGAAACTGGCAACATATGTATATAAAGAATGGCAGAACACACTGGGTGTTTGTGGCCAAAACTACAAAAAATGCTGGAGTTTGTAACACAGGACTCGAACAGGATTGTATAATAACACCACATGTGCTATACACCAATACACAACACAAAAAGGCTGTTTATAAGAACAAGTCAAGAGTGGTTTGTATTTTAACAGCACAAGATGGGCTGAACACTGCCCCAAAACAAAAGAGATAAATGGACAACATATAGCATGAACTACATTTACAAGCATAAACATTCACAAGTGTTGTATGCCAACATAGGACACAACACGACTATAAACAAGTTAAAAATGAAGTCTACACAAGTGCATTTGAGACACTGTGCATAGAGGGCTGCACACAGCAGACACATACACAGAAACACACCACAGAGGGCTGCACACAACAGACACAGAAACACACCACAGAGGGCTGCACACAACAGACACATACACAGAAACACACCACAGAGGGCTGCACACAACAGACACATACACAGAAACACACCACAGAGGGCTGCACACAACAGACACAGAAACACACCACAGAGGGCTGCACACAACAGACACATACACAGAAACACACCACAGAGGGCTGCACACAGCAGACACAGAAACACACCACAGAGGGCTGCACACAACAGACACAGAAACACACCACAGAGGGCTGCACACAGCAGACACAGAAACACACCACAGAGGGCTGCACACAGCAGACACATACACAGAAACACACCACAGAGGGCTGCACACAGCAGACACAGAAACACAGAGGGCTGCACACAACAGACACAGAAACGCACCACAGAGGGCTGCACACAACAGACACAGAAACACACCACAGAGGGCTGCACACAGCAGACACATACACAGAAACACACCACACAGGGCTGCACACAACAGACACAGAGAGCTGCACACAACAGACACAGAAACACAGAGGGCTGCACACAACAGACACAGAAACGCACCACTGAGGGCTGCACACAACAGACACAGAAACACACCACAGAGGGCTGCACACAACAGCCACAGAAACACACCACAGAGGACTACATAAAACAGACACACACACCACAGAGGGCTGTATATACAACAGCCATATACACACACACCACAGAGGACTGCATATGACAAATACACACACACCACAGGGGCCTGCATACAACAGACAAAATACACACCACAGAGGGCTGCATACAACAGACACATGCACACCACAGACACACACCACCAAAGGCTGCATACAACACATGTGCACACCACAGAGGGCTGCATACAACAGACATACTCACCATATAGGGCTGCAAAACAGACTCATGCACTCCACATATAGGGCTGCATAACAGACAATACACACCACAGGGGGCTGCATACAGACACATACACATCACAGAGGCATTATAGAATGGTCTTGCCTTGATGTATTCAATACACAGTATCCCATGGTTTTAGGTAAAATAGTGTTTTTGGATACAAACTCTCCGACTTCTTTGGCCTGAAGTGTGCAACCCCTCAATGGTGGCACCTCTGCCCTCTCTCTACATCAGCTCACGGTGCAGACATACGATTGTACTTTAAAAACTAAATGTACAATGCCCTATTGTCACACTATAGCATGGTATATCTAACGCTTTTACACTTCATTCTACACTATCCATTATTCCTGTATTTCCATGTTTATGTTTAAATCCGTGCATTGGGATTAAGGGGCCACATAAGAATATGTTAACCCTTTAGGCCCCCGAGACCAGTCAGTGCAGTCATTCATTCACTCACTCAGACCATTAGTAGGGATGGACTGAAATATTCACCGAGGAGTCAAAGAATGGAAAAGACAAAGAGATGGGAAATGTGTATATATATATAAATGGTATAACCATACACTGGTTATGGGGCATCATTCACAGAAGGTTTAACCTATATACTAAGGATACTTATAGATTGTTAGACTTTTTATATAGATTTCCTTCAGAGGATGAGGATGCCTGGGCTGCACTGCTTGGAGAGACCCTGGGCAACATGCAGGAAGATCACTGGCTACAGACTGTTGTACACAGAGATACATTCACGTTTAACTACATGTTACAGAGTCCCATTACAGCAAAATGTACCAATATTTAGGGGTCTATGAATCCTATAGGCAGATCTAGCAATAAGTCTTCAGCTATAGTCAGGATCTACCACCTCTATACATAGGCTCCTCAGATGGCTGGGCTGGCAGCAGGTAGGCTGGGGGTAGAGATATTTAGGAATGCAGTGAGATAGACTCTTAAAAGTATGTTCAGACAATAGACATTCTCGATACGTCTATAGGCAACTCGTTATATATATCTATATATCCTCTTGGTTAGATGTAGTTCTAGGTCTTGAGAAGTACCCATTTGTTTTGATTAGTGCAGGAAGAGTATATATATATTCTGAGCAGGTAGGTGTGTTGTGCATCCAGGCTGACAGACAGCCAAGAATAAAGCTTTATTAATACAGGTAGACAGCAACAGACATGTCCAGATAGAGAGATGGCTACTGATACATCCACAGGCATGTACATACATAGCTATAGACAGATTAGGTGAAATCCCTCTCTATATAAACAACCAGACTGCTAGAAAGTTAGGCTGTTCATTTGACAGGTCACTATACAGACAGACAGCCGTATGCTGCAGGCAGATGAGTATTTATGTAGCTTTGACCAGAGAGGGCTTTGCATGGATCCGTATAGAGTGACCTACGGGACCTAATTGTTATTTAAACAGATCGGGTAGTTTTCAAACAATCACATGTGTCCCAGTTTCAGATCTCATGGGGACTGTACAAAGCAGCAAGGTTCGCTGTGTTCGCAGTGGAATGTTGGCGCACAGCCTGGATACAGTGTATACTCCTCCGTGTGTAGTGAGGCTGCTGAGCAGACCGAGCCTTGGCATTGCCTGGTCTTGTTCAGCAGGAGCTCCTTGTCAGCTGACTCGTCTCCTCTCTGTCACTTTTCTCCTGTCCTCCCTGCTCTCCTTTCCCTGCCCCTCTCTCATGCTAATCAGCCATCCACTCCCCAGCCATTGGGCAGCATGGCAGCCCCCCTCCCCTCAAACCTCGTGATGTGGAGGGGAGGAATATAAGTAAGTGCCTGGCTTGCAAAAGCACAGATAGCTAGGACTGTGAGATCAGCTGTCTGCTTACAGAGAAGGGGCACTACCTGCTTACTACAGCAGCCCCGAAAACAAAACTTCCGAGCCAGGCGTCTCTGCTGGCACTGGGACTTAAAGCCAGGCAAGGACACCCTGTGCATTTAACCTGGGACACTGGAGGAAAGGGGAAGGCTGCTGGTTTTCCTCGGATTTATTGCCAAGCTCTGCAGAAAAGAAAGAAATCTGTGCAAGGAAGAAATCCTCTCTGAGCACAAAGCCCCCACTCCCTGCGTGTCATTCTGTCTTATTTTGGAACTTGCAACCATAGAAGTTTCCTGCGTTTGGAGGTCCTTGAGTGTGCATTGGAGGCACACTCAGGGTGAAGGGCTGGAGTGAAGGAGCGTGAGATGGCTGGAGAGCTGTCAATTGGAACAGATCTGCCTACAAGTCCTCTGATGGCCATGGAGTATGTCAATGACTTTGACCTGATGAAGTTCGATGTCAAGAAGGAGCCCTTGGGTGGGAGACCAGACCGTACAATTCGCCACTGCAATCGGTTGCAGCCCACTGGCTCTGTGTCATCTACCCCCATCAGCACCCCATGCAGCTCAGTACCCTCTTCCCCCAGCTTCAGCCCCACTGAGCAGAAGACCCACCTGGAAGACCTCTACTGGATGGCCAACAGCTACCAGCAAGTGAACCCTGAAGCGCTAAACCTGACCCCAGAGGACGCAGTGGAGGCTCTTATAGGGCCACACCAGATACCCCCTCAGCTGCAAGGCTTCGATGGCTTCAGAGGTCACCATCATCATCACCACAACAACCATCACCAGTACCAAGGAGCTGTCACCCACGAAGAGATGGGACATCAGCATCCGCACCATCACCACCACCATCATCATCAAGCTTCCCCGAGCCCCTCTGGCTCCTCCACCTCTTCTCAACAGCTCCAGAACAGCCACCAGCAGCATCACCACCACCACCAGTCCTCAAACCAGGTGGAGGATAGGTTCTCAGACGACCAGCTGGTCTCCATGTCTGTGCGGGAACTCAACCGGCACCTGAGGGGCTTCACCAAAGACGACGTGATCCGCCTGAAGCAGAAGAGAAGAACCCTGAAGAACAGGGGATACGCTCAGTCCTGCCGCTTCAAGAGGGTCCAGCAGAAACACCACCTGGAGAATGAGAAGACCCAACTCATCCAGCAGGTGGAACAGCTTAAGCAAGAGGTGGCCCGGCTTGCCAGGGAGAGAGATGCCTACAAGATCAAGTGTGAGAAACTGTCCAACACCAGCTTCAGGGAGGCTGGTTCCACCAGTGACAACCCATCCTCACCAGAGTTCTTCATGTGAGTCTCCATGGGGGCAGGCCGGAACTCAAGTCTGATTGTCATCTGCACATCTCCATCTAGAACTGCCTGCTTTGGGTAGAGGGTGGGTGGGGGGTCGTTGATTGGGAGGGTGGGGGTGTCAAGGGAGCCATGTGGGGGACTTCATCAAGACCATCAGAACTCAGCACCTACTGTCTCTTTGTAGCTTAGTCTTTGGGATAGGGGTGCACTCCAAGAGAATTTAAAAAAGGGTAACCTTTCCCATCGGGTCATTTTTTTATATAGGGAGAGAAAAAAAGTGGGGTACAGCCACTTTTTTGGTTGGGGGTTAGGAGAAAGATGCAAATTTGGAGAAAAAAAAACTGATTTTGTTTTTAAGATTCCACCAATAACTGATGAAAAATGACACTTGTCACTTTGGAAGGCGGAAAAAAAATGCATTGTGTGTATAGACTATCTTGTTCCTTTCAGCTTTGGGTAGGAATCAAGTTCTTTTCAAGAAAAGGAAGAAACAGGTGGGACTTTTAAGTGCACCCCCTCTTTCCATTTGGGTTTTATTGCCTGCTTGATTATTATTTAGAAAATATAATAAAAAAAACCTGCATTAAAAATATTAATCCTGCATGCTGGACATGTATGGTAATATGTTCTATTTTGTACCATTTTGTTGTTTATTCTGAGCATGCTTTTATCCTGGTTATTGACCTCAAACTTTATTTCTGCTTTTATTTTTTTTATTTTTATTTTTTTTAATCGAGGTGTCTTTAGCTATGAGCTTCTTCAGTTAATGCCCCCACTGTCCCTCTGGATGCTTAACTCTTTCAGTGCCAGAATTGGCAGGGGGTGAGAATTTCCACCCTTATTGGCATTTAAAGAGTTAATATGTATATAATTATCACCACCTTTACATTTCACTTGTCTGGTATAAGTATTTCTATGGGAAACCTAGTGCACTTTTTAGGTTTGTTTTTTTTCCATTCTTTTTCCTTTTTTTTTATATATTTAATTTGATATTCTCATTTGTTCACACCTGGAATGAAAACCATGACAAATTAAATTTCAAGGGGAAATTTCGCGATAACCATTTACATTTGTGCCACGGTTCTTGCTAAATCTCTCCATTTGCTTTACAGAAATTTAAAAAAATAATTAACTGGTTTATGATGCCAATGAATTAAATGTTACCCAGAGATAGTCGTGTAAATTGTAATAATATTTTAAATAATGCACGCATAAAATTGTAGAAGAGGACATCAAGGTGATACGGTAAATTTGCTGAATTGAAACCTAACTAGCCCAGTTGGGTAAAACGCAGAGGAGAATTTTTTTTCCAAATTTTGGCCTAAATTACAACAAATCTGACATGTTACACCACAGCGCATTATTTAGCGAATATACCCCCTTTAAGAAGTTTTAACCCTACATTCCCAGACCAATCTTAACCGCATCCCAACACCAGATAGCCCTGAGGGTGCAGAGTTAAAGTGGCTAAAAGACTGAAGAATAAGAATGTTATGTCCCTGTTCCATATAACCCCCTGATATCTGAGTTTAATTCTTGCTGACATCAGGACAGTGCAAAACTGCTATAACATATTCTCCGAGGACAAAGGCAGGGCTTGGGTTTGACAGCTTAAATTGTGACTTATATAGATACTAAATGCTTTTGCTTCTAAAAGATGCATTTTCCGGTTTATTTGCTTTCACAGCCAGCATAGCGCAGAATTATTTTTTTTCCCCCTTCTATTTATATATGTAGCAGTGAAATTCAGACAGTTGCTGAACAGTTACACATTTTTTCCTGCTGGTCAGTAAAAAAAAAAAAAAATGAGTGATGCTTCCTGCTCACAGCATACCAAAATTTTAATATTTTTTCCTGCTTTAATTTTTTTTTTTTTTTTAATCCATTGAGGTATTTTTTTTTATTTTTTTTTCTCATCGGTTACTTCTGAAAACCTGGCACTGCTGGTGCAGATGCAATATAAATGAACATTTTTTCTTCTGTCAGTATGTTTAAGTTAACTGTAATACAGTTTATTTTGTCGTGGACAGCATGGTGCTTGCATTCTTAAAATATTGTGGATCTTTGTCAGCGCATCAGCAACGGTCTGTGGGTTGTATTATTTTTTTTCTCATTTTTCCTGATTCAACTGGGTTGAAATCATTTATCCTTTTTTTTTTTTTTTTTTTTTTTGCGTCATTTGTTTTTATTTCACATAAAGTTCTGAAGGGGGAAAAAATATTGAATTCCCTGCTTCTGATAAGACAAAATGTTCATACCTGGTCTATTGTAGTTTTATTCAGACTGGTTTCTGTTTTTGTTAATAAAATTGTTTCCTATTTTGCTTATTAAAATCATTGAAATGGCTTTTCTTGTTTGGACTGATCTTTTCTCCTCTAGCATTAAAATATTCTTAGTGTGTGTATGTGTGCGCCCCTAAATTTATACACTTATTTACCACACATGCATATATATACACACAAACATGTATTTGTGTATATTTATGTATTATGCTACCGGCTGTGAGTGCATTATCCTTTCCAGCCGCCATCATTGCTTGTGAAACGCAACAATAAGTTTGGGGTTCAAGAACAAATTAATGTTTCCCCCTCTTTACGTAACAGTAATTTGCAGCTTTATGAGGGCTCGACTCCTGTTTTCTGTCACCTAAAGCGATAGTCTGAAAACCAAAGTTTAGAGACTGCGTTTCCAAGATCACTGTACACCACGTACTGTACCAAGAACAGGAGACTGAGGTTCAGGGTCCAGCGTGTTCTGCAATAAACTAATCACCTGGACTTCGGACAGAACTTAATCATTTACACGCTCCTTTGCATAATACCCATTGAAGGATTCACTCTCAAAAAAGGTAACAGCTATTCTGATTTTCATTCATTAATAAAAGTTCCACGTTCGCAGGGTATTAACTGTTTCGCTGCCGTGAACACTTGCAGCAAGGAAAAAAAAAACCACAATGTAGAAAACAAGTCCTAAAGAAGGATTACGACATCGAATTCTGCCTAGGTTTTTGGAAACGCGTTTCGCGTCATGTTCATTTAGCTGCAAATGTAGAATAAGCTGCTCAGTATGTAAATACTCATCATTTCAGCACCTAGTCCTGGCCTGTGTATTTCTAAGAGTGTGATGGTGTGCCTAGCATTTTATAAACATTGAAATTTCTCTAAAGTATGTGCAAAGGCCATTCACGGAGGGGATAATTTTATTTATTTATAATGTTTTTTTTGGGCATTCCGTACCAGGATTTAGACGGCTGGCACCATAATGTCTTGTCTTCCTTTTCAGGTCAAACAATCGCCTTTACTGTAACGTGTAAAGAATTATTTAATAGCATTCAATGTATGAACATGTTTAAGTTAGATATTCCACAATTTTCAATTACGATTGCGGTGTGTGTGTGTGTTCTTGTTTTGTTCCATCGTGACGTTTTAGTCTAGTCTGTAGATGATCAAAATTTCTTCATATGCGTACATATGTTTGTATACCGTAAGTTCACCTCGGCACATGCAGATTAATTCATGTCAACAGACTGCATGAATAAAATGTAGATCAATTCAGGTTTTGGGTACATTAATACTTTACGCCTTACTGGTTTACGTATTACTATAGCAATTTGATTAAAACTCTGCATAATATATTTAAAATATATATATATATATTTAACTCCATGGTCAAGCCTGTGTGAATATTTCTTTGAAATTAAACTTCTGCATTTTGCACAGATTTACCTTTTCTCACAGACCCATATATTGTGAGAATGTATTAATAATATGTGCCTTTACAGGTCATTCACTGCGTTGGATGAATAACCATAAATTAATTTGACCTTTTGGACCATTGCAGTTCTTTATCAAATATATGTATATTTTTATATTGTACACTTGGCAGGTGACACTCATCCCATTCTATAACTTTTTACAAAAGGGCATTGAGAAAAGCCAAACTCCTGGGCCTTGCAGGACATTACTTAGGAATGTATATTGTAACATTGTCCCTTCTTGTAACCCCTGGCAAAGCAGCGGGCACTAGTATCCTGCAGCAGGACACTGGTCCGCGGGTTCCAGTGGCCAAATAAGGGTTAATGTGTTAGAGTTGGCATTGCTTGATGGAGTGCTGGAATGGAATATTGTGGGAACTGCCATAACATATTACTGTCCTCTCATGCATGTACTGAGTAAAATAGCTGCACTAATTGAACAACAAGAAAAGACAAACACAAAAAAAAAAGACCCGCAGCCTCAGGAAGCAAAGATGCCCTGCTTGCCCTCCCCGTCCTATCCAGGGCAACTGCTCAGTTGGTGCGATTTGTGAGAGTGAGGACTCACGCTACACAGTGCAGGCTGTATGCCCCTGTAGAATGGGCGCACGGATACTCACGCCTGGCACGGGTCAGAACGGATAATCTGTAATCCTGGTTATCAACAGAACATGCAATTTTTTTTTGTGGCCTCAACTCCAGAGAAAGGGTTAAGCCACGCTGTAGTGTAAAAATGCGTATAATAGGAGACCTGCCCTGAGGCTTAAAGCATTGTACGGTTTTCTTTTTCAATATGTTATGCAAAATAGGCATTATCTCATTTTTCATAGTCAGGTGTGTCTCTCTGCATCCCTAGCTCCATGCTTTTAGGGCGGGATACAGGAATGTTTGGGGGGGGGGATTCTGCTGATATTAGAAATAACTTTTACTTTCTCTGTTTTGTGCAAGAAGTGAATCGGTGGACGATTGCGTGTTTTAGGCCAAAACAGCTGAATATCATTAGCACCCTCTTTCCCCCAGTCTTGATATTCCTTCAACTTGACTACTGCTGTCCTTAAAATTGTGTGTGTTCGCTTGCGATTTTCTGCGTATTAACCGCTTACAATAATCCCTTAAGTGTCTTCTTGCAAAAATTATACTATATATTGTGCCAACGTATAGTACAGAGTTGTACATTTAAAGACACATAACGTAAGGATGATACGGTGTGGTTGGGGGACCCTGTTTGAGGGAACTTACAATCTATAAGGGCAGAATGGCTTAAATTAAATTTGTTTTAAGCAAAGCTGTGGGTTTCAACCCTTCGAAATAAGCCACACAGACTCCCCAAAAATCTGCTTTTTATTGTTGTTGTTCGTTGTGAAGTCGTGTCCGACCCGTCGCGACCCCATGGACAACGTTCCTGCTTTATAGAGATCGTAGTAAATCTCGCCTTTTCTATCTTTCCCATCTAGTTGTACTTACTCTACTTCTCGTATTCAGTTTTGTGTTTTTGTATCTACTTGAGTTCAGAAAGATCCCAAGGAATCGATTTTTATTTTTTTTTCTCCCGTCGCGTTTGTCCAATGATCACATTTAATATTATCTAATACCCGGCTAAAATCTACCATCCACAGCACATCCTTTGACAACTTCAATTTAGAATGTGTTTACTGCAAATTGCAGATACAGTAATAAAAAAAGATATGTATTCTATTTTTTTAACATATATATTAGGACTTACATAATCGATTCATCTGACCTATCTTATGGCGGCCCTTATTTTCTGTGTAGTAAATATCACAAAAATCCTCCAGTGGAATCTGCCTCTATATTTTTTTTTCAAAACTTGCAGTTATTATTAATTATTATTCTTTATTTATAAAGCACCAGTAATAAATATTGAAGGTTTTTTTTAGGCCCATGTATCAGACAGCAACCTTCATTAATCGTCAAGAACTCTTGTTCTAAAATTTCCAGAGAAAAAGCACAGGGTTGGCATTTCTTCCCAGTGGAAAAAGGAATATATCCAAAACTCTGCGGAAAGAATTGAAGATAGAAATTATTTCATTAAAACAGCAGTTTTCAACCCAAGTGAATACTGTTTGGGCAGAAAAAAAAAAATCTAGAGAAAAAAAAAACAGCTGAATTCGAGGATTGTAATTCCATTTTTTTCCTATTCCAAAATCGATTTGTACAACTCAACCAACGACACGAATCCCCATTACGCAGTCAACGCTCTTTTTGCGGTCTGCGGCGAGGATCTGGACGCTCAGAGTGTTTAAATCATACTTCATGTTAAGCCTGACACTATTTTTGCGTGTTCTAACAAAATAAACACCAAGGGGCAAAAGAAAAAGGAAAACAGGTTGAACTTGATTTTTAAGCAGATTTTTTTTTTTTTTTTTTTCCTGAAACCTTGCGTTTGAAAATGATTTTGGTTTGCCTGGCTGTCAGTGCATCACATTATAAAGGAACAGAATGAAGAACATACTGTGGTTTTTCTTTTATTTCCTGCATATGTAATTTAACCTTTTAGTAAGCCGAGCAATGCATCGCAGACTTTCCTGAATAATAATAATCTTATATATCAAATAGTAAACAACAACACAGATTATTATACCCTTGTCCTGACGCACGAGTCCGCAAGAATAGGTTGTCAGAATCTCCTTTGCCTTCTTTTTCCACTTAATATTTTCTTCCTGGATATCTTCCGTGCTTTTCCTCTATTTAGTATATCCCCTTATTTCCTCTCGAGTTTGTTTTTTTCTTGTGGAAAAGCAATCCTGTTTCTTTTATGTAATGTAGAATTGTCCTGTCTTTATCCATTACACCTTGTACAGCGCTGCGGAATGTGTTGGCGCTTATAATAAATAACAATAATAAATAATATACATGGGTTAAACTGTTGGTTAAAGGTTGGGTTAAACCTAACACCTATAACCTGACAGGTTTAAATAAAACAATATTTGGTTTTAACCCCATTTCAAGAAACAACAATGTTACATATAAAAAAAAGGAAAGCACACGATATAGGCTAATTAAATATGTAGATAAATACATCAATAGACAAACAGAACTCAAGATTTTAGATTGCCACGCATCACCTTGTGACATATGAGGTTGTACCAGGAGCGCAAATATTAAGAGCATGATTTTTACATGAAGATTTGCGTAAACATACTATAAATTCGGCATAATATGTTGCATTTTACCAAACGGTTTTCAGTGTGAAGTGGTTATAATAATTGTTATTAATTTGAAAACCATTAAACTTTCAAAATCAGCCTTTTTATTAGACCCGTTGGAAGCATATTTGGTTTGTCACATCAATTATAAAACACGGACCTTGGTCAGGATTTAGAGGGGCAAAGGTTTAAAAGTAACATCAGGAAGCATTATTTTACTGAGCGGGTGGTGGATACATGGAACAGTCTTCCAGTAGAAGTGGTAGAGGCCAAAACAGTAATTGAATTTAAGCAAGCATGGGATAGGCATAAGGCTATCCTAAACAAAAGATAAATCCAGGTTAAGTATCCATGTAATTGGGCAGACTAGATGGGCCGAAAGGTTCTTATCTGCCGACATTTTTCTATGTTTCTATGTTTCTAGGATTGACTGAACGCAACAAAATAACCATCGGGAAGATTAGACTAGACCTGACCTGTCTATTCCACACGCGCACTCTCTTACTGTAGGTCTAAGAACCTGCTCAGCACTTGGCCTACTTTTCAGCCAGGCCATTGCACCGGTGAGAATACTGCCAAGAAACATGATCTGCTTGTGTCTACCACTGCCATGTTTGCCCACTGGCAGCAGCACCTCTACCAACCTAACACAATTTGACTTTGATTTCATTATTTGCTCCTGTTCAGAGGCTGCAAACACTCTTCGACTCATCCAATAAATGTTGCATTCTTACCGAAAAGCATTCTGCAAACTAAAATCCACCTATCCTTCAGCAGAATCTGATTGTGACTCAGTCGAGTACGTGCGAACAATACATTTCTGTAAAGAAAGTCTTGTTTGTCTTGCATGGATAGCAAAGACTATTTTACTCTGTTTGCCAAACCACAAACCATAATCCAGCACTCCTAATTATGATTTTTGTTGTGTGAGGTGTTTGCCTTAGAGAAGGGGGTTAATGCTTGTTTGATAGCAGGAGGCACCCATTGGTCGGCATATGAGTTTGCACATATGTTGTCGTACACCACCTCAAAGCCAGTATGCCTCAAACCAGACAAAGTTCTAGTGGGGTACACCCTTCCACCAATTTACTTCTGAATGCCAAACTATCTTGGCATCTGAGGTCTCTGTGCTACCTTTTCCTATTCTACCAGTCCCGCTCTATGCATCACCCACCAAGATCTGTAACCGTCCAGGATCCGCCAATGACGACTGTGACACCTATGCATATTAAAAGCTCCCTTAATACAATCGTATACTGTAGTGCTACCGCCTGCAACCAGAGACTGCAGCTGCACCTACATCACACATGCTCAACTTCCAAAACACATATTTCATATCTACCAGCAAGACTATGACCACCTTGGGACAGAGGCAGCTCTGGAGTTAAAGGGCCGCTACCACCAAAAAATGAAATGTCCTTATTGTGTTTATTTTGTGTTGTTGATATCTTACATGTGCTTTGTTTTTCTCTTGTATGTTTAGTTAAAAAAATATTTTACTCTATACAGTATTTGTCACTGGGTGCATCCATTGTGTGATATTTTCCTCTATATGTGTCACTGGGTGCATCCATTGTGTGATATTTTCCTCTATGTGTCACTGGGTACATCCATTGTGTGATGTTTTCCTCTATGTGTCACTGGGTGCATCCATTGTGTAATATTTTCCTATTTATGTGTCACTGGGCGCATCCATTGTGTGATATTTTCCTCTGTGTCACTGGGTGCATCTATTGTGTGATACTTTCCTCTATATGTGTCAATGGGTGCATCCATTGTGTGACATTTTCCTCTATATGTGTCACTGGGTGCATCCATTGTGTGATATTTTCCTCTATATGTGTCACTGGGTGCATCTATTGTGTGATACTTTCCTCTATATGTGTCACTGGGTGCATCCATTGTGTGATATTTTCCTCTATATGTGTCACTGAGTGGGTGCATCCATTGTGTGATATTTTGTGTTGTAAACTGCCCCCTCCCCCCAGTAACTTTCTATCACTTGCTCCTCACTGTGAGGCTTCGGCCATAGAATGGAGAGAATGGGTCAGTCAGCGACTCACATCATTGTATTGTGTGGGATGTAATCAAAGGACACCACTGGGGGTAGAATAGAAGTCTTTTAAGCTCCCTGTCTTATCACCTCATGCAGCTGCCATCTCTTATCTTGAGTAGCCTGGAGAACACAATACTCCCCCAGCTGCCTTATTTAAAAATTGCCTTCTCCACCTCATTAACTGTTAAATACTGTATAAGATAAAGCACAGCCACAAAGTAAAACCTTTTGCACAGATTTTGGTAAATGTTGCATCATGTGAAAAATCCACAAAATAAGAACCAAAGATAAACCAAAATTTATTTTTAAATTTTACATACAATTACTTCAAAGAAAGAAAAAAAAAAGCAGCACATGTTTTATAATGTGTTTTTATAAGGTGGTTTTATTTGTAATGCACATGTAATCTAGTTACAGCTAGGGCTGTACTGAGACAAAAAAGCGTCGCTGGACTTCAGACAGGCCCACTCCGATATGCAAACACACAGGGCCGGATTAAGATCTCTATGAGCTGGAGCTAAAGAATTTGTGTGGATGTTTTAGCATTTAATGAAATGAAAACATATTTTAAATTACAAGCAATTTCGGTGCTTTGTGTTTTGCCACATTTCGGCAGTGATTCCATTTCGCAGAAAATACATTGACATTTGGTGAATGTTCACCGTGTTTTGCTGAAAATTGAGTCACCAAAACAGTTATCGGCTGTCGGCGAAAACCACAGAATCATGCCAATAACAGCTGAATCGTGCCAAAATTGGCATTGGAAAATTCCTCTGCACTGAAAAAAAAGAAGTATCTTATTCTCCTAATAGGAGCTTAAATCAATCAAAAATGTGTCTAAATAAGAAAAAGTCCATTAAAAAAATACAAAATTAAAGTCTTTTAAAAACCGAAAATGACTAATAAAATACAAAAGATACAAAAGGATCTGTTAAAAAAAATTCAAAACAAAAAGTGTTTTGCAAAATATAAAAAGAAAGGCGTTTATAAAGGGAAAAAAAAAAGGCCCCCCCAGGCTCTGCCGGCAGTCAGGCCCAGGCGATTCCCAGGCTCGGCCCTCAGCAAGGCCGAGGCAATCTCCAGGCTCGGCCGGCAGCCAGGCCCAGGCGATCCTCAGTCTCAGCCGCAGCCAGGCCCAAGCAATCCCCGGACACGGCCGGGAGCCAGGCCCATGCTTGGCCAGCACCCCAGCCCACGAGCCATTGGTCCACCGGGAATCTCCCGGTAGTCCTGATGGCCAGTACATGCCTGGTTACAGCTGATGCAAGTGGCAGCATCCCTTTAACAAACCTTGATCTCATCCAGTCCTTTATGCTTCAGGAAACTTTTTTTGCAACATTTTATTCAATTTGGAGCTTTAAGGCTATAATGACTTTTACAAGGCAATAACAAACTTTCAGTCCATGGATCAGCTATGGGAGGACTTCATTGTGATAAAAGGTAGAATTTGCAAATATGCACAAACCAAATGTCCTATGATGCTCAATATTACTGGTCGAAGGCAGAGACGTAACTAGAAACCTCAGGGCCCAGGTGCGGGAACCCATGAAGCCCTCCCTCAGGCAAAAACATATCTTCTCCCTAGTCACCTGCACTCGACCCGCCCAGGCCCACAATGTCGACACTAGACAATCCGTTTTCTTTTATTCCAGGTCCACTATGACCACTTCAGTCCATCCCATTTTTAATGTGATGTGCACAATGTATATCTCCCAGAGCTCCACAGCAATAAAACTCACTGCAGTGTGTGAGGGCATCACAGAGCACCACAGCAATAAAACTCACAGTAATGTGCAGTGAGGGCATCAGAGCACCACAGCAATAAAAGTCACATTAATGTGCAGTGAGGGCATCAGAGCAACACAGCAGTAAAACTCACAGTAATGTTCATGTGCTTGTCATAGTATCCACAGCAATAAAACCCACTGTAATTTGTAGCATGTATGAGCGTATCAAAGCTCAAAAATAAATACAAATAAATATATTAATTAGTTAATTTAAATTATTTTAACATAATTTATATTAAAAAATATGTACTTTTTACCACCCCCAACTTTTTTTTCAGGGAGAAAAAGGTTTCGTGATGAATTCCTCATCAGGCGCAAAAGTGGCTGATTTTGCCCCCTCAACTCAAGTGCTCGTGGCACCCACTGTGCCCCTGGTCGAAGGTTAAACCAGTGTCTTTTGTAAACCCTCTTGACTCCTCTCCTGAACGACCTTTGTGTCCTAAATGTGTTAATCACCAGGTGCACAAGCATAAGTGTAATTAGTGAATCCGCGCCGGCCCCTCCAGATTGCTCTGTGCGAGGGAGTTTCAAATAATTGCTGATAGCAGCAAAGGATGAAGCGATTTTTCATTTCCACCAGCAACCAAACAACCTGTTAACCATTTCCTCCAACCCAGCAGTATGCATTGTGTCAGGAGATACATTACTCTCATTGTCTTCCGGTACTTTCTGCTCCAAGAGATAAAAGCTGTTCGTCTCAATCTTGTAATTTTTTTTTTTAAATGCCCCAATAAAACAAATGCATTTATTATGTGTAGTAATAACCTATATAAGCATATCATTTCAGGAGATCGGTACAGTCTCTTCCTATATAACCCTGTCCATGCACAATAATAATTTCATGGTTTAACCAGAGATATATACACTACAAGTTTAAAAATGATACAGCAAAGGCGGTGTCACGTATCCAAACCAACACACAGTGTTGCAAATTTCCGAGAATGAAGCGTCAGTCCGGCTAATTGACGACCACTGCTGGGAGCATAACAACTTATGGAACATCTTCGGGATTTTATCGGGGGGGGGGGTAATGGGGTTTGGGAGACTTACTACTTTCCAGATCATTTGGGCAGTAATACAAGGTTTGCCATTCTTTGCTCTGCGATAGATGATGTGCTGCATTTGAGAGCTGCCGTCCAGGGCATGATCCCAGAGGAACCGCAAACCTCAGTCGCATACAATATATAAAAGATATCCGCTACATAGAATCACAGGTGAAGACAATTTGTGTTAGATGGCTGAAATTGGTGCAACATTTCAGTGTAAGAAACAGACAAGGGACTGGCATTAGCTTGATTATCTTTGCAAAAAAAAACCTTGAACCATTCAGAAGTCAACGCCACTTCCCCAACTAGTCATCCTGGTATTTTAGAGTTCGAAATACATAAGTTGGTCTTTACTAGCCATTGTATCAGATAGCTGATGGTGTGACCGGGTATTGCGGTGGCCTTCTGGAACCAAGCAAAGTAGGATGGAAAGGTACCCAAGAGCATCATGACACCACTGGTGGATCCAGACAGGGGCACATTGCCCCCCCCAAGCTACAGTCCCATTAAAAGTCATACAGGGTACCCTGTACCTCCGGTTCTACACATCTTACATAGACCACTGACTGCCTGTTACTGTGAACCGAACACCAGCTCTTAGCCAAAACTGGTAGTGTCGTCCCCCTCCAGAAACCTGTGTCTGGAAGGATCCGCCCCGAGTGACACGCCACTTAAATACACTCCTTTTAACCTAAAGGGTTGTTTGAGCATTGCTTAATTGACTATTAGATTGGGAAATTGTTGTATTATATGCGTAACAAGATAGGCCTCATATTTCCCACTTTAAGAGTCGCCTCTGACCGGACACTGGTGGTCTTCTGTGGTAATGCTCTCTAAGCTGGTAAAGTCAGTTCTTGTTTATTTTGGAGTGTAACCCTTTAATTTCAGTTTTCACTCGGATTTGGTTTTCATTGTTCATTGCTTTCATTTGAACGTTCACATTGTCGGATTCAGGGTGGATGCTCTTGAATTTGGTCCTATTTTCTCTGCAGTACGTATGGGTCTCCAATTTACTGCAGTGTCAATATTACATTTATTTTAACTACTTTTCCTGCACATATTTCTTACCAGAAGCTATTTGATCACTCCTCCCAAATTAAGTTTAGGTACATGTAACAGATCTCTGTACCCTGACTGGGTGACATCTGTTAATGCCGTTCCCTTGCTGGACCCCTGTTCACCCACCTGTTGTCTTCCATGCCTTTCTCCAGCCCTTAGCTGACTGAAAGTGCTGAAAGTGTGGTGATAGCATTCCCCAGAAATTAGTCATCAAGCAGATATTGAGGTTAAGTCAGACTGAGCCTTTAATGAATGATATATACAGAGCCAGGCAGGGCCTAGCTGCCAATGGAAAATGACACCCTGGCGTCTTATTACTCTTCATCAGGAATCACTCCCCTGTCATATTGTTGTGACTAGTCAGAAATCACTGCCTGGTGTCTCGCTGTCTGTGACATAATTAGACCAGGGACAGATAATGGAATTAACTCTGGTCACCAAGCCACCAAGCACAACATACCATCAAAGCAGATCAGTAGGCAATAGTAGATTGTGAGGATAAACAGGGGATTCAGATTATACAGTATCAGATAATGGGGCAATGTTTGCCACATAAGAGACAAAGACCACTCCAACCTTTAACAGATGTAAACATATTCTAGATAGGGGGGCGGGTTGAAAAGGGCTACAGCAACCCACATAGTAACAGATAAACATAGACGATAACAATAAAAGTATTCAAGCATAACACAGATGACACAAGCACCCTGCACCTTGAATTGTAGGTGCAGGGTGACTTTAACATAGGAGAGTGCAGGGAAACAATATAGAACTTCAGGCCTGCACTTCTCAAATGCATCTCTAGGTCCATGTAACCCAAGTTCAAAGTGACTCTCAGCACAGTACATGCATTACTTTGTATTTACACATATTGGGCTCTTTTGCACAGTTCCCTAAAATCTGCTGCCGAAGTCCTGTGAGCGGGACAGGTTTGCTCTTTGTATATCCAGTTTATTGAGATTAATATAGTGTAATTAAGAGCGAGTTTTCACTTTAAAATATTGCCTACCAGTAAAGCATCATGAGCAGAATGAGATACCCATCTCATGAAAACAGAAATGTCATGTACAAGGAGGGCTCAAGTCGAGGGGGAATGCGTGGGAATGCAGTTCCCATTGGTCCCATACACTCTATTCTATTTAGGTGTTCAATCATATGTTTCCCTGTTAAGTCATAATAAATATAGGATTTATCATATATTTTTGCTAAAATACACATATTTACATATGTGCAAGATGATACTTTCTAACTAGGGGACAGAAATCTTGGAGTTCACACACTTTTTTTGGGACTTGACCCCTGATTAGAAGGTTGATCAAATAATCTATCATCTGTTCCCCCAAGCAGAAAACCTGAATTCGCCAGGCATCTTAATACCAAGTGAGGAGAAATGGGACATCCACGTGTCAGCTAGAGCATCCCCCTACCATGGAGTCGCAACAAAGAAGTGATATATCAGAAAACGTGAAGAGGAAGTTATGGAGACATGTTTGTTCTGAGCTTCTATAGAGTCATTTTAGGATTTGCAAAGAAGGAAAACAAGAAGTCTTGTGGTTATAAAGCTATCAAAAAGCATAGAACGAGTGAGGCCCTCTGAATGAAACAAAACCAGCTTGATAAAGACATCAAAAAGGCAAATGATTGATCTTTGTTACCACTTAAGTACATTAATGGAATTTTACTGATTGAATAAATTTGATTTAAGTTTTTTCTCGAGAGTCGGCGAGCCCCGATTTACTCTGTCAGGTGTTTTTATGGCCATGGAGATCTGCCAGTGCTGTATACTCTTACCTCATCTTTGTCTAATATTTGTATGTTAAAAATGAATACGTTCAATCCCAGCGGCCCTTGCACACATTAACTAATCACAATAAGGAAATCCTCGGAGGAAGTACTGTAAGAAATCTGTAAAAAAAAAAGTGATGGATTGATGTTGCCAAGGCAGGAAGACGAACTGTACATGGAATGGAGAGTAGGACAGGAGGTGACGTGCACTTTTTCAAATATATCATAAACTCTTGTGAAGTCCAACATTAAATATCTGTCAGAGAAGGAACAAGACTGTAAATTGAAGGGTGTTGTTTACTTACCAGCAGGGGCAAAATTGTGAATATAGCAGTTTTTGCAGGGTGAGAAAAATGTACTCTGAGATGATATTCTGCCAACAAAATGTTTGACTCTAAACAAAATTCTCTTTTACTTGTGAAGCGTTAGTTTCATTTTACAAATAAGAGGAACATACAGAGGTTCTGATCAACACATTGTTTTCTGGGGGAAACCTCCTGCTTCACACCCTTCATTCTGTATAAAACAGACTCCCTTATAAAAATAACAAGATACGGTATCAACAATAACAAATTGAATAATAAATCACACATAGGGTGATACCCCTAACAATACAGCACAATACAGAATAAATTGGTGCAATGTATTCTTAGATATAACCACTCACAGGCTGCTGGTACTGGGAAGACACATAGCAGGTTCTTGAATGTCTCCAGGCCAAGATGATAGCAAAAATTTAAAACAAATGGAGCATAACATCACCAACTCCCATGACCCAATTCGTCTGAAGGTGTCTGAAGGTGTTGCTCGACGCGTTTCATCACGTGGACTTCATCAGGAGCGTCCTCAGGAGCGACGCTCCTGATGAAGTCCACGTGACGAAACGCGTCGAGCAACACCTTCAGACACCTTCAGACGAATTGGGTCATGGGAGTTGGTGATGTTATGCTCCATTTGTTTTAAATTTTTGCTATCATCTTGGCCTGGAGACATTCAGTTCCCTTATAAAAATGCTTGACTTCAAAATAGAATATTCTGTGTTTTTGCTCTGCTTTTAGGTTTGTTGCCGTTTAGCAGTATTCTTAAAAATGTAGCTAAGCACACACAGAATCACGCAGGCAGATCCACATCCAATCCATAGTGTTTGTTCTATAGACGTAAATGTGCAATGTGTACCGGCTGGAGGGAGTAGAGGGTAACATCACTGCTGTATAACCGTGGAAAGCCATGTTTGAATCCCAGCCAGAGCACCTCGCCAGTAAGTGTCCTTGGGCAAGACACCTAATGGTACACACTTGCTACCACACCATATCAGCTGTGGAGTCCAGTGGTAACGTCTCTACCCTTTGACCGTGGAGAAGCAAGTCAAATCCCTTTCAGCACATCCCTCCAATTCAACTGTGGAGAAGTCTCGACTTTACGAGAAGTAGGTTCAACCTAACCACCAAGTTGCTGCTCTACAATCATGGAAAGACGACTTGATCCCACTCAGACGCCACCAGCGAGTGTCCTTGGGCAAGACTCCTAACGATATGGATGTGCCTACCTCACAAAACACTTGTACATCTCATAGATTGTAAGTTCCCTTGGGAACAGGGTCCCCCTGAATCAGGCCGTATCATCAATGTGTGGTATTCTAATGTATCAACCCCTTGTACACTGATCTTGTAAAGCGCTGCGGAATATGTGGCGCTATATAAATAAAGGATACTAATAATGTGTTAACAACAAGCTGCAAAATTGGGCCCAAAGCTGAAGTTAGAAGTAAACTCTTAAATTTGCCAGTACCTTTTATATTTTAAATGAAATCCTGCAGCCTGGTTGCCACAATGTCCATATTCAATGAGAAATACATCCCCTAATTAGGGCTATAGGAAAGGGAAAAAAAATACATTAAAAGGGTCATTCTAGTGGATTAAAAAAAAAAATATTCTAATCTATGTTGATAGGGTGTGTCTGTTTTACTCGAAAGGCCGCAGTGGGAAAGGGTTAAACACCTTTTAGAAGAGATTTATGTTTATTTTTTCTGCAGTTCCGCGGTCTTCGGCGGCATGCCACACTTCACGAACGCTGTGGTGAATAGATAATTCACCGTAGGGTCGGCAAACTGGAATCACCAAAGTGCCAAGCCAAGAAGCACCTAAATTTCAGTGCTTTTCTAATTAACCCCTTTAGACACACACTGATCAGCTATCAATCAGTGTGATGATGACTGGGCAGTTCTCACAATTTTGATATTTTGTTACCTATAGTAGCTTTCTGCTACTTACAGTATCTTCCACAGTTTGGTTGTTTTATGTTTTGTTATATTGAACTGATTGCTGTGCTTCATATCAGCAAATTAATCATTTAAGTGTCTATTAGACATTCACTGCTTTCTCCTTTTAGGATTCTAAAAGGCTAGACCCTGCTTCTGTGTGCTATAGACAGCAGTGAAACAAACTTGCCGTGGATGTGGCAGAAGTCCAGATAACTAACTTGATATTTCGTTTACAAAAATATATTCATAACTGGCCATTTAATTGGTTTTATGGGGTTGTACTGCACCATTTCATTCGGTCTCATAATCCAATGTAAAACGATAAAGCCAGTTGTGAAAAATAGTATAAGTGATGGAGCATATCTGAGGTCTTTTTTGCATTCGGCGCAAATTCATATAAAACCAATTTTGTAAAAGTTATGTCGCGCAAATACACATGTCTGTGTTATTCATCTGTTTATTTTACAAAACACACAGCTCCTGTGTACACAACACATTTGAAAAAAAAAAAGAACAACACCTTGAAGAACAAACAGTCTTAAAGAGCAAACATATAAAAACATCAAATTTGATTTTAGGACAAAAATAATCTTAAATGGAGAGAAAATACAAGAATAAGGATAGGCTTAATATGCAAAACATTACAATGAGATAACAGACTTTATGCAGCGACAAGGCGACTTAAAGGTATAACAAGATACACTAGCAATTGTACAGCAGTAAAAGGAAAATCCGAAAAGATACATTTGAAAGAATCATTTGTCACATCAGGAGATATTTTACTTTTATTATATGAACAGTTGTTACATTTATACAAGGAGCACTTGCATCTTCGGTTTGCATTTTGTTCATGCAACACTTTGTGGTACATGAATCACTGTGAGGGTCATCAGTTTCTCTGGAAAAATTCAGCTGACTAAATGACGCCACGCTGATTAATTCTCAAAATTGTTACAGTTTCACTGAGGTTAACTATCTTTAACCCTTTATATTGCACAGCCAGGCACAGCGTGTATTAACCCTTTCACAAACCCATTTTGTTTATATTGATTAACACTTCTTTGAAATATGGATATATATTGTGACAATGTGATTAAGGGCAGGGTGGTAGATCACAGGTATATCAGCAGGCGGATGGAGGACTCCCTTATTCCCCTATAGGGTTGACCCACAGCCGATGCCTAATTAGAACTGCCCTGCCCCTATAGAACATGTGGTTCCCCCTGAGAGGGCAGTCTTGGTGCAGGGTGTAGAAGGGAAGGAAGCGCATCATGAACACTGGAGGGAAGTATGTTTGGTAAGCGGCTTAGCCGCCCAATACTTCAGAAAGGGATTCTGAATGTTTTTTTAGCCTTCGCATAAAGGAGTAGGTGTTTCTTTTATATTTGTTTATTTGCTTTTGATGTTGTACCCTGCAAATAAAGAAAAGCAGAAGCACTGATCCCTGCGTCCAGTGGTTATATCACACACACACACACACATATATAACAATGTTGCAAAAATTTGTTGTTCAAATAATAATTGAACACTGAATATTTACTTTTCCATAAATTTCTGAAATAGGGGCAGGGGACAGTTCACTAAGGATACCATTTCCCTCTTCTTTTTAGACAGGGTCTGACATAGCACAAACAATTTCAGAAAAGTGTTAATGTCGGAACACTCTGCTTTTTGATCGAACAGAATAAAAACAACAAAACATGTAACATGTTGCCTGTGAATACATCAAGATAGCAAAACCAGCATATGGCTCCCAAACTCGAGGAATGTTTTCACGCAGTATAACCTTAGGAGTGCTCTGTGGGTTCTGGGGTAACCAACCAACCCCCATTGCTGGTGCAAAGAGAAAATGAAAGTACTGGGCACCATCCAGCTGTGTTCAGGCACCTTTATATACTGCCATGTTTCAGCTGACAGTGAGTCAAAACATTGCACCATTTAGTTAATAAAGGTGCCTGAACGCATCTGGATTGTGGATACATCTAAGTCACCATTTTCAAAGATGTCTAGAGACTTGTGATGAGGTAGTAGATACAGTGGGCCTTATTCCAAGATTAGTGTAAACTTAACCAGAGCTGTTGTAAACTTAACTCCATAGACTATAATGACTCTGGTTAAATTTACAACAGCTCTGGTTAAATTTACACCAACCTTGGAATAGTGCATTATATTTAGGAAACATTTAAACACAAGAAAATCTATTAAGAAAACATGGGCCCTGTCGACTTTTGCCCTCAGTAGCTACTGGGACATGTTTGATAAAATATGACAGAGTTTACCTTTCACCAGTTAGACTGGCACACGCCAAGATGCTAACAGAATCCAAATGTCTCAAATGCCACCCCTAGGCCGCGAATTTTAATTGCTTATGGAATCGCCCGGTTACTCAAGTGATTTGGGATAAAATCAAACGGTTTAGTACTGCCATATTGGAGTTAAGCTTTTCCAACACTGCTGTGATGGCACGGCCATCACTTAGCGTGTTATACAGTATATAGTAAACTGGTTGAACTGTGTGACTTGCCCAGCAAAAGACAGTCTCATCACTATACTGCCTCATTATCTGATGCTGTAATCCCGTTTACCATTCTTCAGTCCAGAATGAGCTTTGGCCAGAGGCAGTGTCGCCAGAATGGGCTCTGGCCAGAGGCAGTGTTGCTAGAATTGGCTCTGGCTGGAGTGACTGTCGCATTGCGATGGGATGTTTTCGGAGGGCAGGGTGTATGTGAGGGGAATACAATGTTATCTTATTTTGTTCTGTATAAAAGTCTGTAAAAGGCATTAAAAAAGATACATTATTTTCACCCTATACTATGTGTCGACAAGTGACTGGGTGGGATGGGAGCCAATTCACAGTTTTCCTCAGCGTCTCTGGAGCAAGAAAGACTTCAGTGATGGATCTACTCAGTCTGAGTAGCGGGATCCCTCACAACCACAGAATGGGCTCTCTTCGGTCAGGTCTCTTCACCTCCGAACCCTGGGTACTCCTGAACAGATTTTGGCAACCTTTATTAGCTGCTATGGGGAAGAAAGATTCTAAAGCATTGGACCTCGACTTCTCCTCCATCCCATCTCATGATCTACAACATAATACATTCAATATTTCTTAATGACTGGGCAGAAGCTTCAAACCACAAAGATGACTTTACAGAAAAATTCTTTAGACACTGGTCTCTACTAATCTGACATTTCCCACTAAACGTGAAAAAGTCCCTTTTCCAATCCTCCTTCTATACTAAATGGTATTCTATACAAATTCGTCGAGGTCGTGTACTGATAATAGACACTCCTGTCTCCCATTCAAGCTTCCTAGAAAAGAAAATTGTGTACTATTTGTTGTAGTTGTGGTTACAATCTAAGTTTGCACGCTGGGTCACATTGGTACCGTATGATCTTGGATGGGATTCTGATATTCTCTGTATACCATGAATAATAGTTTTGTCTATGTTTGTACCAGCAATATACAACTTTTCATTACTGTGCTCGTATGATTTATGCCTCCTCCAATAAAAAGAAAAAGAATTAATATGTGGAAGGGGATTCCAAAATCTGGGACAGGCAGCAAATTCAGAACCCGGACAGAGCCTCTTTCAATCATGGGAAAGAATTCCACAGATACTGTTTACATGTAACCATCATTATCTAAACAGGTTCATGGTGTGAAACCATTTCTAGGAAAAAGGAAACATTTGAAGCTAATGCAACATTAAAAAAAGGAAAATTTAGAAAAAATACCAGAAAGATACGACCACGTTACCAGTATATACAATATTACATAATCTTCATAAATCCACACATTATCTATAGATATTTATGTAAACGCTAACATTTTGCAGCGCTGTATAATGGCTGCGATGAAACATACATAAAATTAGCAATTATGTTTGACTAAAAATGGGAAAAAAAGCTTGCACTCAATAGCTTACAATCAACGAGGAGTGGGGTGATACTGGGCGGACTAACCATTATCACAACAAAAGGGCTCTGGTCTTGGAAGGGCCTCCCTAAGACGTGGTCAGGCCTTCCATTTCAGTGGGGCCCCACAACCTTTGGAAGTAAAATGGGGGAAAATAAGTATCAGCAATCTTTAATGCTGTCTGCTGTTTAACAGTGAAGAGAAATGCGGAGGGGCACTGCTCCACCCCTGTGCCTGCGAGACTTGTGAATGGATAGGAAACGCCATGGCTGGACGAGGCCTGGACCGCACTGGCCTTTACAATTCACTGAAATGACTGAGTGATGGCTAAAACTAGGTGGGACCCTACACTGACAAGGAGCTCCTGTGTGTAGAGTTCAGGTGGACGGTCCCATGGATGTCAGAACCCAACAATGGGGGCCCCCGTGTTTCTTAAGAGCACCAAGACTTGTGGGAGACAAGCTTTTCTAAAGCAATGCCTTTTTAAATCTAAACCTACTTGACCTCATGATGTTCTCATTATCTGCCTTCCATCAAGAGGCCGACATTTTTAGAAATCCTGCAAAAGTCCAATGGGAATTGACCCGTAAGGTGGTTGGAAGATAATAGGTTTACACTCCTTAATTATTTCCTAATCAGATTCATTAGGAGTAATTGCTGCCAGAAGATCAAAGTTCAGTAGTCTTGTAGTACCACTGTGCCCTGCTATTGTGTTGGTTGTGCAATATATTCCATAAGGTTACCAATTATCTACAAAAAAACACACAGTAGTTGCCTTACTTCTGGCACAGTATTCTCATTATTGGCTCCTGGGCAAATTGATAGTGGCTTGAATAATAACAGCCATGATGGCTCATGAAGCCGCTCTCTGATCCTCTAATCTCTATGTGGAGCTGAGGGACGCGCCAGGTGACATAACCTGGCACAAGGCTATCCGTATTTGCTTTAAACTTAGATTGTATTCTCTCTTTATGATCTACAAACAAAAAACTCAACTTTGCTCTGTGCTGTTATTTTTACTCCCAAACAGGTTCATTGTGTGAAACCATTTCTAGGGAAAAAGATAACATTTGAAGCAAATGCAACATAAAAAAGGGCAAATTTTGGAAAAATGCCAGGAGGCTATGACCACATCACTAGTATACAGAGTATTACATAATCTTCATTAGGCCTGGTGCACACTAGGCGCATTCTTCTGCGCACTAGCGCGCGTCAAAATGCACTTCCGGCGTTCCGGCGTCCACCCGACACCTGCCGGCCCACGTCAGCGCTGCAAAGCACGATCCTCCTATGCAGCCCCGTCGACGGGGAGGATCTCTAGACGCACGTAGTGCGCGCACAAGCATGTGACCGGCCCCGTCGCAGCATCACAATGCGGCGACGGACGCCTGTAAGTAAGAATACGCCTAGTGTGCACCCGGCCTAAATCCACAAGTCAAAGCAGTGCAAACCATTTGGACTATTTAATGTGGAATATAAACAGATTACAGAGACTTAAAAAAAGTGAATAATTTTGACATGATCTGTGTTTTAATGTAGAGACAGAAAGGTTGAACTAACAGTTTTGTTAGAAACATAGAAAAATGTTGGCAGATAAGAACCTTTCGGCCCATCTAGTCTGCCCAATTACATGGATACTTTACCTGGATTTATCTTTTGTTTAGGATAGCCTTATGCCTATCCCATGCTTGCTTAAATTCAATTACTGTTTTGGCCTCTACCACTTCAACTGGAAGGCTGTTCCATGTTACTTTCTGATCCGTGTAACCTCCTTGTGTTGATCTCATTTTGATCAATTTTCGTTCATGCTTAAACACCTTTTGTTGTAGAACCCAGATAAATTATATATCCTTTTTTCAGAATTGGCAGATTAAAAATATATCTTTTACTATGTGTATATTTTACATCAGAATGATGTAACCAAAAATAGCAAGTGTAATTTTCCAATTACAGTTAAAAAGTTTACTTCATGTAACCCGCCCCCCCCCCCCCACACACACACACACACACATTCATAAAAAAAAGGAAAGGTCTTAAAAAATACAAGATTGAAATCCCTAGAGTAAAGGAACACTGTCAGGGTTATTCAAAGAGATCCGAATTGTGGCCAAAAGGTAACTGAACAGTGAAATTCAGGGTACGGTTACCTTTCCTGGCCATTCGGCTATTCAGAGAGCAGGCAGTTCGCCAAATTTTTGGGATTGCCTGCACATTCGGTGCCTGTTCGTTGCCTTTTCGAGGGCAGTGAAATCCCCATAGAGAAGCAATGCTTCGGCTATTCAGAGAACACAAACACAGCTGAGGAAAGTTGCCGAATTGCTCTGCCGTTCGGTGCTTTCATTTGACAGGTTTATTCAGGAGAATCCCATAGGCTTCAATGTTAAAAATATTCCCGTTTTAATCCAATATCTAATAAACCATTGATTATAATATTCTGCAGTAAAAAGTCTCCTTATGTTTAGATTTTTCAGGATTTTTTAGCAAAACTTTTTTTTCCGTTTTTTTTTAATGTTTTTTTCATTTTTCTGTAACAGACCTTTTTATTATCATTCATTGGATCTTTATATGTAAATTTCAGACATTTTCGCTGAGTAGTTTCTTTGCAAACAGCGTTTCACTTTTCAAACATTCAAGCGTACTGTTTTTTTTTTTCTCACTCCATTCGTCTGCGGTGTCGGGTTTTACCGGCGGCTGCTCTGCTCTTTGATCGGCGGCTGCTCGGGTTTCTCCAGCGTGTTCGGCGGGGTTAATCCAGATGTTTTTGCGGGTTTCGGTGTGTGTTCGCCAGGTTTTGCGGTGAGTGTTCGTCGGGTTTGCGGCGGCTTTTCCCTGCACTTCGACGGCCCTGTGGTGCTTGCTGAATACACTGCAGGGTCGCCGAAATGGGATCGCCGAATCGCACCTAATTGAAGAGAACGAAAAGTCACCGAACGTGCGGTGACTTTTCGATTCTTGAATAACCCTGATAAAGCTAGAATGTAAGTTTTTTGATATTGTGTAAGTAACACACACTAAACACAACAGTATATGCAGGAACCGATGAATAAGAAAGATAAATATATTCACGCTTGAACTTATTACATGTTATTGTTGAAGTGAAATCTGCCGAGACCAGAAGTGACTCAGCCGAGGCTCACATAAGATTCTATGGCTTATTTTTTTTTTTTTTTTAAGAAAGGATTTTACCAGGAAGGATACATTGAAATTTCTCTCGTTTTCAAGTATGTCCTGGGTGGCGAGTATGTACCTTTAGGCTAGGGTCGGACGAACGCATTCTGTGCAGACTGTGCGTCTGTGCACAACGGACGTACTTTCTGACTGACAAGGTAGTGGCCACGCAGTTCGTTTTTGTGACTGACGTTTTTTTTGACCGATGTAGATGGGAAATAAAATTAATATGAAAAACATTTTGTCCGTCAAAAATGCTGGACATATAAGGGTGGGGTCAGACGAACGCAGTGCGAACGTGTTTGCAGCCGCACTTTATTACGGCCATAGTAGCAGCAAATGACATCCAATGACGGCTGAAATACGAAGTCCGGCCGCACAAATGTTCGGCCGCACAACGCAAGCGGCAAACGAACACATTTTTTCGAGACCGTAGAACCGCTAGTACTGACGCACAGAGTGCGCTGCGTCCGAATAGCGGCGTGTGTGCGTGATTAGGAGACGTCAGACGCTGCTCATGTCTGGCCAACATAACGTCCAGACACCCAGTTTACTGGTTTGGATCCGTAAAAAATCACGGCTGAAATTGTGCATCGTATGACCGCTATCGCGTCTTCCGTGAAAAAATGCGTTCGGACGCATCAACGCACTTTTTGACAGTAGACGTGAAAAATGCGTTCACCTGACCCTAGCCTAAATGCAGTCCATCTGACTACGTTCCATTACTCACAAACAAAGCTATGCGGACGTGGTGCACTCCGCATGTCCATTCTAGCGGTTTTACGTTCTTGCCTAACTTGCGTCGGTTTGCCGCGTCCATTGTGCGTCCGCACTTCGTGTGTGGGTCTCTATTGATCATAATTGTACACATCAGAAAACCATTTAACAGCTAAAAAATAGGACTGTTAAATGATACTAGAGGAGCGGCTAAATGAAAAAAGTTAATTTATTAATCACCAATTAGACACTCCCAGATACGAAAAAATAAAAACATACATGGACAACAAGCATCGCAGGGTGTATTGGAAAAGAAACCAGTATATAATGGCGGTGCACAAATAATGTGAAGAAAAGTCAGTACAACGTATAATTCTATTAGGTGGGCTCCCGCAATAAAGGGAGAAGATTGGCACCAAAATTATAATCAGCAAGTAACGTTTCACAAATGGCACGCACAAACTGGCCCTAACCTGATCGAGCTCATGCTCAAAATTCTGTCCTCACCCTAGGAATGCAAGACACAACATTCACAACTCTAAAATCAAAGTTGGTGCATTAGCTCAACATATGTTTCGCCGACTGCGCGTCGGCTTGGTCTGGAGCAAAAAATAGTTGGTACTGCTGTATGTACCTCCCTCTTTTTTATTCAATATTTGGTCTAGAATTAACCAATCCATTGCCTCCAAACGATCACATGTCCCTCCTATAAACAACGCCATATAATTGGACCCATGTGACATACTCAAGCCTATCGCGTGAATGAATGAAAAAGAAAAAGTAAATCGTGAGACGATCATGAGCAATTGACGCGCATGAACAATCAACTATTGTTCATGCGCGTCAATTGCTCATGATCGTCTCACGATTACTTTTTCTTATTCTCAATATGGTCTGTACCGGATATTATAACCATTCGAGATTGGTTGGTGTTGTTCTTGTGAACTTTGTTGATACGGACGGCCGTCTGTTTATCCCTTATTTACGCTAATGTCTATTCTCAGCGATTTCTATTTGCCATTTGGACACCATGTGACTCTTCATTCACACGATGGGCTTGAGTATGTCACATGGGTCCAATTATATGGCGTTGTTTATAGGAGGGACATGTGATCGGTTGGAGGTAATGGATTGGTTAATTCTAGACCAAATGTTGAATAAAAAAGAGGGAGGTACATACAGCAGTACCAACTATTTTTTGCTCCAGACGAAGCCGACGCACAGTCGGCGAAACATATGTTGAGCTAATGCACCAACTTTGATGTTAGAGTTGTGAATGTTGTGTCTTGCATTCCTAGGATGAGGACAGAATTTTGAGCATGAGCTCGATCAGGTTAGGGCCAGTTTGTGCGTGCCATTTGTGAAACGTTACTTGCTGATTACAATTTTGGTGCCAATCTTCTCCCTTTATTGCGGGAGCACACCTAATAGAATTATACGTTGTACTGACTTTTCTTCACATTATTGGTGCACCGCCATTATATACTGGTTTCTTTTCCAATACACCCTGCAATGCTTGTTGTCCATGTATGTTTTTATTTTTTTCGTATCTGGGAGTGTCTAATTGGTGATTAATAAATAAATTTTTTTTCATTTAGCCACTCCTCTAGTACCATTTAACAGTCCTATTTTTTAGCTGTTAAATGGTTTTCTGATGTGTACAATTTGTAGGTCAGGTTCAATCCTGAGTTAGAGGCAGTGCTGCCCTTACTTTTTGGTAGGGACAGGTGATTGTTATTTGGAGTGACTCTGTAGGTCACAGGGTTTCCCCATTTTCTTTAATTCTTTGGACTTTGATCATAATTGTATGCTATCACGGAAGTGAACACTGTGCTCGTCTATCTCGAGCCTTAGGTGTCTTGCCCAAGGATACTTACTGGAGAGGTGCTCTTGCCAGGATCGAACCTGTGTCTCCACAATCTCTCTCTATGGCTTACCCCAGTGGTTCTCAACCGCGGTCCTCAGGTTCCCCATACAGGCCAGATTTGAATCACTTGGCTGCTAAGGACACACTCAGCTCGTCCTAGCACAGGAGGCAGCAATCGGACGGTATTTCTGCCGATCGCTGCAGCCCCCCGATGCGGGCTGACTTCGTGAATGTCAGGCCAGCATCCGGGACCCCGGCGGGCACAAATAGTGTCATTGCGCCGGGCGCAATGATGTCTATTCAGGCACCCCCCCTGCCAGTGCGGGGAAGGTGCTTGAAGGGGAGGTCCTTCAGACCTCTCTCCCTCCCCATCCGTATGGGGCACAGGTAAAAAGCAGGCACCGCTTTGAAGGGCACAACCTGCCCTTCCAAGCGGTGGCTGCCTTTAAAATCCTTAGGGGCTGGATCGCAATTTGGCGCCAACAGCATGATGACTTCAGTTCTGGAGTTAACCCCTAGCTGCCACCTATGGTGGAGATAATGGGATTCCAATGAACACCCTATCTCCCGATCCGTGGCAGCTAGGGGTTAATGCTTGGTATCGTTGGAACGGCCAGAGCATGGCCTTTCCAATGATATCAAACATGACCATGTAAAAATGTAATAAAAAAATATTAAAAATTAAATTAAAAAAAAAAAAAATTTAAACAAAATAAAAAAAGTGTTTTTTTTCTTTTATTAATGCAGCAATATTGTTCCCATTTCAATGTGAACAATGATGCTGCACTAAGGTTTTTTTCTATAGGGGCGTTTGCTAAACATCACGTAATTTCCCCCCCAAAAAAATGTAATGAGTCCCCATTTCTAATTTTTTTTAACAAGCGCACCCCATAGAAAATATAACCGCAAAGGCTCGCATGATAAATTGTGAAATAAAAACACTTTACACAATGTAGATGATAGAAAATTCTAGTTTACATGCATTTTTTGTTATAATATTCAGGCAGGACAGGATCTATACATATAATAATGATATATTATGAATCTGCAGAGTCTGCCGGAAAGAACGATATATAATGTGTCTGGGTTGTATAATAAAATGTGACTTCAAATCGTTTAAACGTGATGAGCGAAATCGGTAAAAATGAGCTCAGCACACAGCGGTGAAATGGCTCAGCAGCGAAAGGGTTAAGGATCACCTTGGGGAAATGCAGACTGAATCCTTCAATCACTGAGCCTGTTAGGGGTACTTGAGGACCGTGGTTGGGAACCAATGATCTACTAGGTTATACATGTTAGGGACTGCATTAGAATTGTCAGATCAGCCCTGTTTCCTGGACACATTACAATTTCATGCAAAGGAAGGGCACAGGGAAGGTGCAGCCCTGCAACATGTATCATTCATTCGAAAAGGGAAATCAGGTACCAACTCAGGTGAACTGGGGTGCCACTTTGATTTCTTCCTTTCACTATATGGAGTTTACATACTGCATGAATAAATTATGTGTCCAGGAAAACATGGAGGATCTGGGAAACATCCACTTACCCTAAAGTTGTCTCAAGCTACAGTCTTTTTGTACCTTAGGAGACCTTTTCATGTAGTGCACACAGTGAGTATTAAACTCTTATGTTATGCCACCCATTTACTTTCTTTAGGATTACAAAAGCCCTTTTTACTTATTTGGCTTTTATTTCTTGAATTTCTGGAAAAAAAATCAATAATGATCTTTTCATGTATTATTCAGTCTACTAAATATTATTTTCTTGTGTCCACAAATT
Organism: Leptobrachium leishanense; assembly: GCA_009667805.1. NCBI lineage: Eukaryota > Metazoa > Chordata > Amphibia > Anura > Megophryidae > Leptobrachium > Leptobrachium leishanense. The sequence goes on from CM019074.1 coordinate 15,817,982, forward strand.
GAAAATGTAATTGTATTTATAACAAAAAAGTAATTTTTCAAAGGTCTTTTTAAAAAAAAAAAAAAAAAATATGGACCCAAAACAAAGCAAGGTATATAGTTATATAGGCTGAAAAAAGACATGCGTCCATCGGGTTCAGCCTCTCCCACATAACCTACTGCTGTTGATCCAAAAGAAGGCAAAAAACCCAGTCTGAATGCTTGCCAATATGCAACATACTGGGAAAAAATTCCTTCTTGACCCCAGAATGGCAGTCAGATTTCTCCTTGGATCAAGAAGCTTTTACCCACATATTAAAAATTATAACCCTTAATATTCTGTGTCTGCAGGAAGTCATCCAGTCGTTTTTTAAAAGTCTGTACAGACTCTGACCCAACCACCTCAACAGGCAGAGAATTCCACAGCTTTATTGTTCTCACCGTAAAATAACCCTTCCTATGCTTTAAGCTAAATTTTCTTTCTTCCAGTCTAAATGGATGACCCCTTGTCCTATGTATAGTCCTGTTAATGAATAGGTTATCAGACAATGGTTGATAATGGCCCCGTATATATTTATATAAGGTTATCAGATCCCCTCTAAGGAGCCTTTTCTCTAAACTAAACAGGTTTAAGCTTGTTAGTCTTTCCTCATAACTTAACCCTTCCATCCCCCTTATTAATTTAGTTGCCCGTCTCTGCACTTTTTCTAGCGATATAATATCTTTTTTTAAGACAGGTGCCCAAAATTGCACGGCATATTCAAGGTGCGGCCTGACCATTGATTTATACAGAGGCAAAATTATGTTTTCATCCCGTGAGTGAACTCCCCTTTTAATGCATGCCAGTACTTTGCTGAACACACAAATTAGAAGAGCGGAGCAGGGGTGACTATATCGCTCTAGAGCAGGGGTGACTATATCGCTCTAGAGCAGGGGTGACTATATCGCTCTAATGCAGGGGTGACTATATCGCTCTAGAGCAGGGGTGACTATATCGCTCTAATGCAGGGGTGACTATATCGCTCTAATGCAGGGGTGACTATATCGCTCTAATGCAGGGGTGACTATATCGCTCTAATGCATACAGATAATAAGTATAACCCAGAGGCACTTCAATGTAACAAAACTTTATTAATCACAACATGCATGAAGCACAAACATATTCAAATCCTTGCGCAGTATAGGCCCAATAAACATGCAGGAGGGAGCAGGTCCTGTGAATTCATAAAGCTCCTATCAGAGCAATTGTTAATCACAACAAGGGGTCGCTTTATTTCAAAAGTGTCATTTTATTTGCCCCCTGGATCCTCTATAGCAGTGTTTCCCAAACCTGTCCTAAGGACCCGTTGTCAGGCCAGGTTTGCAGAATATGTGAAGTGAAGCACAGCACAGGTGATATGATTGCAGGATTCAGTCTGCATTTCCCCAAGGCGATCCTTAAAACCTGACCTGTTGGGGGACCTGAGGACAAGTTTGGGAAACCCTGCTCTGTAGGTATTTTAGTGTAATAATGATGCTTTATATAATATATTTTTTGTTTTATTTCCATCACATTCTACTTCTACAACAATACTTGATTTATTTTAGAAATGGTGTGAACGAAAAATCTTCATTAAATCCCTTGGAATCTAGTTTATAAATCCCCATGCTCTTATCGTCGCAGATCAGCCATGTTTCCTTGGACACATATAACTTTCTCATGCTGATAGGCACTGGACAGATTTTAATAACAAATCGATAAAGAAAAGGAGACTATGTATGAGAAATGAATAACTTTATTTTAACATTTTACTTTTTATCTTTACACCTAGAGTTGCCAGATCTGCCATGTTTTCCTGGACTCCTCCTAACTATTTCATTCAGGGTGTGAGTGCCTGGAAACGTGCTGCCCTGCAACATGTATAATTTATTTATTTATAAAGGATTTTACCAGGAAGGATACATTGAGATTTCTCTCGTTTTCAAGTATGTCCTGGGTTCGAGAACATTGAGTGGTTACAGAAATACAAAATAGTAAAATGCAAGATATTAACACAAGACCAAATATACAGATTAACCGAAAAATAAATATATGTAGGAAATAAAGTCATTATGTTACATGTTTACAGGTGCATTTCGTATTGAGGTATGTTAATAGGGAAGTCCTAAGGGACTTTAGACTGGGGGAAGATTTGACGGTGTCTGGGAGGTTATTCCATATTTGCGGTGCTCTGTAGGAAAATGAGGATCGAGCCACTTTCTTTTTGTATTGTGGTATTGCAAGTAAGGTGCTGGTCCTGGATCTGAGGTTATAGGATGAGGGAACTGCCGGGGAATCAGCATATTCAGGTAGGGTGGTAGCTTCCCAGAAAAGCTCTTAAACACCAGGTTGGAAAGGTGAAGGGTGCGTCTATAGTCCAGTGATGGCCAGTTTAGTTCTTTTTTAACATGTCACAATGGTGGGTCATGTAGTTACATTGTAGCACAAAGCGACAGAATGAGTTCTACAATGTAGTAAGTTTATGAAGGTGTGTTTGCGGGGCGGCTGCATACACTACATCTCCGTATTCACTTGATGCATGTAGGAGATTAAGGCAAGAATTCCTTTGTGATTTCTTACCTGCAGCATATGTATTATACAGGCTGCGGGGTGGCATTTTTCATGCAATACCCATCAACATGAATAAATTATGTGTCCAGGAAAACATGGCCGACCTGGCAGCCCTAGCTGGAATACAGCCCTAGGTTGGTGAAAGGAAATCCAATATAAATATTCCACTCATTTTTAGGGCTACATTCTGTCACTCTATTTTTTTTTACATTATTGAAAAGTAAAAGAATGTCATCTTCCCTGGATCCTAAGGCATTACTGTAAATTGACCTTAAGGCTAGGGTCAGACGAACGTGATTTCTACGGCCTGTGCGTCCGTGCAGTACGGACGTCCGTTAGTACAGAAGACACAGTAGTGGCCACACAGTCCGTTTTTTCACTGACGTATTATTTGACGGATGTAGGAGGGAAAATAAATTAAAAAGCAAAACCATTTTGTCCGTGAAAAATGCTGGATGTATAAATGCAGTCCGTCTGACCACGTTCCATCACTCACACACAAAGCTATGCGGACTCCGCGCACTTCGTGCGGCCGTTCTAGGGGTTGTACGTTCTTGCCTAACTTGCGTCCGTTTGCCACGGCCGTTGTGCGCCAGTGCGGATGTACTTTGTGTGTGGGACTCCATTGGCCTTTATGTTATGCTATCACGGATGTACTTTTGTGCGCCATCACTGACGTGAACGCTGCGCTCGTCTGACAGGAGCCTAAGTGCATTCCCTGCTGCCCAGCATTTTGTTTATGTATCACCAGTATGTGTTATGTGTAGCTGTATATGAACGCTCATGAACCATGTTAATACATAACCACAACCGAAATAGCTGCAGTTTCCTTTAGTACATTGACTTGTGTCACTAAAGGGTCTATTCACTAAGTGCTGAAACTTCAGGGAAATTTCAGTTCTTTTCACTTCGGCACAGTTCGGTACATTTCAGTGTTTCTATTTCGCTGACCTTTTAATGGCGTCACTATTCACCAAATGGTCACCGAAGATGGAGTTGCCCTAAGCCCCACAAAAAAGTTGAACTTCGCCGCAGTGACCATGGCAAATTTCTCCGAACTGCAAACCCCCCACCAGAACTCTCCTCTCTCCTAATAGGTGTTTAAACTAATTAAATTTTATTAAGATGTATCTAAATTAATATTTTTTTTTTTTTTTAAATAAAAAGGAATGAAATAGTTTGTTGCAGAATTAAAAAAAGTTTTTTAAGAAATTGGGAAACAAAACTTTTGTTTCAAAAAACAAATAAATACAAAAAGGTCTTCTAAAAAAATAAATTTACATTAGGCCCCGTTCACACTGTGATTTATCGCGCGAATTTTGCCGCGCTATGTAGCATCTGCAATGCATTTCAATAGAGCTGTTCACCTCTTGCCGCACGGCGTCGCGTGATGTCACATGTTGTGCATCACGGTAGCATGTTGCTGGTACATGACCCTTTTTTTTGCGATTTTGATTGGCGGTGCTTTGCAAAACCGCGACGTCGCGAATATGAAAATTGCGCGATTTTTCATATCGCACAGTGTGAACAGGGCTTAGCTTTTTGCTGAAAAAGAAAATAAACGGTCTTTTTTTTAAAAAAAAAAAAAGCTTTCTTTTTACATTGAATCCTATGGGATTCGCTGATTTAAACCTGTTGAACTGAAATAATGAAAATCATGGCATTTTGTCAACACTTCTGTGCAGTTCGGCGTTCTGTGAATAGATTAACCATTTTCCCTATGGGACAATTTCACTGCAGCAAAAGACTGCTGAACTGGGGCGAACTGCACCGTATTTTGCTGTCAATTCGCCTGTATTTGGTGGGTAATCCATGTCATCATTTAAGTTGCTGGCCCCAATGAAGAATCATGGGAGTTGTAGTTCATGAAGAGTCAGAGTAATGGGTTCCCAGGCTATATTTGCTTTCCTTCCTATTATGCAACCGATGCGATGAAATCCGCTTTCATGTGCGCGGCAGCCTCATCAAACATTCTGTTTTATTGCTTTTAAAGATATACAATATCCCAGGAGAAGGGGGGATGAAGAGAAGACAGGGTAACATTGCGCAGATACCATTCCAACATTCCCATGAAGTCCTACAAAGAGGAGAACTTAATGTTGTCAGTAGTGTGATATTATTTATCAGGAGCTGAGAGCAACAGAGTAGGAGTAAATATTAGCTATACATTTTGCTTTGTCTCGTCTTGGAATTAAGTTCATGAAGGCCAACAGGCTGAAACGTCGCTAAAGCACTGCTGTGTGTGAGGTTCTAATAAAGATATTACAAGTATCCAAGAGTACGGCTGCTTTTTTGTGTGGAGTGGCAACCTCAGGTATCGAGTGCGCCATGGAGTAGATACACCCCTATACAAGTGACTGCTGTCTTATTATTTAAGTGACAGCAAAAAAAAGTTTATCAAATGAGCCCAGCTTGTTTTGGGAATGACACTCAGGGTTATTCAAAGAGATTGCTGGCGAAAGGTAACTGAACGCTGAAAATCAGCGTTCAGTTACCTTTCCTGGCCATTCGGCTATTCAGAGAGCGGGCAATTCGCTAAATGTTGGCAAATTGCCTGCACGTACAGTGCCTGTTCGAGGGCAGTAAAATCCCCATAGCTTCGTCTATTCAGAGAACAAAAACCAGCAGTGAAAAGTTGCCGAAATTCGGTTTATTCAGGCGAATCCCATAGGCTTCAATGTTAAAAATATTCCCGTTTTAATACAATATCTAATAAACCATTTATTATTCTGCAGTAAAAAGTCTCTTTATTTATAGATTTTTTTTGGGATCTTTTCGGCATTTTTTTTGCACATTTTTTTCCCTTTTTTTTTCTTATTTATTAAATGTTTTTTTTCTTTTTTCTGTAACAGCCCTTTTTATTATCATTCATTGGATCTTATATGTAAATTTCAGACATTTTCGTTCAGTAGTTTCTTTGCAAACAGCGTTTTACTTTTCAAACGTTCAAGCAGACTTTTTTTTTTTTCACTCCATTCGTCTGCGGTGTCGGGTTTTTCCGGCGGCGGCTCTGCACTGTGATCGGCTCCTGCTCGGGGTTTGGCGGGGTTAATCCAGATGTTTTTGCCGGTTTCGGTGTGCATTCGCCTGGGTTTTGCGGTGAGTGTTCAGCATGTTTGCAGTGGCTTTTCCCTCCATTACGACGGCCCTGTGGTGCTTGCTGAATACACCGCAGGGTCGCCGAAATGGGATCGGCAAATTGAAGAGAAGGAAAAGTCACTGAACGTGCGGTGGCTTTTCGATTCTCTTTGAATAACCCGGACTGTCTCATTAACCCCCACAATACCTTATTCTGGCTCTCAGCTCCACTACATTCCAGATAAAATTAAATTAAGTGATTGCTGGGGATTCACAACAGCTGCAGCGGCTCAGAGCTTGCCGTGTGTTAATCCTGTGTGGATATTAAGTTTCCCCACCTATTCGTCGATACAAGAACAGATGAATGTAAACATGGAAAATGTGGGGCTGCTGGCACATCATCCTGAAGACCACAAGTTTTTGTAATCATACGGCGATGACTCCTTTTCGTGGTTTGAGCAGCCCAGGGAATTCTTGGTTGTGACATGCGAACAAGTAAATCACGTGCCACTTCCCAAAAGTTTGTAACCAGCTTCTCAAAACAAGTATAATTCTCACGCTCCTATGCCGACTCATTTCAGGGGCAACTAATGATGTTGAGTTGTTTCAACCTACCTGCTTGCAAACTATTGTAGGTGCTCAGCCTTTTTATAACATATCTTCATTATATGATTTTTTTACCAGAGCCACCCCTAGCATTTACAGGCCTTGGGTGAGAAACTTGTGTGGGGCCCCTGGCCATACTTTCAACACCACACACCACCTTTTTCCACACACAGGTACACATCTAGAGGAAAATATTTTCTTAACTAAACATACCAGACAAAAACAAAGCACATGTAAGATATCAGCAGCATCAAATAAACATATATATATATATATATATATATATATATATACAGTGGCAAGAAAAAGTATGTGAACCCTTTGGGATTATGTGGAGTTTTGCATGAATTGGTCATAAAATGTGCTCTGATCTTCATCTAAGTCACAACAATTTGAAAAACAGTCTGCTTAAAATAATACAACACAAACATTATATGTTTTCATGTGTTTATTGAACATAACATGTAAACATTCACAGTGCAGGGTGGGAAAAGTATGTGAACCCCTAGCCTAATGACTTCTCCAAGAGCTAATTGGAGCCAGGAGTGAGCAAACCTTGAGTCCAATCAGTGTGATATTATTGGATGTGTTGCTGAAAGCTGTCCTGCCCTTTAAAAACACACACCAGTTTTGGGTTTACTGGTTTCAAGAAGCACTGCCTGATGTGAACCATGCCTCACAGAAAAGAGCTCTCAGAAGACCTACGATCAAGAATTGTTGACTTTCATGAAGCTGGAAAGGGTTACAAAAGTATCTCAAAGCCTTGATGTTCATGTGTCCACGGTAAGACAGACTGTCTACAGATGGAGAAAGTCCAGCACTGTTGCTACTCTCCCTAGGCGTGGTCGTCCTGTAAAGATGACTGCAAGAGCACAGTGCAGAATGCTTAATGAGGTAAAGAAGAATCCTAGAGTGTCAGCTAAAGACTTACAGAAATCTCTGGCACATGCTAACATTTTTGTGGACACATCTACTACAATAAGGAAAACATTCAACAAGAATGGAGTACATGGGAGGACACCACGGAGGAAGCCATTGCTGTCCAAAAAGAATATTGCAGCACGTTTGACGTTTGCAAATGAGCACCTGGATGTTCCACAGCACTACTGGCAAAATATTCTGTGGACAGATGAAACCAAAATTAGTGTTGTGTGTTTTTTTCCAAACCACTCGTGTGGAGAAAAAAAAGGCACAGCACACCAACATCAAAACCGCATCCCCACTGTAAAACATGGCGGAGGGAGCATCATGGTTTGGCGCTGCTTTGCTGCCTCAGGGCCTGGACGGATTGTTGTCATTGATGGAAAAATGAATTCCAGAGTTTATCAAGACATTTTGCAGGAAAACGTAAGACCATCTGTCCGCCAACTGAAGCTCCGCAGAGGATGGGTGATGCAGCAGGACAATGACCCAAAGCATACAAGTAATTGAACAAAACAAAATCCGCCTTCTGGAGTGGCCCAGTCAGAGTCCTGACCTCAACCCGATTGAAATGCTGTGGCATGACTTTAAGAGAGCGATTCACACCAGACATCCCAAGAATATTGCTACACTGAAACAGTTTTGTGAAGAGGAGTGGTCCAAAATTACTCCAGATCGTTGTGCAGGCCTGATCTGCAACTACAGGAAACGTTTGGTTGAGGTTATTGCTGCCAAAGGAGGGTCAACCAGTTAAGTCCAAAGGTTCACACTTTTCCCACCCTGCACTGTGAATGTTTACATGTTCTGTTCAATAAAAACATGAAAACATATAATGTTTGTGTTGTATTATTTTAAGCAGACTGTGTTTTTCAAATTGTTGTGACTTCGATAAAGATCAGAGCACATTTTATGACCAATTCAGGCAAAACTCCACGTAATCCCAAAGGGTTCATACTTTTTCTTGCCACTGTATATTACACAAGATACCAGAAACTCCTTTCGAAAAATAGAGGATGCAAGGCAAAATAAAAAATATTGTGCAAGACCCAGAGAAGTATACATAATCCAAGGAGTAGCCACACTCAAAAGCTTAAAATCCCAGAATTTATTATTATGAATTAAAAAAAGATTACCGGCATTTCGGCTCTCTTGGGTGCCATTATCAAGGTTCATTATAATACATTTTAAAATAAATTTGTTATAATAAATTTTGTGTGGGGTTTTTTTTTTTTTTTTTTTTAAGCTTTTGAGTGCGGCCACTCTTTGGAATAAATATATAATCACCCAGAGGAAACAGGGTTAAGACGCCTAGTATGGGTAAAATTGCACTATATTAGAATAGATTTCACAATACACACATAACCCCACAGTAAAACAAAAATTTGTGAAGGATTGAATGCATAATATCTTCTTATTTGGGAAGTGCCTACCGTATTTTTCGGACCATAAGGCGCACCGGGTTATAAGGCGCAATATCAATGATCGACTGCTAACCGGGTTTATTTTCATACATAAGGCGCACCGGGTTATAAGGCGCACTGTCGATTTGTGAGAAATGACCTTATGGACCTTATGGTCCGAAAAATACGGCGGCAGCACAACATGGGACAGTGAGTGAGTGATGCCGCCGCTGACCACGCCCACACGCATGCGTCCACTTGAACCAGCGCGGGATTAGGGCGCGTGTGTGTCGTGTGGGCAGATCATCAGCCTGGCAGGAACAAATTGTTCGCTCTCCTTCAGCTTCCACCAGGACCACCCAGACACCAGGTATGTGCCTGCCTGCCTGTCCCAGCCGGCTGAAGGGGCGGCCTGCTTTCTCTACGGAGAGCACTGTGGAAACACCGGCTTGCTGGAGGTCCTCACACCCCAACCTCCTTAAGTGCAAAGGTCCTGAGCCAGCAGGAAGAAAGTGGGGTTGGTATCCTGCAGCTCCCACCAGGCTCAGCCTTCCCAGGGCTGGCGGGGGACAGGGTGCTGGGGAGGGCCCAGGGCAGACTTCACCTCCACCCTCAGATAGGAAACTGACACACCTCCAGGCCGCCCCCCCCCAGCAAGGGAGAGGAAATTTTTGAGCGCCGTGTACCACATAAAGAAAACACAGCCATACATTAGGCGCACCGCAGTATAAGGCGCACTGTCGATTTGTGAGAAAATTTAAGGATTTTAAGTGCGCCTTATGGTCCGAAAAATACGGTAATTTAGAAGCGACAGAACCAATTCAAAAATACAAATATATTTCTGAACATGTACGCACGGGCCAGAGTGATAAATATCAATCATGTGTCCCTAAAGTATTTTACCAGGAAGGATACATTGAGATTTTTCTCGTTTTCAAGTATGTCTTGGGTTCAAAAACATTGAAATGTTACAGTCGTTACAGAAATACAAAGTAATAAAATGCAAGATATTAAAAAAAACCAACACAAATCTACATATTAACAGAAAATAAATATGTAGGAAATAGTCATTATGTTACATGTTTACAGATTCTAGTTCATCAAAGATGTCTGTCCTGTCCCTCCTTGTCCCTACTCTTGTACGTCATCAGGGGGTAACCCTATAAAGCGAGGGGCAAAGAAAAAAAAAAGGGAGGGGGTAATTTAGCACAGGGCTCAAAATTTCAAGTCCTGAGCTACTAGCCAGGCCTTAAGAGTTACTCGCCACTAGTTGCCCCACCTAACTCTTTTCCAGCATTGCCTCTGCATTCCCACTCGCCCTCATGTAATTTCCACTCGCCAAATGCGAGCAGGCGAGTGGAAATTTTGAGGCCTGATTTAGCGCAACCCCCTACTCTTGTTACCACAAACACAAGATTTCTATCCTGTCGCTGTTTCCCTACTGCTAGTATACAATGTAGCCAAACAGGAGACTAGAAGTGCAATGAAACTGTCCATCAATTAATGAAAAATATACCCTGACAGAGTAACCAACATTTATTTTTTCCTCTGGTTGATTTTATATATATATATATTATATATATATATATATATATATATATTATATATATATATATATATTATATATATATATATAATATATATATATATATATATATAATTCTTTTTGAATTTGTTATATCTGGGTCAAGTCCCATAGTAGTTTGGGTATTCTCCTGCTGGTTTTGCAAACCGGTAGGGGGATTGTATTGATAAACACAATAAGAACATTTCATTATTTTTTTTTTTAGCGTTAGTGGTCCTTTAAACAATACTGTCCTAAATAAAAGGAATGCTTATTTGTAGTTCACAATTACTATCTCAACAGATTGCAACTGTGAAGGCTGGTAACAAGGCTTCCCTGCATATTGTGGAAAGTTGATTTTCAATGTCTTGAAATTTCTAACGCATATTATGGTGGTTTTCATACTGTTTATTTTGTTTACTTTTTGTTTCAGAATAGTCGGTGGCTGCTAGGAGCGATCTGATACCTATCCTATACCATCCATTTTATCACCAGTACATGAAAACAGCTGACCAAGTAAGGGGCTAGCAACATTTACAATAATTTTATTATTTTTCCCAAAAAAGTGAAGCCCCTGTAACAGCCTCGCCGGTGTAATAGCCTCATTCCCTAGTGGATGAGTTGGATTGGTGAAATGAGGGAATGCATTTTATTGTCAGTGCACATGCCTCTCGGGGGAATTATGTATTATTTTTACACGATAATTGTTCACATTTAGTATCGGTGGAAAGGCCAGACTCTGACCTTTCCGATGACACCTCCCTTGACCTTGTGTGGTGTAAAAATCAGACGCAGGGGCAGGGTTTTAAAGATCCCCTGGCGCTCCTTGCTACAGTGCCGCGAGTTTAGGTTTTTGATGGAACATTGCGTAATAATGCAGTGTATCATCGCCTCCACACATGCTGGTGACCTGGGAAATGAGATGGTGAGTTAGCACAGCACCTCTGTTTACTTTTTATAAATGAAAAGTGAACAATAACGCTGTTAGAAAAAAAGAGGAAAATTTTATTATTTACTTTTTTACATTTACATAAAATCTGGTCATGCCATTGCTCTGGCCATTCCAGTATTTCCGCACATGACCATGTAGCTGCTACGGTTCCAGAGATTCAGGGGTCCAAATGACCATCAGCGAAGACAGTTATCATTTCTCTGGGCCAATCATGGGGCATGGGCCTGGAGCTGCAGCTCCAATCAACCCTATATTAATCCAGCCCTGCATACAGCCATCTCACGCTGTCTGCTAACCAGTTGGCTTTTTTATCTCTTTGCAGCAGTTGACATAAACACGCTTCCTTAGGCCACCAGGGCCGAATCCACTTGCTCTATCGAGATAATCCATGTTAATTTTTTCATCTGAATGAGACACTTTAATTATGCCTTTGCAGTGCAATTTTTTTTGATCGGCAATCCCTATCCCAACGACACAAAAGATGTGATTGTGTCTGATTTAGCAGTGTTTATTGATTCTGAGCCCGGACTTGCTGCTCTGCAGATTTCTTGGCTTTGCTGCGTTCAGTATCATGCGGCAAGATCCTCCAAAACAGTTTTATTACCAAGAGCAATGTCTTTCAGCCAAGAAGCTTTAACGCAAACTAAATAAATAAACCATTCCATGTTGGAAACCAAAAACTAAAAAAAAAAAAAAGAATAAAAACTTGTTGGGCAATGTTCAGCAAATGCATTTAATTATCTGCTGAAGACACAAAAAAAAATGCAGAAACCCACAACACCTTTGCCAGTAAATCCCACGTATCCCTGTAAATTCCCCAAATTAGTTGTATCCAGTAACTGATAAATTTCAAGCGTATTCCTGTATTCCAGGCGAAATGTAAACGGAACATAAGATATCCAATATCTTAGATAAAAATAACATGCACACACTATCTTTAAACATACACACATTCAGATACAAAGTTATTTATATTCAGAATTCTGTTACTATAGAAGGATGTAAATAAATAAAATATAGTAGCATTAATTGTATATATTACTTATGTGGCAATGAGTTCTTTAATGTTGCACAGATTTAATTCCAGTAGAGAGTTGTTTGTATGCCTTTTATTTCTTACCACTCAGGGTCAGTTAAACAAACATTCCTAGATGTAATCTGGCTGCAAAAGAATAAACAGTAGAACGTGCAGTGCTTTAATCCATTGGCATAAAGTGATCATATATTCATGAAGAGGAGGGGCTCATTTAAAAGGATATCATTAAAGTGATATTTTAGACACAACGGCCATTTAACGTATTTTAAGTGGTCATTGTGAGCTGTGACAGCCTTCCAAAGTGGAGAGCTTTGGTCAGCCTGGAAGGCTGTCAATGAGCCCAAACTGGATAGCCTTTCTGTCTGTTGCAGCGCTTTGCATTGTCAACCACCTAAGGCCTGTTGATGCCTCTGCATCGAGATTTATAGGCTTGGGTGAACACTGGAGTGAGCATCAAGACGGCAACTGACAGAGTTGCTTTGAGGAAGAAGTAGATGGCAAGAGTTGAACATTAAGGGATACCCACTAAAGAAAAAGTGAGTTTACAAAGCAATTTTAACCCTTTCACTGCTGAGGACGTCCTCATTGACTTCTAAGCAAAGATAGGGGTGGAGATGGGGGGTTCATTTGATCCCCCAATATCTCTCGACTGATGGCAGCTAGCAGGGTCTTGTTTGGTATCATTAGAAAGGCCAGAGCATGGCCTTTCCAATGATACCAAACATGACCATGTTTAAAGTAAAAAAGAATAAAAAATAATAATAATAATAAACAAACAATTTTTTTTTTTTAAGACTTGAAATGGCTCAGCAGTGAAGGGGTTAAGGTAAAAACAGGGGGAAGAGGTCTGGATGGGAGTCATGGGTGGAGGTGAGATATTTACCTTTTACTGCTATAAATTCAATGCAGTACTGCACTACACCATACTTAAAAGAACATTTTACTAAAATGTTCCTCCCCCGTTCCCCCCTTAAATAATTGTGCAGATCCTGTTGACAGCGCACGCAGCACCAGTCCTCGTCTGCCATCTCCCAGAATGCCTGCTGCTCTGCCCATTCGGCTCTGCTGACATCATTGGTCTCTGAGTTGGTCCCCGACAGGCGCGATACTCAAAATCCCATCTGCCGAGTGACCGCTGCGTAGACGGAGGACACTCCTCTGCTTCACACAACAATATTGGCCTAACAGGGCAGGGAGGGGAGACACTCCACGTAGCCTGACCACTTAAACTAAAATGTAAGAGTCCTTTATTCACTAATTAGAGGAGCCTTCCCCTGATGTTTGAACAGTTACAAGTATTTATAAAGAGCAAACAAATTCCTTAGCGCTGTACAATGTGAGAGCCAAAATAACAAATATACATACACGTTACACACGCCGAACAGTAGGAGGGAGGACCCTGCTCGAGAGCTTACAATCTAAAAGGAGAGGGGTGACACATTAGGTGAGGGTAAATAGAGTATGTGAAGTAGCGAGTGCATGTGGGCTGAATGCGAAGATGAAGCAAGAATGTACAGTGGGGGATCATGGAATGGGTATATAGAATGGGTAGATGTATGTTTATAATATAGACATTTTAGCTGTTAGAAGTTTTATATTTTATTCTATATTAATTTAATTAATTTTATAAATTATTTAATAATACCCATGTTTCCCCGGCTGAGGCCGTGCATGGTGGCGGGTTGGTCAGATCCTTATACTGTGTGAATGGTTTGATGATTTTGCTAACAAGACTGCAAATACGCACATCAAACAGAACAATAGCCAGAGACACCACCGTTTCATTTAAAGGTAATGAAGTCTAATGTATTTTTATTAGTGTAATATCCCTTTTAAGTGCATCCAGGGAACCACAAATCCTAAAATAATAGTTGGTCCCTCCTATCCTTAGGGGGATTGTCTGCTGTATATGCAGCAGGAAGGTTCTCCTTTTTTTTTTTTCGATGCCTGCTCAATAATTAATGAAGCCTTTGGATCAGTGTTAAACAAACAGGCTAATGCTAACATTGTGTTTTATTTGGCAAAGCTACAGAAAAACAACCTAAAATCTGGTGAATGAATCACCCTCTTCATAGAAGAGCAAGACTTCCTACACGCACAGTGCAAGAAATTTTAAATCGGAGCGGAAATAAATACATTAAAATGCCCATACACTCCAGAAAGCTTTGCTCCAGGTATAAAAAAAAAAAAAAAGTGGGGGGGATAGAATTTTACTTAATTGCACAATTACTAGTAAAACATTTAAGATCCCCACATGCCGTTTCAAAGGACATTTCCCCATGGGCTGTGTTGGAACAATTCCACAAGGACAACCAACTTCTGATTGAACTCTTAATAATGTCAATCAATAGAGATTAAAGGACCGCTGTTGCCAATGTAAACCGATCTCTGGTAACCTGTTCATTAATATAACTGTGCAAAACACAAGCGGTAACACGTTTTTGTTACAATGTAACAATGTGTGGAAAATAAATTGCTCTCAGGAGCCTCGGTAACCTTGTTTTGATGCCCGTTCCAAACTTTGCTCACTCATAGTATACAGGGTAATCCAGACATGGACCCCTCGCTCGAGGTGCCTAGAGGGGTGTCCGCTATAGCCTCCTGACGACGAAGTCTTACAAGGCCAAAATGATAAGTGGTTGCTGCACCTCTTGTCTTTTGCATTTTGGTTCTGGCTGCCCTTTCTGGGTTATCGCAGTCTGATTTGCATATGGAATGGGCTTCTCTAATGGCATCATCGAGTTAAAACCATAGGAGACCCGAGAGGGAACCAGCAGGCCATTTATGCTGTTGTCCGTTCTCAAGAGGCTCACAAACCTTGTGTTGTTGACTGTTCTTTGGACCTTCACAAACTTTGCTCACTCAAAATAAATTACACTCCTAGTATGTCAAAAACCAACTCCTAGGATGCAACACAAGTCAATATCATTGTACCCTTGACCTGAGAGGCACAACCTTACTTATTTATGTTCCCTTTTCCTTGTCACATTTTATTTACTACTACTATCCTATCCTTTATTTATATAGCGCCACATATTCCACAGCGCTGTACAAGTAGTTGATACATTAGAATGCCACACATGGATGATGACCTGATTCAGGGAGTCCCTGTTCCCAAGAAAACTTACAATCTATGAGATGTACAATTATCTTGTGAGGTAAGCGAATCCATATCGTCTTGCCCAAGGACACTCGCTGGTGGCGTCTTCTGAGAGGGATCAGGTCGTCTTTCCATGATTGTAGAGTGGTGACCTGGTGGTTAGGTTGAACCCACTTTTCGTAAAGTTGAGACTTCTCCACAGTTGTTTTGGATAGTTCTGCGGAATGGGATTTTAACTTTCTTCTCCATGTTCGAAGGATAGAAACGTTATCACTGGACTCCACAGCTGATATTGTGTGATCGTAAGTACCGTTAGGTGTCTTGGCCAAGGACACTTACTGGAGACGTGCTCTGGCCAGGATTCGAACCTGGGTCTCCACGGTTTTAGTGCAATGATCTTACCTCTACTCCATCCAGCCGGCACCTGATCAATATCTCTACTCTGTGTCCTATTCTGCCAAATACCTACTCTTTATTCATTATTCTCCCATGTCACATTACTCTTGAATACACCTATTAATGGAAGTAACTCCCCACCCATATCTGTGAGTGATGTCTTCTCCAACTCCTTGGCTATTAAAGGGAGAATGTTTACACCTTCTGTCATGGTCATGGCTAGCCTTGACACCCCAGATGACTGTAAACTCCAAATGTCACGATGCTCAGCCAGGAAAGTCATGACTGCCCTAGAATACAGACCCAGATACAACTCCTGTAAGCGCTATGGTTACCGACTCCAACAAAACAGAAGGTGAAAAGACTAGGAGTGCTAACATGGAGACGGTAAGCAGAATAATGTGCACCTGCAGATTTTCTCTTACCGTCTCCATGTTAACGACGTATTCCGGGGAAGGTGCTATTTCAGGAACGCAGCGCTAACCTCCCTGAAACCCACACTAGCTCTTCTGCATCACCGTGAGTATCCACTCCTTGAGTCCATAGGACTCCATGGAGGCTTGCTCTTCTGGGAGTAATCAGAGTGATCATGGAGGAAGACTAGGAACTAGTTGTTCCCAGTCTCCATCTACTCCTGGTGAGAAGAAGCGGTGGATCGCGCAGCCCTTTTCGCTGCGAGAGGAGAGGCGAGTATGGGATTCTTATGGGGGGGATTTGAAGCGTGTTAAATGATTTTGCGTTTGCAGAATCATTTAGCACCAGCTTTTAGGAGGTGTTAAAATTTGTTAATTAGCTTACCGAGAGTAAATTGCGCCAGGACCTTGTAATACCTCACCTATCGAGACGCTAAAGATAGTTTGCGCTCCTCATGTTAAGGATAGGAGACGCAAAGTACACTAAGCTCGCGCAAAACTTTTTCACCTGACTGTAGCGTCAAGATCGGAATATCGATAAACTTGCTTCTCCTTGCGCTAACGCTTACATGTCGAAAAGCTACATTAGCACCAACGATGGAATAGAGCCCTAGATTCACTACTTTACAGCGATCAAGATCGACCCTAAGAGCTGTCACCCAGCAGAGGTGGTAGGCAGCAGAACACCATCAGCGCCTGGCGCTGTTTAGAGCAAAAATCACACTCCTCTGACACGTAAACTAATAATAATAAAGGATCTCTACAAATCTGTGGTTTTACAGCCTAGAGGAGAGGTATGTATTTTAAAACTACACCTCCAGGGGAATTGTGATCCGCCTACAAATATATAGAATTATAAATCATTTTTTGAACCTTTGACCCAGGATTTGTATAGAAATGCACTAGTACTCCGTTATTGCCAGAGCCTGCACCCACACTGCTCTTCTCGTGTAGCTGCTTCATTTGCAGATGCAACAAATCAGCTCGGTTTATCTTTCTGTCAAAGCCTACCAAGGCCTACATTCCAGTAGTAGTTCTGCCGGTAGATCCGCATCTATGTTGGCATGTAGAGATGCTAGTGAGGTGCCATTGCTATGGTACCTGTGCAGACTGAAAAGGGCGATATGCAATAAATATTTAATTATGGGATTATGCTGGAATTTATATATATATATATATTATAAAAAAAATTCCAGCGTCCTGTTACTGCAGATTAACAGAACAGGCACAGTTTATGCTGGGTTTGTATATAATGTACAGAAACCCCCTGACTGTCGTTATCCGAACAGGCTCAAACAGTGCTTGGTTTGTATCTCTTGTTACAAATACACCCTGACTGCAAATTATCAGGCCAGGCTTGGAAAGTGCTGAGGTTTCATGTAATGTGCAGAGGCGCACTGGCTGAAGAGTATCAGGACAGGCTCAGTATCTGCTGGGTTTGTAAATGATGTACAGAAACCCCCTTAAATGCATATTAACAGGACTGGCTTTGAAAGTGCTGCATTTGTATGTGTCATGCAGAGACACCCTGACTGCAGAGTATCAGGACAGGCTCAGAGACAGTGCTTGGTTCGCGTTGTGTTTTTTTTCTTTCTCAAGACGCTCAGTTTAAACCACGTTGGTTTGTAACAGTGACTGCCATTATTAGCACTTTCATATTCCTAATGCTGGCGATAGAAGGTCCCAGGAGTATCTGCAGCCGCTTTCTGCTGATGTAGATTTTTTAGGTATCTGCCTTGGAATTGCGCCCGGCCCTGGGAAAAAAAAGGAAAAGGATAATTTCTTATCACCTGATATAGGCAATGCACAAGGGCGGTTTTAATGGCCTTGGAGCTCTTCTGTTTGCCTCCAGCAAGATATAAACATCGCAATGATCGCACCTAAACTGCTGCATGCAGGATTTTCATGCTACACAGGGGCATAGGATCTAAGGACCCCAGAATATTCAGTGAGGGGGACGGACCTGAGCAAGCCCCCTCCCCTAGCTATTCCAAATTCAGTCCTCCTAAAGGTATGTGCTCTGAAGCTTCAGATTCTGCTTTTCGTGGCTGGATTGGTGTCACACTATACCCAGCATGCACTCCTTAACCACAGATGGACAGCATGGACCTATTGATATATGGACCCTTCTACAGGTCGGGATGATACAATAGAATACTCAGAAAAGGGCCAGGGTTTGGGATTGGGAGAAAACCTCAACAACAAGGTCAAGAAGACGAGGTTTATAACAGGAGGACAAACCGGATTCTAGAGAGACAGAAGAGTAAACAGTTAGGCTAGGGTCCGACAAACGCATTTTTTTGCGTCGTCCGTGAAAAAGTGCGTTCGAACGTATTTTTTCACGGAATACGCGATAGCGGTCATACGATGCGCATTTTCGTCCATGATTTTGTACGGATCATCAATAAAACTTTTTTTTGCGTCTGGACGTTATGTTGGCCGGACATTGGCAGCGTCTGTCTCCTAATCACCCACACATGCTGCTAGTGGACGCAGCGCACTCTGTACGTCAGTACCAGCGGTATCACGTTCTCGAAAAAATGCGTTTGTTTGCCGCTTGCGTTGCGCGGATGCACTTTCGTGCGGCCGTACTTCGTATATTGCCCATCATTTGCTGCTACTACGGCCATGATAAAGTGGGGCTGCATGCGCGTTCGCACTGCATTCGTCTGACCCTAGCTTAAACAATGACGAGATCAAAACCGGAGAAACAAGTGACAGCAAAATGGACACACTAAGCGCCAATGAACTATGGCATGGCAATAAGAAGAGGCTGATATAAATACTCTAAGGGGACAGGGAGTCATAATTAGATTGGGAGGTAGGCCTGTGCTAGAAGGTCTGTGATGCATGCAGTGCATAGACAGTAAGATGACACATGCACTACGGAGTGTCAGTAAGATAACACATGCACTGTGTAACATCAGTAAGATGAAGCATGCACTGCATAGCATCAATAAGATGATGCGCTCACTGCGTAGCAACAGTAAGATGTGCATGCGCTGCATATCATCTGTAGGATGACACATGCACTGCAGGGTGACTGTAGGATGAGGCATGCACTGTGTAGCATCAGTAATATGACGCATGCACTGCATAGTGTCAATAAGATGATGCATGCACTGTGTAGCGGCAGTAAGATGGAGCATGGACTGGATAGAGTCTGTAGGATGACACATGTAGTGCAGGGAGTCTGTAGGATGATGCATGCACTGCGGGGCATCTGTAGGATGATGCATGCACTGCGGGGCATCTGTAGGATGATGCATGCACTGCGGGGCATCTGTAGGATGATGCATGCACTGCGGGGCATCTGTAGGATGATGCATGCACTGCGGGGCATCTGTAGGATGATGCATGCACTGCGGGGCATCTGTAGGATGATGCATGCACTGCGGGGCATCTGTAGGATGATGCATGCACTGCGGGGCATCTGTAGGATGAGGCATGAGCATCTGTAGGATGATGCATGCACTGCGAAGCATCTGTAGGATGACGCATGCACTGCGGAGCATCTGTAGGGTAACATATGCCCTGTGGAGCTTCTGTAGGATGAGGCATGCACTGCGGGGCATCTGTAGGATGATGCATGCACTGCGGAGCATGTGTAGGATGACTCATGCACTGCGGGCATCTGTAGGATGATGCATGCACTGCGGGGCATCTGTAGGATGATGCATGCACTGCGGGGCATCTGTAGGATGATGCATGCACTGCGGGGCATCTGTAGGATGATGCATGCACTGCGGGGCATCTGTAGGATGATGCATGCACTGCGGGGCATCTGTAGGATGATGCATGCACTGCGGGGCATCTGTAGGATGAGGCATGCACTGTGGGGCATCTGTAGGATGAGGCATGAGCCTCTGTAGGATGAGGCATGCACTTCGGAGCATCTGTTGGATGATGCATGCACTGCGGGGCATCTGTAGGATGATGCATGCCATGCACTGCAGAGCGTCTGTAGGATGACTCATGCACTGCGGAGCATCTGTAGGATGACTCATGCACTGCGGAGCATCTGTAGGATGATGCATGCACTGCGGGGCATCTGTAGGATGATGCATGCACTGCGGGGCATCTGTAGGATGATGCATGCACTTCGGAGCATCTGTTGGATGATGCATGCACTGCGGGCATCTGTAGGATGATGCATGCCATGCACTGCAGAGCGTCTGTAGGATGACTCATGCACTGCGGAGCATCTGTAGGATGACTCATGCACTGCGGAGCATCTGTAGGATGACTCATGCACTGCGGAGCGTCTGTAGGATGACTCATGCACTGCGGAGCATCTGTAGGATGACTCATGCACTGCGGAGCGTCTGTAGGATGACTCATGCACTGCGGAGCGTCTGTAGGATGACTCATGCACTGCGGAGCGTCTGTAGGATGAGGCATGCACTGCGGAGCGTCTGTAGGATGAGGCATGCACTGCGGGGCATCTGTAGGATGAGGCATGCACTGCGGGGCATCTGTAGGATGAGGCATGCACTGCGGGGCATCTGTAGGGTGACTCATGCACTGCGGAGCATCTGTAGGGTGACTCATGCACTGCGGAGCATCTGTAGGGTGACTCATGCACTGCGGAGCATCTGTAGGGTGACTCATGCACTGCGGAGCATCTGTAGGGTGACTCATGCACTGCGGAGCATCTGTAGGGTGACTCATGCACTGCGGAGCGTCTGTAGGATGAGGCATGCACTGCTGGGCATCTGTAGGATGAGACATGCACTGCGGAGCGTCTGTAGGATGAGACATGCACTGCGGAGCGTCTGTAGGATGAGACATGCACTGCGGAGCGTCTGTAGGGTGACTCATTATTATTATTTATTATTCTTTATTTATAAAGCGCCAGCATATTCCGCAGCGCTGTACAATAAGCACAGTATAGACAGGGTTACAATACATTGAACAACATTTGACAAACAGTACAGGAGGAGATGAGGGCCCTATTCCCGTAGGAACTCACAATCTGGGAGGGTTGGGGTTGGAAACAGGAGGAGAGGACTGTAAGGTGAGAGTGATTGATGGTTGCGTCAGTGAGTTGGGTGGTAGGCTTCCCTAAATAGGAATGTTTTCAGGGAGCGTTTGAAGGAAGAGAAGTTAGGGGAAAGTCTGACAGTACGAGGGAGAGCGTTCCAGAGAGTGGGGGCTGCGCGTGAGAAATCCTGCAGTCTATCATGGGAAGAGGTGATGCGGGGAGAAGCTAGGCGCAGGTCACTGTTTGACCTTAGGGAGCGGGCTGGGGTGTATTTGGTGATTAGTGAGGACAGGTAGTGGGGCTGAGTTGTGAGAGCTTTGTAGGTAAGGATAAGGATTTTGAACTTAATTCTGCAGTGGATGGGGAGCCAGTGAAGGGACTCGCAGAGGGGAGCGGCAGAGACAGAGCGGCGGGTGAGGTGAATTAGCCTGGCGGAGGCGTTCAGGATGGATTGTAGGGGGGAGAGGCGGGACAGAGGGAGGCCAGATAAGAGATTATTGCAATAGTCGAGTCGGGAGATTACTCATGCGCTGCGGAGCTTCTGTAGGATGACAAATGCACTGCGGAGCATCAGTAGAACGATGCATGCACACAAGTGTCACTGATAAGACGCAGCTAAGACACGAGTGAACTAGTGCACCATCAGAATGATACAAGTTCCCGCTCATCAGTCTGATGAAATCAGCAGTTACACACAGACACAGGGCTGGATGTGTTAAGTAGGCACAGCTAATAGTTGGGGTGTAGAATATTCGGTCACAAAAGCATGGGCTGTGGTGATAATTGGCTGCAGACAGTGGGTGTTGCAGAGGCTGGCACATAAAGATGGGTTACTGAATCAGAGACATTGTGTGATAGGTTAATGAGCCTGAGACACTATGATGAGTAAGGCAATGGACTATATAGACACAGCGGGTGAGGGGTTAAGTGGATTGACCAGAACCAGATAATAATCGTATGGGCCAAAGCAAAAGAATGTTATAATGTTTCATATTTACTCTTATAGCTACGTTCAGATGGTTGTTTAGAAAAAAGTAATTGTTTATAAATAGTACATGTTCCATGGATGTTTTTTACACCAGTATTGACAACACGAGTGTGAGCTCTTTATTATTGCGGGTACCTATGCAGTCACACAGGGAATGCATTCGAAACGTCCATATTTGCTTTTGCACTGCCTGACGAAAAGAAACAAGCTTTTCCAGCCATTTTTGGAGCACTTCTTACACCTATGATGATACAAACATAGTACAGATAGAATTCTGATTTTTATCCATTGGCTTTAAATACATACAGGGTTATTCAGAGAGCGGTGAAAAGCAGGAGAATGACTGGAGAACGGAAAATTCTAGGTCAACATTGCCAAACCAGAAATATTCTCCCATTCATGTCACTTTCCAAATCTGCTATTTTGACCGAGAATTTTCCATTCTCCAGTCATTCTCCTGCTTTTCGCCTCTCTCTGAATAACCCTGATAGCTTTTACTGGGTGTGACCAGAGAGAGCATATTGTACAATGAAAGGGTGGATCCACCGCCTAATATCATGGAGAAACGTTTGGTCCCAGACAGAGAAAGTAGGATCACTGTGAGTGAAATGCACTTGAGCTGTCAGGTCCTGTTCTGCAGCATTTTTTGTACTACCGCTTCTCACCAGTAGATGGCGATGCTACCAGTTTGGCTTTTTTTGCTGGACAGAGTGATAAAATTACTATTAAGATTTAACTCTTTGCTATCTGTACTCAGGGCGTGGGGGCTTCCTTATCAATGCAAAAGATTATACAGTAATAAAATGCAGAACAGGAGCATTTCGTATGTTCCCTATAGCAATTTGAGCTCATCTGAACATGTTTCACAGATTAAAAAAAAAACAAAAAACATTTATTAAGCCTTCTTAAAAAAACATATTTTTAGAAGCTTCCCACTGTTTGCATTGCATCTCAAGCAAATAACTCCTAAATAAAAGCATTCCAATAATTGGGACAGACTCCGGCCGTATAAACAGTGGAGGATATTTATCAATGTAAGAGGTTTGGAGAGGTCATAAATCATGCCTATGGTTTATGCGTGTTCATTTATAAATTAAGGCTTGAGCAAAGCGCCAGTAAGAGCCAATGTCCAGTCACTCTTTAGACTGGCTGAAAAATCACAGAATATCGTTTCCAAACATCTGGGGGTGCCGTGACTGCAAACCACAGATCTATTAACGGATTGCTTTCATCTCTCCAAAATGTTACTAAGCAAAAATTATTATATTTTTTCCAGAAAATAAAAATATTTTCAAAGCCTTGTCTGCATCTCACATGAACAGACAATGCAAAAGTCCACGTGGTGCGTACCTGTGAGTACCAGAACCACTCGCATTCTGGCCACAGCAACAGAAGGGTTAACCCTCTAGATTATCCAATACAAAGGATTTGTACAGCGAGCGATACACAGACCAGCGGCATTCGCATAATAGAGATGCAGTAAGAATAGGATGCCAAGGGATTTAAGTTTCTAGGATTTGGCACACGTTGCCGTTCGCATTAAGTATTGTGCGTGTGAGAGAGAGAGATTGAGCGAAAGGGAATTTATAGCTTGCTCATGATTTGCCAGGTCTACAATAGTGAAAATTAAGGCCTAACATGATGTATATCTATGCGGTGTTAATGTTAGTACATTAATAGATTACAAGCCTCTCTGGCACAGAAGACGTTAATGGACTATTGGGAGATCAAGAGATTCTCCTCCTGGATTGTTACTTTAATGCTATTTTGTTTTAACCAATTGAAGAAGTGTTTTTGCAGTTGTTCTTACTGAAGAGTGACTGACTCTGTATTGTCTCCTATTTCCCTTTGTTACTTATTTTATCTTCAATTGTCCCTCGTATCAGGAGCCGATCTGTATTTTCAGGGTGTGCGAGCGTATAACAAAGCTGCAGGACAATTTAACTCCCAGAAATTAGTCTTTAATGTTCTTTAGAAATCGTTTGATGTAGAAGCACTGCTAGATCCTAAAGACACCTCAGCAAAAAAATTGAAAATATGATGCTCTAAGAGAAAATTAGAGCTAGAGAGAGAGAGATAGATATATATCTCTATATATATCTCTATCTATCTTGCACTCTCGCCTTCCACGAAGATCCAATGTGGGTCCTAGCCTCGGTGCAGTTTATCCGAGATTAAGCATATACGTTCCTCCAAAGTAGGATTGCACTCGAGGACTTTAATAAAAACTTTCCTTTTATTGTATCTACATTAAAATATGAGGTTTCGGCTCCAAAATGAGCCTTTTTTATCAAAGATTAAAAGAACTTGTTCATTTTATTTGTACTTTACCTTTGATAAAGATTCATGTTGGACCCGACACGTCAGATTTTAATGTGAATACAATAAAGGAAACTTTTTATTGAAATCCTCGAGTGCAACCCTACTTTGGATGAATATATATCTATCAACTGACCAAATTAAGGTTCGTACCAGTGGGATCAAGACGCACCACCGAAGAATCGCGAAGTAATACTGGGAACTATCATTCTGCTCTGGAACACCACGGGATGAGAGGTACGTAAGGGATTTTTAGGGGGAATTTAGAGTGTGTTAAGTGATTTTTGCAAAAGTAAAGTCACTTAACACAGGTTTTTAGGAGGCGATATTTCTTAGAAACACCATGTGCAGACGACAGAACGAGCTACCTGGGAATGGCTTGTGCTTCCGTCCTGTGGTGCAAATTAACGGTTCCTATAGAAAGTAATATAATCCACAGTAAGCAGGAGCTGAGATGCGCTATACTCCAGGTGCAAGCACCGCATGCACCAAGACTGGAAAGGCGAGTCCAGTCGATAAGCGAACTTCTATATTTTCTTATTGTCGACCATGGAATAGAGCCCTAAATAATCACACACACATACGCCTTTACTGTAAATGAATGTGACCCTCTAAACACTGATTATTCAATGCAATTTGTGTTCTTCCATCGTCCACTCCAGGGAGTTTGAGATGGTTGCTTTAGCCCTCCATTTGAAGAGGATTATTCCTAACCAGACAGAAGAGGTCAATGATCTGGCTGACTGATATGGGTTAGGACAGGTTACCAATCTGTTCCAATGCATAGCCTTTGGATTACTTTTAATGCTCTCCCAATGAATGCCTTTGAATTGGCTGGATCCAGCTTGCCAGGAAGGTGGTAGCTGGTTTTACATCTGGACAGCGCCAATTAGGGTTCGGTACTGGAATTCAGTTGAGTTTGTTAACGTATATTTTAAGCCCAAAACAGCCCTCCTCACCATAGGGGAGCGAAGGGATAGGACATCCCGGGCACTGTGACCTCTCAGTTTACAGATGGATACATTGTCACATTATCCTGTTTCTTCTTAATTGTAGCTAGAAGTCACATGGTAAAGGGAAATGACACATGTAAACATGGATGTTCCAGCAGCAGAATAAGATTCTTAGTTCCTTTTTAGATCTAAAAATCTGAAAACCAGGAAATTCTGCTTAATTTTTGCATAACTTGTGAGAACACGCTGAACATGGGTTGACTAGGAGGTACATAGAGAGTTTTTATTAGTTTAATTTAAATTCTGTATTACTGCAGCATAGCAATAAATGAAAATACATGACCTAGAAGGGCCTGTGCTTGCCATATGGTGTTTTGAGTAAAGGAGTAGGACCAGACAATCCACTTAGGATTCAGACAGTGTAGCTTTATTGGGAAATTATCGACATCAAGCCTAATGGCTGAAATGATACTAATTTCCCAATAAAAGCTTCATTGAAGTCATTTGTATATTTATTAGGAGAGCATTTCTCCTTCTCATTGTATTATTGTAAAGCGCTGCGGAAACTGTTGGCGCTATATAAATGACAATAATAATAATTTGTTTATTGGTGTTTTAAGGACTAGTGATGAGCTGAACAACCCCGTGTTCGGTTCACATTCGAACTCTAACAATTTCAAAAGTTCGAGTTCGAACACGATTCAAACTCAATGCAAGTCAATGGGACTCGAACGTTTACTTTTAGAGTGCCCTCCAAGAGGGCATATATCCAAGATATTTGCCATAAAAGGTGTATGGGGGTCCGGTTAGTGCCCTAGGGGACAGGAAACAAGGACAAAAAGTAAAAAAAAAAACATTTTTAAAGGAACAGTGAGTTTTCCATGAAATAAAGGTTAAGAATAAAAACGAAAAATTCGGATTTGTAGGATGTATAGAAACCTTTTAAAAACAAAAAAATTCAATTTCAAAAGACGGTAAATGGTTTTCCTTTTAATCTATTCATAAACAACTGCTTGGGGCGGCAGCCTGTATGAAAAGAGGAGACGTTTTAGGACACGCAGAACAAGTTTAGTGTTTTTTTATTTTTTTTTGGGCTAAATTATGGTGTAACTTATGCAGGCTTTGGATGAAAGTAACAATAGGTGCTTTAAAATTGGGCCTTTAGTGTCGGCAACAGTGCCGTCACACCGTAACCCTTCTGTGGTATTGTTGAAGAGTGCAGGGTTGGACCCTGCGGTCAAATATTAAAATGATATGAATCTGGTACAGGCGTCAGTGCACCCAAATATTGTGCCTTTGGCAGCAAGTGCCTTCACACCGTAACCTCTCTGTGGTATTGTGGAAGAGTGCAGTGGTGGAGGTTTTGGTAATGCAGAAGAGATCCCCGATCTATTCAGTTACATCAGCAGCTATAACAAAACCGGGTCAGCAATGTTTAGGCACTTGTACTGCGCGACTGTATATGGTGAGAATCGGCGCACACCAGTAGCAACAGGAAGCAAATAGAACAGGCAGGGAATACACAGAGAGAATAGTCAAATGGCAGGCAAAGTCGGCAACAGATCGGGTCCTCAGAACAAACAGGGTCAGTAACAAGTAAACAAACTGATTCGGTAAGCTAATGTGTGTGTAATACAAGTCTGGATATATATATTAATAAGAATATAGATCTAATATATATCATACCTGCCCTTACCTTCCCCTATAAATTTGCGAAAAATATACACAAAAAAAACAAAACACTGCCTTCGACTCCGCGCAGCCCACATACCACCCCCTCTACCTGCCTGTGTGTGTATATATATATATATATATAATATATATATATATATTATATATATATATATTATATATATATATATTATTCAGCAAGGTAGAGAAAGAAAAATAAAAATATTTTATGTTCCCGGGACATATAAAAATGTCCTCGGATTTTATTTTTTCGAGAAATGTGTCGCCTTACCTTAGCCTGATGGTCAGTGGGGGCTCCCTGGATCCTGGTTGTGGGGGGGTCTGCCTTGGCCACAGGTGCAGTGGCTCCCTCCCTGCGCCGCCTGTCTCTGCCACATGCACCAGGGCGGCTAGCCTACACAGTCGCAGCTCTGTCATCCGGCGGCCGCATCCTCCTCGAGGGGATCCTTGGGAGGCCCCAGCAGGCTGCCCTCTACAGTGCCTGATTAGAGGGCCGTGTCTGCCTGATGTTTTAGTAACAAGAATGTTTTATCCCATAGGCTTCAATGTTAAAAATATTCCCGTTTTAATTCAATATGTAATAAACCGTTGCTTATAATATTCTGCAGTAAAGCGTCTCTTTATTTCTAGATTTTTTAGTATTTCTTTTAAGCATTTTTTTTTTTTTTTTTTAGACTTTTTCAAAAAATTTTTTTTACAAGTTTTGGCAAACGTCCCAAAACGTTTGACCTTTCGAACAGCCGATGTTCGATTCGAACTCAAAACAAAACCGGACGCTCATCCATATTAAGGAACCCACCGCTGTTTTTATAGAAGTTAGAGCTACTTATAAAGCGCTAAGACATTTACCTATGATGGGTATTTCCCTATGATAATGGAGGCAGTACTTTGTTCTTTAGAGCTTATTTACTAGTAAGCACAGCTGTGGCACCAAAGTTCACAATAGTTACAAACAACAATAAAAATAAATTTTTGCAACTATGGTGAATGTCGGCAAAATCAACAATGGCAGGTAAAGTTACCGCAAACAACGCCGAACTATAGTGCCACTGTCATTCTTCCATAAAATGAGAACTACTACATTGTTCCACTGTTGTTGGCAACACCAGTAAATGTACTTTGGCATCATTAAAGGGCCACTACCACCAAAAAATGAAGTGGCCTTATTGTGTTTATTTGATGTTGCTGATATCTTAGGCTGGGGTCAGACTATCGCATTTTTAACATGCGTTTAGTCGCACTTAATCACGGCCGCAGTAGCAGCAAATGACGGTCCATATACGAAGTACGGCCGCGCAACGCAAGTGGAAAATTAATGCATTTTTTCGAGAACGCAGAACCGCTAGTACTGATGTACAGAGTGCACTGCGTCGGCATAGCGGCGTGTGTGCGTGATTAGGAGATGTCAGACGCTGCTAATGTCCAGCCAACATAACGTCCCGACGCAAAAAGTGTTTTATCGACGATCCGTATAAAATCACGCACGAAAATGCGCGTCGTCTGACCGTTTTCGCGCATTCCGTGAAGAAATACGTCAATGCGTTCGGACGCACTTTTTGATGGTCGCTGTGAATAATGCGTTTGTTTTCCCCAGCCTAACATGTGTTTTGTTTTTCTCTTGTATGTTTAGTTAAGAAAATATTTTCCTCCTATATGTGTCACTGGGTGCATCCATTGTGTGATATTTTGTGTTGTAAACTGAACCCCCCCGCCCCACAAAATCTTTCCATCACTTGCTCCTCCCCATGTGGCTTTGGCCATAAAATGGAGTGAATAGGTCAGTCATCGACTCCCATCATTGTATTGTGTGGAATGTATTCAAAGGACATCACGGGGGGGGGGGTGTAGATTAGAAGTCGCTTAAGCTCCCGGTCTTGCCTCATTCAGTTGCCATCTCTTATCTTGGATAGCATTCAGAACATAAAAGCCCCATGCAACCGTATCTAAACATTCCCTCCACCCCACTGACCGATAAATACTGTATGAGCTAAACCACTGCTGTAAAGTAGAACTTTTGCTCTGATTTTGGGAAATGTTGCATCATGGGAAAAATACACAAAATGGAAACAGGAGAAAAAAAAAACGTATTTTTCCTTTTTACATTAAATTACTTGCAACAAAGAAAAAACTACAGAATTTTTTTTATTACAGCTTATGTTAGTAGTATCCCTTTTATAGTGGTGTTCTCCAGTGAACTGCATTAGGTACAATGCTAGGCAACTTCAGTTGAAACACTGCTGGGAGTATCTTCAGCAGAGACTATCAGGTCTAGTCAAAGAACGGTGAAAGTCTGGAAAATTGGAAGAAGAGCACAATCTAGACCAGTGGTTCCCAACAGCGGTTCTCAAGTCCCCCCCCCCCCCCCAACAGGTCAGGTTTGCAGGATATCTGAAGCACAGCAGAGGTGATATGATTTGCTACTCAGTGATTGCAGGATTCAGTCTGCATTTCCCCAAGGAAATCCTTAAAACCTGGCCTGTTAGGGGGACCCGAGGACCGCGGTTGGGAACCACAGATCTAGACCAAACAGCCGATTTGGAAAGTGAGATAAATGAAAGAATATATGGTTTGGCTATTTTGACCTATAGAATTTTTACTTCTCCTGTCATTCTCCTGAGTTTCACCTTTCTTTGAATAGACCTGTATAATAGAAACTCCATTGAAGCCGACTCAAAGAACTACACTGAACAACTTTAGCAGTAACTACAGGGGAAAGAAATGTGAACAACAGCAGTAGTTCCATAAATGATGAATTCACTGTACTTTATCCACCATAGTTACCCAAAGTTCTTTAAACTAACAGGGTCCCCTCTGCCACCCTCTGCCGCTTCCTCCCAGCCACTGAGGAGGAAGTCAATTCCTTATTGTCCTCCTCACATCTCACCACATGCCCGCTCGACCCCATTCCCTCGCATCTAATTCCTCCCCTCTCCTCCTCCCTCACCCCTGCTCTCACACACATCTTCAACCTCTCTCTCTCCACTGGCTCCTTTCCATCCGCCTTCAAACACGCGCTAGTTACCCCTTTACTAAAGAAACCATCCCTAGATCCCAACTCTCCATCCAACTACCGCCCTGTATCCCTGCTTCCCTTCACATCAAAGCTCTTAGAAAAACTAGTCTTCAACCGCCTCTCCCTCTTCCTGTCCTCCAATTCCCTACTTGACCCCCTGCAATCTGGCTTCCGTCCCCTACACTCAACTGAAACTGCCCTCACCAAAGTCACCAACGACCTCCTAACGGCTAAAAAACACGGCCACTATTCTATTCTCATCCTGCTTGACCTCTCGGCTGCTTTTGACACTGTTGACCACCCCCTCCTTCTACAGACCCTCAACTCTCTGGGTCTCGGTGACACTGCACTCGCTTGGGTCGAATCCTATTTATCCAACATGTCCTTCTGTGTGTCCTTTGCTGGTAACTCCTCCTCCTCATTGCCTCTATCTGTTGGTGTACCTCAAGGCTCTGTCCTTGGTCCTCTGCTCTTTTCCATCTACACCTCCTCCCTGGGCAAAATCATCAACAGCTTTGGCTTCAATTACCACCTCTACGCTGATGACACTCAGATCTACCTCTCTACCCCTGATCTCTCTCCCCCTGTCCTTTCAAAAGTCAGTGACTGTTTATCTGGCATCTCCTCCTGGATGGCCTCCCACCACCTAAAGATCAACATGTCGAAGACTGAACTCCTACTTATTCCTCCCTCCAATGCCTCCCCACCTCCTGACTTCTCTATCACGGTGGAGGGTATCACCATTTCCCCATCAAACCAAGTTCGCTGTCTTGGAGTTACACTTGACTCTGCTCTTTCCTTCATCCCCCACATCAAGTCTCTTTCCTCCTCCTGCCGATACCAACTGCGTAATATTTCCAGAATTCGGCCATTTCTTACCGCTGTCGCCACAAAACAACTCATACACGCCCGGTAATCTCCCGACTCGACTATTGCAATAATCTCTTATCTGGCCTCCCTCTGTCCCGCCTCTCCCCCCTACAATCCATCCTGAACGCCTCCGCCAGACTAATTCACCTCACCCGCCGCTCTGTCTCTGCCGCTCCCCTCTGCGAGTCCCTTCACTGGCTCCCCATCCACTGCAGAATTAAGTTCAAAATCCTTATCCTTACCTACAAAACCCTCACTAACTCAGCTCCCCACTACCTGTCCTCACTAATCACCAAATACACCCCAGCCCGCTCCCTAAGGTCAAACAGTGACCTGCGCCTAGCTTCTCCCCGCATCACCTCTTCCCATGATAGACTGCAGGATTTCTCACGCGCAGCCCCCACTCTCTGGAACGCTCTCCCTCGTACTGTCAGACTTTCCCCTAACTTCTCTTCCTTCAAACGCTCCCTTAAAACGTTCCTATTTAGGGAAGCCTACCACCCAACTCACTGACGCAACCATCAATCACTCTCACCTTACAGTCCTCTCCTCCTGTTTCCAACCCCAACCCTCCCAGATTGTGAGTTCCTACGGGAATAGGGCCCTCATCTCCTCCTGTACTGTTTGTCAAATGTTGTTCAATGTATTGTAACCCTGTCTATACTGTGCTTATTGTACAGCGCTGCGGAATATGCTGGCGCTTTATAAATAAAGAATAATAATAATAATAATAATAACAGGGTTATTCAGAGAGAGGTGAAAACCTGGAGAATTGCCAGGAGAATGAACAATCTAGACCAAGTAGCCGATTTGGAAAGTGAGATAAATGGGAGAATTTTTCTGGTTTAGCTATTTTGACCTAGAATTTTCAATTCTCCTGGTTTTCACCTCTCTCTGAATAACCCATGTATATCCACCCAATTCTCTTAAGGGGGGTGGATTTTAATAGTGTCCCTGTAACAAATCGAGCTTAAAGTGTGTAAATTTTCCTTGAATATCTCTTTAACGTTAAGGCAGTTTAGGTTTAGTGGAGATACATATAAAATGTTATTATCTTTTAAGTGTTTAAGTTAAATTAAAATAATAATTACTTTGCAATTTGCCAGCTGCCTGCCTGCACCAAAAATAAGTCCATTGCCAGGGTCATTGCTGCTACAGGCTGCAACTCCCACCAGGCTCAGTTGATGTTCTTGCTGCCTATAGGATGTTCATAATCGACCATATCGGTTTTGTATTTGTTCTTCATTCCCCCCCCCCACCCCTTCGTATTGGGGGAAAAAATATGGGGATTAACCTAAAAACCCAAAATAAACAAACGAGTCTAGAAGCAGTCATGCATTTTGATTCTATTACCCTGTTCATTTGGAAAATCCTTTATGTGGTCTGTTAGAGACTGCGTTTCCACTTGGAAAATCACTCAGGATAAAGGAATGCATATACCAACAGGGAACATGATTGACAGAAAAAATAATGTTACAACAGAGCAGCACTCATAATATTTCACAAGTCAGACAGATTTCATGGCAGTGCAAAAGGTGAAAACACTAATTACTAATGCATACTTAACCTCCCCTCCTCCTCCTTCTCCCTTGAGCAGGGGAGTGGGTAAAAGTCGTAGAAGTTGGCTGCACTGCTGCAGATAATTTTTTTTTTAAATGTTACAGGACTCGAAATGTTACAATCTCAAAAGGAGGAAGACTGACTTAATATTTTAATTTAATAAATGTTTTATTCACTTGAAAATCATGATTGATTTATTAACGGGACACTGTATACATGGTGACTACTCAATGTAATCTGGGGAGCACTCGGTGGGCCTTGGTCTCGCTCAGGTGCCTGGCAAACTGGACCTTTTAGATACCAGCTCCATCTGATAGCGCTCAGTGCGCTTGGCATTGAGAACCATTGGATTGGCTTCCTCCCCTGGTCACATGACATGCTGCTACTTACAAAAATATGGCAACTTCCTCTGCGCCACTTAGTGTCGCTCTTTGTCATGCCGTTAACATCACGAAGTCAATATCTTTTTTTGGGGGGCGATTCACAATGTTGCAGGATTTTCTGGCAAATCCCACTTCTGACACCAATGGAGCCAGATTGCCCAGTCAGGAAATGACCATAGCTATGAAAAAATTGGATAAATCAATGAGAGGTTTTATTGTAGTCTTTATGTACTACACTAGGATTTGCGAAGCTTAACCCTTTCAATAACAAATATGTGCATGCTCTAGTTTGCATTCTAATACAATGAAAATCAAAGCTTGGCAAACAAGGACCACTTGAAAACGAGAGAAATCTCAATGTATCCTTCCTGGTAAAATCCTTTATAAATAAATTGCCCACATTTAAATGGGCACTTCCACTTACATAAACTGTGTCTGGATTACTTGTGTATTGCAAACAGAAACACCTTATAAGAACGCATGCTGCTGTTTTTTAATTTGAAGTAATTGCATGTGAAAAGGAAAAATTTAAGTTAGGTCTTTTATCTCCTGTTTACATTTTGTGGATTGTTCTCATGATGCAACATTTACTGAGATATATGATTTTTTTTTTTACTTTACTGCTGTGGTTTAACAGCCAATGAGGTAGAGGAGGGAATCTTTACATAAGCCTACAGGAGGTCAATTGTGATGTCCAGGCTAACTGAGATAAGAGCTGGCAGCTGAATGAGCTAAGACGGGGAGTTTTAAAGACTTCTAATATAACCCCTGGTGATGTTCTTTGAATATATCCCACGCAATACAATGATGTGAGTCAGTGACTGACCCATTCACTGCATTCTATATAACCAAAGCCACACAGTGAGGAGCAAGTGATGGAAAGATACTGTGGGGGGGGGGGGGGGGTGGCAGTTTACAACACAAAAGATCACACAATGGATGCACCCAGTGACACATCTAGAGGAAAATATCAAACAACGGATGCACCAGTGACACACATAGAGGAAAATATCACACAATGGATGCGCCCAGTGACACATATAGAGGAAAATATCAAACAACGGATGCACCAGTGACACATATAGAGGAAAATATTTTCTTAATTAAACCTAGAAGAGAAAAACAAAACACATGTAAGATATCAGCAACATCAAATAATCACAGTAAGGACAAATCATTTTTGTTGGTGCTTAGTGGCCCTTTAAGCGTGGAGTGGTGTGTAAAGTGCAAGATCACAGTATCGGGATAGAAATCACAGAGTACCCAGATTTTATGATATATTTATTGTTTTTTTTGTAACATTTGTAACAGCTGACATTAGAACTGAACAAACCAATATCTCAACAAAATAAAGAAACACAGTAAATTACAGATAAGAAGTATATAAATTTGAGTCAATACATTATTCATTTTATTTATTTTAGGGTACCTGGAAAGATCCTATAATCATATTTTAGTTTATAATTTTTTTTAAACATTTCAGCTGTGTTCCTTTTAAAAAATGTTTGTAATATGCTTTTTCTTTGTTGCTTTGTTCAACTGGAACTCCATATAATTGGGTCTACGTATATAACTTTTGAAATCCATTAATGAGCTGCAGGGGGGAAAGATTTAAAAACGGGTCATTAAAGGTTAAATGAGGGCTAAGAAATATTCAGTCTCACAAAACCCGGTCTGCAGACTCGGGGCCTGTACAGACAGGTAAAGAGCTGGCGAGGGGCCACGTGGATAATGTGTTACCGGGAATGGTGTCCTGCGCAGTTCAGTGGCATAGAGTAACTATATATCACTGTTGGTTGTAGAATTGAATCCCCTCAAGGAAATCAAAGCTAAAAAACACACAATGAGATCTTAAAATGGAAAAAGAGGCCCTCAATCTTTTCTCCTTGATAAATAAAGGCAATTGAACATGCAGAAAAATACACAATTCTTAGGTTCTAATTGTATGGTTTAGGACTAACAAAAATGAATATTCACCCAGGAAAAAATATTATTTGCTTATTTTGGTGGTCTGATCACTAAAATCAGAACTTAATGTCTAAAGTTCCTGTTGTGCCACTGCCTCGCCCCACTCACCTCCCATTGTCCCTCTGCTCCATCGCGCTCCTCTCCCACTGTCCCCTGCTCCATTCCCTCCCTTTACTCTCTCACAGCCTTGGTACCACATGTCGCTTTTACTCCTGGTAATAAGGTTTCCTGTCGTCACCCTCACATCTCAACCGCTTGTTATAACACCCCAGGTGACCTTCTTGAGAATTTCAACACAGGTCCATGTAAGGCTAACTGCGACAATGTACAGTAATCGTGGAAACATTCAATTTGACCACAGTGGGAACTCGCCTGACCTGGTCTTGTCTATCCATTAATTCTCCAAACCTCATTAGCCTTTTCTTCTGTCTTGTGCAACTATAATAAATTCACTCAACAACCTCACGTGAATTCACTAGGTTTTCTGCAACTTAAAGGGCCATTACTACCAAAAAAATTAAATGTCCTTATTGTGTTTATTTGATGTTGCTGATATCTTACATGTGATTTGTTTTTCTCTTGTATGTTTAGTTTAGAAAATCTTTTCCTCTATATGTGTCACTGGGTGCATCCATTGTGTGATATTTTCCTCTATATGTGTCACTGGGTGCATCCATTGTGTGATATTTTCCTCTATATGTGTCACTGGGTGCATCCATTGTGTGATATTTTCCTCTATATGTGTCACTGGGTGCATCCATTGTGTGATATTTTCCTCTATATGTGTCACTGGGTGCATCCATTGTGTGATATTTTCCTCTATATGTGTCACTGGGTGCATCCATTGTGTGATATTTTCCTCTGGATGCACCCAGTGACACATATAGAGGAAAATATCACACAATGGATGCACCCAGTGACACATATATTGTGTGATATTTTCCTCTATATGTGTCACTGGGTGCATCCATTGTGTGATATTTTCCTCTTTATGTGTCACTGGGCGCATCCATTGTGTGATATGTGTCACTGGGCACATCCATTGTGTGATATTTTCCTCTATACGTGTCACTGGGTACATCAACTGTGTGATATTTTGTGTTGTAAACTGGCCCCCCCCAATATCTTTCAATCACCTGCTCCTCCTCACTGTGTGGCTTTGGCCATAGGATAAAGTCTATGGGCCGATCACTGACTCACATCATTGTATTGTGTGGGATGTATTCAAAGGATATCATGGAACCAGATTCCTTATTTGTTTTCCCCCCCCTATGTTTTTACTTAAAAATAGAAAATACTTTCAGAAAAAAAATCTAAAATTGTTTCAATTATTTGTAAAGAGCCAACATACCCTGTAGCGCTGTACAATGGGTAGGAAAACACAAACTCCTGCTGTGCTCTGCAAGTGTCCATGTGGCTCATGCTGTTGACGTTTGATGCAAGCTGTGCTGTATCGGGGGGGGACTAGGTTTAAAAGAACCCTCTAGTCATCCTGACCACATCAACTTTTTAAAGTGGGCAGAATGTGTTGAGCCCCCCCCCCCCGCTGCTCCAATAGCGTGTAATCGCTGGGTGAAATGGTGGGATTTGATAGACCCAGGCAGGGTCACCACCAGCAGTCGAGAGTTTGAAAAATTTATCGGCTGCCGTTTACTAGTGACATCGGAGAAAGGGCTGAATTCACCCTCCCTGAGACCGCCCATGATCGCGAATGTTCTCAGAGAGGCAGCTGATGGATCGGTGCTGCGCATGCACGCGCAGATCCTATCCATCGGTTTGCGCAGGCATTCCGTAACTTGCGTATATAAAGTGCGCAAGTCCCAAGCGATGTGCAACTTCCAAATCCTACTACACAATTTGTGTAACAAAACTGCAGGGATGTCCGGATTCGGAAGCTCCTGAGCCAGGGCAGCATCAGGGGGTGACCGCCCATAATATGTTCAGGGTCCAGGGGGCCCTGACCCTTCCAAAGTCCTGTTCAGCTTGTTTAAATGCCACAGTTGTAAGGGCCCTATCCATCCCAAGAAATTTCCCAGGGGGCCGCAACACCGGGGGCTAGGAAGAGTACTCTATGTCCTGCACCAGGTAGACCAAATGCTTCCCTAACAGACCATCCTGGATTACATCTTATCCCCTTTTTGTCCCACCAGGGAAAAAAAAACGTACCAAGTAAGGTAGGTAGAAGAGGAGGGAGAATGTTTAATTCGTTTTCTAAATGGGCAGCAGAGGGAGGGGGACCCCAAACCTGTGATTCAGTATGGGACCCCAAGATTTCTGATGGCAGCCCTGCCCTGAGCTGAAAGGGAGGAGCGTCGCGTATCTAGGGAGAAACGGTGAGTAAAATGACAAAAATACAAAAACCTAATTGTTCAGATGGTATCGGCAACATTTGTCCAATTATTTAAGTACAAAAAAGGGGGGTAGGGTATTCCTTTAAAACCCGGTGAGAACACATATATGTTGCTGAACCGATTTCTTACATGTCTGTAACGAGATGGACTGCGTTGTAAAGCGAGTAACACAATGTAAGAGATGATAGCGTGGCATAAATGTCACAAATTGCATTCTTGTGGTGACCAGTCTGCACCTCCTGAGGGTTACAGTGCTGAGTGATGGAAGAGGTTTTTTACGGGCAAGGCGTGTGTTGATTTAGGCTATGAGCAGGATACATGTTGTTTGCTGAACTGTTCTCTAAATGTGGAACTTTGCGAAAACAAAAAAACAGGACAGCAAAAGCAATGATTTATAATCTGCCTCCGCCAAATGAAACTTGCATGTCAGAATTGGCTTTTACACCGCGGAGTCACATGTACCACGAGTAATGTACGCAGTTCAGGAATCGTGTGAAGATCAGCAATTTTTTTTATATTTTGTACAACTTTCTACAAAAATAGGACCGTACGCCGCATAGATCTAGATTTGGGAGGTTAACTGAACTTGTTCTGGAAACGAGTCACACGTTTCTAAATATACTCATTGTCATTTGTACGTGCGCTTGCCACCAGTGGCGGACTGGTGCCTCGGGATGACCGTAACCCTCGACTACTCTGTTCTGGTTTGTTCTGGATAAAGAGACACACCATCCAGATGTTTTGTAATGAAGACGTCACAAGCAGTCACGCTGGTGGATCTGTTCACCACAGAAATTAACTGGTCAGCAAAACTCTCCAACTCCTCTGACCCACCACCCTCCAGCCTTGCGGTGACTGGCAAACAGCCCGACTTCACTCTTTATCTAACACTCCACATTCCGCACAGGAAACACTTTCAATATTCTCGCAATAAACCCAGATTATTGGGACGGAGATGGTGTTGTGGGGGCAGGGAGGCAGGATATCCAGAAGCAGAGGAGCTGTGTCATTCTTCCAAATAATCGCTTTGTAATGTATTAACCCATTAGGTGCAAAAACACTATTTACTATTTCTATTACTAGTCTATGAGTTTACTCGCTACGATCGGCAGCTCAAATGCGTTCAGGAGCATCATTTAAACAAACACTTTTGCCTTCTATTTGTTATTATTATTTGCATGATACTTTATACATGCTGTTTGTTTTTAGGTTCGATTCACTAAGCGCTGACATTTCAGCACGTTTCACTTCGGCGATTCCATTTTGACGACCGTACGGTGAATTCTTTATTCACCGGATGGTCATTGTAGTGCGCCGAAGATCGAGTCACCGAAGCCTCATGAAAAAGTTGGAGAACAATACCGAAAAGCACCAAAGAGTCCCGAAGTAGCCTTGGTGAAATCCACCAAACTGAACCCACCCCCCAAAAAAACCCCAGAAACTCTCCTATTCTCCTAATTGGTGTTTAAACCAATCGAAATGCATTAGATTGTTTGTAAATAATAAAAAAAGGTCCTATAAAAATAATTAAAAGGTCTGTTACAGAATTTAAAAAAAAACAACATTTTAGTATAATTGAGAAGCAAAAACTTGGTCTAAAGAATAAAAGGGCTTTTTGCTGAAAAATGAAATGAAGAAATAGGTTTTTGTTTAACCCCTTCACTGCTGAGCCATTTCACCTCCTATATGCTGAGCTCATTTTTACTGTTTTATGCTCCTCATGTTTAAACGCGGTTTGAAGTCATGTTTTATTGTGCGACCCAGACAAATTATATATCCTTTTTTTGCAGCAGATTCATAATATATTACTATTATAGCATACTGGCAGCACATGTCGTATACATATAACAAAAAATGTAAAAAAAAAAAAAAAAAAGGGGAATTTCCATTAAATTTTCAATCATCTACAGCGTGTAAAATTATTTTTTCACATTTTATCATCCGAGCCTTTACAGTTACTGTATATATTCTAAAGTTCAAGCTTGTTAAAAAAAAAAAAAATTAGAAATGGGAACTCGTTACTGTATTCTGAGAAAACATGAAATTTTAGCTAAAAGTTAAAAATTCTATTTTTCGGTAGTGCCGCACAATTGTTCACATTATAGTTAAGTGAACAATAGAGCTGCATTAATAAATGTAAAAAAAAAAAAAAAAATTATTTATTAACTTTTGTTTTTTTTTACATGTAGCCTGGTCATGTCATATCTTTGGAAAGACCAAGCTCTGGCCTTTTTAATGATGCCAAACATGACCTTCTAGCTTGCACCGATCGGGAGATACGGTGGCCAAAGGACCCACCTTTCTCCATTATAGGGCTTTCCATAGGAAATCTCTGGGCAGCTAGGGGTGGATTCCCTAACTGATGTCATTGTGCCCATGAGAATGTGACCTTGCCCGTGATGCCTCTTTGTCTCTACATGCCTCTACATCCAGCCGATCGGGAGGGAGAGGGGCCCAAATGACTCGCCGCCCCCTTCAGACCATTTTCCAGTTCTGCCGAGGGGGCGCTTGAAACTAATGTCATCACACTGGGAAGGGGTAAAAAAGCAGGGTCTGACTTCAAGGACAGAGAGGTAATATACTTACTCTGCTGCGCCGACGACGTGTGGGGACGTCTTCCTCATACAGCGGGGACACTCTATGACATCGCCCACGCGGCGTCCGTGGCAAAAGGGATAAACCACTTGAAATGAAACACTGAAAATTAGGTCATTTCACTGACCCTTCGGTGCAGTTCGCCGGTTTTTGAATAGATTAACCATTACTTCTCTATGGTACAATGTATCTGCGAGAGCGAGATCGCACAGGGCTCGCGGCCTGGCAGCAGAACCCTCCATAGAGTCCTATGAACTCCAGGTGGTGATACTCGCAGCGGCGCGGAAGCCTCCGAGGGTAACTATTTGTTTCGGGGCAAGCTGCTGAATTATTAGCAGGCATGGGTTTTTCCCCGTTATCGTCCCCATTTCAGTACCAACGAAGGAATAGTCTCCAAAGAATTCTGGGAACTGTAGACTATCAACATCTGGGGGGGCCAGAGTATGACAGCTCTTGTGTGGTTTAATACGTAAGCTCCTTAGGGAGCAGAGCCTTCTATGCCTGATGTCTCCCTCTATTTCCCATGATGCTCACTCAACCTATTTAGCGGCTGAGCATCTTGGGAGACGTAGTTTCAAAACCTCTGGAGGGCCAATGTCTTAACCAATAGTAACCTCTGTACTGCGCTGCAGATTATGTAGGTGCCATGCAACACAACTAAAAAATAAAAATTATTATTCAGACTTCAATTCATATTGATTTTTTTTAAATTTATTTTTTTTATGCTTGGGGCTTCAGTAATACCAAATGAATGCCTGTCACAGTAAGTAGCTACTCTGCATGTTCTAATCACTTCTTTTTCTTCTCCATAAGTCAATAACATTATTTGACTGCAAAATATTATTGCTATTTTCAATGTTCCTATTTAGGTTTATAGTAATTTACTTGTAGCACACACAGGAAAGCAGATTCCTGGTTGATAGGCACTGGACACTCCACTCGCCAGAATTCATACCTGAGATCTCTCTAGATTTCACCTGGAGGCTCTCTAGGTGTGAAACACTATCAGGGTAATTAAAAGAGAATCGAAAAGTCACTGCACGTTCGGTGACTTTTCGTTCTCTTCAATTCGGTACGATTTGGCGATTCCATTTCGGCAACCCTGCGGTGTATTCAGCAAGCACCACAGGGCCGCCGTAATGCAGGGAAAAGTCGCTGTAAACCCGCCGAAAACTCACCGCAAAAACATTTGGATTAACCCGCCGAAGATGCCAGAGAAACCCGAGCAGGAGCCGATCACAGCGCAGAGCAGCCACCGGGAAAAAGCCGACCCCGCAGAAGGAATGTCTGAAATTTACATCTAAGATCCAATGAATGATAATAAAAAGGGCTGTTACAGAAAAAAGAAACGATTAAAAAAAAAAAACGATAAAAATGCTTGCAAAAAAATCCCCCAAAATGCCTAAAAGGTCCTAGAAAATCTAAAAATAAAGAGACTTTTTACTGCAGAATATTTTATAATCAAGAGTTTATTAGATATTGATTTAAAACAGGAATATTTTTAACATTGAAGCCTATGGGATTCGCCTGAATAAATCTGCCGAATTAAACCACCAAATGACAGGACAATTCAGCAACCTTTCACTGCTGGTTTTTGTTCTCTGAATAGCCGAAGCATTGCTTCTCTATGGGGATTTCACTGCCCTCGAACAGGCACCGTATGTTCAGGCAATTCGCCAGGATTTGGCGAATTGCCTGCTCTCTGGATAGCCGATTCGGAGCTCTTTGAATAACCCTGTATGAATGTAAGTCTCGGTCTCTCCATGACTACAGTTTAGTGTATTTAAGAGCAGTCTGAGCCCTTTTATGTTTCTCCCCAGATAAAAGCAATGTATGTAACTGCCTCAGGACTATCTTTGTTCAGCGGAGGCCTGGTGTAAAACTGTGACTCCTGTACATCCATAACCAGGGGCATTCTCAGAATTATCAGTTAAAAAAATTATTACTGGGCCTCTTGGGGCAGCCGCAGGAGTGCCTAGCACTTCCAGAGCAATATCGTGTAGGTGGTCCATCATTACCACCAGAGATTATGAAAGTATACACAATTTAAAGGTCTTAATGCACAACTGATCTTAATTAATGAACATACTTCAAACTTCAGGTCTAGCATAAAGGTTTGAAAAATGTAATGCAGCCAATAAAAGAGCAAACATTAAGTTGGATGTAAGGAAATTTAGCCAAAAGCATAAAGAATGGTTATTTTACAGCGAGAACAAAAAGCTGTGGAATTCTCTGCCTGTTAGGGTGGTTGGTTCAGACTCTGTACAGACTTTTAAACAACGACTGGATGACTTCCAAAAAAAGTCATAATATTAAGGGTTCTAATCTTTAATATGTGGATTAAAGTTGCTTGATCCAAGGAGAAATCTGACGCCATTCTGGGGTCCAGAAGGAATTTTTCCCTGTGTGTTGCATATTTGGTGAGCTCTTCAGACTGGGGTTTTTTGCCTTCATTTGGATCAACAGCAGTAGGTGATGTGCGAAAGGATGAACTCAATGGACGCACGTCTTTTATTCAGCCTATGCAACTATGATAATGCAGGTGTCATGGAAGACCCCACCTTTTTAATACCCTCCTCGATCAAGTCTCCTAATACACTGCCTGGCACAATCATTTACCAACTTGGCTAGAAATTCG
The DNA here is from genome assembly GCA_009667805.1 of Leptobrachium leishanense. Lineage (NCBI taxonomy): Eukaryota > Metazoa > Chordata > Amphibia > Anura > Megophryidae > Leptobrachium > Leptobrachium leishanense. The sequence continues at coordinate 15,860,330 of CM019074.1, forward strand.
ATAGTTGGGAAGATGACTACAGATCTCTTGAGTGGTTGTGGGATGCAGAAGGTATGGACGAAGAAGTGTGCTGGTTCAGATCCTCAAGGTCTGCAAAGACCTCCAGAGTTTTTCCATCACAGAAGGTCGGTGTTGCCTTTATTCTCATCCTATTCTCCAGCAAAGTAAGAAAATCCAGACGACGCCAACCTTGGCACCCCCACATATTCGGGGGCCACACTTCCCTTGAGGCTCAGCAACTCCTAAGGCTGGCGGCACACTAGCAAACATTTTGCATCTGTTTGACCGTACTGTTTGACGTCCGTCGTTGCTTTATAAAGGAGTCCATTAAACACACCACACGAAGCACCTGCGCAATTGTTCACGGACGGGCAAAGCATAAAGCCACGGACGCAAAAATAACATTGACGTGAAAAAGTTAAACGGACGCAGAAACAACGCCGCCATGTATTTTCCTAGGGTGTGGAGACATCAGACATTACGGACACACTTTACGCAGTACTCACAATATCTCCTGTGATAAAGTGCGTCCGTAACGGACAGAGTACAGTATGCTCGTGTGCCGCCTCCCTAAAGTGGATGAGCATCATGGGTAATTTAGTTCCAAGACATCTGTGGATGATGAATATACTAACACCTGGTCGATCCTAAGCCAACAAGGACCTGACCGGCTATGCGTCTTCTCTGGTCTCTTCCAGCTTGGCAGAGGTTAACATCCTGCTCATTCTCCAAAGCAGCAAGGCTCCTGCGCTGCGCAGTGATGACATGCAAGCTCTCCGTCCATTTCTGGATCTACTGCTTGAAGATAATTGAGTAAAATATCTGTCTCCCCACTCCTCGGCCACTTGTTATATCCAGCAGCTACGTGTGAAAGTCCTCACTTCTCACAGCAGCCAAACCTTAATGTACTCCAGAAGCCTGGCAGCTGTGGATTGTGTTACTGAATCCGTCCCTGTTTATGGCCTGTGATGTGATCTGATCTGCCTCTATCAAGCTACTTAGCGAGCGTAGGATGCGTACGAGTAATTCCTATTCTATCCCACTGTCTGCTGGATATCCCTCGTACTATGCTGCCAACACAAGAAATAGAGATGCCAAAGAAAAGCAGTCCATTTCTTAGATTACCTTCATGGCTTTAGATAATTGTGCTACCCAATATTCCCGTTTTACCACACTGTTGGTCTAGAAATGCATGCATTCCTCTGCTACTTTTGCACACCTTGAGACCGTCTCAGATCCACCTGTCCCACTACTATGGCATCTGTGTCCGGCTGTCCTGTTTCTGTTCGAGAGGTCTTCTGCTGCTGGAGATATCAGAATTAGGGATGTGCATGGCTGAAAAATTTGTTTAATTTAGTTTTGTTACGTTTTTAAATAATTTTGTTTTCAGAATTTCATTTCGTTTCGGTTTTTGAAAATTTCAAATCGATTCGAATTTCCTATATCAATTCGATAGTTTATCAATTCGAATTTTGGATCACTAAATAAAACCCCAATTAATCAAATTTTGCTGTTAAAAGAAAAGCAAGGGTTACATTTTAAGCTGTCACAGATTTAGTATTTGAGTCAAATTAAACAGTGAAAAAAATTTATTTGTTTCATAAAGTCCTTTGCTGACTATTACTTGTACTTTAAGTTAAGATCAATTCATTAGTTGATATCGATTTGATAGTTTATTTCAAATTCCATAGTTATCAATTATTCAAAATTTTCTTTTATGATAACAGTGTAAAATAAAATAAATTCGTTCTATAACGTTTCGAATTCATATCGTATCGATTCATTACTTCCGAAGTACGAATTATCAAATTTTGTTACAAATTCTGAATTTTTACGAAACGAATGCACATCTCTAATCAGAATCTGTGTGCCTCTTGACTGGCACCTCAGGTTAATCGGTTCATCTTAAATGTGCCAACATCTTAATCTCAATGTAAAATTTATGTGTCTTAAATTGGAGATGTTTATGGATTCCACAACATTATAGGGTCACCTAAATGGCAATGAGAACTCCCCATTTCAGTGGTAACATTTTAAATGCATATGAGCTTATATCACATGCTGGTCAGACTAGTGAACTACCACAGACATAACTAGACCTCTGTCATTGTGCGTGTATGGAACACACCAAGCAAGTGCAGTCCCATGTTGCAGTGATGTGCTGGATTCAATACCTGCTTGTCGATAGATGATGTCCTAGATTCACTAAAGCTCCCAACTTGAGGCCAGATCACCACCTGTACCAGTTCCTGGCTGTCCTGACTACTCCGATTTTCTATATGTTTTGGCTTGTATGAGAACCGCCCTTTGTGTACCAGTTTTTGGTTATTCCTGACTACTCTGAGTTCTATACAATTTGGTTTGGTTGAGATTAACCCTGTAAACCCTGTCCTCTGTATATTGTATAATCTGATGCCTAATATGTGTTTGTGTCCCTAGAAGTAACCAGATTACCGACAACCTAAGGATCGGAGGGATAGATAGGGACTGTCTTAAGGGACCCACGCCATTATACCGAAAAGGATTCGTGACCGGTTCGAGCGCTGTGATTAATTGCAACTCATCCTATTCCACTGAGAGGTGCAAGCTGTGCTTGCATGTCGGATGTAGCGCCAGGTTACTGTACATTAGCATCTCCATTCAATACTTTGTATGGGATTCACTATTGTGTCCCCAGCAGATGGAGCGTGAGCTATTCCAACCAACTTCGTCTGACATTATTCAGGTTTGAATAACGGTTTTCAGACCCTGGTGTTAAGTGATTGATTGCACTAAAGCATAATCACTCAATACATTAATCTTGTCACGTTCACTGTATCGCTCACCCTCGACAACCGTGGTGTGAATCCTTTTGGACAAACCTCTAAACCCTCCGATCCTTGATTTGGTCGGGACCACTAATCCTATAGCTCCCAGCCAGGGAGAACAAACACACCAGCAATACAGAGAATAACCTTGGTAGATTAGCAGCAGGTCTCGGAACAGAACATGCACTCAGACAGCAAGGGTTAATCTTAACAGCAGCTAAGGAGTAACCTGGGTCAGGCTTATGCAAGTCGTTCATACACAAGGATTCAGAAAAGGCCCTGGTCAGGCCTTTGAGTTGGCAACAGACCGGGTCCTCATACAATCAGGGTCAGCGTTATGCAGAGTCAACATACACTCGGAGTCTGTTCTGGGTATAGCATACAGGCTTGGTCAGAGGGAGAATAGTCAAGAAGGCAGTCCGAGTCAGCAACAGTCTAGGTCAGCAACGTAACGATAGAGACAATGAATCAGTGACACGAATAAACAATACACTAGCGATACGGGAAACAAATTCCACGTCAAGGCAATTAGTTGATTTGCGCGCCCTGCATTTAAGGCCGGTGGCTCTGCGTCATCATGCCGTGTCTCATCCCTTCATTAGATGCGAGAACGCCAGGAGCAGCCGGAATGCCTGGCGATGCCGCCGGGTGCCCAGGCCCCCCGTGAGACCCCACAGGCGCCGAGGATGTGACAAATCTAAACACACCAAACAATCCTATGCTCACTTAAGATCCCTCGGTGGCAAGAGCAGCACGGTCTGCTTCTTCCTCGCTCCGCCGGCAGAGGAACAATGGAAACAAAGAGTTCCCAGTGTTTTTCCGGGTATCCCTTTGCTGCTCTGGCCGGATCAAACTCGCGTAAGCTCACGTTTGTCTCCATGGAGTCCTATGGACTCCTGGAGCACATACCACTTTGGCACTTAGTCCTGCTGCCGGTATCACTCTGCGGCTTGAAAGTATTAAGACTTGAGTTGCTGTCAAAGCGATTCAGTCACAATACGGATGTTACTGGTTACAGTGCAAACCCTTTCTATTTGCATCTTCCCTTTTAATGTTCGAGTTGTGATCAGGCCATAGATCTATACCCAGGCTTTAAGATCTCTCGAGAGGCTCGCAGCTTGAAAAATGCACAATACACGTAGATTCTTCACATTGAGGAAGAGCCGCTGGGCATGTCTATAACGTATTCAGTTCTAACCTGAGCGAAGCTCGGAAACCTTAAAGAGAGCGTAAAGAAGTGAGTTTGCATGTGAATCGTAAAAAAAAACTCTCCACAATGAAAAAACACCCATGTTCTTTAAGTGCCCCAGAAAACGCACATGCAAAATGTTACAGGGCCATAATTCGTCCCCGTAGGGGGCAAGGCCATGGTTGGAGTTGCTGACTTGAGACTGGGGTCGGTGTCAACGAGGCATTTGCCCAATGTATCAGATGACCTGTTCAGCGCTGCTCATCTGCAAGACAATGCACATTGCAAGCTATAAGATTAATATAATTTATCAATTAAACTCAAACTGTTATAACCATACCTTATCAAAACTGGCTTTAAGCTATGCATTTCTAAATCCTCCATTGCCGAGGCTCATTAGAGCGAAGGCTACAAATAAAAGAGATATTATTATTATCGTCATCAATTATATAGCGCCAACAGTTTCTGCAGCGCTTTACAATAAACAAAGGGAACAAATCACAAATAAACAAACACGTGGAGACGAGGTGTAGAGGGCCCTGCTCACAGGAGCTTAGTTGAGTTTTAATGTATGTTTTTACAAGCTTCAATTAACTCGTAATTGCCTACAGGGTTTATACTTTATATACAACTGATATGAGTTCCGAGGTCCTCTGAACTGTCTGGAGACACACAAAGTGAGGATTAGGATATTTAGCTCCCCAAATGGCCACAGAGCGCAGGAGAAACTCCCAATATTCTGGAATTCCAGGGTCATATGTAAGAGGTGAATGTCACATGCAGGATATGATTTGAAGTCCGATAGCTTAACTCGTCCTCTTTTGAAAGCACAAAAAGCCCTTTATATTTTCTTCACTTTATTGAGAAAGTAACCGCAAATAAAAGGTGTTTTGTGGGTAGAAAGTGCTTCTCTTGGAATGGGAGGAAGATGGGCAGAGAGAGCTTCTCTGTAGCGGTGCTTTGTAATAGGAGGAAGGTAAAGCATAATGGATATGCCCAGTATAAACAGGATGCTACTCACAAGCCTCCATCGCTAGAATGCAGGAAGTGAAGCTTTGCTGCATAGGAAAAGGAACTGGGCCAAACTAACTACGTGAGTGGACTAATCCATTCTAAGTAAAAGCATAGGGGGAAACGACTAACGTACCCAACCTTATAGATTCCACTGTCACTCTTCACCAGCACAGTAGTTGATTGACAGATAGAGGCAGCATTGTTTTTAGGGATTTAAAACGAATATATATAACATGACAGATTTCATTAGTACTTTTCAGCATATACACTTGAAGATATCTAGGCATTTGGAATCCTTCCATCATTGTTCTTTTGCATATGTTCAAACAGTTCGTTCATTCACTGTTTGCAAACAGTTTGAATTTGTTTATTGCTTATATATTCTCTTTATCCTGTAACGCAAGGCACTTCTTGGCTATGCTAAGTGTATTTTTTAGGTAAATGCGGTATTTGCACCAACACTAGGGATGTGCGTTTCGGGTTTCGGATTTTCGGAATTTTCACGAAATTTCCCGATTCGTGTTTTCGGATGCGGCCGATTTTCCAAAAATTTTTAGATCCGAAAATGGCAGATCCGAAAAGTTTTCCGAGCCGAAACGAAATATTTTCGGAATTTTCGAATGTACTTGAAATGTGTCAAATCGAAATTTATTGCTTTGAAACGAGGAGAACAGACGTTCCGAAAATTTCCGAAAATACGAAAAGTCGATACAAAAAACGAGCTAAGTGACACGAAAATACGAAAAATGGTCGAAATTCCGAAAAAATGTACACGAAAAACGAGTCGAGCCGAACCGAATCGAAACAGAAATCGGTTGAAACGAGCCGAATCGAAAAGTGTAAAAATCCGAAAAATCGAATCGAACCGAAAAAAAAATCGGTGCACAAGCCTAACCAACACTGGGCTCTATTACACTCTTCGCGTTAAAACGCGGGCGCAAGGGAGGAAAAACTGGGCCCGCAGTTTTCCCCCTTGCGCCCGCATTTTAACGCTGGATTACAATGCAAGTGCAAAAAATGCTGCCTGCATTGTTTCCGAGCGTAAAATTCCAGGAGGCTCGCGGCAACGCTGAGCGCAGCCGCGAGCATCCACTCGATGGAGTCATAGGACTCCATTTAGTTCCTCCCTGCCGGTCACGTGACCAGCAGGATCTCTCCTCGCGAGATCCGGCCAGTCGGTGTAGTGATACGCAGGGAGAGACTGGGGGGACTTTTCCCCCCAGTCTTTCCCGGCGGCCGGAGGGGGCAGTTGGAGCTGCGGTCCTCGCAACGGGACAGAGGGTGAGTATAAGTGTAGCGCTGGTTTTAATTCACTGTCGTGGCAGTACTTGTTTTTGGCCACCAGAGGGAGACAAGAACAATGAAAGACATTGGGACTACATTTTCCAGCATGCTTTGCGGGCGGGAACAGGAAGTGGGTGGGAAAGAGACACTTACATCCGCAGCCTCTCGGAGAGAGCCGTCAGAGCGCGCAGAGGAGTGAGAGGAGCAAGACGCAAGTGCAGGAGATAGTGATCGCGACCAGGCCAGAGCGCAGGTGCGCCTAGCAGAGCTGGAGATCGGGTTTCCCTTCTTATCGAACGAAGACCCCGTGATACACCGTTAGTAACCCTACACCGATACAGAGTACGCTGAAGGACCCCGAGTTAGGAGACCGCAGACGATCTAACAGGGAGTGCAGGCGGTGAGCTGGACATCTTGTGGCAGATACAGACAAGCAAGACAGCGGATCCGGTGACACAGAGAATCTCAGTCAAAATCGAGCGGAGAGACGTCCTGGGTCGAGCGGAGCGCAGAGTATCTGGTGGATGGGTTCCCTTCCTGGCCACTGTAAAATATTTATTATTATTATTCTTTATTTATAAAGCGCCAGCATATTCCGCAGCGCTGTACAATAAGCACAGTATAGACAGGGTTACAATACATTGAACAACATTTGACAAACAGTACAGGAGGAAATGAGGGCCCTATTCCCGTAGGAACTCACAATCTAGGAGGGTTGGGGTTGGAAACAGGAGGAGAGGACTGTAAGGTGAGAGTGATTGATGGTTGCGTCAGTGAGTTGGGTGGTAGGCTTCCCTAAATAGGAATGTTTTAAGGGAGCGTTTGAAGGAAGAGAAGTTAGGGGAAAGTCTGACAGTACGAGGGAGAGCGTTCCAGAGAGTGGGGGCTGCGCGTGAGAAATCCTGCAGTCTATCATGGGAAGAGGTGATGCGGGGAGAAGCTAGGCGCAGGTCACTGTTTGACCTTAGGGAGCGGGCTGGGGTGTATTTGGTGATTAGTGAGGACAGGTAGTGGGGAGCTGAGTTAGTGAGGGTTTTGTAGGTAAGGATAAGGATTTTGAACTTAATTCTGCAGTGGATGGGGAGCCAGTGAAGGACTCGCAGAGGGGAGCGGCAGAGACAGAGCGGCGGGTGAGGTGAATTAGCCTGGCGGAGGCGTTCAGGATGGATTGTAAGGGGAGAGGCGGGACAGAGGGAGGCCAGATAAGAGATTATTGCAATAGTCGAGTCGGGAGATTACCAGGGCGTGTATGAGGTGTTTTGTGGTGACAGCGGTAAGAAATGGCCGAATTCTGGAAATATTACGCAGTTGGTATCAGCAGGAGGAGGAAAGAGACTGGATGTGGGATGAAGGAAAGAGCAGAGTCAAGTGTAACTCCAAGACGCGAACTTGGTTTGATGGGGAGATGGTGATACCCTCCACCGTGATAGAGAAGTCAGGAGGTGGGGAGGCATTGGAGGGAGGAATAAGTAGGAGCTCAGTCTTTGACATGTTGATCTTTAGGTGGTGGGAGGCCATCCAGGAGGAGATGCCAGATAAACAGTCACTGACTTTTGAAAGGACAGGGGGAGAGAGATCAGGGGTAGAGAGGTAGATCTGAGTGTCATCAGCGTAGAGGTGGTAATTAAAGCCAAAGCTGTTGATGATTTTGCCCAGGCAGGAGGTGTAGATGGAAAAGAGCAGAGAACCAAGGACAGAGCCTTGAGGTACACCAACAGATAGAGGCAATGAAGAGGAGGAGTTACCAGCAAAGGACACACAGAAGGAACTGTTGGATAAATAGTCAACCCAAGCAAGTGCAGTGTCACCGAGACCCAGAGAGTTGAGGGTCTGTAGAAGGAGGGGGTGGTCAACAGTGTCAAAAGCAGCCGAGAGGTCAAGCAGGATGAGAATGGAATAGTGGCCGTGTTTTTTAGCAGTTAGGAGGTCGTTGGTGACTTTGGTGAGGGCAGTTTCAGTTGAGTGTAGGGGACGGAAGCCAGATTGCAGGGGGTCAAGTAGGGAATTGGAGGACAGGAAGAGGGAGAGGCGGTTGAAGACTAGTTTTTCTAAGAGCTTTGATGTGAAGGGAAGCAGGGATACAGGGCGGTAGTTGGATGGAGAGTTGGAGTCAAGGGATGGTTTCTTTAGTAAAGGGGTAACTAGCGCGTGTTTGAAGGCGGATGGAGAGAGATGGGTTGAAGATGTGTGTGAGAGCAGGGGTGAGGGAGGAGGAGAGGGGAGGAATTAGATGTGAGGGAATGGGGTTGAGCGGGCACGTGGTGAGATGTGAGGAGGACAATAAGGAATTGACTTCCTCCTCAGTGGCTGGGAGGAAGCGGCAGAAATACTAAAGCACGCTGCAGTTTTCCCAAAACCTACAGGACCCTAACGTGACTAGTCGAAGATACCTCATAAATAATTCACTGGCCAGTTGAATATTGTACCCAGGTACCAATACACACATACACTTACATTTCTTGGGACATAGCCTGTATGGGACTCACACTCCACCCACAAAGGGGTTAAAATTATTTTTTCCTTTTCCGCTACGCGTTTCTCGCATTACGAACTACTGTAAATATATATACGTATACCGTATTACTCTTTTATATGCCAGTTTATTCAGTAAACTATATAATTTATAAAATCCACAACGGTGCTTGAGTATATTTATTCCCTAGTGTGGGGAGACTGACCCGATGTTCAAATTCAGCGGCTCCTCCGGGAGTGAGCGCTACATAAGATTAATTTTTTATTTTTTAAGCCTGGTGTTAACACCAAGTCCTGGTTCTGGTTAACTTTTCGCTGACCAGAGCCAGGTGTTAATCAGCGCTGGGACTTTGTAATTCAGCGCTGATTAACACTTTGCACTCCCCATGTTAAGCATAGGGTAGCGCAAAGTGCAGTAACCTCCAGAGGAGCGCAAGGTACCAAACGCTAACGGGTTTTTTAACCCGTTTGCGTTTGCTACGGTATTTGCCGCATATTACAATCCAAACGTTAATGCTCACGCATGTGAGCGTTAACGTTTACGTGAAGAGTGTAATAGGGTCCCCTGACTTTTAAAGAGACTTATTCTAATAAGTAGCCAGTCTGGAAGTCGTGTCTCCTTTTTTTCTTAGGCCGGGGTCAGACGAGAGCACTACGTGCGCCCGTACTGACGTGCCTCCCGGCACCCCTTGTTGCGTTGTGATGCTTTGACAGGGCCAGCCACACATTGTAGCCCTCGCATGAATTCCACACGCTACGGCGGGTGTGCTGCGGACGTTCTGAATGCCTTCCTGTTGAAGTGCTACGACGTGCGTTTGATGGGGCTGCAAAGCGCGCTCCTCCATAGGAGGATCAAGCTGTGCAGTGCTGAGCATACTACCTGCACTCAGCGAGGTGGCCAGACGGTGCCAGAGTGGAAGCAACGTCCACTCTCACAGATGTTCCTTACGCTCTGCAAAACCCTCGTCTGACCCCGGCCCTAAGGGACACTCTAGCCACCATTACCTTTTTACCTGAATTTAAATGGTCATGGTGTCATGAATGCCACATACTTTCTGCAAAAACATTGAGAAGCATCGGATTGATGGGTTCCAGTGAGCAGGTGATTGATGGAAGTCCACATTTTTACTAGTATTATTTGGCGAAAGAAATCTCCTTATTAGAAAAGCTTTCCTTTTGGCATATTTAGTTCAATTCTCTGCAGGCGTGAATGACGTTCCTCGAATATGTGTGACCACAGCTTCCAGAGCCACCAGTTGGAATCATGCGGCCCCTTATTTAAGCATTGGCTGAGCCCATCTGGCCAACAATCCTCTCTCCTCTGCCCATTCGTGTCAATAATAGTGTTATATAGCATCAGTGTTAAAAAGTAAATATTTTCTATCTAACAAGGAGTCAGAGTCTGGTATCTCCTCACTAGTTGAATCCAGCCAGGACCTTCATATCCAGCACCAGAGACGCCCTTACCCAGCGACAATAATCAAATAAAAGGGTGAAGTTAAAGTATTTTACCAGGAAGGATACATTGAGATACCACATTACTCTCCGTATTTTGGAACTTATTTAAATATCCTTATTTTTTTTATTTTTTTCAGTGGTATGAATTAGTGATGAAAAATATTAGTGCCCCCCCCAGTTTTGACTGTAGTATCTTATGTGCCCCCCTTTTATATTGTTCCTAGAGTCGCCACTGCTTCTCTGTAATCCAAAAATAAAAGCACCATATGTTACCAGTCTCTCTGTGGTGCGTGCGACTCCCTTAGAGTCTTACCGGGGATGCACAGACTCTCTGGGTGTTTTGGAAGCTATGACAAAAACAGGTTGTGCCACTAAAATAAAACTTGTCATAGCCACGGGAGCTGAGCGTGGGAGTGATCTGCAAAAATGAAGAGCAGCGTGCAGGCAAAAGGTGTAAGTGTGGAAGACAGAGTGAAATAATAGGCAGCGCATCTGCTTTGGGAACCCATCATTTTCTTGTAATTCTGCAGAGAAAGATCTAACACAAAACAGCTAGAGACTCACTATTTTTTGTTAGACATTGTAGCTCCGTAAAGCTCAAAAATCCCTCTTTGAATCACAGGGAAAAAGGCTTGATCCAAGGAGAAATCTAATGCCCTTCTGGGGTCAAGTAGGAATTTTTCCCCCAGTGTTTTGCATATTTGGCGAGTGCTTCAGACTGTTTTTTTAAATTTCTTTTGGATCAACAGCAGTAGCTGATTGTGTATAAGGCTGAACTCAATGGACGCACGGCTTTTCTCAGCCTGTGTAACTGTATACAGTAGTTCCATCAATTTCTGCTAATGGGCCAATCCAAGAATTGTGACCATTTATTGAAAACGGAGTAGTCACAGTGACCTCAATGTCTATACCCCTCCGAGGAAGGTTTCACAGAGCTGATGGCTGAATTGCTGTACGCACCCATGCTTATCACAGAGCTCCACAACAATATGCGGTGTGTATGAGCGTATCACAGAGCTCCACAGCAATAAAACTCACAGCAATATGCAGTGTGGATGAGTGTCTCACAGAGCTGCACAGCAATAGAAGTCACAGTAATGTGTGCCGTGTATGAGGGTATCACAGAGCTCCACAACAATAAAATTCACAGTAACGTGCACTGAGTGAGCGTATCACAGAATCCACAGCAATAAATCTCACAGTAATGTGCGCTGAGTATGAGCGTATCCCAGAGCTCTACTGCAATGAAACTCACAGTAATGTGCAGTGTGTGAAACACCCCTTTTTTATAAATCCATGTACGTAAAACGTAATTCTGCGAAAACACGCCACAATAATCCTGCAATGTAATTTATAGTAAGAACATCTAATTGATACTAATACAGTCCTTTTAACTCCTCTATTACTGAACAATTTAACCCCATGGAAGCCAGGCAGCGCTGTGTGTGTACAGAGTCAAACCTGCGTACCTCACCTTTAATTTAAACGGCTTGCAGGATGTGATTCACAATCATATATTCTAATTGCCCAAAAGGAAATTTCCCTCCAAGTGCCCCTGCCAGCCCTCGCTTGAATACAAAGGTTTCTTAAGGTTAACCCAAAATACCAAAACCCTATTTCCTTCCAAGCCTTAAATGTCCTTATATCTTCCACCACTTTCTTTAAAATGTATTTATTAGCAGAGCATCCAAAAGTAAATACATTGCATATGAGGAGGATATACAGAGTACAATAATTTGCTCCATCCATATTTTTAGAAGCATGACAAACTATAGGAGAGATAAGAGTAGAAAAAACTAAATATGAGGTGGGGGTCCCAGCCTGCAATTTTAAGAGACCAGTCGTAACATCACTTTTGACCTCCTGGGATATCATACATATGCCACGGGATCTTCCACCACGTAACCCAGTCCAATTGTTATCCCCACCCTTAAAGGGACACTCTAAGCAAACCCCCCCCCCCCCCCGTTTTTTTACATTAAAATATACCTAGTCACTCAATAACTAGGTAGGGATTTATTTATTTATTTATTTATTTTACTGTAATACTTACTCTAAAATCCACTTGTTTCCAATGGCGGCTTTTTAAAAAAAAAATTATACTCCCCTCCCTCCTCTTCCGCTCCCATCCTTCTAAATCTTTCACTTGGCTAATGGTTTACGTGAGAAGCGCGCATGCGCACCTCTCACATAAGACAGCCAATCAGCAGGCTTCATCTTCTTATTGGATTAGTGTTATGCGCAAGAGGATGCGCGCAACATTAATCCCAGTCGCAGACTATGCTGGCGGCTCGCTGCCGCCAGCTACTGCGGCGAGTTGGAGACGTCATCGCGTTGAATTGCAATGACGTCTCCTACTCGGCAATAGACGGCAGAAGCGGGAAATATGAATCCCGCTCTGCTGACTGACAGCTGGGAGGGCGGAGTAAAGTCCTCTGCGTCTCTCAGCTGTTTTAGCCGACCGGCTGAGTGGAGGGAGGGGGGACAGGCAAGGGCATACTCAGGGCATCATGACCACCTAAAAAAAGCTTAGGTGGTCATGTTGCCTAGAGTATCCCTTTTTACCACTTCCATGCGGAGGACGCGTTCCGGCCGATCGCTGGCCCCCCCGGTGCGGGCTGACATCCTCGATGTCAGCCCAGCATCCGGAACCGCCGCCGATGAAATTAGGTGTCATCGCGGCAGCGCGATGACACCTAATTCAGGCGCCTCCCCCCGCATGTGCGGAGGAGGCGCCTGAAAGGGAGGGGGGGAGGTCCTTCGGACCTCTCTCCCTCCCGATCGGCATAGTTGCGGGGGTTAACCCAGGCACCATTTGGAAGGGCACAGCCTGCCCTTCCAAATGGTGCCTGGCATTAACCCCTGGGGAGCTGGATCGCGAATCGGCGCTGATGTCGGCCAAGCCTCCGGGAACTCCCCCTGAGGACTGGCGTCATCGTGCATAGCACGATGACGCCAGTCCTAGAGTTAACCCCTAACTGCCACCAACGGTGGAGATAGGGAGTTCCAATGAACTCCCTATCTCCCGATCCGTGGCAGCTAGGGGTTAAAGTTTGGTATGGTTGGATCGGCCAGAGCATGGCCATTCCAACGATACCAAACACTACTGTGAAAAAAGTTTTTTAAAACAAAATAAAAATTAAAATTAAAAATAAAAATATATTTTAAAAAAAAAATTATAAAAAAAAAATAAACTTTTTTTTTTTGGTTCGTTAATGCAGCAATATTGTTCCCATTTCAATTATAATGTGAACAATGATGCTGCACTAACGATTTTTGTATGCGGTGCGTTTGTTTAAAAATCGTGTAATTTTCCCCAAAAAAAATGTAACGAGACCCCATCTCTAATTTTTTTAACAAGCGCACCCCATACAAAATAAACCGCAATTGTTCGCATGTTAAAATGTGAAAAAAAACACTTTACACGTTGTAAATTATTGAAAATACATATTTTATTGCATTTTTTGTTATAATATACAGACATGACATAACGTATACATATAATAATGACATATTATGAATCTACCGAGTCTGACGGAAAGAACGATATATAATATGTCTGGGTCATATACTAAAATAAGCCTTCAAAACACGTTTAAACATGATGAGCAAAACCGGTAAAAATGACCTCAGCACAGAGGTGTGAAAAGCCTCAGCAGCGAAAGGGTTAACCTGCTCCTAAACACATCAAAACAGTAAAGTTCCATTTGCACCAATTTTAAAGATGCACCATTCTTACATCATGACAATGCTGCCTAAATGACATGACATGCATGTGACCAGTGATTGTCACCGTCGTTCTTTCAACAGGAGATTTAAATTCCCTACCGCAACAATATGGGAGGCCTGAGATTTTAATTAAACCTGGCTTTACTATAGAGAGATTCTAATTAAACATGACTCCACAATAGGGACCTTTTAATTAAGCTTGGCTGTACACATAACAACTCTGGACACCTTACGCTCCCAAATTACCTCTTTAGAAGCAAGTGAACAAACCCTGGATTATATTGCTTGCACAAGTTGCACTGCGTCCCAGATTTATTTATAAAGTATTTTACCAGGAAAGATACATTTAGATTTCTCTCGTTTTCAAGTATGTCCTGGGTTCAAGAACATTGAAATGTATGTCCCTTTCAATGTGTATCCACGTTTCTATCCAGACGTTCTAACTGCGATGAATTAAGAATAAAAAATGCAAGAAACTGCTTGCAACCGCAATAAAATAAGGCACAATTTAAGCAATATATAATCTAGTGTCTTCAATACTCAACAGTCAGAGCTGGTGCATCCATTAGGCCAACTAGGCAGTTAACTAGGGCACCGCTAGGAGAGGGGGCGCAGTTATGAACCAATATAACCGCAGGCACTATGTCTGAGGTTGTCTGTTTCGTGCTGACACGGAGCTTGCAGCAGCCCTCTCCTGCCATTAGCCCAGGGCAGCTGATAGCTACGACAGCTCTCTGCCTGCGAGCTTACTCTGCTGTCTTACTGCGAGCAAGGTTGCTGTCACCTTGTCTAGACCCCACAAGAGTATAAGACGTATAAAGGGAGCGTAGACAATATATTTTGAGAAACCCTGGGGAGTAGAGAGGAGGCAAACAATTTTTTTGCCTAAGGTGGCAGAAATCCTTGCACCGGCCCTGTCCACACTGGAAACCTACAACCTATTGCTGGGGATTCAGGGAGGCTGTGCTATATCGGCAGGAACCAGGCTGCAATCAGACGTGATCCCTGATGGATCGGGTACTGATGGGAGCCATGGGGCAGTCCGTGAAAGGTAGGGGTATATCAAAATAGCTGGAAACCAGAATGCTCCCCAGGCCTTCAGAAAACCTAGGGCCCCTTACTGAAGCACTGGTTGGGCCCCCCTTCCTTCAGCTGGCTATTTCCATGAAATAAAACATTTTGACTTCTCTTCTGTATGGTTTATTTTACAGGGAGTGGCCTAAATCCCAGGTGGATAAAATGTTTTTCCAGGTGGGAGAGTGTTCACTCTGTACCTATACCTGGTGCAGTCCATACTAATCGTTCCCTCAGTGATTAGCCAGAGTGCTTATACTGGCCTCAGATGCTGCAGCCCACTGGGTAATTTCCTGGTATTCCGATAGGTCAGTCCAGGATGGCATGGAGGGGCCTTTACATCTGAGGCACTTGGACAAGTTGTACAAATCTGGTAAGGGTCAGGGCCCCCTTGAGTCACTGGGCCTCTGAACAGATCACAGGCTGTCACCCACTGATGACCGCTGCCCTGCCGGGCAGACCAGACAGAGACCTGGCAATGTCCAGACAGGTCTTTGAAAGGGGCAGCCCCAACAGGTATATTCCAGCATCCCAGGCTGTTGCTTGAGTGAACTTCCTTTTATACTAGTGTCCGTCTCCTTTTGTTTGAGAGCATTCCAGAGGAGTGATGGTGAACCTTCCCATCCAATACGTTTCCTAACTACACGTCCCGGCATTCTCTGCCAGACTAATGTTTTTTTTGTTTTTTTGAGAAAGTATTTTACCAGGAAGGATACATTGAGATTTCTCTTGTTTTCAAGTATGTCCTGGGTGCTAAACCTCAGAGGACATGTATCTCTGAATGATCTGGGGTGCCGAGGCTTGCTGTCACTGTTCTAGAGGATAAATTACATGGACTGTTTTCCCAAGTGACCCGAAGAAGTGTTTCTTTAATCCCACAGGGGGTTGGAGACAGACTTAAACCCACACTATGGTTGGCATGCAGCCAGTGCGTGACTCAGCCATTTGTCAGCCGTGGAGTACAAGTCATTCACACACAGATTGACCGGAGTGTAGGTGTTGTTAATAACTTCATAAAACAGAATTTTCACCTAAATGTCCAGGGAAACATGAGACCTCAAATGCTCATGCGAGGCCTAGAACATCCTTTTCTCCTGTGGTCAGGTGGGTCAGAAATCCATCAGATGTGTGGGGGTTCCAGAAGAACCAAATCACTTTAAATTTAAAACTATCAAAAGTGCAGAGTGCGACTTGTTCCTGTCTGTTCCAGCAAACTCTCAGGCCTGTTTTCCGCTGTGCACCCTTCTTCCTGCTATCTTTGATTCTCATCAAGTTTTTAAAGTTCCCTGTAAACGTATATTTATTTATTTTTTTTTCCCTTCTTCAGGATTTGGTGTGTGTGTTTTTGCGCGAAGCCGCTTTCCCCAAAAGACACAATTCAGAGCACTCAAATCTTTTCAAAGTACACTTTAATTAATAGATTTATCTTTTGATATAGCCACGGGCAATTAGATCCAACAAGAAAATGGATATATTGACATACCTTGTAGGCTCTAAACGTCTATGAGCATGAATATTGATAGGGCTCTCATTAATTAGGCAGGACTTAGAAAAAAAAATGAAGCCTTCTGATGTAATAAGTACTTCAGAAGCCAGGGATCACCTGAGACTCAGCCGCTGCCTGGAGCAGAGATTCAAAGTTAACACCTTGGCTGCGGGAGGGGTGAGCTATCGCTTAAAAAAACAGGATGACAAGCAGTGGGAGACTGGCCTTGGCTTTGATCATGAATTTAGAAATGAACTCATGAACAGCATTGGCTTGGTCTTCTTTCTTAAAAGCCTTCCTCTCTAGTGAACTGCTCCCACGTATTCAGGAAGCTCTTCTCCTTTAAAGATATATATTTAAAAAAGCTCCTTCACTGTCTGGAGAGCAACAGAGTGTGTGTATGTATATACAGTATACATATTTGGACACAGGCACAATTTACATATTTTTGGCTCTGTATGCCACCAGAATAAAATGAAAACAAAACAATCCAATTGAATTTGAAGTACGGACTTTCAGCTTTAATTCAAGGGGTTGAACATAAATATCAAGTTAAAATTTTAGGAACTGCATCCATTTTTATACACAGCCCCCCCCCCTCCTTTTCAGGGGCTCAAATGTAATTGGACAAAAGAATAATCATAAATAACTGTTCATTTTTTTTATATTTTGTTGAGAATTCTTTACTTGCAATAACTGCATGAAGTCTGGAACCCATGAACATTACCTAAGAATTGGTTTCCTACTTTCTGATGCATTGCCAGGCTCTAACTGCGGCTGTCTTTGGTTGTTCTTTGTTTGTGGCTCTTTCTGCCTTTAGTTTTGTCATCAAGTGAAATGCTGCTCATTTGGGGTGAGATCAGGTGATTGACTCGGCCATTGCAGAATGTTCCACTAGTTTTCCTTCAAAACCTCCTGGGTTGCCTTTGCAGTGTGTTTTTGGATCACTGTCCATGAGTACTGTGATGCACTGTCCGGTCAACTTTGTTGCATTTGGCTGAATCTGGGCTGACAATATATCCCTAAACACTGCTGAATTCACCCGGCTGCTTCTGTCGCATCACCAATAAACCCCAATGGCCCAGTGCCACTGGAAGCCATGCATGCCTATGCCATCACAATGCCTCCACCATGTTTTACAGATGATCTTGTGTGCTTTGGATCACGAGCTGTTCCAAACCTTATCCACACTTTTTTCTTCCTGTCATTCTGGTACAGATTAATCTTCATTTCATCCATCCAAGGAATGGTTTGCCAAAAAAACACCTAAAAAGCCAGACCAGTTCTGGAGAAGTCTAATTTGGCTTTTCAATGCTTCAGGCTTATGAATGGTTTGTACCCTCTTTATTTTAGACTTTGACAATGATAGACCCACCTCCTGGAGAGTGTCCTGCACTTGTCTAGTTGTTGTGAATGTCTTTGCCATAAAGAGGATTCTGCAATCATCCACCACTATTGTCTTCTGTGGACGTCCATGCCTTTTTAATATGTTGCTGAGCTCACCAGTGCGTTCTTCTTTCCTCAGAATGTACCAAATTGTTGCTTTGGCCATTCCTAATGTTGCTGCTATCTCTGTGATGGATTTCTTTTGTTTTTGAAGCCTTACAATGGCCTGGTTCACTTGCATGGACAGCTCCTTTGAATGCATGATGTAGGTTCACATCAATAGATTCCAAATGCAAATACCACACTTAGAATCAACTCCAGACCTTTTACCTGCTTAATTGATGCAGACATAATGGAGTAGTCCACATCTGGCCACAAAACTGCATTTGAATCAATTGTCCAAATACTTTTGGTCCCTTGAAAAAGGGTAATGGCTACTCTTAAGAGCTGTAATTCCTAAACCCTTCCTCCAATTTGGATGTACATACACGCAAATTAAACCTGAGAGCGTGCACTTTCAGCCCATATCCATTATATAACTAAAAATAAGTAAGCTTGAATAAGCTTGAAAATGTTTTGGAAATACCTGAAAAATTGTGTCTGTGTCCAAATATATGGACCGAACTGTATATAATATACAGTATGTATATGATAGACCAATATCATTATTTCATAGCTGATATTGACACTGATTATTGGCATTCTTTCTGTACGACAGACGGTAACTTATGGCAATATTTTGTATGTGAAAAAGCAACACAATTTCTTACACAAATCTGTCACTTACAGGGTTATTCAGAGAGCGTGAAAAGCAGAAGAATGACTGGAGAATGACAAATTCTAGGTCAAAATAGCCAAACCAGAAAAATTCTCCCATTCATCTCACTTTCCAAATCGGCTATTTTGACCTAGAATTTTTCATTCTCCAGTCATTCTCCTGCTTTTCACCGCTCTCTGAATAACCCTGTATGCTGTTAACTTAACAAATACAGTCATGGCCAAAATTGTTGGCACCCCAGACATTTTTCCAGAAAATCAAGTATTTCTCACAGAAAAGTATTGCAGTAACACATGTTTATTCCCTTTGTGTGTATTGGAACAAAACAAAAAAAGGGAAGAAAAAAAGCAAATTGGACATAATGTCACACAAAACTCCAAAAAATGGGATGGACAAAATTATTGGGGTAGAGGGGTGTCAGCTATACCCTCCTGACGAGGCCCAAGAAGGCCGAAACGATCGTCGGGGGTTGCTGCACCTCTCGTGCAGGGATGACGTCCTTGGCAGTCAGCACTGGCCACCCTTTCTGGGTGACAGCAGGCTGATTTGCATATGGAAAATTCATCCCTGTAATGGCACAAGCAAGCTAAAAACCTTGTTTGTGAGACCGGAGCGGGCACCCACCGTAGAGCAGGCCATTGTGCTGTTGCTCGTTCTCAGGACCCTCACAAACACCCCCCCTTGCTTCATGGGATTAACTCAGAGGACCGAATCCTTTCTGGGGTCCCCTCAATTCCATGCTGCCAGGTATTATCTGAGTTAGGTTGTGGAAAATCTGTAAAAACAACTAAAACCTTGTCAAATCTCTAAAACCATTGAATGTCGTTAAATTTCATAAGCTTTGCAATGGTATTTTGTGTAACGGAGTGCTCGCCCCTTTTTTGTTTTATATATACACATACATACATACACATACAGGGTTATTCAGAGAGCGGTGAAAAGCAGGAGAATGACTGGAGAATGGAAAATTCTAGGTCAAAATAGCCGATTTGGAAAGTGAGATGAATGGGAGAATTTTTCTGTTTTGGCTATTTTGACATAGAATTTTTCATTCTCCAGTAATTCTCCTGCTTTTCACCGCTCTTTGAATAAGGCTAGGGTCAGACTGAGGCAGTGCGAACGCGCGTTCTGGCGCACTTAATCACGGCCGTGCTAGCAGCAAATGCCGGGCAATGACGGCCAATATACGAAGTACGGTCGCACAAAAGTCCGGCTGCGCAACGCAAGTGGAAAATGAACGCATTTTTTCGAGAACGTTAAACCACTAGTACTGACGTACAGAGTGCGCTGCGTCCGCTAGAGGCGTGTGTGCGTGATTAGGAGACGTCAGACGCTGCTAATGTCCGGCCAACATAACGTCCAGATGCAAGAAGTGTTTTATTGATGATCCGTACAAAATCACGGATGAAACTGCGCATAGTATGACCGCTATTGCGTATTCCGTGAAAAAATACGTCCATTCTTCGAGCGCACATTTTCACGGACAACGTGAAAAATGCGTTAGTCTGACCCTAGCCTTACCGTGATAAATGTTGTCCATCACAAACCTAAAGTTCTATAAAGCTCTTTGCAGATCCTCACAATGACTGAGAGGTGTGAGTTTGTCCTCCATATAAGCTGCACATTTTTAAAGTTAATCAAATCGCCATAACTACTTTCATTCTATTTCTGCTCCTTTGATTCCGTAGCGGTGGGGATTCAGTTACTTGTTATCTCTTTACACAGATACTTAATGTTAACAGGGTTATCCAAAGAGATTCGAAAAGTCACCGCACGTTCGGTGACTTTTCGTTCTCTTCAATTCGGTTCCTTTTGCCGATCCCATTTCGATGACCCTGCGGTGTATTCAGCAAACACCACAGGGTCCCCGAATTGCAGGGAAAGGCTGCCGCAAACTCGACGAAAACGAACCGCAAAACCCACCGAATGCACGCCGAAAACCCCCAAAAACATCTGGATTAACCTGCCGAAAATCAAGCCCGAGCAGAAGCCGAACACAGCCGAAGCAGCTGAGCCCGCAGACGAGGGAGGTGAATAAATTAGCAAAACCGTTTGTATGAATCTGTGAAACTGAAACGCTGTTTGCAAAGAAACTACTGAGCGAAAATGTCTGAAATTTACACAGGAGGTCCAGGGAATGATAATAAAGAGAGCTGTTACAAAAAAAATAAGTAAACTTTAAAAAATAAATAAAATAAAATCGAACTTTTAAAAAAAAAAAAAAAATTAAGAAAAATGCTTAAAGTATCCTAAAAAATCTATAAGTAAAGAGACTTTTTACTGCAGAATTTTATAATGAACGGTTTATTAGATATTGAATTAAAACGGGAATATTTTTAACATTGAAGCCTATGGGATTCTCCTGAATTAACTTGCCGAATTAAACCACTGAATGGCAGGGCATTAGGGGAACCTTTCACTGCTGGTTTGTGTTCTCTGAATAGACGAAGCAGTGCTTCTCTATGGGGATTTCACTGCCCTCGAACAGGCACCGTATGTGCAGGCAATTCGCCAGGATTTGGCGAATTGCCTGCTCTCTGGATAGCCGTATGGCCAGGAAAGGTAACCGAACGCTGATTTTCAGCGTTCGGTTACCTTTCTCAAGCAATTCGGATCTCTTTGGATAACCCTGTAAGAATGAGGCTTTCGAATGGCCTTATTTAACTGGGACAGTGGGGATCGGAGGACATGTCTGGTAAAAATAGTGTCATGGTACAGAGGTCATAGTCCGAAAACTAACTGGAGACCCTACCTAAGGTCAGTAAATAAATTCTTCCCATAGAAAAAATAATAATAACTTCTTCTCATATATCCTTCCATGATTAATAAATACCCCCAACATTCCGTTCCAGGACTGTTGTGGTTCCTCTCCTACGAAATCTTCCACGGTTTCTCTCTTCATAAAACGGTTGTCCCTGTAGACGTCAATGACATGTTTCTAACCGAGCAATGATTTGTTACCCGCCGGGACTTTGAGAAGACCCACTCTCCCAAAAGTTGATGTCTCCCTGTGGTCTTTCGGATTTATTTACAGGATTTAGGCAGTAATATCTATATATGCGGCCAACATCCTGCCCACATACAATAACTGTGCAGCTAGCGCAGCTGGATCTGTCCTCTTACTGCACACACCAACGTAGCAGGCATTTTATTCTTGTACCTGTGCCAAAACATTCTGTAAATTTAGATATGTATCTTAAGGCTTCTCTGATAAAACAAACAGAATTAATTACTTTTTTTTTTTTTTTTTTTAGCTATTTCTAATGTAGCTTCTAAAAGGGAAGATTTGCTGTATTAAAATAACACAATTATCATTATGGGGTAAATATCCACCATTGCAGCCCACGGTATGGTTTCTGCTGTACTGCTCAGAGAGGAGATATATAGACACACATACAGACAGGCAACACAGAATCTGCTCTAGTATATAGTCATCATCTAGCTGTCTATCCCTGTCTATTTGTTTGCCTATCCATCTACCATCCAACATGCTTATTATTATTTATACCTTTATTATTATTATATGTTTATTTGTATTGCGCCAACATATTCCGCAGTGTGGTACGGAGGATACAACAAGGGCTCGATTTTCAGCGTTTTTCGGTTCGGGAGATGCAAATGCGGGTTTACTGGCATTTCGATTCCCAATAAAAATTCGGATTGAATATCGGCTCTCGCGGCATTACTTTTTAATGGAAATATTGACTTTATTGATTCAAATTCGAGTTTATCTGTATGCCGTTTTCCCAATAAAATTACACATGCTAAAATGTGCCGATTAAATGGATTTTTAGTCCGGGAAATAGACGGAATAAGACTGAAATCTGTTTTAAATGTTGGATATTTCTAATAGTCATGTTTAAAGACACAAATCTGTATGGATCATAAGCTTTTCGGACGTTTCACCTGCCAGCTTATTTTGGGACCTGTGGCGTTTATCAAATATCAGGTGATCTTTAAAACAAATAGGGCTCTATTACATTCTTTATGCAAAAATGCACTTTAAACGTGTGAATTTTTGCGCGAAGCGTTAAACGTTATCGTTTAAATTAACGCATAAATTAACGCTGGTATTACAATTCTCGCGCATTATTTAATCCGTCAAAAAATAAAGCGTGGAAAAAAGACGTGCAAAAACGCACGCGCATTAATGTTGCGCCCAGAAATCGGTGTGCGGACTTTTTTTTTCCCGCGATTCAGCAAATCAGAACTAAGAACTTTAATTGTCTGACGTTAAGTTTTTGCACCTGTCAAAATCAATCTGCGCATATATGCTGCATCAAAAAAAAAAAAGCACAACTTCTCAAATTTATTGTTTGGGTAAGTGTAGAATGTGTAACTATACTTTGCTGTATTTTTTTTTTTTTTTTTTGGGCTGGTGTATTTGGTTTCGGCCAGAACGTTCAGATTTGCCATTAACACCAGCTTTTCAAAGACGTTAAAATTATGCGCGCAGATGCTGTGCGTTAAAAACTACGCATAGATTGTAATATCCATGTACCAGCGCACAAATGCATTTGCGCTCACATTGTTAAGTATGGGATGCGCAACGTACATTACGCTCGCGCAGCGTTCGCGCAGGTTCACCAGCGGTAGACGTTAATGCACATTTTTTCCACAGACATTGTAATACGACGTTCAGCGCAAAGGGTTTTGCCCCTCACGTTAATGCGTTTTTGCCCGCGCGATTACATTTGCGCGAAAAATGTAATAGAGCCCATATTGTCTGCAAGCAGCCAATATTTTGTATGCAAAATCCACCTATAGAATCAAGCCCTTAGGGTTATAACTAATATAACAGGTCTGCCAATAACCGTTTTATATTATGTAAGAACAATCACAGTTAAGTCAATAACATATTGAAGAATGAAATATCACTTCAGCTCTCCATGAATGGAAAAACCCAATACCATTCATAGAGATGATTGACCGTGCTGATCACAATCTTCCCTATAACAAACGAGATAAAATCAATTGAAATGTAAACCTCTGATTCAACACCTTAAAGCGTCCCTCCGGAAAAAATAATCGACCAGGAAATGGAAAACTCCACACCACAGCGTTAACGCTAATGTCTGCTGGCGTGATGTTGGCATAGTTGAGCATGGACACAAAAATAAACTCAGCACATCCAACCGTCTATGTCAAACGCCAATCAATGCTCATTAACAAGAGTTAAAAGGATAATGTAGGGTTAAAACGGGAGGGAAGGGGAAATGGAGAAGGTGAACATTAACCTCCCTTGAACATCCCACAGCCCCTCCTCCTGTTTTAACCTCACCCTGAAACCATTTCAGATTCCCCACGGTGCTGCTCAAGATGGGACAAGCTGTGTCCTCCACAGAAGTTTCTGTTGTCACATGGACTGGGGGACGCTGAACGATTGAACCAGCCAACCCAATGCAAGTGCACTGAGAGCCATTGGCCAGAGATTGGAATGAACTGCTCTTCATTCCCAGCATTTTGACTGGGATGCAGATCAGCGTTCACTGACCTCCGCCTCATGGGTGGGGCTAACCCCCAAACTCGGAGGGCTGAATCAGGCCTCCAGGTCCACCTGAAGATGGGGAGAACTGGTTACTGTGACCATTCAATTTGCATGAAATGTTCGTGGTGCCTACCATGTTTCTTTCAAAGGCATATACAACAGCAACACCCAATGTGGCAAATTAAAATGGTCAAATATGTAAACACAAAATGGAAATATGATTGTGGGGGCACCAATATTTAATTCTAGTTATAGTATGGGTCTGCTGCCAGCTAGGGTATGCACAATAAAACTCAGCAGAAAATGGTCAAATCTGTAAACCCATTCAACTGCTGCCTGACTAGTTAACGTAAACACAGGTGCCCAATCAACTGTTCAATATCAATAAAAAGATCCATACAGTTAGGTCCAGAAATATTGGGACATCGACACAATTCTAACATCTTTGGCTCTATACACCACCACAATGGAGTTTGAATGAAACAAACACAATGTGCTTTATCTGCAGACTGTGAGCTTTAATTTGAGGGTATGTACATTATTATTATTATTATTATTCTTTATTTATAAAGCGCCAGCATATTCCGCAGCGCTGAGGTTAACGGTGTAGGATTTACAGCAGTTTGCAGATGTTCGTCCCACTTGTTAAGGGACCAAAGGTAATGGGACAATTGGCTTCTCAGCTGTTCCATCGCCAGGTGTGTGATATTCCCTCATTAGCCGAATTACAATCTGCAGATAAAAGGCCCAGAGTTCATTTCAAGTGTGCTATTTGCATTTGGAATCTGTTGCTGTCAACTCTCAAGATGAGATCCAAAGAGCTGTCACGATCAGTGAAGCAAGCCATCATTAGGCTGAAGAAATAAAACAAACCCATCAGAGAGCTAGCAAGAACATTAGGTGTGGCCAAAACAACTGTTTGGAACATTCTCAAAAAGAAGGAATGCACCGGTGAGCTCAGCAACACCAAAAGACCCGGGAGACCACGGAAAACAACTGTGGTGGATGACCGAAGAATTCTTTCCCTGGTGAAGAAAACACCCTTCACAACAGTTGGCCAGATCAAGAACACTCTCCAGGAGGTAGGTGTATGTGTCTCAAAGTCAACAATCAAGAGAAGACTTCACTAGAGTGAATACAGAGGGTTCACCACAAGATGTAAACCATTGGTGAGCCTGAAAAACAGGAAGGCCAGATTAGAGTTTGCCAAACAACACCTAACCAAGCCTTCACAGTTCTGGAACAAGATCCTATGGACAGATGAGACCAAGATCAACTTGTACCAGAGTGATGGGAAGAGAAGAGTATGGAGAAGGAAAGGAACTGCTCATGATCCGAAGCATACCACCTCATCAGTGAAGCATGGTGTTGGTAGTGTCATGGCGTGGGCATGTATGGCTGCCAATGGAGCTGGTTCTATTGTATTTATTGATGATGTGACTGCTGACAAAAGCAGCAGGATGAATTCTGAAGTGTTTCGGGCAATATTATCTGCTCACATTCAGCCAAATGCTGCAGAACTCATTGGACGGCGCTTCACAGTGCAGATGGACAATGACTCAAAGCATACTGCAAAAGCAACCAAAGAGTTTTTGAAGGAACAGAAGTGGAATGTTATGCAATGGCCAAGTCAATCACCTGACCTGAATCCCATTGAGCATGCATTTCACTTGCTGTAGACAAAACTGAAGGGAAAATGCCCCAAGAACAAGCAGGAACTGAAGACAGTTGCAGTAGAGGCCTGGCAGAGCATCACCAGGGATGAAACCCAGCGTCTGGTGATGTCTATGCGTTCCAGACTTCAGGCTGTGATTGGCTGCAAAGGATTTGCAACCAAGTATTAAGAAGGGAAAGTTTGATTTATGATTATTATTCTGTCCCATTACCTTTGGTCCCTTAACAAGTGGGGGCACATCTGCAAACTGCTGTAAGTCCTACACCGTTCATCAGAGATGGATGTACATAGCCTCAAATTAAAGCTGACAGTCTGTAGTTAAAGCACATTGTGTTTGTTTCATTCCAACTCCATTGTGGTGCTGTATAGAGCCAAAGATGTTAGAATTGTGTTGATGTCACTATTTCTGGTCCTGACTGTACGTAATTCACAGCCTTCTATTGACCAATGCCAGTAAAGTGTAATGTTGTCATCCTCATGGGCTGTGACTGTGAGATTTTTTTTGGCAGTTTTTGCTTCCTGCTCTTTATTGGAAGCTGTTGTGTGACGCTGGCTGGAAGAATAAAATCAGGACTGACACTAGATGTAGTATCATTTTTTTGACGCATGGTTTCTGATTCATGGTGTCTATACATCCTGATATGTCAGTTCAGAGTTGCTGCTCCTACATATTCTGGACACTCTTCTCTATAGAGGTGAGTATGTTGCTATCTGGTACTCTAGACCTTGGTTAATCTGACCACAAACCTAGTGTTAGGCTTTATTCGCTCACAAAAAAAAATGCCTCCGGATAAAGGAACACGACAACTTGCATAAACGTTAACTAGATTACATTTGCATTACAAACAAAACCCACCTTTATAAAACACATGCTGCTGTTTTTGTATCCTTGTTTGAAGTAATTGCATGTAAAAAGGGGCAAGCCGCCACACCACGCCAACCACAGGACGCTGCCGGAGGAGAAGGACCTTCCGGACCCGAGGTTCAGCAGGCCCGAGACCCGGACGGCGCCGAGGAGGAACGACCCGCGGATCCCGAGGGGGCGCTCGAGGCTGGGCATGGGCGGGAGCGGTCGTGACAAACACAATAAGGACATATAATTTTTGGTGGTAGCGGGTGGCCCTTTAAATAAAGGCTGATCTCCGGACAGGTAATACACCCATATCTTCTTTGGTCTGTGCTCTGCGTGAATGGATCAACGTACTTCTGTGACAGCGAGTAGCTGAAAACAATCTGTAGATCTCGATAAATGTCATTAAGTAACATCAGGCTTTTCCTTGCTATAATCTTTCAGTTCCACCTTATCCCAAAGTAAGTCTATGGATTGAGGCCCTTAGATTGCGTGAGAAACCTCAACTCTCTATATAATGCCTGGAGAATCCGGATGATGCATGTTCTGTGATATGTCAAGTTTAGCTTACTTGAAATATCCATTTGAAAGCCGATAATAAGGAAACGCAGATGAACATCAACAAATGTTAGTGTTCATGGTCTTCTATTGATGCTTAACTAGCATCATGGGGCCAAGGATTTGCAAAGCTGACATTCTCCACCTTCATTAGGGCAGAATGGAACCATCAATCTAGGGGGGGGGCGATTATAGCAAGTCTCTACTTCATGGTACATTGGTTGAAATTAGTCAGGGTATGCACTTGGGCAAACTGAAAATTTGAAAACAGTTTGGCTGATCAGATACTTCTGGTTCTTTGGTGCCAAGAAATTAGACATGACCAACTAAATATTTTGCAAGATCCAGGACAAAATAATCACTACAGGGCTCCAACCTGTCCAGAGGGGGGACCTTGTAGGCTGGTGGCCCAGTAGGCTGAAGATGGAAAATGGGAGATGCGCACACTGGGAAATGCACTGGTCACAGATGAAAACCAAACAATTCACATAGTTATTGCTAATCTACAATATAGAGTCCTCAAAACAGTGTGGCTCCATTCACCCATTTGTAAAGGAGTTATTCAAAGAGCGCCAAAATTTCATTGCGATTTTCGACAAGCTCAATTCGACGACTCTTTGGTGAAATCAGCATTCTCCACAGGGTCCCTGAAGTGTGCAAAATCAGTCCGCCGATAAACCCGCCGAACGCATCTGATAACCCCCAAAAAATCACTGAATGCATCTGAAAAACCACCAAAAAAACAATGAACTGTTTTTCTGAATAGCCGAATTGCTCCGATATTGCACCGTACAGGGAATAATCTTTTGAATAACCTCCTCCTGTATAGTTAAACTCCAAACAAATAAACCCCTTTTATAATTCAAAGACCTACAGAATTTACGTCTCACCCCTTCGTGTTCCAAAATAAAAAAAAATGACAACAGGCTGGGAGAAAAAACATCACTGGCTGTTTATTAAGCTGGTTTTGTTTAACACAAAAAAAATGACAGCTGCTGCATGTTTCTATCATTCCATTCTAAGGCTGGAGGATCCCGAAAATATCTGAATGTCTGCTGTGCCTAAAGTCTTTTCCCGCCACGAAAAATTCAAATATACATTCTGTAGCGTCCAATGCACTCCGTGCTAATATATACGAGCACAAAACAGGGTTTTATCTGTCCCACGCTGGTTTAATCAGAGGATCAGCTGAGGACAGGAGTGGCTGTAAGAAGCTTCCAATCTGTATCTCACGCAGCCTCTGCCGACATAGCTGAGTTATTTATCATCAGCTTGTGGTTACAGTTTATATTATAACTTTCCAGACTTTAATAGTCCACTTTTATTCTTCTAATGACAGACACCAAAATCTTCTGCTCCAGCAACGTGAAATTATAGCTGCTACAAGACATTACTTTCCTCTTCCAAAATATTCGAGAGCGGAGCCGCGGATTCCTAGAAGAGGGGGGGGGGCACTTTTGGTGACTGTATGTGTATGTGCCAGGCCTACGTATTATATATTTTTTTTTTTTCACATTGGATAATGGAGAGGATTATCTGGATTACATGACCAGAGATGTCAGTACGAGATCTATAAAGTATTTGCTCACACCGGTAGACATTAAATACTGTGATAAGAGCTAGATAAACCGCCGTGATCACATGAACAAACTAAAGCTTTTAGCTCGTTCTTGCGCGCACGTCAGCTCCGGGCTTAAATAGAACCGCTTCTTCTTCAAAGCTATTTTAATGTACTTGTAACAGGCACGCTTGG
This sequence comes from Leptobrachium leishanense, assembly GCA_009667805.1. Taxonomy (NCBI): domain Eukaryota; kingdom Metazoa; phylum Chordata; class Amphibia; order Anura; family Megophryidae; genus Leptobrachium; species Leptobrachium leishanense. The sequence goes on from CM019074.1 coordinate 15,889,331, forward strand.
TACCTCCATCACAACCGCCGGTTCATGAGATGTCGCCGAGCTGGACGTCAAAGTAGAGGTTAAACTTTCTGCTCTTTAGTACTTTTTAAGATTCAAGAGAAACATCGTCCAAAAGTACAGATCATGTGATTTTAAACAGATCTCAAGTTTTAGCTTTTAAGACATTTTTGCGTGGACTAAATCATTCTTTTTCTTCACTCCCAACACCGTGTCAGTTGGGATTTAAGTGTTTCGAAATAAATATACTGTTTGCATTTAAGCCGCGTGTGCTGTATATAAATATACCATATATAAGAGAACTTTGAGAGGAGTTTCCGAATGTAACTGAAAGTCTAATGTTGTTTCTTATGTAACTAAGAAATTTGGCCTTTTTTGAGATGTTTGGTAATGATTGAGGGTCCAGTTTCGAACCATTAACAGCCTCTTTCCTATTCCAAGTCATGTGCTAGCTGAAATTGCCTGTAAACCACCAAATAAACCACAGAGACATGGTAAAAAGTGTTTGAATGTTGGGCTAGACCTATGACAAACAAAACTGCACGGTCATTGCGTACAGCAAGGGCGCTCAATATTTTCCCTCCAGGGGCACCATCCTCTACCCTGAGCTAAAACGGGGATGCTAAAGGGAAAAATTTGCGGTTGCAAATTTCCCCTTAGTGTCCCCATTCTACAAGCCGATTAACCAATGCTAGCCTCCTGCATACTCGTGGCAGCACTAACGCGCCACCGCGAGTATCCCCTCATGGAGTCCATAAGACTCCATTGAGGGTTGTGCTTCCGAGCCATGTGATCTCGCTCTTGTGAAATCGTGCATGGCTATGGAGTAATCGCGGAGGAAGACTGGAGACTATCTGTCTCCAGTCTCACTCTGCTCCCAGTAGCCAGAAGTAGCGTATCGGCTCCGTTTGCGCCTCGGGATGAGAAGTATCTGATTATGGGGAGGCTTTTCAGCTGGTCATAACTGGCTCCATAGAATGGCCCACCTCTGCCCCTCCCCCGCAGCCAGCGCATGTGTTACGATCCCCACCAGGAGGAGTATATAAGCCTTGTACGCAACCCCTATCCTTTCCCTCCGATCCTTATAGTGGTCGGCCTATATATATATCCCTATGCTGAAACTTGAGAAGCCAAGCGTGAGAACATATAACCAAACCAGTACGCCAGAGAATATCGTAAGCCGTTTCCAGGGGTCAGTACGCCAGAGAATATCGTAAGTGGTTGCCAGGGGTCAGTACACCAGAGAATATCGTAAGCCGTTGCCAGGGGTCAGTACGCCAGAGAATATCGTAAGCCGTTTCCAGGGGTCAGTATGCCAGAGAATATCGTAAGCCGTTGCCAGGGGTCAGTACGCCAGAGAATATCGTAAGTGGTTGCCAGGGGTCAGTACGCCAGAGAATATCGTAAGCAGTTTCCAGGGGCCAGTACGCCAGAGAATATCGTAAGCCGTTGCCACGGGTCAGTACGCCAGAGAATATCGTAAGCCGTTGCCAGGGGTCAGTACGCCAGAGAATATCGTAAGCAGTTTCCAGGGGTCAGTACGCCAGAGAATATCGTAAGCCGTTGCCAGGGGTCAGTACGCCAGAGAATATCGTAAGCCGTTGCCAGGGGTCAGTACGCCAGAGAATATCGTAAGCCGTTGCCAGGGGTCAGTACGCCAGAGAATATCGTAAGCCGTTTCCAGGGGTCAGTACGCCAGAGAATATCGTAAGTGGTTGCCAGGGGTCAGTACGCCAGAGAATATCGTAAGCAGTTTCCAGGGGTCAGTACGCCAGAGAATATCGTAAGCCGTTGCCAGGGGTCAGTACGCCAGAGAATATCGTAAGCCGTTGCCAGGGGTCAGTACGCCAGAGAATATCGTAAGCCGTTTCCAGGGGTCAGTACGCCAGAGAATATCGTAAGCCGTTTCCAGGGGTCAGTACGCCAGAGAATATCGTAAGCCGTTGCCACGGGTCAGTACACCAGAGAATATTGTAAGCCGTTGCCAGGGGTCAGTACGCCGGAGAATATCATAGGTGCCGGCTGGGTGGAGTAGAGGTAACATCACTGCTCTGCCTGGAGAGAGCCTGTGGAGTCATGGGTTCGATCCCAGCGAGCAACCTCTCCAGTAAGTGTCCTTGGGCAAGACACCTAACGGCACAGACTCACCACCCAGGACATACTTGAAAACGAGAGAAATCTCAATGTATCCTTCCTGGTAAAATCCTTTCTCAAAAAAAAAAAAAACGTTGCCAGGGGTCAGTACGCCAGAGAATAGTGTAAGCCGTTGCCAGGGGTCAGAAGAATACCAGTAAATCACAAAACAACAGGAGCAGCTCTAAGGGATGTTAAACCACGATAGGGCAATGTATGACTGCATTGCCTGTGGCTTTAAACCCGGTGGGTCCGCGTCATCACGCCTGGCTCGGCCCCCGGTGTCTCACGTGGCCGCCTGGACTCCCTTCATTACTAGGCGCCCGGCCAGCGAGGACGACGCTGCCGGGCGCCGGCGGACCGTAGCGCGGTACATAACAGCGTGCCACTGGCTGCTACAAGATGGCCTGACCTCAGGCTGTGACCCTGCAGTCAATGACTTGGTACAGCTACATGGGTGGGCCGCATCAGAGGCCCGTGGTAGCACCTGGCGGTGGGCATAATGGTACGCCACGCCAGTGTTAACCCTCTCCCGACAGGCACCATTTATGTATTTTTCTTTATATTTTGCAGGCCATCAGTGCAACCTGCACAGTGACCAAGTCCTATCCTGAAACTACCACTGTTAACAATTAAGGTAAGTTTAAATAATTAATATAAATGGCGTACTATTTTTTTTTTTTTTTTGTATTGCAGAAAAAAAATATTAAAATATGGATCTTTTTTGGAGGGGGGGCCCTTCATGGATTCTTGCACTGAGGTTTCTAGTTACACCTCTGATAGAAATGCTTAATTTTCTTTGCTAAATGAGCTTAGAGCAGTTATTATGTTTGGCCTAGGTGGGTGACAGCACCTTGAAATAGAAAGCCAATAAAAGGTGATTAATGTGGAAGACAATGAGAAAACCCACATAGTATGACAGTGCGTGTATGGACAGCAATGATGATTACAGCCAAATACTCACAAACGTGCCGTGAAGCATGATTAATGCGTTACCAAACGTAACTCCCCAAATCCTCCATTTTCTGGATATAGAAGACTGGTTTTACCTAATCGAGGACATGAAGAAATTGGTTCATATACCAGACCAGGGTTACAGTATTTAAGTTGTTTTAGATACATTTAAAAAAAATAAAAAATTTATTGTATGGAAAAATAAAATGGTGGATAAAGTACCTGTGCACTCACAGCCATAACTTGGGTGCATATATATTTTAGATGTATCCGTTTGATCAAGTTAGCAAGTTTATTTCATGCTTTACCTTATCCATGCCCCAGAGTAACATGGGCAATTTTGAGGGCCCTGGGCTGCAGCTACAAGCCCATGCTCCAAAACGGACTTGGACAAAAACAAAATGAATTGAGGCACCAACTGCTTCCATCCCACACAGGGATAGGACAAAGGCACAATTGGGGATGACAGAGAAATGGGAAAGGCACAATGGAGATAATAGGTGGCAAAGGGACAATTGGGTATTAGAGGCACGGCAAAGGCACATTTGAGCATTGGCAGACCTACCGCCGGTGCGGGCGCACTGGGACCTCAGCCTGGGGGGGGCCCAGCACAGTCCCTGTCATAGATGGTGAGCCGCCGGATACCGTTAATCGATTCGATCAGGGCATTACAGCCCATGGTGCTGTACGGGGCCCAGTGACTGGGGGGGCCCGCTGTCGGCGGTAACTATGTTGACTTTAGGCCTCGGAGGAGGTACTGCGGCCTACATGGCCCTTGCCATCGGCAAGCAGGGACCTCAAGAGTGCCGCTGGCAGGCCCCCTCTGATGTCAGAGAGGGTCCGCCAGACCAGGGGTGGATCCAGGGGGGGAAATTCCCCCCCCCCAAGAAAATATTGCCGACGGCTGCGTTACTATCCTCCTACGAGCGTCCGCCAGCATAAAGCTCTGCCGCTCGCCTGGTATCTATCCACCAGCCAGCTGCGATCTCCCAAGATCGCAGAGTTCACGTGAACTCCGTGATCTCGCAAGATCGCGGCTGGCTGGTGGATAGATCCCAGGCGAGCAGCAGAGCTTTATGCTGGCGGCTGCTCGTAGGAGGAAAAGCACGCGGCCGCCGGCAATGACTCGGAGGGGCCTGGCAGAGCAGACCAGAAGGCAGAGGTGAGCTGCTGCAATATATCCATGTGTGCTGGGGCAAATATATCCATGTGAGTTGGGGCAAATATATCCATGTGAGTTGGGGCAAATATATCATGTGTGAGCTGGGGGCAAATATATCCGTGTGAGCTGGGGGCAAATATATCCATGTGTGAGCTGGGGGCAATATATCCATGTGTGAGCTGGGGCCGATATATCCATGTGAGCTGGGGCAATTTATCTATGTGTGAGCTGGGGCCTCTCTGTAATAAATGAATATGCTCAAATATATTTTTTTTCGATCAATTTTTTTTTTCTATTTTTCAACTTTATTTTTTGTGGTTGCTTCAGGGGGTGTGAATTAGATTTTTTTTGGGGGGGGATCTTGCACCAGGGTCCTTTTGATCCTTAGGTCCGCCACTGCATTTGGGATGATATACAGCAAAAGAAGCACATTGGGAATAAAAGAGATAAGACCAAGGCACAATGAGGTGTACATAGAATGGACAAAGGCACAATTGGGATGAAATAGAGCAGTGATAGGAAGGTCAGGTGTAGAGCAAAATCAGGTGTAGAAGAACACAGAGAACGTACACCGTCACTGGTGCCTGCACTTCGGCAAGGCCTTCACGTGTCTCTTTACGAAGGTTGATGGTGCCATTACAGATATTTCCATTTACAAATCGGCCTGCTTTCATCCCAAAAGGGTGGCCAGAATTGAAATGCCAAGGAAGCTTCCTCTGCATGAGAGATGCTGCATTGACAATGGTTTTAGCCTACTGTTTATACCTGCCTAGGCACCTCGAGCTAAGGGGCCATGTCTGGGTTACCATCTACACTCACAGAAAGAAAAAACAAGTTTAAAAACTTGCTTAATATTCTGCTAGCTCACAGGACACCTATCCCTAGGTTAAGGTTGGACATACACCGGATCCATACCTTTACGACTATCTGATTTATGTAGTTGTATGTATAGGACAAACTAATTCCCCAACATGGGAAGAGGCTGAACACTGTCCATCGCTTCCTACTTCGGCCGTATGACTTCAGCAGACCGTCGAATGGGATTTTCTGCTTCAAGTCAGATGACCTGGGCCAGTTGCCTCTATACACAGCACACCCATATAATTACTTATAGTGAATATACACATCACATATGTATATATACACAACACACACATGTACAATAAATACACAGCACAGATCTACATAGAAAGATGTCGGCAGATAAGAACCTTCGGCCCATCTAATCTGCCCAATTACATGGATACTTTACTTGGATTTATCTTTTGTTTAGGATAGCCTTATGCCTATCCCATGCTTGCTTAAATTCAATTACTGTTTTGGCCTCTACCACTTCAACTGGAAGACTGTTCCATGTATCCACCACCCTCTCAGTAAAATAATGCTTCCTGATGTTACATGTACCGCGCACACATCTACAAATACATACACAACACGCATGTATCATACAAACACAGCACACACTTGTATGATATATATGGAGCACACACAAACAAGTCAGGACAGTTAAAAACCTGTCTTATTGCCGTGTCCGATATTGGTGATATTGTAGATGGTATTAATGGTAAAGTGTGTCTTAATGGTTAAATGTGTCTCCAGGGTTGATTGTTCCAGGAGGGATCACCCAAATGACAAAATGAGTTAGGTAAACTAAAAAAAATGGTCAGAGCTGCGGCAATTGAGTTTTAATGTGGAAAAGTGCAAGTTATAAACCCAAGGGCTGAATATAGAATATTTGATACATCTGAGGGTTGGGATTTAGGGGTTATTACTGCAGAGGATCTAAGGGTAACTAGATCATGTAATAGAGTGGCAAGAAATGCTGGCAGAATGCTTGGAAATGCTGGCAGAATGCTTTGTTGTGTAGGGAGACGTATTCGCAGTAGAAAGAGGGAACTACTCATGCCATTGTGCAGAGCGCTGGTGAGACCTAACTTGGAGTATTGTGTGCAGTACTGGAGACCGTATCTCCAGAAGGATATAGACATCTTAGAGAGAGTTCAGAGAAGGGCTACTAAAATGCTGTACGGCTTGAAGGAGAAAAGTTACCAGGAAAGGGTTAATGATCTGAATACGTATAGCTTGGTAGAAAGACGAGATGGGGGAGATATGATAGAAACATTTAAATACATATAGGGAAGCAACAAGGTAGAGGAAGGGAGTATATTTAATAGGGATGTGGGTTTCGGAATTTTCACGAAATTTCCCGATTCGTGTCTTCGGATTCGGCCGAATTGGATCGGACCCGAAAACCGATGGATCCGAAAAGTTTTCCGAGCCCAAACGAAAAATTTTCGGAATTTTCGAATGGACTTAAAATGTGTCAAATCGAAATTTACTTTTGCTCTATTCATGATTTCGGTTCCATTCGTGATTTTGGTTCCATTTCGGTAATTCTGGAAATCGTATATTTAACTATTATCGGTTATATCGCTGATTCTGTAAATTTTGTATTTGTAAATGCATATCATTTGTTTCTTGTGACATTCGGGTCAGTTTAGCGTTTTTTAAATCGTTTTGTTCATTTTTTTTGTTCCTTGGCTTTCATACCATTTTAATATGATTAAATAAAGTTGTGAAATGTATATTCAATTATTCATAAGAAAAAAAGATCTTTATTTAATAAAAAAAAACACGATAGAATCGCCAGAATTATCGTAGACACTTTGAAACGAGGAGAACAGACGTTCTGAAAAAACGAAAATTTCCGAAATTTCTGAAAAGTCGATACAAAAAAACGAGCAAAGTGACTTGAAAACACGAAAAATGGTCGATATTCTGAAAAAAAAATGTACACGAAAAACGATCCAAACCGAATCGAAACAGAAATCGGTCGAAACGAGCCGAATCGAAAAGTTTAAACATCTGAACAAATCGAATCGAACCGAAAAAAAAATCGGTGCACAAGCCTAATATTTAAAAGGAAACAAAGCAGCAAAACAAAGGACATAGTCTTAGATTAGAGGACATAGTCTTAGATTAGAGGGGCAAAAGGTTAAAAATAACATCAGGAAGCATTATTTTACTGAGAGGGTGGTGGATACATGGAACAGCCTCCCAGTAGAAGTGATAGACGATAAACAGTGATTGAGTTTAAGTAGGCATAGGGTTATCTTAAATAAAAGAGAGATCCGGGGAAAGTATCCATAGAATTGCTGACTAGATGGGCCGAAAAGGTTCTTATCTGTCGTCATATTCTATGTTTCTATAGCTCTGTGCCCTGTTCGTGCAGGGGTTAAGTGTACTACAAATTGAGTCATGTCTGACGAAATCCCCTCCAGTGGACAATACTCAGTATTGCCATATGATCTGGGTGGTCTGTAGTCTGACGAGCAGTCGGTCGTACGATTGCAGATCCAGTGGACGACCAGTTTAAAATACTTGCCATTCACCTGCCTTTCCATGGCACAGCGGATCTGGTTAGCCATGTTTGGCCTAGTTCCCTGCTGTGCTACGTTTTGAAAAACTGCTTGTCCATCAACTTTGACCTTTCGTCTTTTGCTGCAGATCTGAAAACTGCAAAACTCGAAATCAGATGCACTTTTTTCTGCAGAAGCAGGAGATAAAAAGTGAAAAATAAATCCTTTCCTGGAGTATGTCCATTTGGACATAAAACGTTTGTTTCTTCACCTGGGAATCCAGCGATGCCCACCACATCTGTGCGACACGACTCTGGACGGTCTTTAACCTTAAATAAAAACTTGCTGTAAGCCGACAGGAACAAACTCCTCTTTAAGCCGCAGGGGATCCCTGTCACTTGACTGACGCTTCAGTAAATTGCAGGTGTTTCAGCCGGCCCTGCTGAAAGGCATCCTGACACGGCTAATTGATGGGAGAATTTTTTTTATTATATATTGTTTTGTTGTTATTCCCTTGGGTTCTTTTTTCGCTTTTTTGAGTTTTCTGTGAAGTTGAAAGGTAGGATCTCACCCAGTCCTTTAACTGCTGCAGTGCCAATGTGCAAACCAAATTGCCCTCCAATGTTAACTCCAAGGTTATCTTTAAGAATTGCACTATACGAGGTATGTGTGTTTTATGCACTATACGAGGTATGTCTACTTTATATGGGAACTGAACTAGCCAGTCACCATTAGGACAGGATTAAAATAGTGGCTATTTGCAGCACCAGACCCGTGCCCCAAAATATAGAGAGACGACCAAAGCACAATGTGGTTAGAGGGATACGACAATGACGTGAGGGGGAAGCGTCCAGAGGCAGAGACACAATGAGGTAAGATTGAGGGGGATAGAGGCACAGTGAGGGGACAGGGAAAGGGTAGAGGCACAAAAAGGTGAGAGGGAGGGAGCATAGACACATTGAGGTGAGAAGGAAAACGCAGAGGCACAGTGACGAGAGGAAGGGAAAGATGCACAATGAGGTGAGGGGGAAGGGGCAGAGACACATTGAGGTAAGAGTGAGGGGGATAGAGGCACAGTGAGGTGAGGGAAGGCCCAGAGGCACAATGAGATGAGGGGCAGAGGCACAATGAGATGAGGGGCAGAGGCACAATGAGATGAGGGGGATAGAGGCACAGTGAGGTGAGTGGGAGGGGGTAGAGGCACAATGAGGGGAAGGGGGTAGAGGCACAATGAGGGGAAGGGGCAGATGCACAATGAGGTGAGAGGGAGGGGGATAGAGGCACAAAGAGTTGGGAGGGAGCAGAGACACGAGGTGAGAGGGCGGGAGCAGAGGCACAATGTGGTGAGAGGGATGCAGCAAAGGCACAATGAGGTGAGGGGGAGGGAGCTGATGCACAATGAGGTGAGGGGCAGAGGCAAAATGAGGTGAGAGGGAGTGGGATAGAGGCACAAAGAGTTGGGAGGGAGCAGAGACACGATGAGGGGAGAAGGAGGGAGCAGAGGCACAATGAGGTTAGAAGGAAGGGGCAGAGGCAGTGGCCCCACTGTGTTGTTGTTGTTGTTCCTCTGCAGTGGGGGTAATTGAGGAAAGAGAGGGTATGGGGCACAGGCTCATTGCATTGACAGGTACAGACACACAAAGGTATTTGGGAGGGATGGGGAAAAGGTACATTAAAATATTTTAGCTCAAGGCCCGTTAAGTCATTAATCGGTCTCTTTTCAACCTTACGCACACATTCAAAATAAATAAATGAATATAAAACACAAAGGATGGTCTCTCTGTGCACAATACAGGCCTTTTAATTGTTAGAAATCTACATTTAGAATATAAATGTTGTCTATATATTGTACCGCATCTAGTGATAATGTGCCATGACTTATTTTGTATTGTAGTCATAGATATATATATCTATATACACACACACACACACACACACACACACACACACACACACACACACACACACACACACACACACACACACACACACACACACACACACACACACACACACACACACACGCTCTGACCTCCCTTAGGCTGATCGTCCACTGGCATTAAAGGGCCACTAACATTTGCATAAGATGTAACTAGATTACTTGTATGTTACAAATACAACCACATCATAAAAACAAAAAACCTGCAGCATGTGTTTTATAAAGGAATTGCAGGAGAAATAAATTAGGTTGTTTTATCTCCTGATTCCATTTCGAGGATTTTTCCCATGTTGCAACCTTTACCAAAATCTTATGGTGAGTTTTACTTTGTGGCTGTGCTTTATCCTATAAAGTATTTAACAGTTAGTGAGGTGGAGGAGGGAATGTTTAGATAAGGCAGCAGGAGGCTATTGTATTCTGTATGCTACTCCAGGCAGCTGAATGAGATAAAACAGGAAGTTTAAAAGATCTCTAATCCACCCTCTGGTGATGTCCTTTGAATAAATCCCCTACAATACAATGATGTGAGTCGGTGACTGACCCATTCACTCCATTCTATGGCCGAAGCCGCACAGTGAGGAGCAAGTGATGGAAAGATACTGGGGGGGGGCAGTTTACAACACAAAATATCACACAATGGATGCACCCAGTGACACATAGAGGAAAATATCACACAATGGATGCACCCAGTGACACATAGAGGAAAATATCACACAATGGATGCACCCAGTGACACATAGAGGAAAATATCACACAATGGATGCGCCCAGTGACACATATACAGGAAAATATCACACAATGGATGCACCCAGTGTCACATATAGTGGAAAATATCACACAATGGATGCACCCAGTGACACATAGAGGAAAATATCACACAATGGATGCACCCAGTGACGCATATAGTGGAAAATATCACACAATGGATGCACCCAGTGACACAGAGGAAGATATCACACAATGGATGCACCCAGTGACACATATAGAGGAAAATATCACACAATGGATGCACCCAGTGACACATATAGAGGAAAATATCACACAATGGATGCACCCAGTGACACATATAGAGGGAAATATTTTCTTACCTAAACATATCAGCAACATCAAATAAACACAATAAGGACATATCATTTTTTGGTGGTACTGGCCCTTTAAATTACTCCTTTAATCAATGAAAATTCAGACGTAGTTTTTAATGAAATCGCTTCCAGTGGACGACACTAGTCATACGATCTCGGTCATCCATACTTAGTCTGAGGAGCAAGTTGGTCATTCGACTACGGATCCAGTGGAGATCATCCATACAATAAAAGGTCTGACCTCTCTCTCACGCATTCCCAACAATACAACATTTTATATTCGTTCAGACTATATAATGCAAAGGGAATCCTCTCTGATCTCCGTATTAAATGGTACAATACAAAGTCTGACTTTCCTCACACTGTACAACACAAGTATTTATCTGCCCCCAACCGTACCATACCAAAATAATCTTGTTCTCTCTGGCTAGTAGCTAGTCCATGTCTCCTGACCCCATGTTGGAGTGCCCATGACCTGGCCTTGCTCCCCTTTACCCCTCCAGCATTATCTGTGTGCTGCCTCCTCCTAGTGTACAGGGCAGGCTGCCTGGCGGCCTCCAGCAATGCAGGGGTTACAGCGCTAACGCATCACAAAGCCAGTCTAACAAGTTGTACGACAGTAAACAGAGCAGAGCGCTGAGTGATGAGAGAGTGATCGGCCTCGACCTGTCACATATCCTGCGGCATGCCCAGGGCAGCGAATGTTACTGAGACAGGACGCGTCCTTAACCCTCTCTTTACTGGAGGCTCGCACAGGCCTAGCACCGCACAGCTCCCCATCCATGGGCTGAACACTAACCCAATGGGGCCCAGCAAGGAAGGTGTAACTGAGACCCCAATAAAGAATGTAACCCCTGCAATGCACTCCTTTTATGCATCAAGAGTTTCATTCACCAACAGACGCAACAAAGTATCTAATTTTCCTGGTATCTGGGCCATAGACTGCTTATATCACATATCCGTGTATTAAGAGGTGTGTGTCCTGGTGTCTGTGTATTAGGAGGAGGTGAGAGGTGCTTGTCCTGGTGTCTGTGTATTAGGAAGAGGTGAGAGGTGCTTGTCATGATATCTGTGTATTAGGAGGGGGAGAGGTACATGTCCTGGTGTCTGTGTATTAGGAGGAGGTGAGCGTTCTCGTTGTAATCACAATGTATAAGGAGCTGGTGTGCTTGTATGAAGAGCAGGAATGCTTCTATACATTTGTCCGTAATGATGCACACAGAGCTGGGATATTGTCAGATTCGCTCTTATACAGTAGGATGAGAGGCGTGCGCTCTGCACAGAGCCAGACATTAACTTACAGACGTCTATGGGTCTCAGCTGTCGACGTGACGGGGCTGGGTCTTTGTGTTGATATTGTTTCTAGTAATTGTTCTTTATTTCTCAGGGTGGTTAATTGCTGTGCATGAGATCCCTGTCTGAACTCTGTGCTGATTCACTGTCTGTCTCACCGGGTCACCCACACCTGTCTGGCAGAGTCGAAGAGCTCTGAGTGGGGCAGACAGTTAAGGCGTTGCACGGCAGCAGGAGCGATGTCTGTTAGCACCGGAGAAGTGGGAGAAGGCAATGGCTTGAACCCTTGAGTCTCAGTTCATGCACACACTACTGCATATTCACTCTGGAAGACATATAGGCTGGCGTCAGACGAGCGCACTATGTGCGCCCGTACTGACCTGCTTACCGGTGTCCATCGCAGCGTTGTGACGCTGCAACAGGGCCGGTCACACCGTTGTGCGACAAGCGTCCGTTATCCAAGCCTCTCCAGCAAAGCGCTAGGAAGCACGTTGACAGAGCTGCAAAGCACAATTCTCCATAGGAGGATCGAGCCTTGCAGTGCTGAGTGCACTGAGTGCGCTCAGCGAGATGGCCAGACGGGCGTCGAGTGGAAGGATGGTCCACTCTCACGGACATTCCTTCTGCTTTCCAAAGACGCTTGTCTGACACTAGCCTTACTACACTTATTAAATTAAAGGGACACTCTGCACCAGGGCCCTTCAAACTCTGACCCTCAGATGTTGGGGGCCTACAATTCCCAGAATACTTTCAAGGCAATAAAATAATTGTGCTAATTGTAGTTCAGAAACATCTGAGGGGGACAAACAAATAAGGAATCTGGTTCCACAATACTTTAACCACATTGCGCAATGTGGATGTCCTATGCCCAAAACTAATCTATCAACTGCCCACATTGCCTTATAATATAGCATGTCACCCGATATGATTTGCAGCCGCGATTCCACGGGTTTGACTTAAAAAGGCACGCATACAAACCCCCCTTTTTGCTTTGACCGTAAATAATTAGGCAATTGCTGCTGACCTAATCTGCCCAATTATTTTTAGTTTATTTTTTTGCTTTAGCTGTAAATTCTCACCTTTTCTCCCTCGGCACGCTGCTCCTCCCCTTCTGCTCAGGGCTTCTGAAATGCAGAAGTAACTGCAGAGTTTTTTTTCGCAATTTGCGTACCTACGCAACTTGAATTGCAAACGATTTGCAAATTGTGCATCTCAGAACTTGCTTACTTTTGTACACATGTTCCGCACTGCCTGCACAGAATGATGGACCGGAGCTGCGTGCGCATGAGCAGGACCAATCCATCTCCTGTTTCCTCTCTGGACTTTCACGATCTGTGCGGTCTGACAGAGGATTATGTCGCAGCACACATCATCGATGACCTGTCTGGTGACTCGCAGCTGGGAAATTCAAAATCCCGCCTTCCTGGGGAGGAAACTGCTCTGCTTCACAAAAGTATATAGGGTGAAAGGGGTTGCAGGGGCGTACCTAGAACATTTGGCACCCGGGACGGATCCTATATTTGGCACCCCCCCAACTGGTTGGTTTTGTGTGATGGAGTTTTATGGGTGGCTGGTTTTGTGTGATGGGAGTTGCATGTGTGTGGGTGGCTGGTTTTGTGTGATGGGAGTTGCTGAGCAGAGAATGGGTGTGTGTTTTGCAGGTATACGTTGTTGCTTTGGTATTTTTTCTTTACGTTTTCAGTTTTTTAAGACTCCCTCTTACCTGTCTCTGTTTACCCTGTGCTGCCTATTATCTGGTGATGCAGTGAATGCAGCCTGGCCCCCTCTATGTAGGACCTCACCAAGAGCCAGGCAGCTCAATGACAAATTTCCGATTACTGCAGTGCTGGTTAAGGGAAGGTCCACTTTAAACAGCAGTAAGCAGACAGGGCTTCATATTCTGCTGATACCCCCCCCCCTTTACCTGCCGTTTACTATATCTTCTCTCTCTGCACGCAAATCACATCCCCCTCCCCTCTCCTGGAGCTGCTGCGGGGCAGGAGAGGAGCTATGGAGGGTGGAGAGGCAGATTTTTATTCTATTCTATTTTATTCCTAATGCTAAAGTCCTGCTCAACTGCTCGTTGTTTAAGAACACAGCTCAAAGCTGACAGTGACAGTGGCACCTCCTAGTACACCCTAATGACACCCCAATAATCACTGGTGCCTGGGGCGACCCGCTCACACACAAATTTTGGTGAACTGCCAGCAAGTACGGTGCTGTTCGAATGCAGTGCAAATCCCCATAGAGAAGTAATGGTTAATCTATTCAGAGAACACCAAACAGCAGAGAAATGTCAGTGAAATGCCCTGATGTTCGGTGGTTTCAATCAGCAGGTTTATTCCGCCGAACCCCATAGGTTTCAATGTTAAAAATATTCCTGTTTTTATGCAATATCTAATAAATTATTTATTATTTTAATCTGCAGTAAAAAGACTTTATTTATTGTTTTTTTTTTTTTTTTTATTTATTTTTTTTATTTATTTTTTTATTCATTTTTCAGATTTTTTTTTCCGGCAAAATTTTTCCCCTTTTTTTAATAGCGGTTTCTCTTTATTCTGTAACAGAACTTTTTATTATCAATCATAGGATCTTATATGTAAATTCCAGATATTTTCGTTCAGTGGTTTTTTTGAAAACAGCAGGCCACGGGTTTGCGGTGGCAGCATTCAGCGGCCGACTCCCTGCACTTTGGTGACCCTGCGGTGAATGGTGAATTCACTGCAGGGTGGGGAAATTTAATTCCCTGAAGTGCAGGGAACTACAGAACACCAAAATGTTGGTGTAATTTCGGTGCTCTGTGAATATCCCCTTTAGTGGTGAGGCTTTTTGCCTCTCCCTGTAAAGTGAAAGCCTAGGCCTTGCCTACCCAGGACATACTTGAAAATTAGTGAAATCTCAATGTATCCTTCCTGGTAAAATACTTTGCAAAAGTAAAAAAAATAATAATAATAATTTTGTGTCACCCCAGGGGGTGGTGCCACCCGGTGCGGCCCCCCCCCCTAAGTATGCCCCTGGATGGAGGAGAAGCAGTCCACAGCTTGGCCACTTTAAAAAGCAGGGTGGTCAGGAAGGATGTGTTGAGTGTGCTAGGCAGGGCCGCCATCAGGGCATTACGCCCCATGCTGCCGTAAGGGGCCCGGGCCCTTTTACAGCTCCGGTATCGGACTCGATGAGTCCTAATCCGGAGCTGTGTCTCTGCTGCAGGAGCCGGAGGAGACACTGTTGCTTTGGCTTCACCCCCTCCACTCAGTGAAGCTGCGCGCCTGAGATGGAGGGCTCGGGCAGAAGATCAGAAGAAAAGAAGATCGAAGAGCTGAAGGAAGGAAGACAGCGGAGTGGTGAGCCAAGGCCCAGACCCCAGACACCAGGGCCCAGACCAGACCCCAAGGCCCAGAGCACAGACCCCAAGGCCCAGGGCACAGACCCCAAGGCCCAGGGCACAGACCCCAAGGCCCAGGGCCCAGACCCCAAGGCCCAAACCAGACAAGGGACCAGGCCCAGACCCAGACCCAAAGGCCATCATATACAGCCCGTTACTGTGAGATTTATTGCTGTGGATTCTGTGACACACTCATACACACTGCACATTACTGGGAGTTTTATTGCTGTGGTGCTATGTTATGTCCTTTTTTTTTTTTTTTGAAGGGGGAGAAAAGCTGTTAAAGGTTGAGGGAGTGCCCGGGGGGGGGGCCCATCGTGAGGTTTAGTAAGGGGCCCCATCATTTCTGATGGCTGCCCTGGTGCTAAGCTTTTTTTCTGATTTGCAACTTGTATAAAGAATGTCTTTGATTAAAAGTAGCCGTATCATTCATCATGACCAAATGCAACATTCAGTATCACAGGAAGAAGGGACTGATCTTGTGTGTCACCTGCTGTGTAGAGTCTGCCATGTTTTTTTGGATAGATATTTTAATGTGGTTTCTTATTGAAGTTACATACAGGGTTATTCAAAGAGAATCGAAAGTCACCGCACGTTCGATGACTTTTCGTTCTCTTCAATTCGGTGCGATTTGGCGATCCCATTTCAGCGACCCTGCGGTGTATTCAGCAAGCACCACAGGGCCTTCAGTGTAGGGAGAAGTCGCCGCAAACTCGACAAACACTCACCGCAAAACCCGGTGAATGCACACCGAAACCCGCAAAAGCACCTGGATTAACCCCGCCGAACACGCCAGAGAAACCCGAGCAGCCCGCTGATTACATCGCAGAGCAGCCGCCGGAAAAACCCGACACCGCAGACGAATGGAGTGAAAAAACCAAAAAACAGTACGCTTAGATGTTTGAAAAGTGAAACGCAGTTTGCAAAGAAACTAGAGAACGAAAATGTCTGAAATTTACATATAAAATCCAATGAATGATAATAAAAAGGGCTGTTACAGAAAAAAAAGATTTTTAAAAAAAAACAGAAAAGAGTTTTGCAAAAAAATCCCCAAAAATGCCTAAAATATCCTAAAAAAAATCTATAAATAAAGAGACTCTTTACTGCAGAATATTATAATCAATGGTTTATTAGATAATGAATTAAAATGGGAATATTTTTTAACATTTGAAGTCTATGGGATTCGTCTGAATAAACCTTTCGAATTAAACCACCAAACCGCAGAGGAAGTTCGGCAACTTTTCACTGCTGGTTTGTGTTCTCTGAATAGATGAAGCATTGCTTCTCTATGGGGATTTCACTGCCCTCGAACAGGCACCGTATGTGCAGGCAATTCGCCAACATTTGGCAAATTGCCTGCTCTCTGATTAGCCGAATGGCCAGGAAAGGTAACTGTACACTGAATTTCACTGTTCGGTTACCTTTCGCCAGCAATTCGGAGCTCTTTGAATAACCCTGATTGTTTCATATTTCTCAGTTGACATAAATAAATAGCAGGGCAGCTGTTAGCATTAATAAATGGATCCGGTAGCATTATCACATGAAGCCGTTAATATTAACGAGCGAGGTGTTGGGTATTACGGCTTGTCTGGAATAGAGTCCACGTTTTCCATATGACCATATGTTAAAATTTCTGCAACCACAGATCCAGGGGAATGTCCCTCTTAACAGTTAATTTACATTTTATTTTCCGGACTGTTTCAATGTAAATTTCCTTATAAACAATTTTACTTTATTAATAAAAATAGAGGCAAGTGTCTAAATAAAATAATGTAAATCCTATTTTCAGCGCACTCTGTATCACCCTTCCTCAGAGCCTATTTGTACGTTGTAATAAATAGAATGTAACTTTAAAAAAAGCATCTTGTTCTCTGCCAGCGAGCCAGGCAGTCAGTTCATTATGTTTATTTGTTGCTGTAATGCTATCCCTGGCGTTAGTCTTTTTTAGCTCGGTAATGGAGTGTGATGAATATGCCTTATTACTTCTGTTTTGTTTCTTGTCATAAACAGTTGTTTTTGACAACTTTCGAGGCGAAAAAATCTTACTTGGATCTGTCCGGATGACTATTTTATATTTATGTATTTTTAAGGACGAAGCGTATTTATGAGGCTGCTAGAACCCTGTGTCCGTGGTGAAGGTTACTCTGGTAGCAACTGAAGTAGTGAAAATGGAAACAAACTAACTTCAAATAACTGATAGAACAGGGCTGTGATGATTTTTTGAACGTAGTTTAGGGCACAGGGGCTGCGAGGCTTTTGGAGATGAGCTGAGGGCTCAGGGGCCATAAGGAATCCTGGAAGTAGCTGTTGGCACAAGGGCTGAGAGTCTTCCTGGGAGTAGCTGAGGAAACTGGGACCATGACTTTTCCTGGAATTATCTGAGAGCACGAGGCAGTGAGCCTTCCCGGAAGTATCTGATGGTGCAGGGGCTGTGAGGCTTCCTGGATGTATTTGATGGCACAGGGCTGTGAGGCTTTCTGGAAGTATCTGATGGCACAGGGGTTGTGAGGCTTCCCAGAAGTATCTGATGGCACAGGAGCTTTGAGGCTTCCTGGAAGTATCTGATGGCACAGGGGCTTTGAGGCTTCCTGAAAGTAACTGGTTGGCACAAGGGCTTTGAGGCTTCCTGAAAGTAACTGGTTGGCACAAGGGCTGTGGGTCTTCTGGCAATCATCTGAGGGCACAGGGTCTGTTAGTAGGGATGAGCCGAACACCTCCGTGTTCCGTTCGCATTCGAACTCGAACAATTTCAAAAGTTCGAGTTCGAACACAAACCGAACTCAATGCAAGTCAATGGGACTCAAAAGTTAGATTTTTAGAGTGCCCTCCAAGAGGGCATATATGCAAGATATTTGCCATAAAAGGTGTATAGGGGTCCGGGTAGTGCCCTGGGGACAGGAAGAAAAGGACAAAATTTAAAAAAAAAAAGTTTTTAAAGGAACAGTGAGTTTTCCATGAAATAAAGGTTAAGAATAAAAACCAAAAATTTCTTCAAATATCGTGCCTAGGAGGTCACCATAACCTGCCCGTGAAGTGGCGGATTTGTAGGATGTATAGAAACATTTAAAAACAAAAAACTGTCATTTCAAATGACGATAAATGTTTTTCCTTTTAATCTATTCATTAACAACTGCTTGGGGCGGCAGCCTGTATGAAAAGAGGAGACATTTTAGGACATGCAGAGCAAGTTTAGTGATTTTTTTTTTGGGCTAAATTATGGTGAAACTTATGCAGGCTTTGGATGAAAGTAACAATAGGTGCTTTAAAATTGGGCCTTTAGTGTCGGCAACAGTGCCGTCACACCGTAACCCCTCTGTGGTATTGTGGAAGAGTGCAGGGTTGGACCCTGCGGTCAAATATTAAAATGATATGAATCTGGTACAGGCGTCAGTGCACCCAAATATTTTGCCTTTGGTGGCAGCAAGTGCGTAACCCCTCTGAAGTATTGTGGAAGAGTGCAGTGGTGGAGGTTTTGGTAATGCAGAAGAGATCCCCAATCTATTCAGTTACATCAGCAGCTATAACAAAACCGGGTCAGCTATGTTTAGGCACTTGTAATGTGCTACTGTATATGGTGAGAATCGGCGCACACCAGTAGCAACAGGAACCAAACAGAACAGGCAGGGAATACACAGAATAGTCAAATGGCAGGCAAAGTCGGCAACAGATCGGGTCCTCAGAACAAGCCGGGTCAGTAACAAGTAAACAAACTGATTCGGTAAGCTAGCGATGCGGGAATAAAGGCTGAGACACACTGAGCATGTAGCGATGCACAGCGTAGTGAAGAGAAGCAAACATTTTGCAGGCTTGACTTCACTCCGCTCTGCCTCGCAGCGTGTCTACACTGCATTACGTTTGCTTCTCACCGCACTGGACAGGAATCCACTAACTAAATTAAAATGCACACACAAAACCGTTTTATTTTCACAAAGCACATGTTATATAGGCAAAAACAAAGTTTCCACTCAATAAAATACATCAAAAATTCCTGTTAATTTAATAGGAATAGTATAAAAATATACAGAAAAAAGGTAACCCCTGATCATATATATTATAGGGACACGGAGCGCTGTGTATAGAGTAGGGATGCATTGATACCACCAGGGCCGGTGCTAGTGTAAGGCGGCACAGGTGGCCAGCTTACTGTCCTGGCTTGCTGTCAGTGTGAGGGGCGGAAAAATTCTGTTTTTTAAAATACCGGAAGCGGAGCAATGAATGATCTTCAGACATCAACCAGGGGCCCAGCCGTGCACTTTCAAACCAATGCAGTGTGCCTGCCTCAGTCCCACATTCTAAACATGAGCAGGCACACTGCATAATTTGGCACTGCCCTCCTCATGTGACACGCATAGTCAGGGCACGCAGCAGCAGAAAAGCCTGGAGGACAAACCCCAAATCTTAGGGTGTGGCCCTGCAGCAGTGCGTGCTTCCACTGTAGTGTGAAGGAAGACTGGGCAGAGAGGCCGAGAGAAGATTTTTAAAAGGTTTGAATAAACTGAGGGAGGGGAGGGTGTGTGTGTAATGTTCTGCTCGGGGGCGGTGTAATGTTCTGCTGGGGGGGGTTTGAGTAAACTGATATCGGTACATTACTGTGAGTTTTATTGTTGTGGAGCTCTGTGATACGCTCATACACACTGCACATTACTGTGAGTTTTATTGTTGTGGAGCTCTGTGATACGCTCATACACACTGCACATTACTGTGAGTTTTATTGCTGTGGAGCTCAGTGATACTTTCATACACACAAACTGAACATTACTGTGAGGTTTATTGCTGTGGAGCTCTGTCATACGCTATATGAAATGAAGTTTAGGGGGTGAAAGTAATGAACGGGGAAAAGTGAATTAAGGGGGAGTGAATTGAATTCGAGGACGAGGACCCTGCTGCCAGTCTGCTTCTGGAGACCTTGAGTGAGAGTGGTAGGTAGCAGGATCACCGGGAAAGACTGGGAGTGGCAGGTAGTTTGAAATATGTGGGTATATTGACACAGCAAGACCAGGGGGCACCACCAGGCCACATTGCAAATTTGTGCAGTGCCTGGTGCCCCTCCTATGCCACATTGCCAAAGGAGGGGACCACACACTCTGTAGATTGGCCCTGTGGCACAGGAGGGGCACCAGGAACAGCATAGATTGGCAATCCGTGAGGACACCAAACACTCCCGATTGGCATGGCACGGATTGGGTGGAGGGGGGCACCAAAACGCAACTTCGCCTGAGTAAACAAAAATGCTTACACCGGCCCTGGATACCACTCAGACATATACGTATATAACCACACACAGACCTATATATACGTATATATCAACAAGCAGATCTATATATACACCCACCCACAGACCTCAGACCATATATACACATACACACATGGGGGGGTGGCATGTGGACAATCTCAACTAAATGCGCCCCCCCCCCCATTTGGATGATCCCTCCAGAAGAAATGTTGAACCCGACAGAGCAGAGAATATACAGTTGTTGTCAGGTTCGTGTTAATGGAGCTCAGGATGCGGGACAAGCCGTTGTTGGGGTTGAGTCTGGATGCGATAAGTGTATGGTAAATAACGTAAAGGTTTTAGTACCTGGCCAGGTTGGTTGAAGAGAGTCGTCGATGATGCAGGCTGGGGTTCGGTACACGGTGAGAGCAAGCAGAACGTCGTCGTTGATACAAGCCGGGGTTTGGTACACGGTGAAAGCAGGCAGAGCGTCGTCGTTGATACTAGCCGGGGTTCGGTACACGGGGAAAGCAAGCAGAACGTCGTCGTTGGTACAAGCCGGGGTTCGGTACACGGTGAAGACAAGCAGAACGTCGTCGTTGATACAAGCCGGGGTTCGGTACACAGTGAAGACAAGCAGAACGTCGTCGTTGATACAAGCCGGGGTTCGGTACACGGTGAAAACAGGCAGAGATCTCTTTTAGACAGGTGTGCTCAGGTAAGGGAGGTTTACAGGGGAGTAACAGGACAACCAAGCAATGAGTCTTGGAGAGGTTGGTGTTTAAATAGGGCGCCTGTGGGAATTGGGCCAATCAGGGGAGAGGTGTATCTGGTTGCCTAGGGATACTGGGTTTTGGTTGGTTGGGGGCGCCATCTTGGAAAACCACGTGGGACGCCGAGATGCGAGGAGGCTGGTGCCGAGAGAGCAAGCGCTGGGGAAGGACTCGGTGGTGTCGCGGGGGCGCGCAGCCGATCGAGTGGGTCCCTGGCATGGAGCACCGACGCTGGGGCCATGGCGCTGCAGGGACAGCCCTCACCACCAGTAAGGACGCCGTCGGGGGTCCGGAACCGCGCGCGCAGGGCGGAGGCGGGCGACCAGCAGTGGGCGAGTCAGTGGTCCGGCGGGACCTGATAGTACCCCCTTCTCAAGTCCATGCCCCTTCTCGGGTACGAGCCTTCCACTCCCTACACCCTTCCAAGCCTGGCCCGTTACGCCCCCAGAGGGGTCGTCCTAAGAAGGGGGTACTATCAGGTCCCGCCGGACCCACTGACTCGCCCACTGCTGGTCGCCCGGCCTCCGCCCTGCGCCGCGGTTCCGGACCCCCGACGGCGTCCTTACTGGTGGTGAGGGCTGTCCCTACCCTTGTTTGCATTTGAGATCTGACGGGATCATGCGTCTACAGCCATACCATCCTGAACACGCATGATCCCGTCAGATCTCAAATGCAAACAAGGGTAGGGACAGCCCTCCACCAGTAAGGACGCCGTCGGGGGTCCGGAACCGCGGCGCAGGGCGGAGGCCGGGCGACCAGCAGTGGGCGAGTCAGTGGGTCCGGCGGACCTGATAGTACCCCCTTCTTAGGACGACCCCTCTGGGGGCGTAACGGGCCAGGCTTGGAAGGGTGTAGGGAGTGGAAGGCTCGTACCCGAGAAGGGGCATGGACTTGAGTCGCGGGTTCCCATGAATTTTCCTCGGGTCCATATCCCTTCCATTGGATGAGATACTCTAATTTTTTGTAGCGAAAACGGGAATCGAGAATACGTTGGACTTCGAATTCCTTAAGACCCTCTATGGTGATTGGGCCTGGAGGAGGGGGTGAGCGCTGGGGAAAGTGGTCCTCTGTCCAGGGCTTTAGAAGGGAAACATGGAAAACCGGATGTATTTTAAACGAGGGAGGGAGTTGGAGGCGGACAGCGACAGGGGAGATGATGGAGACGATGGGATAGGGACCTATGTATTTGGGACCTAATTTCTTTGTGGGACATGACAGTTTGAGATTTTTTGTAGATAGCCATACTTTCTGTGATGGTTGGTAAGCAGGGGCTGCTTTGCGATGTAGGTCGGCATATTTTTTGTAGGTGTTTTGGGATTCTAATAGGGTGTTCTTCGCGAGGATGAACCCTTGTTGTAGCTTCTGAATATGGTCGTTGACCAGAGGTAAGGGACTCCGGGGGGGAGTGTCTGGAAGGACTGAGGGATGAAACCCATAGTTAGTGTAAAAAGGGGATTGTTTGGTAGAGGTGTGTATTTGAGAGTTGTATGCAAATTCCGCTGTGGTGAGGAGGTCGGACCAATCATCTTGTAGGTACGAAGTATAGCAACGTAAGTATTGCTCCAAGGTTTGGTTCGTTCTTTCGGTCTGCCCATTGGAGTGGGGGTGAAAGGCAGTGGACAGACAAACGGATATGTGTAGTAGTGTACAGAAGGCTTTCCAGAACCTTGAGGTAAATTGGGGGCCACGATCTGAGATGATGGTTTCTGGGGTGCCATGGAGCCTGAAAACATGATGAAAAAAAAGGTTGGCGGTGTCCTTGGCGGAGGGTGATCCTTGAGTAGGGATAAAGTGGGCCATTTTGGACAGTCGGTCTACTACCACCATGATAGTGGTATGTTTCCGGACGGGGGAAGGTCGACGATGAAGTCAACGGAAACACTAGACCATGGGCGAAGCGGGACTGGTAAAGGTTGGAGGAGTCCTGTTACTTTCGTTCTAGGGACTTTACAACGGTTACAGATGTCGCATGTCTTGACGTATTTCTGAACGTCTAGGGAGACGGAGGGCCACCAAAAATGTCGAAGGATGAGGTCTAGTGTCTTTCTGATACCTCCGTGTCCTGCTGTGGGGGCGTCGTGATTGAGGTGTAGGATTTCCAATCGTTTGGCCGGAGGTATGAACAAGCGTCCGGAGTTGTGGGGCGAGGAGGTGCCACGGTCTTGGAGGTTTTTAAGAAGGTGGGTCTGAGTGGCCAGGAAATGTCCCTGATGTAGAACGGTGTCTTCCTCGTCCATGGATGTTGGGGTTTCGTCTGACAGGCGGGAAAGGGCGTCGGCCTTTCCATTTTTGCTTCCTGGGCGATAAGTTATGTGAAACGAAAAACGAGAGAAAAACAGGGCCCAGCGGGCTAGCCTCGGACAGAGCCGACGTGCCGATCTCAAGTATTCTAGATTTTTATGATCTGTGAAGATGGTTGTGGGGTGAAGGGTGCCTTCCAGGAGGTGTCTCCATTCTTCGAGGGCGTTCTTTATGGCCAGGAGTTCCCTATCGCCTACGCTGTAGTTGACTTCAGCTGGTGATAGTTTGCGGGAGAAAAAAGCCACAGGGTGTAGACGGTCATTGTTTTCGTCTCGCTGAGAGAGGATGGCTCCGGTGGCGATCCCTGAGGCATCCACTTCCAGAGAATAGGGTTTAGAGGGATCAGGTAGCAGCAGGATGGGTGCGGTGGTGAAGCGGGTACGTAGGTCGTCGAACGCCTTTTGGGTTCCTTCGGTCCATAGGAAGGGGGTGTTTTTTCTGGTCAATTGGGTGAGAGGTTGGGCAGACCTGGAAAAGTTACGAATGAACTTGCGATAAAAATTTGCAAATCCAATAAAGCTTTGTACTTCTTTTTTTGTACGAGGGCGAGGCCATTTGGTGATGGCTTCGATTTTCCGAGGGTCCATTTCTATGTGACCCGGGGTGATTATGAACCCTAAAAATTCGATTCGTGGAGTGTTGAAAATACATTTTTCGAGCTTAGCATACAGGTTGTGGGACCGTAGGCGGGCAAGGACGGTATTAACATGTTGGTAGTGTTGTGGCAAGGACTCGGAGTAGATAAGAATATCGTCCAGGTAGGCGACTACGTATACATCCAGTATATCGCGTAGGATATCGTTTATGAAGTGTTGGAAGGCAGCTGGGGCGTTGCACAGCCCATATGGCATAACAAGATATTCAAAATGGCCATATCTTGTGCGGAAGGCTGTCTTCCACTCATCCCCTTCGCGCACGCGCAATAAATTGTACGCTCCCCTAAGGTCGAGTTTCGTGAACACGGTGGCCGTTTTTAGCTGGTCAAGGAGTTCGGGTATAAGTGGTAGGGGATACTTGTTCTTTACGGTGATTTTGTTTAGTTCCCGATAGTCCACGCACGGGCGAAGACCCCCATCCTTCTTTTCAACAAAAAAGATGCCTGCTCCCGCGGGGGAAGAGGAGGGTCGGATAAAGTTCTTCTCTAGATTTTCCTGAATATATCCTTTTAGTACCCGTAGTTCGGGTCCCGACAACGGGTAAATGCAGCCATAGGGTATGGCAGCTCCAGGAAGGAGGTCAATGGGGCAGTCGTATATACGAGGAGGGGGGAGTTTTTCTACTCCTTTCTTGCAGAAGACGTCTGCATAGTTCGCGTATGCTTGTGGTAGGGTCACTTGGGTGGTTCTCAGGTTCTGGTCAAGAATGGATAGGATGGTACCTGTGGTGGGTGCGAGACAATGAGCCCTGCAGTGGGGAGAGGAGAAGGTAAGTCGACTAGTGGTCCAGGAGATTGTGGGGTCGTGTTTTACCAACCAGGGTAACCCTAGGATGATGGGAAATAGGGGTGATGTGACCAGATCGAATCGTAAGGTTTCTTTGTGTCGGTCACCTATATATATCGTAAGAGATATGGTTTCGGTAGTGACCGGACCGGATATCAAGGGAGATCCATCGACACTTTGAATGCTCAAGGGTTTAGCTTTATTTTGGTGAGGGATACAAAGAAGAGTAGCCAGAGTAGTGTCCATAAAGCAGCCACTCGCGCCGGAGTCGATCATAGCAGGAAGGGTCACTGAGCGCTCATCCCACTGTAATAGAATGAATACAGACAAATGTTGAGACTCGACCGGGTGCAGATCTCCTAGGCGCGGATCATCGGGTATTTTATGGTCGTTACCTTGATGGAGTTTGATCTTATCGGGGCATTCACGGGCAATGTGGTTGGGTTTGCCACAGTAGAGACACAGATGGTGGTTCCGTCGTCTTGCAAGTTCTTCAGGCGGTAGATGCCCCTTTACTAGTCCAATTTGCATGGCTTCTCCGAAAGGTGTCGAGGTAGCAGGAGGGGAGGTGACGGGAGTGGGTGTGGAAAAGAAAGGTCGCCTTGTAGACGGAGTGGAGACTTGGGTGACTCGTTCTTTTTTCCGTTCTCGTAGGCGTCGGTCTATGTTGGTAACCAGTTGTATGAGGGGTTCGAGGGAGAGAGGGGCTCGGACGTGGGATAGGTCATCCTTTATCTCGCTGGATAATCCGACCTTGAACTGACTGACCAGTGCGGTTTCGTTCCAACCCGTCTCTATGGACAGAGTCTTGAATTCAGCAACATAGTCCTCCACCGGGCGTTTCCCTTGTTTCAGGTCTCGTATGGAGGTTTGGGCTGACTCAAAACGATATGGGTCATCATACAAGTCATCCAGTGCTGTGATAAAGGCTTCCCAGGATACAAGAGCGGGATCGTTGCTGGTAATGAGATGGTGAGCCCACAGTCTGGGTTCGCCTTGTAACAGCGATATCACTGTCTTGATTCTGATATCTTCGGAGTGGTAGGTTCGGGGTTTGAGGGAAAACAGGAGTTGACAATCCGTAAGAAACACCCGATATTTGTTCCGGTCACCGGAAAATCGGTCTGGCAAAGGCACAAGAGGTTCAGGAGCCATAGCATCAACCAAGGGTAGATGAGTTGGTAGGCTTGGGATAGGGAGGGGGGAGGTAGCGGCCATAAGGTCCGAGACCTGGTTCTGGAGTTGAGCCTGTCCGGTTTGTAGGCCTTGGACGGTCTGGTTTAGATTCCCGATCTGGCGGGACATTGTGTTGAGGGCTTCGGCTATATCCGCGAGGTCCATTCGGTAAAAGGCTTGGTTGTATCTGTCAGGTTCGTGTTAATGGAGCTCAGGATGCGGGACAAGCCGTTGTTGGGGTTGAGTCTGGATGCGATAAGGTGTATGGTAAATAACGTAAAGGTTTTAGTACCTGGCCAGGTTTGGTTGAAGAGAGTCGTCGATGATGCAGGCTGGGGTTCGGTACACGGTGAGAGCAAGCAGAACGTCGTCGTTGATACAAGCCGGGGTTTGGTACACGGTGAAAGCAGGCAGAGCGTCGTCGTTGATACTAGCCGGGGTTCGGTACACGGGGAAAGCAAGCAGAACGTCGTCGTTGGTACAAGCCGGGGTTCGGTACACGGTGAAGACAAGCAGAACGTCGTCGTTGATACAAGCCGGGGTTCGGTACACAGTGAAGACAAGCAGAACGTCGTCGTTGATACAAGCCGGGGTTCGGTACACGGTGAAAACAGGCAGAGATCTCTTTTAGACAGGTGTGCTCAGGTAAGGGAGGTTTACAGGGGAGTAACAGGACAACCAAGCAATGAGTCTTGGAGAGGTTGGTGTTTAAATAGGGCGCCTGTGGGAATTGGGCCAATCAGGGAGAGGTGTATCTGGTTGCCTAGGGATACTGGGTTTTGGTTGGTTGGGGGCGCCATCTTGGAAAACCACGTGGGACGCCGAGATGCGAGGAGGCTGGTGCCGGAGAGCAAGCGCTGGGGAAGGACTCGGTGGTGTCGCGGGGGCGCGCAGCCGATCGAGTGGGTCCCTGGCATGGAGCACCGACGCTGGGGCCATGGCGCTGCAGGGACAGCCCTCACCACCAGTAAGGACGCCGTCGGGGGTCCGGAACCGCGGCGCAGGGCGGAGGCCGGGCGACCAGCAGTGGGCGAGTCAGTGGGTCCGGCGGGACCTGATAGTTGTGTTCAAAATATTCAAACCCCACTGAAATTGAGTGTTTTGGCCAGTTTGGACATTGATTTGATCATTCAGTCATTTGCTTACAATTAAATCAAAGAGGCACGTGTAGGTCAGACAAATATAACATAACATTTAAATGAAATAACCACAAATGTTCTCTTTTCTGTGCTCACATCATTATCAGTTTATTTCAACCCCCAAGTGACATTCAATCTTGTACTTAGTACAACATCCTTTTACAGTTATAACAGCTTTTAAACGTGAAGCATAGCTTGACACAAGTGTCTTGCAGCGATCTACGGGTATCTTCGCCTATTCGTCATGGGCAAAAGCCTCCAGTTCAGTCACTTCTTAGGCTTGCGCACTGCAACTGCTTTCTTTAAGTCCCACCAGAGGTTCTCAATCGGATTTAAGTCAGGTGACTGCGATGGCCACTCCAAAATGTTCCAGCCTTTAATCTGCAACCATGCTCTAGTGGACTTGGGATCATTGTCCTGTTGAAAGGTCCAACGTCTCCCAAGCCTCAAGTTTGTGACGGACTGCATCACATTGTCATCCAATATCTCCTGGTACTGAAGAGAATTCATGGTACCTTGCACACGCTGAAGCTTCCCTGTACCTGCAGAAGCGAAACAGCCCCAAAGCATGATTGACCCCCCGCCATGCTTCACAGTAGGCAAGGTGTTCTTTTCTTCATAGGCCTTGTTCTTCCTCCTCCAAACATAGCGTTGATCCATGGGCCCAAACAGTTCTAATTTTGTTTCATCAGTCCACAGAACACTATCCCAAAACTTCTGTGGTTTGTCCACATGACTTTTGGCATACTGCAGTCGACTCTTCTTATTCTTTGGAGACAGCAAGGGGGTGCGCCTGGGAGTTCTGGCATGAAGGCAATTCATTACGCAGTGTGCGCCGTATTGTCTGAGCTGAAACTTCAGTACCCACATCTGACAAATCTTTTCTCAGTTCCTCAGCAGTCACACGGGGACTTTTCTCCACTCTACGCTTCAGGTAGCGCACAGCAGTCGAAGTCAGCATCTTCTTTCTGCCACGACCAGGTAGCGTTTCAACAGTGCCCTTTGCCTTGAATTTGCGAATGATGCTTCCTATGGTCTCTCTTGGTATGTTTAACATCTTTGCAATCTTCTTATAGCCATTGCCCTTCCTGTGAAGAGTAATCACCTCTTCTATTGTCTTCCTGGACCATTCTCTTGACTTCACCATGTTTGTAACCACACCAGTAAATGTCTAGAAGGAGCTTAGTATCACAGTCATTTTAAAGCTGCCTAATTGGTGCTTATTATGCTTTATTGCTGCTCCGTGACATCCACAGGTGTTTTCAATACCTGATTGAAAAAACTTGAATGAACCTCTGTTCTTCAGAGTGGTAGTCTTTAAGGGGTTGAATAATTGTGTCAATGAAGAATTCACAAAAGAAACATTTACTACTGTATTACAAAACCAATTGATGTCATTTTAGTTGCATATGGTTCTTTAAAAAGTCCTTGTAGGATTTCATTCTGAATACAATTACAAATGTACACTAAATTCCCTAAAACCCTTTACAGCATTGGGGGTTGAATAATTTTGAACACAACTGTATATATTATTCTCTGCTCTATCGGGTTCAACATTTCTTCTGGAGGGATCAGCCAAATGGGGGGGAAGGGGCAATTAGTTGCCAAAATGTGTGTGTAATACAAGTCTGGATATATATATAAGAATATAGAATATATATATATATATTATATATATATATATATATAATTCATACCTGCCCTTACCTTCCCCTATAAATTTGCTAAAAATATACACACAAAAAAAACAAACCACTGCCTAAGACGCCGCGCAGCCCACATGCCACCCCCTCTACCTGGCTGAATGTATCTAATATATATAATTAAATACATTCAGCCAGGTAGAGAAAGAAAAAAAAGTTTTGTTTTATGTTCCCGGGGACATTTAAAAATGTCCTCAGATTTTTTTTTGTGTCGCCTTACTTTAGCCTGGTGGTCAGTGGGGGCTCTCTGGATCCTGGTTGTGAGGGGGGTCTGCCGTGGCCGCTGGTGCAGTGGCTCCCTCCCTGCGCCGCCTGTCTCTGCCACATGCACCCGTGCGGTTAGCCCGCACAGTTGCAGCTCTCTCATCCGGCGGCCGCATGCTCCTCAACGGGATCCTTGGGAGGCCCCGGCAGGCTGCCCTCTACAGTGCCTGATTAGAGGGCCGTGTCTGCCTGATGTTTTAGTAACAAGAATGTTTTATCCCATAGGCTTCAATGTTAAAAATATTCCCATTTTAATCCAATATCTAATAAACCGTTGCTTATAATATTCTGCAGTAAAGCGTCTCTTTATTTCTAGATTTTTTTCATTTTAGTATTTTTAAGCATTTTTTATACTTTATTCAATTTTTTTTTATTTTTTTTAGAACTTTTGGCGAACGTCCCAAAAAAGTTCAAAGTTTGCGAACTTTCGAACGGCTGATGTTCGATGCGAACTCCGAACAAATCCCAACTTCCTGTAACTAAAAGAGGGCAGTGAAGTTGTGGGGCTCACTATAAGTAGCTGAGGGCATAAGGACTATGAGGTTTCCTGTAAGTATCTCAGGGCACAGGTGCTGTGGGGCTACCTGACTGTAGCTGAGGGCACGGGGACTGTGACTTTAAGGAACTAGGGTTTCGTAAGCCAAGAAGATGATAACAGAGACCACATCATAAGAGTGATTGATTTGGTCTGGAAGGAGTTTGATCATGAATGGAGTCATGAGCAGAATCAAACTGAAGAACTTGATGAACCTTAGGTACTTACATTTGGACTGGCAATTGGGTAAGCTGGGCAAATGCACAGTGGGCCGCAGTGGCATTGGACTTTCTGTATAGGCTGCTCACCGCAGTATCCTTTAGTCCTGCGTTTTATACTCCTGTTGCCCTCCATCAGCCACATCCTCACACAATGAGGGTCATTTGAAGGAGAATTTAGTCACTGTTGAAAGAAGAAACTGGTGGTTTATGTGTTTCAACTGGGACAGATCTCAACCTCTGAGTGCAGCCTGGCAAGCCGGCTTAATTAGAACCATCTTTAGACACTGAATTTACTGTTGTATACGGCCCTCATTAGCATTATATTTTCCAGCAAGGAAGGGAGTAAATTGGGACACTGACAAGGCTTCTTCATTTGATGGACAGGCAGTAACGGCTCAGCAGCATCTTGATGATCAGATAAGGAGTCGTCTCACCTGAAGCTTAATTACGGAACGTTTGTAAATTGTCGATAATGTGAGAAATGTTTGTGGAAAAAAAAATCAATTGTCCTTGTGGACCAAGGATTTAATTCATATTCAAAAGCAAACGGTAACGGAGAGAGGGGCGACCAAGGGTTACGACTAGGTGAAGCAGACCTATGTCGGAAGGGGCAATTCTTTGGCCATATATTTCTGCTGTGTCTACGTTGTGTTACTTTTTTTATCTTCTGTTTATTTATTTTTTTCTCTCTGATGCCCAGCCTG
Source organism: Leptobrachium leishanense (assembly GCA_009667805.1). NCBI lineage: Eukaryota > Metazoa > Chordata > Amphibia > Anura > Megophryidae > Leptobrachium > Leptobrachium leishanense. The sequence goes on from CM019074.1 coordinate 15,920,102, forward strand.
ACATTTGAGATGCAACCATTTAACCTTGTATCCAAGTTCCGTTGTGCTGCGAGGCATGGTTGTGAACTTGAACATGATAAACTGGTCAGTGTTGCTTAGGCGATGGCTCACATTTCTCCCTTCACACTTCATATGGACACTGTGGTAGAAGTTATGGCTTGTAATTACAGGAAGGTTAGTTCAGACCTTCCAGTGGGTTGTTTGCGGGCGAAACGGGGAGCTTTGGTTATTTCAGATGTCACATCTCCCCGCATCTCGAAAAATCTTTAATAGTTTTAATACATATGCATGTGTGATACACTAACCGTGCAACAAGTGTCCAGAGGTTTCTTGGACACCTGTATCCGTGGTGGGGTAATGGTATTAAACCCTTTTAACAATGGACGACAGTGACCAATGGAGCCAGTTTATGACACCATACGTTTTAGGCTGGGGTTAGACGAACGCAGTGCGAACGTGCGTTTACCTGCACTTTATGACGGCCGTGCTAGCAGCAAATGACGTCCAACGCAGGCCCACACACGAAGTACGGCCGCACCAAAGTTCGGCCGCGCAACGCAAGGGGCAAACTAACGCATTTTCGCAAGAATGTTGAACCGCTAGTACTGACGTACAGAGTGCGCTGCGTCCGCATAGCGGCGTTTGTGCCTGATTAGGAGACGTCAGACGCTGCTCATGTCCAGCCAACATAACGTCCAGACACACAAAGTTTCCTGGTTTGGATCTGTATGAAATGGCCGAATCCAATGGCCGAAATTGCGCATCGTATGACCGCTATCGCGTATTCCGTGAAAAAGTACGTCAATGCGTTCGGACGCACTTTTTTACGCACAATGCGAAAAATGCGTTCGTCTGACCCTAGCCTTAGAGGTTTAGTAAATGTTTACCTACTTTAGTTTTGCTATCTGTGATCCTGAATATGGCCTTTGCTTACAATGTAAATACACCGATGGACAAGTTGCCATTAAAGGCAAAATATAATGTTTGGAACAAGGAATCCCTGCTGTCCTTTACTTTTCATTTAAGTGGTTATTCGCTGTTCTGCCGATGTCCACCATTGTTACAACTATGGGGAACTTTGCTATCCACGGAAGAAAAAGTAAACAAAAAGGCAGCCAAAGTAGCCTCATACAATGCCAAAAAACAGTACTACAGTTAGTCTTCTATAATGAGTAAACTGCTGCTATTCTGCATTTAGCATTGTGATACAGTTGTTTGCAACACTGGGGAATATATAGTTCAGTGATCTTAAAGTGGTTTGAATTCCAATGGAAACCATGTTGAAAACAATGGAAAAACACTAGAAATCTTTGAATAAAACACCGGTGGGAACTTAGTTACTGTGCAAGCAACGCTAAGCATCTTTGACCAACACTAGGATGGATACACTGGTGGAAAGCTCATAAATTTTGCCGAGAACAACGCTAGGCAACTTCTGCAAAATCTACGATGGAAGTAACAGTGAAAATTAAGATATTATTCTGATCAGTGAATTCAACATACATGATCCACAATATTCCTCTGAAGTTGGTTGAAGCAAAACCAACATTCATTCAATGAACTATAGTTGTTGTTGAATAACCCTTATGTCATAAACCCCTCACTTAAAGTATTGTGGCATTCACAGTGTAATAGAGAACGTAGCTGTTGCCTGGTCTTGTGCTTTGTTGAGGGGAATGATGGTTCTCGACTAGAATCTCTCCTCAAAGGCTGATAAAGGGGATTGATTAGGAATAGTTTGATGGTATCACACAATGAATGGTGCGGTCAGATAGGAGAAGGAATGCAGGGAAGATCCAAAGGCAGAAAAGGGGAGAAGAGATTAGCCCCACACACTGCTCCTTGTAGACCACAGAAACAGGCATTAATGCCTCATATCTACGTGCACTTTGAAGACCATGCTCTATCAGCATTGATAATGCAGCTTGAGGAGTCTTGTAGACAGACCAAAGACTAGATGAGAAGAGGTTGGCTGTCTACAGCTCTACTCAGCAGGACAAGGAGCTGATATCCAGCCAAATGACCATCAGTGGAAAGTCCTGAGTGCCACCAATCAGGCATAGATTAAAGACACTTTGTATCTCAGCAGGAACACATGTCATCTGATAGCACAAGGTACCAGTCAACAGAATTTTTAGAGCACCAGTTCCATGGGCTCTATTTCTGCCATGGGATATTTTGTCAAGTTTGCACTTGTTTATCAGATGTTTTCTACGACCGTTATGCCCACTAACTCACTCTGAGCAAAATTTAATAAGGTGTCTTATAAATATACATCTTTACATATGTTTATATACACTGCGTGGCTAAAAAAAATGTCTCAACCTGGATTTAAATTAAGCCAATAGGTGTGAGCCTTCTATTGGGTAATTACTGCAGTGATTAATATGTTTCAGCATAAAATGAGGTCATGCGACTCCCTGCATATACTGAATGAGCAGGTTTTTCCATCAATGGGTTTTTTCTCACCTGATGGCACAGCGGACATATTCCAAGATGGCAATGCTAGGATTCATCGGGCTCAAATTGTGCAAGAGTGGTTATGGGAGCATGAAACATCATTTTCACACATGGATCGGCCACCGCACAGTCCAGACCTTAACCCCATTGAGGTTAATCTTTGGGATAATGTGCTGAAGAAGACTTTACGCCGCGCTGCGACTCTCCCATCATCAATACAAGATCTTGGCCACAAATTAATGCCACTCTGGACGCACATAAATGCTGTGACATTGCATGAGTTTATCCACACGACGCCGCTGCGAATGCGTGACGCAATCACCACAAAAGGTGGTCCAACCAAATACTAGAATGTGTGACAATTTCATTATTTGTTTGGCCAGGCTGTCTATATATGTAATAGATTCCTGCGTTTTGAGTTTAAAAAATATATATTTAAAATGCTCCTTCTCATCACTAGATACAAACATGTGACAAGGGCAGACATTCTCAGTGATCAAATAGTTCTGTTACTCTAATTAAGGACACCTTAACTGTATTGAACAGTAACAGCAATCCCAACTGCACTACTGACTTGTCGAATTTTTATTTTTTTATTTTTTTTCGGTTCGATTTGTTCGGATGTTTAAAATTTTCGATTCGGCTCGTTTCGACCGGTTTCGGTTCGGTTCGGCTCGTTTTTCGTGTACATTTTTTTCGGAATATCGACCATTTTTCGTGTTTTCGGGTCACTTTGCTCGTTTGTATCGACTTTTCGTGATTTGGGAAATTTTCGTTTTTTTCGGAACGTCTGTTCTCCTCGTTTCAAAGTGTCTAACTCTATTCGTTTTGACGTACACTACTATGGTTTACTTTTTTTATACTTTAGATCTTTTTTTCTTATGAATATACATTTCACAACTTTATTTAATCATATTAAAATGTTATGAAAGCCAAGGAACAAAAAAAATGAACAAAACGATTTAAAAAACGCTAAACTGACCCCAAATGGTCTGACTTTAAAAATAAAACCAGAACAAAAGGTTTTAAATGGAAAAATAGTTGATCAAAAATACGCATTTACAAATACAAAATTTACAGAATCAGCGATATAACCGATAATAGTTAAATATACGATGTCCAGAATTACCGAAATGGAACCGAATCATGAATAGAGCGAAAATAAATTTCGATTTGACACATTTCAAGTCCATATCAAAATTCCGAAAATATTTCGTTTCGGCTCGGAAAACTTTTCGGATCTGTCGGTTTTCGGGTCCGATCCGATTCGGAAAATCGGCTGGATCCGAAAACACGAATCGGGAAATTTCGTGGAAATTCCGAAACCCGAAACGCACATCCCTACTTTGTATAGGGTGTGCAAAAGTGTCCCCAAAGCGTACACTAAAGTTTGATTTGAAGCTGCTTGTCATTTTTTATGCTGGTGCCCCCACATCCCTTCCCCAAAACCCGTCAAGATGTGTTTTCGCAAAAGGAAATCGCATTAACCCTTAAAAAATTTATGATATTTACTCCTATTCCTCCAGAGAAGAGGTGAGCATGACCTTGTGTCTCCACCAGTTGCTATCGGAATAACACGAAGATCAAATAGTCCGTCCGTGTGCTCTGCCACAACTCCTAGAGATCCAATCTATAAGAATTTGCTGGGGATCCCAGAGTGTATATCTCAAGGGTTGATCGTTACAGCTGGCGTCATTAAATGTCTATCATCACACCTCCATCAATGCAAGCCGTTCCCCGAAAATTAGAATTCTGAAAGCTATGATCGCAGATTATAAAGCCCAGCTGGGCCAGACGCCCTAGCATTTAGAGACCATGGGCCAGATCACAACTCGGGTGTTAAAGGCAAGATGCAAATGGAAAACATGTGCCTCTGACGTTTTCTATACGTTGCTTGCCTTTAATGTCTGCATTACGACCAAGCGGCTTTCTCGGCAGGTCAAGTCATTATACTTTGAGGCGCAACATGCTAAGATAAGACTCCATGGAGTCAGACGCGATCTCACCTGAATGGGGTCCAGCGGGACAGCGGAGAGATTAGAGAAGGGACATGGTGAACTATTTGTTCCCAGTGTCCAGCTAGCCAAGGAGAGAGGAAGCGGTGGATGGCGCCACTCTTTGCACGGAGGATTTGCGTTAGAGTAAGGGATTTTTGGGTGAGATTAGTTTACCGTTTTAACCGCCTTTGAAAAATGTTATTCGTTTCTGAATAATGTCAGGCACAGATGGAAAGCAAGCAGGTTGAAATAGCTTGCTCTTCACCTGCTAGGTTCACATTAGTGTCTCCCATACAAAATATAGGAGACCATAATGTACAGTAAGCAGCCGCTATATCCGAGGCGAAAGCTGAGCTCGCATCTCAGAAGGAATAGGATAAGTTAAGCACAGCGCTCGGGATGGTATGTTGTACTGCTGGAGCGCTGTGCTTTGTGCTCTGGTTGTGATCTGTCCCCATGTATTAAAATACAATGTCACAGCCATTTAATGACAACCTGACTGATTAGAGCTACATATGAAAAGTAGACATGACATCTCATGTTTGAAAGAGTCTGGTTATTACCTGGTAAGGTAAGGTTATGACATAACCAGTTTATAAAAGGGAGAGTAAACTACACTAAACAAGAGAGATCTCAATATAATAATAGAACAAAAATAATTAACAAAATATTAAAACAATTATTTTGCTAAATACAGTTACCAGCTTTTAAAAAGCACCAACAAGTTCAGTAGCTCTGTACAATGGGAGAGACAGAATAACAAATATACATACACATTACACACACCAAACAGTAGGTGAGAAGACCCTGTTCGAGAGCTTACAATCTTTGAATAGAGAGAAATCTTTGTGTATTTCTTCCTTTTCTGAAACTAAATAAATACATTTCACACAATGACTAGGCAGATTTTATGGGCTGACTATTACTTTCTGGATAACCGGAGCTTTTTCTGAAGTTTATTATGCTCAGAAGAGCGGAGCCAATTCTTTAATTGTTAATTGTCTCATATGGAGAGGTTTTGGCTCAAACCATTGATGCTGGAGTTATACCAGTTCATGGACCGTGATCAACCAATTATGAGTAAGCGACAGAGGCAGGGACTACAGACTAATAATAAAGACTAAGAACATATTCTTAAATCTGTTTATTCACTAAACAGTGAGTTGTGTAGTGTATCGGATGACAGTCATGTCAATGATAATCATTGACATCAAGATTTAGGCCTAAGTAGTAATGCAAAACAGCTGGCTTATGGGGGTTCTTAAAGGATTTTCCCAACCAGTTCATTGCCATGCTTTTAAAGTCAAGCTAATGTCTTGCCAGGCCCCAGGCAAGTGTGGCCACCTTCCTACTTTTCTCCCTTATTTTCCAGTGTGTCGTTGATCCAAACAGTGGGGGAGTGCCAGTGCACAAACCTCTAATGAGATGCATTTGCGCAGGCAAATATACTACCTATCTCACCTGCAGGACTCCAAGGGGCATGGAGCCTATTTCCCACTCATGCCCCGATCTACATTTGCAATTCTGTTTGCTCATTGTGTAATTGAAAGCGCACAACAATGTGTCTCCTCTAGTTGAATATCATTGCAAGCCCATTGGTGGCGTAACAATATCCCAAGCTAAGGATTCAGGGCTTGGCGTTCATTTGGTACCAGCCTTATCCAATAGAAACCAATCCTTCCTGCACTGAGAGCCCCTGGATTGACTGGAGCAGTCCAAGCCCCCTGTGGTCACATGACACACTGAGCTGGAAACCTGTCATCCTGTAGAGATCAGAGCGAGGCCAGCACTGGATTCAGGTGATATTTTTATGGAAAGTAGAAGGATAAAAAAGGATGGGTGAGTTCAGAGGGGGCCACTCAATAATCCCAATGCTTTGGGCTCCCTGCTCCTCCCTCCTCAAGGGAGGGGCTGTTTGAAGGCTGATTCAGCCCTCTAAGTACAGGGCCTTAGTCTAGCCCATGACCTGAGTGCTGAGTTCAAGTTCTAGGGCTTCAGGATCTTTGAGAACTAATTCCCACCAATTACTGTCAATATCATTTGGCATTGAGAGCCACTGGATTGGCTGCGGTCATGTGACATGCTGCTACTAGCATTTATGTCATGTCCGGCAGGGCTCTGAGGGAGACCAGGACTTTGTTCAGTAATGTTTTAAAAGGAGGTTAAAGGGTTAAGTCAGGGGATCAGGAGGGGTTCATGTTTAATCCCTCAGTTTCCTGCTCTCTCCTTTTTTAACCCTATTGGTGTGGTACATAGGTATACAATACCTCTCAACCCCTCCCCTGCAGCCATATTTGAATCAAAAGGCAGATAAACTCCCTCAATATTCCAGATAATGAATAAAGGGGCTGCTTAGGCTGTGTATGGTCTATAACCTAGTTATTCGGGAATCTGGAATCCCCATGGTCGAACAGATTAACACATGGCATTCCACAGCACTATGGGGGCGGGGGTGCGGCCCACACCGGGTGACACCACCCCCTAGGGTAACACCCTAAAAAAAAATGTTTATTTTTTTTTATACAAAAATATTTTACCAGGAAGGATACATAGAGAATTCTCTCATTTTCAAGTATGTCCTGGGTAGGCAAGGCCTAGGCTGGCACTTTCCAGGGGGTGGCAAAAAAAACACCACAAAGAGGATATTCACAGAGCACCAAAATGATGCAGACATTTCAGTGTTCTGTTGTTCCCCGCAATTTGGGTAATCAAATTTCCCCGGTGAATTCACCACAGGGTCCCTGAAGTGCAGGGAATCAGCCACCGAATGCTGCCGCAAACCCGTCGCCTGCTGTTTTAAAAAGATCTACTGAACGAAAATGTCTGGAATTAACATATAAGATCCTATGAATGATAAATAAATAGGTTTGTTACAGAGAAAAAAAAGAAAAATTACTATTAGAAAAAAAAAATGATTTTTTTTTTTGAAAAATGCCTAAAAGATACTAAAAAAAAAATAAAATCAATAAAGAGATTTGTTACTATGGATTAAAGGAATAAACGGTTTATTAGATATTGGATAAAAAACTGAATATTTTTAACATTGAAGCCTATGGTGTTCGTTCACCCTGAATGAACCTGTCAAATGAAACACCGGACATCAGGACATTTCTTTGCTGTTCGGTGTCTCTGAACAGGTTAACCATTTTTTCTCTATGGGGACTTTCACTGCCTTTGAACAGGCACCGTACTTGCTGTCAGTTTGCCAAAATTTGTGTATGAGCGTATCACAGAGCTCCACAGCAATAAATCTCACAGTAATGTGCGCCGTGTATTATGAGCATTCAGTGTTATATGGGAGTACGGATTTATGAGTAAAAGTGGTTAAAAAAGAAACCCGTAAAACTCCGTGGGAGGGGGGTGACACCATTAGTTACCGCACCGGGTGACACAAACACTAGTGACGCCACTGCACAGCACCCACTGGATTCCCGGGGGAATCTGTAAACAAGTTGTTTTTTAAAGTTTATCTCTAGTGCACAAATATACCTATCAACAGAAAATACATTTTCATTTAAGCTTTTATTAGCAAATGAGATGCACTTGCTGCACCTAATCGTGTGCTTTACGTACATGCTGTAAAACCTCTGACCCTTATTTGTCCTCGACTTGTTTTTCTGTTTGGGATAGACTAGAATCCGTCCTGGGTTATTTTACATTCTATCACTCTATTGCCGTCTTATCTTCTGGGGATTAAACTTTATATTTCTCAACCTTTGAGTCCTGAGACTGGTCAGACATGTTTACATGTTTGTGCCGCAGCTTCAGTATCACAGGCAATCATCACCTTGGACCGTTTCCATCCTTAGAACTCAAGGTGTTCACATAAGAGCAGTTATTATCCAATTAAAATATATACTTGTTTTATGGAAGATCAAAGGCTAATTACACGGTGCCAGGGTTTTAATCTGGGAACATTCACTCCAGCTGTTCTGGAATAAAAAAAAAGCTGGCGACAAAAGCTATTGGTGTACGTGCCGGTTACACCAAAATAGCAGGGCATGCGGGGCATGTTGCAAGTGAAGTAAGAGGTACTTAACAAAAAATTTCCCACTTCTTTGGAGTCCCATAATGCATTCTAACACCTAATGCCATGAACACTCAATAGAAGCAGGCCACTAGTGCCGTTGCTCGTCCTCAGGACCCTCATAAACCTCTTTTTCTCACTATAAATTTACAGGGTAATCCAGACGTGGACCCCTTGCTCAAGGTGCCTAGAGGTGTGTCAGGCTTCGTCAGGAGGGTATAGCCAACAAGGCTGAAACTATCGATGGGGGTTGCTTCATCTCTCGTGCAGGGATGACGTCCTTGGCATTCAGTACTGGCCACCCATTCTGGGTGTTTGCGTCTGATTTGCATACAGACCAGTTGTCCCTGTAATGGCACAATTGAGCTAAAGTCTTGAGATCTGAGCGGGCACCACTGTAGAGCAGGCCACTAGTGACGTTGCTCGTCCTCAGGACCCTCACAAACCTCTTTCTCGCTCAATCGTTATCGCCTGATCTTGGCTGAAATGTTGTAGAACTCAGAAAATAGAAGTATAAAACGTAAACTCAACTGGTAGGAGGGCAGAGAGGATCCAGCGAGGTGCTAATGTTGCATAAATACCCAGCTGAAAAATATGATCTGGTCCCTTTTCCCCTGCTTGTATGTCTCCATCATCATAATATTTTATATAATAGTGAATAAAGTTTATCCATTGTAATGTCATTTATGATTTACAAAATGATCATGGGAGAAGCAGGAAGAGCGAAGACTTCCTCACATTCTTTCAAGAGGGAAAGGAGATGAAAGGAAATCAGAGTTTCCTGGATCCTTGTGTTCTTAGCCCAGTTGGAAAGGCCCCTGGTGTGAGTCCCATTGTAATTATTCATCTAGTTATCGTTTCAGCCTAAAGGACACTCTACAGGAGCAACTTCCAAAGTATCCACAATACGTGATGGTCTGAAACCCACCATCTCTCGATGCTGCCATCGTTGATGAGCAACTTTGTTTAGCCATCTTTATTGAAGAGGTTAAAAGAAGTATTGGAGACCACACACCAGCCCAACATGTGTAAAGGAAGTTCTTTTTAAAAAAATGAACCAAACTGATAAACTGTTGCCAGTCTTAAAACAATATCCTGGTTATCAAAAGCGAGTCAGCCATAATAATTATAGCCACCTACATACACAGCTGATCGGGGTATTACCTGATGTAGCCCGCGTGCTATCGATGCCAGACTCGCCTGTGCTCTTCTGGTTCTTCTCCCTGGTTGCTGTCCAGTAGACTTGTGCACTGATTTTTTTTTTTTTTTTTTTCGGTTCCATTCGGTTCGGATTTTGTAAATTTTCGTTTTGGCTCGTTTCGGCCGAGTTCAGTTCGGTTCGTTTTCGGTTCGTTTTTCGTATCGACTTTTTTTTCGGGATTTCGGAAATTTTCGTGTTTTTCAGAACGTCTGTTCTCCTCGTTTCAAAGTGTCTATTCGTTTTGACGTAAACTGTTTTTTCGGATCCGATATTTCTGTCGATACGATAATTCTGTTGCTACAATAATTCTGCCATTGAGATTTCTCATGTTTTACAAGAAGGATACATTGAGATTTCTCATGTTTTACAAGAAGGATACATTGAGATTTCTCTGGTTTTACAAGAAGGATACATTGAGATTTCTCTGGTTTTACAAGAAGGATACATTGAGATTTCTCTGGTTTTACAAGAAGGATACATTGAGATTTCTCTGGTTTCCCGGGAAGGATACCTTGAGATTTCTCTGGTTTTACAAGAAGGATACCTTGAGATTTCTCTGGTTTTACAAGAAGGATACATTGAGATTTCTCTGGTTTCCCGGGAAGGAGACATTGAGATTTCTCTGGTTTTACAAGAAGGATACATTGAGATTTCTCATGTTTTCCAGGAAGGATACATTGAGATGGGAATGATACAAAATTACAGAATCAGCGATATAACCGAAAAATACGTTGTCCGAAATTACTGAAATGGAACCGAAATCAGGAATGGAGCCGAAATCACAAATAGAATGAAAATGATTTTCGATTTTTACACATTTCTAGTCCATTCGAAAAGTTTTCGGTTCGGAAATTCGTTCGGATCTGAAAATTTTGGGAAAATCGTCTGAATCCGAATGCACGAATCGGGAAATTTCGTGAAAATTCCGAAATTCCAAAATGCACATCCCTACTGTTCAGTTTGTGGAGAACTGTCTTCTCAATAGCATGCTAAATTTTAGACCTGTGTTTCTGTTACAACATATCTCAGTTTGTATGAATTTAGCGTGATTTATCGATTTCGTCAGAAAAACAAGGCAATACAAGCAAGGACACCTCAAGAAACCAGCAGAAAAATGAATCGAATGGTTTGGTATTTCATTTGTCGTTTCAGTTTGTGTCAGTACACCCACAAGTGCAATGAATATGTGGTGCAGGGCGAGATTCTTCATATTCTTTACTTCACCTTTCCCATGTTAACCTGCTTCATCCATTGGAAAGCAGGACGTAACCGTGGGATACGTGGTGGAATCAATTAATGAGGAATGGATAATCATCCAAAACAATTCAAATCCCTAGGCTACAAAAAGGAATCTTTTATGTGAATAATATCGCTTACAGTCTCTCCTACACGTGCTTTATGTAATTTTGAACTCCTTGTAGTATTCAGCATTGTCTCTGGCAGTGTTTCCCAAACCTGTCCTCAGGACCCTCGGTCTCGCCAGGTTTGCAGGATATGTGACACACAGCACAGGGGATACGATTTGCTGCTCAGTGATTGCAGGATTCAGTCTGCATCTCCCCAAGGTGATCTGCAAAATCTGGCCTGGTTGAGGGTTCCAAGGACAGGTTTGAGAAACACTGGTCTCTGGGGTGGAAATCCTGCCAAACCCCTAGTGGTACAGTAAGAATTGGCCTTAAAGAGACTTTAGGGGTTATTCTGAAACATTTTGGTGCGCTCTCTTTCCCCTCACTTCAGGGAATCAAATTCCCCGACACTGAGCTGAATTCAGCATTCACCACAGGGTCCCCGAAGTGCAGGGAAACTCTGCCGACCGCATCTAATAATCCACCGCATCGAATGGAAAAAAACTGAGAAAAAACACCGAACGCATCCGAAAAAAGCCAACGATCCGCCGAACACCGCGCCTACCAGCTGTCGAACGGGGTAAGAAACAAAAAAATTATGGAAAGTTAAAAAATGTAAACGCCGCTTGCAAAATAAACTACTGTACGAAAATGTCTGGAATTAACATATAAGGTCCTGTGAATAATCATAAAAAGGGCTGTTACAGAAAAAAAAGTCGCTATTTAAAAAAAATCGGAAACAATTTTTTGCCCTAAAAATGCCTTAAAAAATACTAAAAAATAGACCTTTTGCTGCAGATTTATGTATAAATGGTTCAAGAAATATTCAATATAAACGGGAATATTTTTACCATTGAAACCTATGGTATTCGCTTGACTAAACCTGTCGAATGAAATCAACGAACATCAGGGCATTTCGGCAACTTTTCTCTGCTGTTCAGTGTCTCTGACTAGATTACTTCTCTATAGGGATCCCACTGCCAGCGAACAGGCACCGTATTTCGCTGGCAATTTGCCAAAATTTGGCGTACTGCCTGCTTTGTGAATAGCCGAATGGTCGCGAAATTGCATCGTATGGAGAAATTCACCGTTCGGTGCAATTTCGTTGCCAGTTCGGCTCTCTCTGAATAACCCTGAATCTTATACAGGGTTATTCAAAGAGGTCCGAATGGCTGCCGAAAGGGAACCTAAACGCTGAAAATCCGCGTTCGGTTACCTTTCTTGGCCATTCGGCTATCTAGAGAGCAGGCAATTCGCCAAATCTTGGCGAATTGCCTGCACATACGGTGCCTGTTCGAGGGCAGTGAATCCCCATAGAGAAGCAATGCTTCGGCTATTCAGAGAACAAAAACCAGCAGAGAAAAGTTCCCTAAATGCCCTGCCATTCGGTGGTTTAATTCGGCAGGTTTATTTAGGTGAATCCCATAGGCTTCAATGTTAAAAATATTCCCGTTTTTAACTCCATATCTAATAAACCGTTCCTTATAATAATCTGCAGTAAAGAGTCTCTTTATTTATAGATTTTTTTAGGATATTTTAAGCATTTTTCGGGATTTTTCTTTTCTAAAAAAGAATTCTGTTTTTTTTTTTAAGTTTACTTATTTTTTCTGTAACAGCCCTTTTTATTATCATTCATTGGATCATCTGTAAATTTCAGACATTTTCGCTCAGTAGTTTCTTTGCAAACAGTGTTTCACTTCTCAATCATTCAAGCAAACCGTTTTTCTAATTTATTCATTGCATTCGTCTGCGGTGTCGGCTTTTTCCGGCAGCTGCGCTGCGTGTGATCGGCTCCTGCTCGGGTTTTTCAGATGTTTTTGCAGGTTTCGGTGTGCGTTCGCCCTCGTTTTGCGGTGAGTTTTTGGTGGGTTTGCAGTGACTTTTCCCTGCAATTCGGGGACCCTGTGGTGCTTGCTGAATACACCGCAGGGTCACCGAAATGGGATCGCCAAATCTAACTGAACTGAATTGAACGAAAAGTCACCGAACGTGCGGTGGCTTTTCGATTCTCTTTGAATAACCCTGATGGTGTTCAGTAATAACCTTTTTATATAGTCTACTATCAACTGCAGCTTTAGTGTCTTTAAACCTTTGCAAAGACTTTCCAAATAATAACAATTTTATATTTTTTGTTGAAAAATTGAGTATTAATATATTTTCTGCTGCCTCTTCTCTTCCTTGGTCCCTCTGTAACCTGATCTCAACTCCACCAATCCCCAGCTCAACACAGAACCTCCCTTCTTTGAAAAAGGAAGCTGAGGAACGCAGGACTAAGAGAAGTAACTACTTTTAGGCCGATAACAAGTAAATAGTCTTATTTACTAAAATGTCTCTTTTACCAGACTGGATTTATTAAGACGTGCATTAAATAAAAACACACTACAGTGACCCTTTAACTAATGCAGAGTGATTACACACCACCAAATGGAGATATTCCTTGTGTCTTCCTTGTTTGGACAAACTGATTTAACCTTAAGCATAGAGGTTTAGAGATTAGTCCCTTTATTCTTGCCACACAGAATGTTATCTCCTGTTTACCAGTTCCCTACAATTATTACATATATTGTACTTATCAGTAGTTTAGACAAATACAGGTCCAAAGTTGCAGTCTGCTGCCGAGACAGTCACAGGAAAATCAAACTGCCCAAGCAAGTGCCCTACTTTATTTCAATGACGACATTCTTTCCTGGCTCCTTGTCACTGTTGCAGTCCTGGAAGGCATGTGCCACCTAAACCAAAGCCGCCCCCCCCCGGATCCAAAACTGAAAATCCTCTAACCCTAAAATGCAGGCTACAGTTTGCCATGTTTTGTTTCCACGTCGGGTACCTTTTTCATATGTCTATCATTACAGTAGCATTGCGATACTGACAACCATTATATTTGTTTTTATCATAGAGGCATGATTCCTTCATTATAATGTGGGAGATATTTTGACTTAATGTTGAGGTTTTTTTTAACTGAACCAGTTTCTTGAATTTATGGCTGAAACATAAAATAGACCAGGGTAATTAAAAGCCAAAACAAGCATCGAATAGACTGGAAGTGCCCAAATTACCTTAAAGGGATAATCTAGGCAACATGACCACCTAAGCTTTTTTAGGTGGTCATGATGCCCTGAGTATGCCCTTGTCTTTAACCCCTCCCTCCGCTCAGCCGATCGGCTAAAACAGCTGAGAGACGCGGAGGACTTTACTCTGCCCTCCCAGCTGTCAGTCAGCAGAGCGGGATTCATATTTCCCACTTCTGCCGACTATTGCCAAGTAGGAGACGTCATCGCGCTTTCAGCTTTCAGCGCGATGACGTCTCCAACTCGCCGCAGTAGCTGGCGGCAGCGGCTGATTAGTGTTGCGCGCATCCTCTTGCGTGTAACACATATCAAAGAAGAAGAGGAAGGCTGCTGATTGGCTGGCTTACGTGAGAGGCGCGCATGCGTGCTTCTCACGTAAACCATTAGCCAAGTTACAGATGCGGAAGAGGAGGGAGGTGAGTATATGTATATATATATATATATATAGTAATTGAAGGAAGAACGGCGGCACTCCAGGACAATAAAAAATCCAAGCGTTTTTATTCCAAAATCAACGTTTCAGCCCCAACCCGAGGCTTTCATCAGGACATAAACACAACATCAAATAAACAGTATTTATAGACATCGCCATACCTACCACTCCCTCTAGAACGGCGTTCCCAGACGTCCAACGCACAGGTGCCAAAAGCCGTCAGCGTAATCAAATATGGACGGCGCGTAACCCCGGCAACCCGCAACGCAACTCCCATCGCGAGCGTCGGAACGAGGGGGAACGAAAGGCACATAAAAGAAAACTGAAAAAAATACGAAAAGAAGTGTGAAGGAAAAAATCGACTGAGTTTTGCATAGAGGCACGGACCCTCGTGCAATCAAGCTTGTCACGGCTAGCGTTCACCGCGTTCTTTACGTCAAGGTCCCCGAGTGTCCACTCCTCACACCCCAAGCGTCGCAGACGCAGCTGGGCGTGGACAACGCGTAACCCCGGCAACCCATGACGCGTATTAAATCGCGTCCATCTCAATAGAGGTAAAACAAAAAGGACCTCCAAACAATTAAAAACTAGCAAACAGAACCAAAACCAAACATTGAAAAGAGGCAAAAAAAGGTATGCCAAAAAGTTACTATACATAAGGGCCCGTATATAAAAAAAAGGAAAAATGAACACCGTGAGAAAAAAGACTAAAGAAAAAAGAAAAAGGCACGCACAGAGATCTTAATACGTGAACCAATGCCATAGACAAGAAGGAACCCAAAAAGACTATTGAGGCTAAATCGCATAATTTCTAGAGTGATTATTATGGAGCCTAAAAGACTAACTAACTAACCACCGAGGAGACAGAGTAGACAGCATGGATGACCCTGGTCCTCTAGGACCTTCAAAACATAGAAAATGTCAGTTTCTCATTTAAGCCATCCGGGTGGACAGTCCTTAAGCGATGAATCCAAAAGGCTTCTTTTTGCAAAAGCAATCTACCACGATCTCCCCCTCTTCTGGGTGGCGGAATATGGTCGAAAGCCACAAATCTCAAAGAAGTCAGAGGGTGATTTAGATTCAAAAAGTGCCGAGCCACCGGTTTATCGGAGCGACCATCACGAAAGGCTGTCCGAATGTTGGAACGATGGTTGCGAATCCGTTCGCATAACTGGGTTTCGGTTTTTCCGATGTAGGACAACCCACAGGGACACATGATTTTATAGATTACATACTCGGTCTTACAGGAGATGTTGTAACGGATTTTAAAGATCTTGCCAGTGTGGGGATGAGAAAAGGTCTTGGAGGATATCATATGGCCACAGGTGACGCACCCTAGGCACCTCTTGCAACCAACATTGGAAAACAATCCAACTATCCAACAATCCAACGCGGTGAACGCTAGCCGTGACAAGCTTGATTGCACGAGGGTCCGTGCCTCTATGCAAAACTCAGTCGATTTTTTCCTTCACACTTCTTTTCGTATTTTTTTCAGTTTTCTTTTATGTGCCTTTCGTTCCCCCTCGTTCCGACGCTCGCGATGGGAGTTGCGTTGCGGGTTGCCGGGGTTACGCGCCGTCCATATTTGATTACGCTGACGGCTTTTGGCACCTGTGCGTTGGACGTCTGGGAACGCCGTTCTAGAGGGAGTGGTAGGTATGGCGATGTCTATAAATACTGTTTATTTGATGTTGTGTTTATGTCCTGATGAAAGCCTCGGGTTGGGGCTGAAACGTTGATTTTGGAATAAAAACGCTTGGATTTTTTATTGTCCTGGAGTGCCGCCGTTCTTCCTTCAATTACTGTCTATCCTTAGCCTTAATTCGGCAGGCACCGGGCACAAGGGAAACTTGGAAGCTGGAGTGCTCAGTTCGTGCATTTTTTATATATATATATATATATATATAACGCCGTTGGAAACAAGTGGTTTTTAGGGTAAGTGTTACATTTAAAAAAAAAAATAATAAAATATATATATATATCTATATATATATATATATATATCTGAATAACTAGGTAGGGAATAGGTATATTTTTATGTAAAAAAAATGGGGGGATTTTTAGCCTAGAGTTTCTCCTTTTAATTTATAGACTTACAGACACAAGGCGTACTGCTCTGAGATACAAAATACCCAACAGTTGAGAGGAATAGGAGGGTTAGTTCAGTTTTGAGGAGGATGGGTGAAAGGGCTAAAACCGGGGGGTTATTCAGAGAGCAGTGTAATTTCACCACTCTCGTTCGGCTCCCTTTGGTGAGCTCAATTCGCTAACCCTGCGGTGAATTCGGCATTCACTGCAGGGTCCCCGATGTGCACCGACTGGATCCACTGAATGCCACGATAAACCTGACGAACCCATCCGATAAACTGCCAAACATGGCCCATGATCCGCCGAAAAGACTGACTATTGACTCCGATCAACCGCCGAAAAATGTCGATCAGCCACCGAACGGGGATAAAAAACATGCACTTTTTAAAAGGTGTTTTAAACAAAGAAAATGCATGTTAATGCAAGGAAATAATACATAAGGTCCTATGAATAACAATAAAAAGGTCTGTTACAGAGTAAAAAAAAAAGCATTACATTTTTTTTTGCCTAGAAAGATGCCTATAAAATTCTAAAAAATAAATTAATACAAAAACTTTTTGCTTCAAATGAAAAGAGTAAACAGTTGAATAAAAGATTTATAAAATCTGTAATTTTAGTTTACATAGAAACCTATCGAACAAAAGCACTGAAAATCTGGGCATTTCGCCAACTTTTCGGTGCGGTTGGCGTTCTCTGAATAGATTAACCATTACTTCTCCGTGAGGAATTTCACTGCTGCCGAAGGTCGCTGAATTGCACCGTATTTCGGTGGCAATTTACCAATATTTGGCGAATTTCCAGCTTTCTGGATAGTCAAAATGCCACGAAATTGCACCATACAGTGCAATTCGGTTGCAAGTTCGGCACACTTTGAATAACCCCTAAAGTTACAGAAGGATACAGGAAGAGCGAAGGCAGCTGTAAAGAAGCATAAAATGCATTCTTATTCAACTAATGTAAAGCAATGTAATTCTTTTCACAGCTTTAAATTGAGTCATGATGCAGGTGGTACTAGATTGGTCTTTAAGGTACAATGCATCGCTGCTAAAATATCTCTAATGGAAAACTAGCACTAACATATACTGTAACTAGATTACTTTTACTTCACCCAAAAAAATCACATTATAAAACACATGCTGTTTTTTTTTTCTTTGTTTGAAGTGATTGCATGTAAAAAGGAAAAATAAAGTTAGGTTGTAGTAGTGATGAGGCAATTGGGTGGTGGAGGGAAAGTTTATACAAGGTTGCAGGGGATCTATTGTGTTGTCTATACTAACTGAGATAAGAGATAGCAGCTGAATGAGATCTGTTAATGGGTTGTATGACACTATATGCATTTACATAATTTTCAAACACTATAAATCATTAAATCGAATTTCTGGATTTTGGACCCATAGAGTCCATTCTGTGACAAGTGCCACATCATGACGAGGAACAAGTGATGGAAAAATACGGGGGGGGGACAGTTTACAATAAAAAATATCACACAATGGATGCGCCCAGTGACACATATAGAGGAAAATATCACACAATGGATGCACCCAGTGACACATAGAGAGGGAAATATCACACAATGGATGCACCCAGTGACACATAGAGGAAAATATCACACAATGGATGCACCCAGTGACACATATAGAGGAAAATATCACACAATGGATGCACCCAGTGACACATATAGAGGAAAATATCACACAATGGATGCACCCAGTGACACATATAGAGGAAAATATCACACAATGGATGCACCCAGTGACACATATAGAGGAAAATATCACACAATGGATGCACCCAGTGACACATATAGAGGAAAATATCACACAATGGATGCACCCAGTGACACATATAGAGGAAAATATCACACAATGGATGCACCCAGTGACACATATAGAGGGAAATATCACACAATGGATGCACCCAGTGACACATATAGAGGAAAATATCACACAATGGATGCACCCAGTGACACATATAGAGGAAAATATTTTCTTATCCTAGAAGAGAAAAACAGGGCACTTAAAAACATTACATTACAGTCCAAACTCCTAACAAATTGTTGACTCCATAGTTTTTGTCTTCTAGTACAAATACATACCCTCTTTCTACCCCAGAGACTGGAAGAAATTTTGGAAGCTATTTTAAAAGGTCCAAGTCTGGGTATACAGCAGTAGCCGTTCTCTAGGATTTGCTCTGTATTTTTGTATTATTATTTTTTTTTAAGTCTGGCTTGTGTATTCCCAGACTGTTATTCATCAAAGCTCATAGCAGGGATTCACATGCATTAATGCATATTTTTTTCTCTCGAAGTTTCCTCAAGAAAATCCTGTTCCAATTTATTTTTAGCCCAAACCTGGGGGGATTTAGGGATGTGGGCTTTATGCTTAAAATATGTCACTTATAGGATTACCCTGCGATCTGCAGATAAGAGCTGACATAAACTTGGCAAATTTGTAAAGCTCGCTGTAAGGCTGAGAGCTCAATTATCTCATTTTTAAAACATTAACTTTTTTATGTTTGCCAAACTATTTTCCAAAATAGGTACTGATGGCACGGAAATCATGGAAAGATGCACTTTTGGAATTTTTAAAATGTGCAACCACTCCCAGAATACAGAGATAATATAATTTGTCAACTACAATCCATATGAAACTCATGGCTTCAAAATCTACTTATATCTCGCTCTCCCCTTCGCCTTTTTCTCCATATAAAATTCTCTATATCTTTGTCTTGTATCTCAGTATTCATGCTTCTTTATCATGGTTTCCACAGGGCACTGTAAGTCATTGAAACCCACATTTTAGGCCAGTAGAATGCTCCCTATGGGCCAGCACTGGGCCTGTTCGATCCATTGATCACTTCAGTCTAGGCTACTGACCATGAAGGTCCATTGTGTTATTCTCTGCTCAGCTTGATCAAAGCCCAGTTGGGCTTGCACCCTGTAGCAACCCCTCCAGCTTCTTTGAGCCCTCTATAGAACTCTTTCCATTGCTACATAGTATCCGTCTTTACTAGTTTATCATCTGCCGGAAATACTTGGTATGAAAGACCAACCATCAGGGCAAAACTGACAGGTAGTCCTCAAACCTAACACCGGCTTGAAGAACAGGTTGTAAGTTTGAGGTCTTTGATCCAGATCCCCATAAATCAGCTATCCGCCTCTAGTTCAGACACACAGCTTACTTTTCCATTACACCTACAGAATCTCTTTATGTTCTCCTAGTACACGGCATAGACCATTTCTAAAAATTCCTGCGTTCGTAAGGGTTGGTAGTGTAGGTACTGTTGTGGGTTCATAAATCGATCCCTCCAGCATCTGAGCTGCCAGTCTTGGATGTGGTGATGTGGCTTTATCGTAAACGCTAGCAGCAAGGTGCTGCTTCACGATAAAATTAGCTACAGACGTCTTTAAAGCCGAAGTTGGACTGGAGACAAGTCAACTCATACTTGAAAGTTGTAACAAACCAAAGGAAGATAGAAAATTCCACAGTTTAATGAGATATTGATTCCTCGCTCTGAAGTATAATCCAACACTGAATTCATTACAAGTTTTACACTAAAACATATTTATATATATTCTACTGACGGCCAGAAAGCATGAGGTGGCGAAGAATACGCACGTTAGGCAGGAAATAGTGAGAAAAGGCAAACCTTGGAGCCTTTTGGTTAGGTGGTGCCCATCGGTTTCTGGAACTTTGAAATCAAGGACACGCTCAGGGAAGTCTGATCGTGGGAATAAAGCTCTTGGGGAGGCCACGCCAGGAAAATCACGCCTCATTTGACCTCATAGCTTACATAGGGATTGACATTTTATTTCCCTGGTGTTCCCCACATTTCAGTGTGCACAAACTATCAAGGAGAAAAAAAGGCCCAGGGGTCCCACAAAACGTATAGTGGTCCTCCTGAGAATATTTGGTTATTTACGAGTGTCTCACGTGCCTCCAGAGTAAATTACAGTATGGCACGTTTACAGCTTATTGTAAAAATAATTCTTCTGAAAATACCACTTGCAGCTACCCATTACTGCTGGCAGGCTGCAGCTGCTGTTCTAGATTTATGTCTGCTATTGACAAATCACATCTATTTTTAGGGGTCCCTATCGGATTCGAATGTGGTACGGTTTGATTGCGGTATCTCAAGTCCCACTATAAGGCTGGGGTCAGATGAGCGTCCTTAGAGAGTGGAAGGAACGTCCTTCCACTCGACGCCTGTCTGACCACCTCGCTGAGTACACTCAGTGAGCTCAGCGCTGCAAAGCGTGATCCCCCTATGGAGGATCGCGCTTTGCAGCCAACTGTGACATCATAGAGCAGCACGTAAAGGCATCAGTTCTCACTCTACTCTTCACAAGAGAATTATGGGAAATCTGTTTCCTATTGTCTTATTTTTTTTTTTTTTAACTCTGTCATAATACTTTTAATATGCAGGGAACCTGAAATCACTTGTTATTGTCCACACTTTAACCGGGTAAAGTTTTGGTGTACCCAATAGATAGTTTATCTTGCTGCGTCCCATGAAAAGTGTATGGAGAACTAAAGCACCTTCAAAATAATGGAAAATGGAGCAGGAGAAAGATTACTGCTCATCTTGGATTAGCAATAGACATGAGCACAATGGAAACATTTGTTTTCTTTTGGTGCATTCGTTTAGTTCATTACTTCGTTTTGGTGCATTCCTCATGTTGAAGTCTTGGAAAAAAGACGAGACAGAGGAGATATGATAGAAACTTTTTAATACGTAAAGGGAATCCACAAGGTAGAGGAAGGGAGTATATTTAAAAGGAAACAAAGTAGCAAAACAAGAGGACATAGTCTTAGATTAGAGGGGCAAAGGTTTAAAAGTAACATCAGAAAGCATTATTTTACTGAGAGGGTGGTGGATACATGGAACAGCCTTCCAGTTGAAGTGGTAGAGGCCAAAACAGTAATTGAATTTACATAGATACAGAAAAAATGGCGTCGCGCCCATACTCACCGGAGCGGCAGCAACTGCCAGGAGTAACAGCCCAGTCATTGTATAAAACATAACAAGGAAAAAGAGTGTCATCTGCGCTCGTTTCTATGTGTTCCATGTACAACAAAAATTAGGTTTTTGTTTGTTTCAATGGCCATTGCAACGTAAGCCCACTTGCCACTTCAAGGCACCTCTTTAGAGTGGGTACCTAACAATTGTAACCAAAAGGCCGCTCTACTGAGCAGCTCCAAGCCCCTCCAGCTGCTTTTCAGCCAAGGAGAGGCAAAGATGGTGGGTTTTATTTATACACGCACCAAACACTTCCCATTTGGGATCAAAAACAAAAACATGGAAAGAGGAACAGCTGCAGAATGACGGACTGGTGTTACAAGCATGATATACATAGATACAGAAAAAATGGCGTTGCGCCCATACTCACCGGAGCGGCAGCAACTGCCAGGAGTAACAGCCCAATTAATTGAATTTAAGCAAGCATGGGATAGGCATAAGGCTATCCTAAACAAAAGATAAATCCAGGTAAAGTATCCATGTAATTGGGCAGACTAGATGGGCCGAAAGGTTCTTATCTGCCGACATTTTTCTATGTTTCTATGTTTCTAAGTAACAATGTGCAATGTCAAACAGCAGCTGCCAAGGCCAGCAAAGTATTGGCATGCATTAAAAAGGGAGTTCACTCACGGGATGAAAACATAATTTTGCCTCTGTATAAATCAATGGTCAGGCCGCATCTTGAATATGCCGTGCAATTTTGGGCACCGGTCTTAAAAAAAGATATTATAGCGTTAGAAAAAGTGCAGAGACGGGCAACTAAATTAATAAGGGGAATGGAAGGGTTAAGTTATGAGGAAAGACTAACAAGCTTAAACCTGTTTAGTTTAGAGAAACGGCGCCTTAGAGGGGATCTGATAACCTTATATAATTATATACGGGGCCATTATCAACCATTGTCTGATAACCTATTCATTAACAGGACTATACATAGGACACGAGGTCATCCATTTAGACTGGAAGAAAATTTAGCTTAAAGCATAGGAAGGGTTATTTTACGGTGAAAACAATAAAGCTGTGGAATTCTCTGCCTGTTGAGGTGGTTGGGTCAGAGTCTGTACAGACTTTTAAAAAACGACTGGATGACTTCCTGCAGACACAGAATATTAAGGGTTATAATATTTAATATGTGGGTAAAAGCTTCTTGATCCAAGGAGAAATCTGACTGCCATTCTGGGGTCAAGAAGGAATTTTTTCCCAGTATGTTGCATATTGGCAAGCATTTCAGACTGGGTTTTTTGCCTTCTTTTGGATCAACAGCAGTAGGTTATGTGGGAGAGGCTGAACCCGATGGACGCATGTCTTTTTTCAGCCTATATAACTATGTAACTATGTTTCTATGTTTCATTTTGGTGCATTCGTCATGTTGAAGTCCTTCGGATTTCGAATCGATTCGTTCTTTTGGATGTTTTGTTATTCGTTCTTTCAGATGTATCTTTACGTGTTCTTTCTAATCAATTTGGGTAATTCGTTCTGCTTATTATCAAGCTATGCTATTACGCTGCGTATGGGCACTAGACTATAACCAATGAATCTGAAAAAATTCGGACCATTCATTATGTCTTACGTTGATTATGACGGTTCGACCTTTAATAAAAACTCCGAATCACTGTTCTATGTCCATGTATTTGTATATTAATATATCTCTATTTTAACATCTAATTCTTTTATATAAGAATAAAGTTTTTGACTGCAAAAGGAATAATTAATGAATCAATATTACTGTTGTTACACTGCGCTCAGTAGGATAAAAACGAATGGATTCGAATCAATTCAGAGCATTCGTTATGTCGTTACGTCAATCCAGTTGCTACAACCCTTAAAAGGCTAAAACTATTGCATCATGCTATACGAATCAAAACAAATGATCCGAATTCATTCGTTATTGCTGCTTTTGGATTAGCCGTAATTTGTTACTATTCTGATTTGGAAATTCAGATACGTCCAAATTTCGGAATAACTCCTAATTCGTCTGAATTTTGATTTATTATGAAACGAATCACACATGTCTAATTAGCAAATCACCTAGTAACAACTGAGTGAGGCACAACAGTGGGCGTAGGAACTAGGGTGGATGGGGGGGCAGATTCCCCTTCACCACTATTTTGAATCAACAGCAGTAGGTGATATGTGAAAGGCTGAACCTGATAGTTACATGGTCGCTTGTCTTTTTACAGCCTATCGGGGTTATTCAAAGAGATCCAAATTGCTGGCGAAAGGTAAGCGAACGCTGAAATTCGGCGTTTGGTTACCTTTTTCTGGCCATTCGGCTATCCAGAGAGCAGGCATTTCGCCAAATGTTGGCAAATTGCCTGCACATACGGTGCCTGTTCGGTGCCTGTTCGAGGGCAGTGAAAACCCCATAGAGTAGCACTGCTTCAGCTATTCAGCGCACAAAAACCAGCAGTGAAAAGTTGCCGAAATGCCCTGCTGTTCGGTGGTTTCATTCAACAGGTTTATTCAGGAGAATCCCATAGGCTTCAATGTTAAAAATATTCCCGTTTTAATTCAATATCTAATAAATCGTTGATTATAATAGTCTGCCGTAAAAAGTCTCTTTATTAGGATCTTTAAGGCCTTTCTTTTTTTTTTTTTTTGCAAATAATTATTTCAGTTTTTTTCTTAAACGTTTTTTCTTTTTTCTGTAACAGCCTTTTTTATTATCATTCATTGGATCTTATATGTAAATTTCAGACATTTTCGTTCAGTAGTTTCTTTGCAAACAGCGTTTTACTTTTGAAACATTCAAGCGAACGGTTTTCTTTCTTTTTTTTTTTCACTCCATTCGTCTGCGGTGTTGGCTTTTTCCGGCGGCTGCTCTGCGCTTTCATCGGCTCCTGCTCGAGTTTCTCCGGCGTGGTTAATCCATATGTTTTTGTGGGTTTCGGTGTGCGCTCGCTGGGTTTTGCGGTGAGTGTTCGTCGGGTTTGTGGCGGCTTTTCCCTGTACTACAATGGCCCTGTGGTGCTTGCGAAATACACTGCAGGGTCGCCGAAATGGGATCGCCAAATCGCACCGAATTGAAGAGAACGAAAAATCACCGAACGTACTGTGACTTTTCGATTCTCTTTGAATAACCCTGTATGTATGTAACTATTCTCGTACAGACAGATGCACAACAGACATGCACATTCAGGCAAATCCTTGTTCGCCAGAAAGTTTGGGTATATTGAGATTTATTTCAAAATCGTGACTCCCAAAGCTATAAACTATTTGTTTCTTGTATGTGAAGCTTCAGAGGGAAGTGTGGCTGAGGAAGGTCCCTGCCTCCTGTGCAGAGCACAATTTATCGAGGTTCCGCAAGGGGCAGAAATGTTTTTTGTTTAATTCCAGTAGTGTCCTGTTGTCACCCCCCCCCCAAAAAAAAATGTGCACACACTTTAATGTGTGTGTACATTTTGGTTTTCGTTCCACCATGACAGCACCGTTAAATAGAAACGACTTAAGGCCTTTGACTCACTAGGCTTGGACCTGTCTCAGTCGTGGCTTCCCCCAGACGCTGCACTTGACGAGGTACAAGGATACATTAAAGCAAATTGAGCCAAAGATCAATTAAAGCAAGTGCTCCGTTTTGAATAAAAGAGGGGACAGTCTATTAAAACCTAGATGTCCTTATGTAAAGTGTGTGCAAGTTTAATTCTTTTTTTTTTTTCATTATCTTGTCAAGCCTTCTAAGTGAAGTCTTCAAAGTGAACACTTAGAGGAGATCTTCTGGAGATACTCTGGAGGTAGTCTGAGATTAGACAGGAGGTAGAAAACCTACAAAAAGGTAAGATTTGCTGGTTTTAAATCCATTCGTTTATAATGGCAGGCTTGGTCCAGTGTAAGAGCTGTCATGCATTTGTTTTTAGATCCAATTTTTGGAGGTTTGGAGTGTGCCTGATATGTAGGCAGCTCTCTTTATTGCAGCAGGAAATTGCCTGTTTGAAGTCTGAGATTTGCAAATTATCTGTTAGACAAACTCCGGCTATGACTGTTACAAAGCCACTGCCACAGAGGCCTCCTAGGAGCGGCAGATGGACTACTGTAGGATCTGGTAGACTTAGAGTTGTGGATAGAAGGCATGTCCCACAATCTGTGGCTCTTCTTAATTCTTTTGAGGCACTTTCAGAGTGTAGTGGTAAAACGGATGTAGGCTCAAACACCATAGTTGAGGAACCACCATCCACTATGCCTAAGGTATGCAGCACTGCAACCAAGGACAAAAATGAAAAGGTGGGACTTGATAGAATCACCCAGCAACAATTGCATTCTATCATAAGAGGTGTTGAGCTGGAGAGTAGTGGTTTGGTGAGATGTCTTCCTGGGGCTACTGCTCGTAGAGACAAGAGTCGTATTCTCAATATTGTCAAACAAGCAAAGCAACAAGGGGAAGTGGACGTTCTAGTCCATCTAGGGACAAATGACTTGGCTAGCAATGAGATTTCTGAGATTAAGGAAGATTTTTGTGTTCTTGGAGGTGAAAGAAATACAGCAGATTGCGTCCACTGTGTCATTCTCTGAAGTTTTGCCTGTGCATAACATTCAAGATAGGCAGATGCGCAATAGGGAATTCAATTTGTGGCTTCGGGATTGGTGTCGGGAGCAAGGATTTGGCTTTGTGTCCCATGATAGCTCTAATTGGAGCAGAAAGGAACTGTATAAAAAAGATGGTTTGCATCTTACTCATAGGGGAACATATGTTCTCAGTGAGAAGTTCAAAGGTTTCACAAAGAAATATTTAAACTAGGAGGGGGGACAAAAGGGTAAAAAACAATCTGCCCGATTGTCCCCCAAAACTAAATCGGAGGGTGCAAGCAACATGCGAGGTAAAAAATTACAAGCTCAGAGTCATGTCTACAAATGCTCGCAGTTTAGTCAATAAAATCAATGAACTAGAGGCAATGATGGCAGCTGAAAAAGTAGATTTAGTGGCGGTTACTGAGACATGGTTCAGTGAGAAAAATAACTGGGACATAACAATACCGGGGTACTCTTTATATAGAAAAGACAGAGAAGGTAGGAAAGGAGGAGGAGTGGCCCTGTATGTGAAAAACAACATAAAAACGAACCAAATAAAAGTGAGAGAGGTGAACAGAGTCAGTTTGGGTTACGCTAACATTTGGCAATCATACAGTAGCTCGTGTAGGTGTGATCTATAGACCCCCTGGACAAGTAGAAGAGCTAGATAATCTGCTGCTTGAGGAAATAGCCAAAATGGCAATGAAGGGGGAAGTAATTATCATGGGGGACTTTAATCTTCCTGATGTGAACTGGAAAACCAAAACAGCTGGGTGCACCAGGAGTACAAATATTCTAAACTCCTTACTGGGATTATCTCTAACACAAGTAGTTGAGGAGCCGACCCGTAAAGAGGCCATATTGGATTTAATACTCACAAATGGAGGTTTGGTATCAGACGTTGTTGTAGGTGAAAATTTGGGATCTAGTGATCACCAGTCAGTGTGGTTTAATATAAGAACAGGGATGGAGCCGCACCACACAAAAACAAAAGTTTTAGACTTTAAAAAAAACAGATTTTTCTAAAATGAGATTTTGTGTGAAGGAGTCATTATCAGACTGGAGGAGTTTAAAGGGAGTCCAGGAGAAATGGGATTATTTAAAGGAAGCATTATTGAAGGCCACAGGAAATTGCATTCGACTTGTTAGCAAAAACAAAAAAGGGAAGAAACCACTGTGGTACTCTGCAGAAGTGGCCAAAATAGTGAAGAACAAAAAGATAGCATTCAATAATTATAAAAAAACTCAGAGTGAAGAACATAGGCAAACCTATAAAATTACGCAGAAAGAGGCAAAGCAATTTATAGGAGCTTCCAAAGCACACGCAGAAGAGAAAATAGCTCAGTCAGTAAAAAAGGGGGACAAAACATTTTTTAGATACATAAACGAGAAAAGAAAAGTAAAACAAGGATTAGTTAGATTAAAAACAAAGGAAGGAATGTATGTAGAAGAGGATAAAAGTCTCGCTGACTGCCTCAATGAATATTTTTATTCAGTCTTTGCAGAAGAAAAGAAAGGAAAGGGACCTCAGTTAGGAGAGAACACTAAAGAGACATTTACATATGAGTTTACAGAGGAGGAGGTTCTACAGCAGCTGTCTAAAGACAAGTCAATGGGGCCTCATGGGATCCATCCTAAATTATTAAAAGAGCTCAGTGATGTAATAGCAAAACCGTTAACAAGGATTGGTTAAATAAATCTGTTAACGGGAGTCGTCCCAGAAGACTGGAAATTAGCAAATGTTGTGCCCATTTACAAGAAGGGTAGTAGGGAGGAATCGGGGAACTATAGGCCAGTTAGTCTTACGTCAGTAGTGGGGAAATTAATGGAAACCATGTTAAAGGAAAGGATTGTTTAACATCTAAAAACACATAGATTACAGGATCAGAAACAACATGGGTTTACCTCAGGGAGATCATGCCAAACTAATCTTACTGATTTTTTTTGATTGGGTAACAAAAATAATAGACACAGGTGGTGCAGTAGACATTGCTTATTTAGATTTCAGTAAGGCTTTTGATACTGTTCCGCATAGAAGGCTTATCAATAAATTGCAATCTTTGAGCTTGGATTCCAATATTGTTGACTGGATTAGGCAGTGGCTGAGTGACAGGCAACAGAGGGTTGTGGTAAATGGAGTTTATTCGGCGCAAGGTCTTGTTACCAGTGGGGTACCTCAGGGGTCAGTACTTGACCCATTCTCTTTAATATTTTTACTAGTGATATTGCAGAAGGTATTAATGGAAAAGTATGTCTTTTTGCTGATGACACAAAGATTTGCAACAGGGTTGACGTTCCTGGAGGGATCAGCCAAATGACAAATGATTTAGGTAAACTAAAAAAATGGTCGGAGCTGTGGCAATTGAGTTTTAATGTGGATAAGTGCAAGATAATGCACCTGGGACGTAAAAACCCAAGGGCTGAATATAGAATATTTGATACATCTGAGGGTTGGGATTTAGGGGTTATTATTATTTCAGAGGATCTAAGGGTAAGTAGTCAATGTAATAGAGCAGCAGGAAATGCTGGCAGAATGCTTGGTTGTGTAGGGAGAGGTATTAGCAGTAGGAAAAGGGAAGTGCTCATGCCACTGTACAGAGCACTGGTGAGACCTCACTTGGAGTACTGTGTGCAGTACTGGAGACCGTATCTCCAGAAGGATATAGACATCTTAGAGAGAGTTCAGAGAAGGGCTACTAAAATGCTGTACGGCTTGAAGGAGAAAAGTTACCAGGAAAGGCTTAATGATCTTAACATGTACAGCTTGGAAAAAAGACGAGACAGAGGAGATATGATAGAAACATTTAAATACGTAAAGGGAATCCACAAGGTAGAGGAAGGGAGTATATTTAAAAGGAAACAAAGTAGCAAAACAAGAGGACATAGTCTTAGATTAGAGGGGCAAAGGTTTAAAAGTAACATCAGGAAGCATTATTTTACTGAGAGGGTGGTGGATACATGGAACAGTCTTCCAGTTGAAGTGGTAGAGGCCAAAACAGTAATTGAATTTAAGCAGGCATGGGATAGGCATAAGGCTATCCTAAACAAAAGATAAATCCAGGTAAAGTATCCATGTAATTGGACGACTAGATGGGCCGAAAGGTTCTTATCTGCCGACATTTTTCTATGTTTCTATGTTTCTATCTTGAATAATTGATTCAGCTGAAATCCAAAATATACATTAAGAAATTTCAGCCAAACAGGGATAAGTTTCATTTTCAAGCAAATCCAAAAGTTGTTGGTGTGCACACGTTTAGTGGTCATTACTGCCTGAGATTGAGAATTTTGTTTTATGAATGCTTTACTCTACCACTCTAAAGTTACCCCAATTTATATGCCATTAAGGGTAAGGGCAGTAATAAGCGAAAGCTAACCTGCTTTGACTGCAGTGGTTTCTTTATATTAAGTCTATACAATGTCTCACAGTGAAAAGATTTCCCATAACCCCCACCCAGATTTTATTGGGTTCCTACTACGATGGGCACAGCAACACTCATCTTAGAATAGATCCCTCTTGTTTTTTACTCGAAATGACATGAGCAACATGGTTATCACCATTCGTATGGGATATTGCCATCTTGAAACCCTTAGTTAACCTTCATTTGTGAGTTACTCCTTCACCCAAGACCTGCGCTGCAACAGAAGTGTCTATTTCCAGCCATTCCAATTGCTGAGAGTAATGGACCAGGTGAAGCCTTGAGTCAGGACAATCAGAACTGAAGAGGTCTGCACTTATCGATTCCTTTTAAGTGATACAACGTATTCTGGATGCTGCCCCTATTACTATATGATGCTGACCTAGTATTCTGTTCACAATTCAGAGTCTTTCCATTAACAAATTCCATATTCTGTTCCCTGACAAGGAAGCGTAACTAGACAATAAGCTGAATATTTTCCCCCTTTTGTTATCACTCTTGAAGGTCCTTCAATTAATCGCAGCAGGTAATTGCTTGTCAAACTGATTGGCATTTGGAGAGATGTCTCCTCTGTGGAACATTAACTACCCAAAGAATAGGATTGCTTTATTTGAAAGTTCGGTTCCTTTTCATTAGAGTTCTAAGTACATAAATACACTCGTTCAACATGATTGTCGTTGTATTTTTTTATTTTTTAATTCATTCTGATTAAAGGGGACGTACTGAACATTAAATAATTTGTTCTGTTAAGAAAAAATGTGTTTGTATCCGTGTATCTCCATTGTAGATATTTTCTTTCTAATCCCTGCTACTTATATGCATACAGCAGGGAAAATGTATTGCAAGCCATGTGAGTGCCTCGATAATGTGTATCGGCCGGTGCTCAGTTGTCAAGGATCCTTAGTCGTAGACAAGAATATAATCACTCGACAGGCAGCACAGTGTTCGACTTTGGTGCAGTATTGATTGAGTCTCTGCTCTGGGCGTTAAAAGGCAATGATCCGAGCCTTACAGCGTTATTCAGAGAGAGCCGAACTGGCCCCGAAACTGTACGGCGCAATTTTGTGGCCACTCGGCTATTCGAAAGCTGGCAATTTGCCAAATATTGGCAAATTGCGAGCAAAATACGGTGCCTGTTCGACCACAGTAAAATCCCCCATAGAGAAGCAATGGTCAACCTATTCAGAGAACACCGAATAGCAGTGACATGTCAGTAAAATGCCCTGATGTTCGGTGGTTTCATTCGGCAGGTTTAATCAGGCGAATCCCATAGGTTTCAATGTTAAAAACATCCCCATTTTTATCCAATATCTAAAACGATTTATTCTTTTAAATTGCAGCAAAAGCCTATTTATTTTTAGGCAATTTTTTTGAGATTTTTCTTGGCACATTTCGTTCCCCGATTTATTTATTTTTTTAATAGCTTTATTGTTTTTTCTGTAACATACCTTTTTATTATTATTCATTGGACCTTATGTGCTAATCCCAGACATTTTTGTACAGTAGTTTTTTTGCAAACCGCATTTAAAATTGTAAATGTTTCAATCGTTTTTTGTTTTTGTTTTTTTACCCTGTTCACAGCTTGTTGGCTTTTTTCCGGCGGCAGGTCGTCGCTGTGTTCGGGGGATCATCGGCTTGTTTCTAATGTGTTTGGCGGGTTTTCAGCAGCTTATTGGATCCAATAATTTCTGATCCAATAATCCTCCGCACGCAGAGAGCTTGCCGACGTCAGTATCCTGAGAGATGCATGATAGATCAATTCTGTTCTGATCCATTGTTCTGCGCAGGTGTTGCGGAACGTGTACGTAAAGTTCGCAAGTTCCAAGCGATGCACAATTTCCGGATCCTATGCTACCCAATTTGCACAAGCCATGTAAATTGCATAGCAAAGCTGCAGGGACTTCTGGATTCGGAAGCTCCTGACATGAAGAGGAGGAGCAGTGTGAGATGAGGGAGAAAAGGGCAAAAAGGGGGGCTCTGATTTTAATAGAGTATCCCTTTAATACGAGGAATCTCATGGGATATACCTTTTATACGTGGTCCGTTTAGCTTGCGTCCAACATCTAGCACGGAAACTGCTTTCCCTTTAAATATTACTATATGGATGTTAAAGTGACGTAAGAACTGTGTTAATATTCATTCTGAATCAAGACCCCCCCCCCACACTGATTATTTTGGGGTGACAAGGTTTATTGCCTTGGTATTCGCTAAAGTCATCTTAGTATCAACTTAATAGCAGAACAAAAGATGCTATTCACTAGGCATTGGTATAACTGGTGGAGAATGCAAGAGAACTGTACATTTTATGTCAAAATAGCGTATTCCTCTACTTTGACAATTATGGTCTAAAATGGTATTCAGTTTTAACAGTTCCTTTAGAGTTTAACCAACGTCCAGAGAAGCTGAACCCAATCCTCGGGGGGGTTAAACCGTCATATTTAACCTTCAAAAATAACACCTCCATACTTCATTTTTATTTTTTTGTTGTATTTTTTTTTCTTGATACGCGCCCTCCGGCCTTTTCTAGAGCCCTATATATTGGCTCATTCAGCAGCTCTAAAGCGAAACAAAGGTTCAGGAATCCGGAATGTACATTACTGCTGGTTCCAGCCATACAAAGTCTTTTTGACCCATTTCCGTCAGCTTGGGAATATTGAGGTCAATGTGCAACAGAGATCTCCCTTTATCATGAACTGGAGGCCGATGCTTTACTTGCCACAAAAGCCGCATTGTGCGTGTGTGAAGTTACAGCGAAGGCCGCATCGTAATTATCCGGCAATATTTTACCCATTATGAGGTAGTTTTCATTAGGGTTATTTCCAGTTTCCATTTCTCATGCTAGTAGCCGGCCATGGACTAAAAGGAGTTGATGTGTAATTAAAAGGCAATTAATCTCAAAACTGTTTTTTTTCTCTTTTTTTTTTTTTTCAGCAATGCATTAACCATTACCTGTCACATGTTAAATAACGAGTGTCTAACATGTCGGCTGATTATTACCCCTTCCGTTTAAAAGTACTATTCAAGCACAGTAAAATCACATGCCCATTGGATAGATTATACATTTGTTGCCCTTGAATCAGACCTGGAATGGTTGCTTAGCCACAATACTATAAAGAGTCACAAGCTGAGCCTGTGTTTGGCCAGCATTATATCTGTACAGGTCATTGGAAAGATCAGAATGTCCTTTCCAATTGACCAGTGGTGGCCAGTCCCAATATCTAACTCCAGAGTCTCCCATTGGTCATCGCTCCTTTTGTTAAAAATATATTGCTGTTAATGCATTTACATAGTGCCAACAAATTTCGCAATGCTCTGTAATGGGGAAGCACAAGAGACATAATAAATGATACATGAGGAAGAGATGGCCTTGCTCGTAGGATAATTGTCCTGCTATTACAGCACTTTAGGCTGGGGTCAGATGAAAGCCGTGCGAACGTGCGTTTAGTCGCACTTTATTACGGCCGTGGTAGCAGCAAATGACGTCCAACGCAGGCCCACACACGAAGTACAGCCGCACGAAAGTTCAGTCGCGCAACGCAAGCGGCAAACAAACGCATTTTTGCAAGAACGTCGAACCGCTAGTACTGACGTACAGAGTTCGCTGCGTCCGCATAGCGACGTGTGTGTGATTAGGAGACGTCAGACGCTGCTCATGTCCAGCCAACATAACGTCCAGACACCCAAAGTTTCCTGGTTTGGATCCGTAAAAAATCACGGCCGAAATTGCGCATCATATGACCGCTATCGCGTATTCCGTGAAAAAATGCATTCGGACGCATCAACTAACTTTTTGAAGGTAGACGTGAAAAATACGTTCGTCTGACCCTAGCCTTATACAGCTGCTCAGGCAGACATCTGTGAGCTTACAAGCTAAGGGACATAGGCAAGTGAAACAAAAGGGAGCAGGAAGAGTGTGAAGCTGGGGAGTAGATGGAATATTGTCAAGATTTCATGGGGAAAGTACAAACGTTTGGGCTATGTAAGGGTAATCAGAGATGTGGACGTGGCTGGAAGCGAGACCTGTAAGATTACTGGGACTGGGTGGGAGGACGTTTGGGGTGGGTGGGTTAGAACAGGGCTCAAAATTTAAAATCCCAAGCTACAGACCAGAAGAGTTACTCGCCACCAGTTGCTCCACCTAACCCCTACCCAGCCCTTAACTCTCCCCCTAAACACACCCCCTTAAATTTATATTATGAAATTACACTGTTAAAGGTTTTAAAGCTACAAAATAACATTAATACCCAGACATCAGACCCCAGATACATGTATACCCAGCCATCAGACCCCAATGTGAGCAGAGCGAGGAGGCAGGGAAGCTCCTCTCCACCACTCTGCCAGTGACAGAGACGAGCTGGGTCAGGTTAGGCAGCTGATTTCTGCCACCGTCCAGCCTGGGGAAGGTGAGACTGCACGGTGGCACTGCCGGAATACGCAGCATGATATAATTTATTGTGCTGCGGTGCGTGTGCATTTCCACTTAATGCATTTAATTTCCACTCGCCAAATGCGAGTAGGCGAGTGGAAATTTTGAGGCCTGGGTTAGAACATTACATTCCTACATGAAAAGTGTTAAATAGATATTTAAGTAGCGTATCCTAAATATATTCTAACAAGTTGCATAACGGTTTTCTTTAAATCTTCGAATATAATATAATATAACATTTTCTACTTTATGGAAATTATAGCCCTGGGTGGATCTTCTGTGTTTTACACCTGGTCTTTCTGTCTTCCTGTCTCTAACTCTGTAACCTAATATCAAACCTTTTCGTAGAATAACAGATGCTCACACATCCGCTACTGTGAACAAGGATAAGGATCGCAAAGATGAGTCTACAGTATTCTGGGGACTGCTGCATAAATATTCAGATTTATTTTTGATAGTCACCAGACTAGATTTATTAAGGTTTTTCGTAAATCCACCCACAAAGAACCTTTTAATATTCTTAGTAAGTCAGCTGTTAATTGATCACATTTTATGTTTGACATTTCCGACGGACAAGTTTGATCATATGTGAATACAAAAGGGAGGATATCTGTTTTCATATGGATCCTCAATAGTATAGGACACCAGGGGCCCTTTACCAAGTGGTGCAGTGCTCCATGGAGTCTTATTAAATCCTGGAGACTACCAGTGGTAGAGTGGAGACACTTCCAGCACCTGCTAACGTAGTGGCTCATACAGCCAGTAATATGGAAATGCAAAGCCTTAACAACTCACTCCAAATTTTTCCATTATCTGCCCCCTATTACCAGCTCAGTCAGAATAGGACCCTCAGTTGTGAAGAGTCAGTGGGACTAGTATTTGACAACTTTTACACTTCATATTGTGTGACTTTTTGAACCCATACATATTAATGTGGGCGAGAAGACCTCCAAATGTAAGAGACAAACAGGGTTATTCAAAGAGAATCGAAAAGTCACTGCACGTTCGGTGACTTTTCTTTCTCTTCAATAGGGATGAGCTGTTCGGGTTCGGACGGTTCGGAGTTCGACCCGAACTTTGGCAGTTCGAAAGTTCGCGAATTTCAAACTTTTTGGGCGTGTTCGGTTCGGGTTCGAAAAAAAAAAAAAAAAAAGAAATTTTGAAAAAAGTATAGAAAATGCTTAAAAAAATACTAAAAAATCGAGAAATAAAGAGACTCTTTACTGCTGAATATTATAAGCAACGGTTTATTAGATATTGAATTAAAAACTAATGTGTACGTGGAAAGATTATCAACTCTACATGACCTCTGTTCACAAACGGGCATAACACCAGGTGTTTTTAGTCTGGTAATCAATTTGATACATTGTACAATATACTGTGGGTGGGGTGGTGTCTGCTTCTGATTGAGATTTGAGAATTAATTTCACTAAAACATCCTAATATGCTGCATTTAACTGGTGTTTGAAAAAAATCTAAAGCAATGTTATTTTTCACCTCGGGATTAAACATTCACAGGGTTATTCAGAGAGCGGTGAAAAGCAGGAGAATAACTGGAGAAGTGAAAATTCTAGGTCAAAGTAGCCAAACCAGAAAAATTCTCCCATTTATCTCACTTTCCAAATTGGCTATTTGGTCTAGATTGTTCTCTTCTCTTGCCAGTTCTCCTGGCTTTCACCTCTCTCTCAGGGTTGTTCAGAGAAAGGTGTAAACCAGGAGAATGGCAGGAAAAGAGAAAAATCTGGACCAAATAGCCGATTTGGAAAGTGAGATAAGGCTAGGGTCAGACTAACGCATTTTTCGCAGCGACCGTCAAAAAGTGCGTCCGAACGCATTGCCGTATTTTTTCATGGATTGCGCGAAAACGGTCATACGATGCGCATTTTTGACATGAGCAGGGTCTGTCGTCTCCAAATCACGCACACACGCCGCTAGTGGACGCAGCGCACTCTGTACGTCCGTACTAGCGGTTCTGCGTTCTCAAAAAAATGCGTTCATTTTCCACTTGCATTGCGCAGTCGGACTTTCGTGCGACCGTACTTCGTATATTGGCCGTCATTGCCCATCATTTGCTGCTAGTCCGGCCGTGATTAAGTGCGCCTAAACGCACATTAAAAATTCGCTAGTCTGACCCTAGCCTAAATGGGAGAATTTTTCTGGTTTGGCTATTTTGACCTAGAATTTTCCATTCTCCAGTCATTCTCCTGCTCTTCACCGCTCTCTGAATAACCCTGACAGGGTTATTCAGAGAAAGGTGAAACTCAGGAGAATGACTGGAGAATGGAAAATTCTAGGTCAAAATAGCCGAACCAGAAAAATTCTCCCATTTACCTCACTTTCTAAATCGGCTTTTTGGTCTAGAAGTTTCCATTCTCCTGCTTTTCACCGCCAAAAAATCCGTAAACTTTTTCTGCGTGTCCGAAAATGTCTCCTGTTTTCATACAGACTGCCGCCCCAAGCAGTTGTTTATGGATAGATTAAAGGAAAAGCATTTACCGTCATTTGAAATGTCATTTTTTGGTTTTTACATATTTCTATACATCCTAGAAATCCGCCACTTCACGGGCAGGTTATGGGGACCTCCTAGGCACGATATTTGAAGGAATTTTTCGTTTTTATTTTTAACCCTTATTTCATGGAAAACTCACTGTCCCTTTAAAAACGTTTTTTTTTTTTTACCTTTTGTCCTTGTTTCCTGTCCCCCAGGGCACTACCCGGACCCCCATACACCTTTTATGGCAAATATGTAGCATATATGCCCTCTTGGAGGGCACTCCAAAAAACCGAATTTTCAGCCCCATTGACTTGCATGGGGGTTCGGGTTCGGTCCCGAACAAATGAGAAGTTCGGGTTCGGGCTCGAACCGAACTCGGGGAGTGTTCGGCTCATTCAATTAGGTGCGATTCGGCGATCCCATTTCAGCCACCCTGCGGTGTATTCAGCAAGCATCACAGGGCCACCGTAATGCAGGGAAAAGTAACCGCAAACCCGCCGAAAACTAACCGCAAAACGAGGGCGAACACACCCTGAAACCTGCAAAAACATCTGGATTAACCCGCCGGAGAAACCCGAGCAGGAGCCGATCAGAGCGCAGAGCTACCGCCGGAAAAAGCCGACAAAAATCCCCAAAAATGTCCATAAGATTCTAAAAATAAATAGACTTTTTACTGCAGAATATTATAATGAACGGATTATTAGATATTGAATTAAAACCGGAATATTTTTAACATTGAAGTCTATGGGATTCGCCTTAATAAACCTGCCGAAAGAAACCACCGAATGGCAGGGCAATTCGGCAACTTTTCACTGCTGGGTTTTGCTCTCTGAATAGCTGAAGCATTGCTTCTCTATGGGGATTCACTGCCCTCAAACAGGCACCATATGTGCAGGCAATTCACCAGGATTTGGCAAATTGCCTGCTCTCTGGATAGCCGAATGGCCAAGAAAGGTATCCGTGCGCTGAATTTCAGCGTTCGGTTACCTTTCTCCAGCAATTCAGATCTCTTTGAATAACCCTGAAAGTATTAGAGAATACCTAAAGAGGAGGGACAGTGCCCTATAACGGTGGCAGTCTATGTCTCATAGAGGACTTTTACATATTTATCTTGTATTATTTGATTTAATAATTGTGATTAAAAATCCCTACCTCCCCGCCAATTGTGGAGAAGTCATGTTTGTGGGATCCATCCGAGAGCACAGCAGCTGCATTACTTACAGGATTACCCCAGGATTGACGGAACTACCTCTTTAGTTATATTCGTTATGTAGTGTTCTCTCTGCTGTTTGTGTTGTGTTTTTATAGTGTAGTAATGCAGTATGATAGTACACATGGTTTTAAAGTAAAATACTCTGAGTATCACACTGGTAAATTGTTTTATTGTATTCACTTTATTATCCCACCTCATGTTTTGGGGGGGGGTTGCAAATTAACCAAAAATGATTAAAAACAACAGATTACATTTTAATAAGTAAACCCTTGATTATGCCAAAATATCAAAAACATTCTAGCTTGTCAATTTGTAGTGTATTTCCTAGACTGTGAAAAACACAGAACGATTTGTTTTGGGATGCCAAGATTAAAACCAAACACAAAACAAGAAATACTTTTAATGCTTCCACCACATCTGATTCTTCAAATTCTTGAGCTCGAATATGAAAATGCGGTTACTCTGGAAAAAAGGGAAAGTATGTAGTAATATATAAAAATATTATGTATTATACACTTATAAAATAATAAAATAGAAAAAATACGTGTGTGTATATATATATATATATATATATATGTATTTTATTTATATTTCAATCTCCGTCGCTTGCACCTCATAATCAGGGCCTTGGATAAAGGGAAGTACTTAACCTCTGTGATAAGTTTCCTGCACCCGCTGCGTATCGTCAAAATGTACTGAATTTATTGGCAGACACGATAAACAAAAGGAATCTCTCTGGAGATTGGAGCATATAAAAACCCAGATGTTTCCAGATTGTGCAGAAGACTGGCCGTGTGCATCTCTTTGTGTACTGCCAAGTCGCAGGAAGACACACACACGCATGGATATACATAACACACAATCCTCTCCAAGGCCAAAACTTCCACAAACAAACATTGGGAATCCGCTCTCCCCTTTCCTATGTCATTTGAAGGACCTTTTCGGCTGCCAAAGACAATGTTGCCCCCAGCATTGAGTTTCCTGACTTGTACTTGGGATCTTGCAAATCACCTTTGAACTCTGAGCGTTAAGATGCGAGATGTCTTCCTGCAAGATGTTCAGCTGATGAATGAGCCCCTGACTTGGACGCACATGTGGAAGAGCGAGATAAAACCTATTCGCTCCTGTGATGCTGGTCAAGAAATTAGCTTTATCCTAGGTCAGGGGCTCTGGCCTTTCCTCCAGCTGGAAGATTTAATCTCTAGGACCTGTTTCCACCACCTTTCCTTCTCCTCCTTTCTATTCAATTGAGACGTCTTTCGGATGCTCGAATATGTCCATTGTTCCCATGCATTTTAGGTCAAAATATTTTCCTTTACTTACAAATTTATGGGCCTGCCGCGTTCATGCCTTAGTGTGGTGCGTAATAATCAATCATAGGCATGGACAGAAGGGCGTGCCCGCTCAGTTATTTGTTCCTGCTTTTGACCTTTTAGGTTCCCATTTACACTTTTTGGGATTTTCTTACTTGGATAATTATTAATAGCAGGCAAATTATTAATTTGGGATTGTATACGGTTTCCGAGTGTTAAATGTAATGTGTGCACAGCAAAAAAGTTAAAAATATGGGCTGTGCACGCCTCTATCAATGTATTTAGATGCGTATATTGGTCAAAGAGGAAGGACTAACAATGGTTTTTAACTTTTTTTCACCAAAAGGAAAGAATGTATAAGAAAAAATATAGGATATTCATTCATTGACTACTTTAACGCTGACTTTGGAGCGTCAGGGTTCTAGCTAGCAATATTAGATTCTGCATGGCTACTTGTATTCCCTCTATCAATTAGTGCCTCATCAATGAGGCTAAGCGACTGAATACGTTTTTCATGAGATGCGCAGCAAGGTTTGTATACAGATAGGTGGTGGGGGTTGAATGGGTGTGATTGGAAAAAATGGCCTAGTTTACAGTCGACAATCCATATTTTTCTGCTTATAAAGATTGTTCTATGTCTGTATGCATGTATCTGTGTGTCTAGATGTAATCCATCTCTTATGCAAAAATAGACACCATGCACACTGCAACCTCATAAATACATTGGTCACAGAGAGACCAATGTAGAAAAAGAGGACTTCCAGCACACTACTGCAAAATCATGACACTTTTAATGGGGATCAGACCACTTTTTGACTGAACGTTAGGGCTTGAGAAAAGCTGACTTTCAGCCGAAACGTTGCCTGATACCACATTAAAAGTGTCAGAATTCTGAACTGATGTGCCTGAAGTTCTCTCTATCTACATTACATGTACAGTGTGAGAAAAAATAATTTGATCCCCCGCTGATTTTGTATGTTTGCCCACGGACCAAGAAATGATCAGTCTATAATTTTAATGGTAGGTTTATTTTAACAATGAGAGATAGAATAACAACCAAAACATCCCGAAAAATGCATTTAAAAAAAAGTTATAAATTGACAGGTATAAATACAGGCCTTCTTGCCATAGTTTCTCAGAGCTTTCTTCCACTTGGTGGCTTTTCTCACGTGAGAGCTGAAGGATGACTCGGAGTCCAGATGTTGCCCACATAATGACTATTTTCCTGGCCAAATCAAATCTATAATAATATTGTGGCTTTGCTTTGCATCACAAGTTTCTTTATGAACCTGTATTCTACAAAACAACATTTTTTTTGTGTTTAAATGGAGCATTAATTGATCTATTTCCTTGTGCGTTTTGTAAACAGAAATAAGTTATATTTGATTTCCAATGAAAGTGGCTGCGTTGGAGTCTAGGACCATGCTGTGTTTATAAACACAAACAATGTTATGTAATTTATGCACTACAGAGATGCACAACACCAATACCTTCTGCAGCTACATACAGACATATACAGTATAGCTGGAATTGCACAAAACAAATACCATGAGAATTATGGGACTTGAGAGAATGGGTTCGCCAAGAGACCAAAGAAAAAAATTGCATTCAAAGATACACATTATCAACACACAAATAGACACTGCTAGTGACTTCTGCATCCAGATGCATATACAAACAAACACAACATACTGAGCACCTCTGTGTTCAAACTTACAGATATGTCACACAAGTACACTCCTGCATTCATACACACACCCTGCAGTATTGTGTTAATAAATGATTTATCAGAAGACAAGAAAATATATATAAATAAAATTGCAGGGAAGGTGTGAGACTTTAATAAGTAAATTACACAGGAATAATGCTCGCAAGAATTTTTCCCTATAAATTATGTAATCATGTTGACAAAGGAAATGTTGTTCAGTAATTTTTGTTTCTGTATAATTTTCTTCCCCACACATAAATTGCTTTATGTTAAGAATGAGCATATTTTACACAGCACGTTTTAGAAAAAAAAATAGAAGTATAATACAGGAACAAATACATAATGAAACTGAAGTAGATGCACGTGGAAGAGCAGGGAGTTTTAAAATTCTCACGGTCTTGCCACCGTACGCCTCTTCTCATAGCATCATCTTTCCGTCCACTCTCCCCTTTTCCTGGTATCATTCATTGAAAAACTCTGCTCGGTCAAAATGAAGGAAGTGTAAAGTTAGATAAATCTATACAAATTATCATGAAGTAGAGGGAAAATAAGAGATATAAAAAATACAAAAAAATAGCACAGCAAGTG
Organism: Leptobrachium leishanense; assembly: GCA_009667805.1. Taxonomy (NCBI): domain Eukaryota; kingdom Metazoa; phylum Chordata; class Amphibia; order Anura; family Megophryidae; genus Leptobrachium; species Leptobrachium leishanense. Next base: position 15,961,399 of record CM019074.1, read on the forward strand.
ATATCAAGCTATTCATTTAGAAACCTTTCACAGACATATTCTCCTATAGCAAACAAATTCAATTTGTATAAATATATGGTCTCGTGGCGCACCAAGAAAAGTCATACTAGTGAGTGAATACCATCACTCTAGTAAACCTGATTATAAGGCTCTCCCCAATCCCTTAATTAATCAAATAACCTTAAGCATAAAACACCGGTACAACGCCTCTTGTCACTCAAGAACAATATCTTCAAATGTAGCTTGCATCAAATAGTGGATAACTGGTATCACCCCAAAAGCTGATATTCTATTTTTATTTTTTTTTACTTTTGTAACAAATTTAATTTGGCCCAATATATATTTTCGAAGACCGATTTGTTCTAACCAGAGAGTTGGTACAAGAAGAGAGAACTGACCACCAATGCTATAGAATAGTTAGATAAAAAAATTGTTGAAAGGACCACTCTACCAAAAAAAAATACCTTTCCCCCTGCCATGTTTCCCCTGAAAATGATTGTGCAGATCATAATGGATTGGGAAGGCTTAGGCACAGATGGGACAATCCGAATATATTTGAGAGGACATAGGCAGAGGAGGGGCAATCTTTATTTGAGAGGACATAGGCAGAGGAGGGGCAGTCTTTATTTGAGAGGACATAGGCAGAGGAGGGGCAGTCTTTATTTGAGAGGACATAGGCAGAGGAGGGGCAGTCTTTATTTGAGAGGACATAGGCAGAGGAGGGGCAATCATAATCTGTTTGAAAGGATATAGAAGGAGGAAGGGCAATGGACTGGAAAGGACTTTAAGCAGAGGAGGGGCATCATGATATGTTTTAAATGGGCTGGAGAGGAAATTTATAATGAATTTGAGAGAATTTAGTCAGAGGAAGAGCGATCATAATGGATTGGAGTGTGCATGTGTAGTGGAGGGAAAATTATACTGAATTAGAGAGGACCTGGGCAGAGAAGGGTCACATAGTCTGGATTAGAGAGGGGCAATTATGTTTGACTTCACCAAATGGTGTATGTTGGAACTGGAGTGCTGGGCTGCCATGCAAACAGTGAAATTTTAGTGAACAGACGAGCATTTTATTAGTAGTATACAATGTAAGTGCAAGACCCATGCTTCAGATTTTTAGGCCTCATTGACTGCGAATTTCAGCTAAACCTTAGGGCATTGTTTTAATTGGAGAAAGCTAACTATGTCTGGACTTCTCCTGAGATCACAGGTACTTCAGGTCTATCCAGTTTTCAACAACTTGCAACTGTCAGAGGTCACGTCTAGATCTGTTGATTTGTTGCCTAACGAAAAGACGCACAGTGACACCCATAGTTAAGTACATTTTGACTTAGGCTTCTTTAGAGGAGCTAAAACCTGTACCTTTTTATTTCAGTCTAATCAGAAATCATTTGTTATTCATCTCTAACTTCTTACTGTTTTTATATGGGCAATATTTTGGACATGAAACGGGTAGTATCATCAAGGTCACGTGCCAAAATTCAAACACACTTGCCCTCTCTCCTGTTCTGTGTACTAATACAAGGACTCATATGGGGTAAACATGATTTAACATTCTTACCAACATCTTGCATTGGCACTGCACATTAACCACATTTTCCACAGTGCCCACTAGAATTAAATTATGTCCTTCCAAAAAAAATGAAACTTCCTTATTTTTTTGGAAACAGATTAGTCAAAATTAATCTTGGGTCGGTTTCCTCGTCATCTGGGAAAAGGTGTGATGTTTCAACTCTATGGATCAATCTAAAATGTGTCCACTTACCTAATGAAGGAACCAAGGAACTCCGATGGATCACTCTTCTATGTTTTGCAAACTATTCCATGCACATCATTACTTTTTTTTAATAAGCCGTGCGTGAACGTGGATCTCTTATAGTACACACCTATTTTGACAGAATATTAAATTTTGTCAGGGTGGCACCCGGCATAAGCTGAGGTGGGACCCATATAGGGAGTTAAATACCCAAAATGCAGGAGTAACTAGTGACTGTCTGAGTGCAGACAGACAGACAGACTAGAAGCAGGCAGGAGGTGAAGACACCACTAGGCTGGACAGTGACTCTATGCACATAAACAACTAAATAAAAGAAATTCCTAATTTGACAGGCTGGACCTTGAAGTGGCCGGAACTATAGCAGTAAAATAGAAGCAAAAAGTAACATGAAGTTGTGCAGGGTTATACAAAGATGGAGTCAATAACAATAGCCAGGATACGTACACAGGTTTATGCCGCACAACCGGGCTTAAGGCACAGAGAATAGTCAGGAGAACTAGCTGAGCTCGGTACACGGAATTATCCGCAGGGATTAATAACCTTGACCCTCCAGATGTTTTGGAGCTACATCTGTCATGACGCTCAGCTGGTAGAAACCCATGGGAAACGTAGTTTCAAAACATCTGGGAGGGACAAGCTTGCTGACCCCCATCTCTAAAGTATTAATATCCTCCAACTAATGAGGACTAACCGTTGCGCTGGTTGACTAATCTCAAGCGTTTTGTGAGGCTTCTATCTCAAGCTACAGCATGATTAATATGAATGGCATAGATGTGCAACAAACTCACAGCCGTCCATGACCTCTTCCTTTCAAACTCCTTCAACCTCCTAGCTTTAACTGAAACCTGGCTAACTCCCTCTGACACGGCCTCCGTTGCTGCTCTCTCACATGGCGGTCTACACTTGAGCCAGACCCCCAGACCGGGTGAGAGAAATGGTGGCGGGGTCGGGCTCCTGCTCTCTCCCACCTGCACCTACCAGCATCTCCCTCCAACCCCATCCCTCTCCTTCTCCTCCTTCGAGACACACTGCATCCGCCTGTCTCTCCTCTGGCTCTCAGGGTGGCAGTCATCTACCGCCCACCGGGACCAACCTCCCAGTTCTTTGACCACTTTGCTACCTGGCTTTCTCACTTCCTGTCTTCTAAATCTTCCATGCCTAATTCTCGGGGACTTCAACATTCCCATTGACGATCCTTCCGCTCCTGCTGCCTCCAAACTTCTTTCACTCACGTCCTCCCTTGGACTCACACAATCCCCCTCCTCCCTACCCACCGCGATGGGCACGTTATTGACCTGGTCTTTTCCAACCTCTGCTCCATTTCTGAGTTCAGCTGTCGCCCTTTCCCCATCTCTGACCACCACCTTCTCTCTTTCAACCTATCTGACTTCCTAAACACCCTGCTCCCCACCCCGCACACACACTCGCAGAAATCTACATGCTGTGGACCCCCATCAATTCTCCCCACCTACTTCACCACTCTCTCATACCTCATCCTTCACCTGCCCTGATGCTGCCACTAATCACTACAACACTACGCTTATCTCTGCTCTAAACACTCTTGCTCCTCTTCGACTCTGCAAGGCCCCACGCCGCCAGCTTCAGCCCTGGCACACCCTCCAAACTCGCTACCTGCAAAGATGCTCCCGCACTGCAGAGCGTGCCTGGAGGAAATCCCGCTCTGAAGCTGATTTTGTTCACTTCAAGTTTATTCTCCGGTCATACACCTCTGCCCTCCACTTGCCAAACAATCCTTCTTCTCATCTCTTATATCTACGCTGTCCTCCAACCCTAAACGGCTCTGGTCCACCTTCAACACCCTCCTCCACCCACCTGCACCTCCCCCTCAGCTGCCTTCAGCGCTCAAGACCTGGCAGACTACTTCCTCAGTAAAACTCGAACTATCAGAAGCAACATCCCAACACAAGATAGTTATCTGCCACCTCCACTCCCACAGGTCCCCTCTGCCACCCTCTGCCGCTTCCTCCCAACCACTGAGGAGGAAGTCAATTCCTTATTGTCCTCCTCACATCTCACCACGTGCCCGCTCGACCCCATTCCCTCACATCTAATTCCTCCCTCTCTCCTCCTCCCTCACCCCTGCTCTCACACACATCTTCAACCTATCTCTCTCCACTGGCTCCTTTCCATCCGCCTTCAACACGCCGCTAGTTACCCCTTTACTAAAGAAACCATCCCTAGACACCAACTCTCCATCCAACTACCGCCCTGTATCCCTGCTTCCCTTCACATCAAAGCTCTTAGAAAAACTAGTCTTCAACCGCCTCTCCCTCTTCCTGTCCTCCAATTCCCTACTTGACCCCCTGCAATCTGGCTTCCGTCCGCTACACTCAACTGAAACTGCCCTCACCAAAGTCACCAACGACCTCCTAACTGCTAAAAAACACGGCCACTATTCTATTCTCATCCTGCTTGACCTCTCGGCTGCTTTTGACACTGTTGACCACCCCCTCCTTCTACAGACCCTCAACTCTCTGGGTCTCGGTGACACTGCACTTGCTTGGGTTGACTCCTATTTATCCAACAGGTCCTTCTGTGTGTCCTTTGCTGGTAACTCCTCCTCTTCATTGCCTCTATCTGTTGGTGTACCTCAAGGCTCTTTCCTTGGTCCTCTGCTCTTTTCCATCTACACCTCCTCCCTGGGCAAAATCATCAACAGCTTTGGCTTTAATTACCACCTCTACGCTGATGACACTCAGATCTACCTCTCTACCCTGATCTCTCTCCCCCTGTCCTTTCAAAAGTCAGTGACTGTTTATCTGGCATCCCTCCTGGATGGCCTCCCACCACCTAAAGATCAACATGTCAAAGACTGAGCTCCTACTTATTCCTCCCTCTAATGCCTCCCCACCTCCTGACTTCTCTATCACGGTGGAGGGTATCACCATCTCCCCATCAAACCAAGTTCGCTGTCTTGGAGTTACACTGGACTCTGCTCTTTCCTTCATCCCCCACATCAAGTCTCTTTCCTCCTCCTGCCGATACCAACTGCGTAATATTTCCAGAATTCGGCCATTTCTTACCGCTGTCACCACAAAACAACTCATACACGCCCTGGTAATCTCCCGACTCGACTATTGCAATAATCTCTTATCTGGCCTCCCTCTGTCCCGCCTCTCCCCCCTACAATCCATTCTGAACGCCTCCGCCAGGCTAATTCACCTCACCCGCCGCTCTGTCTCTGCCGCTCCCCTCTGCGAGTCCCTTCACTGGCTCCCCATCCACTGCAGAATTAAGTTCAAAATCCTTATCCTTACCTACAAAACCCTCACTAACTCAGCGCCCCACTACCTGTCCTCACTAATCACCAAATACACCCCAAGCCCGCTCCCTAAGGTCAAACAGTGACCTGCGCCTAGCTTCTCCCCGCATCACCTCTTCCCATGATAGACTGCAGGATTTCTCACGCGCAGCCCCCACTCTCTGGAACGCTCTCCCTCGTGCTGTCAGACTTTCCCCTAACTTCTCTTCCTTCAAACGCTCCCTGAAAACATTCCTATTTAGGGAAGCCTACCACCCAACTCACTGACGCAACACCATCAATCACTCTCACCTTACAGCCTCTCCTCCTGTTTCCAACCCCAACCCTCCCAGATTGTGAGTTCCTACGGGAAAGGGCCCTCATCTCCTCCTGTACTGTTTGTCAAATGTTGTTCAATGTATTGTAACCCTGTCTGTACTGTGCTTATTGTACAGCGCTGCGGAATATGCTGGCGCTTTATAAATAAATAATAATAATAATAATAATGCAGTGTGGCCCAATACTGGAGCACACATTTTAAGCAACACAATTACTCACTTTCTCAATGTGGGTGTGCAGAGGAAAAGTCCAAAAACAACGAGAAATGGCCCAGTACTCCTCCGATTGTATATTTGTTTCTATATCGCACCTGCCAACTGTCCAGGTTTAGGTGTGACCATTCCATATTTTGGTAACTGACCCGCTGAGATACAATCTGCCCTGCTTATTTATTGTGCACCCTTTTCTAGATGGGGCCTTCTCTTTTCTAGACAGGCCTGCCCCTTGTTGTCTGGGGTACTGCTGCACATCTTCTCCAGGTAGGCCAAGCTTTTAGGACATTGTCAGTGATGCAAGTCATGTCCCTAGGCCCACCACCACATACCACTCGTATACCTCCTAATGTTGGGTGGTGTGTTTATATTAATGTTCAGCTTTTATTTATGTTTAGCACTGTATTTACAAATGTCTATAGAGGCTGCGTAACGCAAACAGAGCTGCCACTGGAAAGGCCTAAAGCCCGATTACGATGGTAGTGCTAAAATGGGGTGGCTAACGGGAAAAACCTGTGCCTGCAGGTTTCCCCGTTGCGTCCCCATTGTAGCGTTCAATTTCAGTGCAGCCGCTACTTCAGCAACTTGCCCCAGAACCATGCGCCACCCTCAATGATACTCGTGGTAACGCTTCCACGAGTATCACTTCCTGGAGTCCTTAGGACTCCATGAGGGTTACGCTGCCGGGGCCAGGAACCCTGCTCAATCTCACAAGACCGCGCAGCACCGTGGAGGGATACTGGGGACTACTTGTCTCCAGACTCACTCTGCTCCCGGCGTCCAACAGCAGCAGATTGGGATGCCATGCTCAATGCTGGATGGGAGGCAAGTATTGGATTTATTGGGAGGGGAGGTTAGCTGGTGCTAAATGATTTAGCAAAAGCGGAATCAGCAGCAACGTTTGGGTGACTGTAAAAATCCGTTTAACCCTTCAGTGCGATGAATTAGTGTTAGCACTTTGTAATGCCTTACTTATCCTAAAGCTAATTACTGTTTGCGCTTCCCGTGTTAAGTATAGGATGCTCAAAGTACTGTAAGCTAGCGCAATCACTGATGTGCAAAAGGATTTTTATAGGGTTTAGGGGTGGGAAGGTAATCGGGAGGCATGCGTTAAAGCCATTTATCCTGACGTTAACGCTTACATATCCAAATGCTGTATGTAATCTAGCCCATACTTGGTCTGAGATATGGCCACTGAAATTAACCTACCAAAAATATAAACATGGATCACCACGTCCCTTGGCAAAAATGTGGTAATGAGAAGTTTTGTGTGCAGCCATCCTATTTCCAGTGACCATAGACAGAAGTATTAAAATACCTATTTTACCTTGAAATTTCAAGCTGTGTTACAGCTCCACAAATCCAAGCTGTGTTATCGTAACAAACTCTCCATCGGCTTGGAATGAGTGATGAGGCAGAGGGATGTCATGTAGCAGTTAGGAGGTATCGGGTGTGGTATCACTAAATTACCCACAAAATGCACAAGTAATTACTGAACTTGGCTATTCTGTAGGTGCACACTCCTAGGTGTGGTGAGGTGTAACACAAGCACTAGTTTCCAGGATATTACACCTGGTCCTCGGCATTTAGATAGGAAAATAAATAATATCATTAATCCCTTCTCACTTCTTTAGATTGCTAGATAACATCACAATATGCGTGATGTATTGATTGATGTGGCCTCATATTTAAGAGACTTGAGATAGATATATCGATTATATTCTGCAAGCTCCAATGCTGTGATAATTATCAGACCGGTATCTGACATCATGATATTCAATGCCAGCAGGGTCCCAATATTTCCAAGTTACCCGTACATGGGAATAACAAATTTTCGTGTTAAATTGAATTAAGCCATGGATATATCTTACTGATTATAAAGACCAATGGTATGTGTAATTGCTTAATGAGATATTCCATCTATTTAAGCACCATACCCTTTAAAAATAATGTCACTGCTTGGAAAACAAACCCTCAAGCATGGCACATAGTATACTGACAGCTTGCTAGGATTGACCTGCAAAAGGTGCAGGTCTAGAAAAAATCCAATCATTATTCGGCTTGTGCACCTATTTTTTTTTTTTTTTTCCGTTCGATTCGATTTTTCGTATTTTCAAACTTTTCGGCTCGTTTCGACCGATTTCTGGTTCGGCTCGACTCGTTTTTTCGTGTACATTTTTTTTCGGAATATCGACCATTTTTCGTATTTTCGTGTCACTTTGCTCGTTTTTTGTATCGACTTTTTGTGATTTTCGAAAATTTTCTTTTTTTTGGAACGTCTGTTCTCCTCGTTTCAAAGCAATAAATTTCGATTTGACACATTTCAAGTACATTCGAAAATTCCGAAAATATTTCGTTTCGGCTCGGAAAACTTTTTGGATCTGCCATTTTCGGATCTAAAAATTTTCGGAAAATCGTCCGCATCCGAAAACACGAATCGGGAAATTTCGTGAAAATTCCGAAATTCCAAAACGCACATCCCTAATCATTATATAGGAGGTGGGTTTGAGGATTTCTTGTACTCTTTTGCCAAAGGTTCGGTCAAGGAATGAAGAAAGATGAACTGTGCACTCTAGAAGTGAATCTTGGTGGTCTGTGTTGAGGCCCTCAATAAAGACCACCAAGATTCTCTCCAAGAGTGCCTGGTTCATCTTACTTCACTCTGTGTCGTGTTGGATTGAGCCGTCATGTTCTATGTGGTACCAAGGGAAGAATAAATATTTAAGGGGTTATTCAGAGAGAGTCGAAATTGCTCCGATCAGTGTATTTCTCAGTACGGTGCCTTTCCGACGCCATTCGACTATTCAAAACCTGGCAATTCGCCAAATATTGACGAATTGCCAGTGAAATACAGGTGATCTTCAGCAGCAGTGAAATCCTCATAGAGATGTGGTTAATCTATTCAGAGACACTGAACAGCAGTGAAATGTCCAGATTTTCAGTGGTTTCATTCGACAGGTTTAGGCTAGCGTCAGACGAACGCAGTCATAAAGTCCGTGTTGCCGCACAGTTTAACGTCTGTAGTAGCATTGATTTGTGATCAATAGAGATCAACACACGAAGTACATGTGCACCGAAGTGCGCACGCACCACGCAGGTGGCAACAGACACCATTTAGGCTAGGGTCAGACTAACGCATTTTTCACGTTGTCCGTGAAAATGTGCGTTCGAAGAATGGACGTATTTTTTCACAGAATACGCAATAGCGGTCATACTATGCGCAGTTTCATCCGTGATTTTGTACGGATCATCAATAAAACCCTTTTTGCGTCTGGACGTTATGTTGGCCGGACATTAGCAGCGTCTGACGTCTCCTAATCACGCACACACGCCGCTAGCGGACGCAGCGCACTCTGTACGTCAGTACTAGTGGTTTAACGTTCTCGAAAAAATGCGTTCGTTTTCCACTTGCGTTGCGCAGCCGGACTTTTGTGCGACCGTACTTCGTATATTGGCCGTCATTGCCCGGCACTTGCTGCTAGTGCGGCCGTGATTAAGTGCGCCAGAACGCGCGTTCGCACTGCCTCAGTCTGACCCTAGCCTTAGGCCTCAACGTAAAAGCGCTACGACGGACGTCCAGAGAGCGCCGCGTCCGCATAGCGGCCTGTGTGAGTGAGGACGCAACATCAGACGCAGCGCATTTGCGACGTCCATCACGTTGACGGCTCAGAAGTTTTTTTGGTCTGGCTGACTGTATCTGTCAATTTTGATTAATTTTGTTTCCCATATTTCCCTTTTTTTTCTACATCCGTCAAAAGAAACGGATCGTGTGGTGTCTACAGTATCTTCCGTCAGTACGTCTGTCCGTTATGCACGCATGCAGCGTGCGCTCAGACTGCGTTCGTCTGACATTAGCCTTAATCAGACGAATCCCATAGGTTTCAAAGTAAATAATATTCACGTTTTTATCAAACCTCTATTAAACTGTTTATTCTTTTAATTTGCAGCAAAAGTTCACTTTATTTATTTTTTTTAGACATTTTCAAGCAAAAAAATTTGCCAATTTTTTTTTCAAAATTCTGTTTTTTTTAACAGACCTTTTTTATTATTATTCATAGGACCTTATACGTCATTTCCGTCCAGTAGTTCCTTTGCAAACAGTGTTTAAAATTTTTAAAGTTGCAGTAATTTATATTTTTTTGGTGTTTTTTTGTTTTTTTTTTACCCCATTTGTTGGCTTTTTCCGGCGGCTGGTCGGGACGGTGTTTGGCGGATCGTAAGATTTTTCCAGACACTTTTGGCGGGTTATCAGCAGCTTATCGGATTGGATCCGTTGTTTTCCAGTGGGTTCCGGGAGGCTTATAGGATCAGATCCGATAATTTTTCCTTTCGAAGCGTCTCATTATCTGACATGACGTTGATCTCTTTTGTAGGCTCTCTTGCGGTGCATCCTTCACACCCAAGCATTGATTGCATCCAAAATATCAGACATTTACTGGGAGGAAAAACCTGATTAGGCTGATGTTTATTTATGTGCAATAAAGTATGAAACTGTAGCAAAACGATAAGTGAAGTTTTCACTTCAATGTACTTTCACTAGAAAGGAAATGGACAGTGATGCAGTGCAGGGTCGTGGGTATGCGTCCGGGATGCGGAAAGGAATGCACTACATACATGTTAGCCAGAAGACAATGGGTGGTTTATTGATAGAATAGTGCAGCAACGCGGCAAGGCAGGAACTGGAAGCAGACTGTGGTGAAGGCATGAACCTGGAGTAAGCGGTCACCGGGATTGCATGGGACCATGACACACACGGTGTCACTGGGATTGCAAGGGACCACAGACAACAGACAGGTCTATTCACTAAAGGTGAAATTCAGGAGTGAAAATTTTTGGTCAAAATAGCCAAACCAGAAAAATTCTCCCATTATCTCCCTTTTCAAATCCGCTATTTGGTCTAGATTGTTCTCTTCTCCTGCCACCTCTCCTGAGTGTCACCTTTTAGTGAATAGACCTGAAAGTATCCCTGGGATTGACAGGGCTATGGACAAGGGGTCTCCTGGAGGGAAGGAGCTATAGCAGACAGGGTCTAGGTCTTAAAGCTGGGATAGAGTTCTGATACCAGGCTCTTGGAAAAGCAGTGAGCACCTTAGCATGCATCCAAATCAACGCAACAATTTGCTTCTTAGTGCACTGCCATTAAATAGGGTGGACCGGAGTGGTTCCACCTGTAGAAAACCTGGGATAAACTCTCAGGATGCAGTTCCCATATGGCCAGCAAGGTGGAAAAGGTAGAGTGGACCTCAGGATCCATGTGCCTTGTGAGTATATATTGTGGCACGGGGTTGGTTTTCTGATGCACACTCTCTCACCCACAGAATTCTACTAGGGATGTGCATGGCTGAAAATTTTATTTTGTTTCGTTTAGTTTTAGATCGATTTTTTTTTTGAAATTTCGAATCGATTTGAATTTCATAGATCAATTCGATAGTTATTATTATTATTATTCTTTATTTATAAAGCGCCAGCATATTCCGCAGCGCTGTACAATAAGCACAGTATAGACAGGGTTACAATACATTGAACAACATTTGACAAACAGTACAGGAGGAGATGAGGGCCCTATTCCCGTAGGAACTCACAATCTGGGAGGGTTGGGGTTGGAAACAGGAGGAGAGGACTGCAAGGTGAGAGTGATTGATGGTTGTGTCAGTGAGTTGGGTGGTAGGCTTCCCTAAATAGGAATGTTTTAAGGGAGCGTTTGAAGGAAGAGAAGTTAGGGGAAAGTCTGACAGCACGAGGGAGAGCGTTCCAGAGAGTGGGGGCTGCGCTTGAGAAATCCTGCAGTGTATCATGGGAAGAGGTGATGCGGGGAGAAGCTAGGCGCAGGTCACTGTTTGACCTTAGGGATCGGGCTGGGGTGTATTTGGTGATTAGTGAGGACAGGTAGTGGGGAGCTGAGTTAGTGAGGGTTTTGTAGGTAAGGATAAGGATTTTGAACTTAATTCTGCAGTGGATGGGGAGCCAGTGAAGGGACTCGCAGAGGGGAGCGGCAGAGACAGAGCGGCGGGTGAGGTGAATTAGCCTGGCGGAGGCGTTCAGGATGGATTGTAGGGGGGAGAGGCGGGACAGAGGGAGGCCAGATAAGAGATTATTGCAATAGTCGAGTCGGGAGATTACCAGGGCGTGTATGAGTTGTTTTGTGGTGATATCAATTTGAATTTTGGATCACTAAATAAAAACCCCAATTGATCAAATTTTGCTGTTAAAAGAAAAGCTAGGGTTACATTTTAAGCTTTGTCACAGATTTAGTATTTGAGTCAAATTAAACAGTGAAACAAAAATTAATTTGTTTCATAAAGTCCTTTGCCGACTATTACTTGTATTGTAAGTTAAGATCAATTCGATAGTTGATATCAGTTTGATAGTTCATTTCAAATTCGAGACACACTGCATCCGCCTGTTCTCTCCTCTGGCTCTCAGGGTGGCAGTCATCTACCGCCCACCTGGACCAACCTCCCAGTTCTTTGACCACTTTGCTACCTGGCTTTCTCACTTCCTGTCTTCTAATCTTCCATGCCTAATTCTCGGCGACTTCAACATTCCCATTGACGATCCTTCCGCCCCTGCTGCCTCCAAACTTCTTTCACTCACATCCTCCCTTGGACTCACACAATCCTCCCTCCTCCCTACCCACCGCGATGGTCACGCTATTGACCTTGTCTTCTCCAACCTCTGCTCCATTTCTGAGTTCAACTGTCGCCCTTTCCCCATCTCTGACCACCACCTTCTCTCTTTCAACCTATCTGGACTTCCTAAACACCCTGCTCCCCCACCCCGCACACACACTCAGAATCTACATGCTGTGGACCCCCATCAATTCTCCAACCTACTTCACCACCTCCCTCATACCTCATCCTTCACCTGCCCTGATGCTGCCACTAATCACTACAACACTACGCTTATCTCTGCTCTAGACACTCTTGCTCCTCTTCGACTCTGTAAGGCCCCACGCCGCCAGCTTCAGCCCTGGCACACCCTCCAGACACGCTACCTGCAAAGATGCTCCGCACTGCAGAGCGTGCCTGGAGGAAATCCCGCTCTGAAGCTGATTTTGTTCACTTCAAGTTTATTCTCCGGTCATACACCTCTGCCCTCCACTTGGCCAAACAATCCTTCTTCTCATCTCTTATATCTACGCTGTCCTCCAACCCTAAACGGCTCTGGTCCACCTTCAACACCCTCCTCTACCCACCTGCACCTCCCCCCACAGCTGCCTTCAGCGCTCAAGACCTGGCAGACTACTTCCTCAGTAAAACTCTAAATATCAGACGCAACATCCCAACACAAGATAGTTATCTGCCACCTCCACTCCCACAGGTCCCCTCTGCCACCCTCTGCCGCTTCCTCCCAGCCACTGAGGAGGAAGTCAATTCCTTATTGTCCTCCTCACATCTCACCACATGCCGCTCGACCCCATTCCCTCGCATCTAATTCCTCCCCTCTCCTCCTCCCTCACCCCTGCTCTCACACACATCTTCAACCTCTCTCTCTCCACTGGCTCCTTTCCATCCGCCTTCAAACACGCGCTAGTTACCCCTTTACTAAAGAAACCATCCCTAGATCCCAACTCTCCATCCAACTACCGCCCTGTATCCCTGCTTCCCTTCACATCAAAGCTCTTAGAAAAACTAGTCTTCAACCGCCTCTCCCTCTTCCTGTCCTCCAATTCCCTACTTGACCCCCTGCAATCTGGCTTCCGTCCCCTACACTCAACTGAAACTGCCCTCACCAAAGTCACCAACGACCTCCTAACTGCTAAAAAACACGGCCACTATTCTATTCTCATCCTGCTTGACCTCTCGGCTGCTTTTGACACTGTTGACCACCCCCTCCTTCTACAGACCCTCAACTCTCTGGGTCTCGGTGACACTGCACTCGCTTGGGTCGAATCCTATTTATCCAACAGGTCCTTCTGTGTGTCCTTTGCTGGTAACTCCTCCTCCTCATTGCCTCTATCTGTTGGTGTACCTCAAGGCTCTGTCCTTGGTCCTCTGCTCTTTTCCATCTACACCTCCTCCCTGGGCAAAATCATCAACAGCTTTGGCTTCAATTACCACCTCTATGCTGATGACACTCAGATCTACCTCTCTACCCCTGATCTCTCTCCCCCTGTCCTTTCAAAAGTCAGTGACTGTTTATCTGGCATCTCCTCCTGGATGGCCTCCCACCACCTAAAGATCAACATGTCGAAGACTGAACTCCTACTTATTCCTCCCTCCAATGCCTCCCCACCTCCTGACTTCTCTATCACGGTGGAGGGTATCACCATCTCCCCATCAAACCAAGTTCGCTGTCTTGGAGTTACACTTGACTCTGCTCTTTCCTTCATCCCCCACATCAAGTCTCTTTCCTCCTCCTGCCGATACCAACTGCGTAATATTTCCAGAATTCGGCCATTTCTTACCGCTGTCGCCACAAAACAACTCATACACGCCCTGGTAATCTCCCGACTCGACTATTGCAATAATCTCTTATCTGGCCTCCCTCTGTCCCGCCTCTCCCCCCTACAATCCATCCTGAACGCCTCCGCCAGACTAATTCACCTCACCCGCCGCTCTGTCTCTGCCGCTCCCCTCTGCGAGTCCCTTCACTGGCTCCCCATCCACTGCAGAATTAAGTTCAAAATCCTTATCCTTACCTACAAAACCCTCACTAACTCAGCTCCCCACTACCTGTCCTCACTAATCACCAAATACACCCCAGCCCGCTCCCTAAGGTCAAACAGTGACCTGCGCCTAGCTTCTCCCCGCATCACCTCTTCCCATGATAGACTGCAGGATTTCTCACGCGCAGCCCCCACTCTCTGGAACGCTCTCCCTCGTACTGTCAGACTTTCCCCTAACTTCTCTTCCTTCAAACGCTCCTTAAAACGTTCCTATTTAGGGAAGCCTACCACCCAACTCACTGACGCAATCATCAATCACTCTCACCTTACAGTCCTCTCCTCCTGTTTCCAACCCCAACCCTCCCAGATTGTGAGTTCCTACGGGAATAGGGCCCTCATCTCCTCCTGTACTGTTTGTCAAATGTTGTTCAATGTATTGTAACCCTGTCTATACTGTGCTTATTGTACAGCGCTGCGGAATATGCTGGCGCTTTATAAATAAAGAATAATAATAATAATAATATAGTTGATATCAATTATTCAAATCTTTCTTTTATGATGATGACACAGTGTAAAAAGAAATAAATTAGTTATATACCGTTTCAAATTCGTATCGTATTGATTTATTATTTGGAAGTACTTCCGAACTACAAATTATCAAATTTCGATACAAATTCCGAATTTTTCCGAAACGAATGCACATCTCGAATTCTACTAGTGGGACTTCTCTAAGTTTCTCTCACTGTGCTTAATGTGTTTTCTTTACTTTCAAGAAAATAACTTGCTTACCAAAATGTGTCTGTTTCAATGAATGCTTCCAGGATATGCTGTATGTCTGTGTCACTAGCACGTATCGGTTTGTAAGAGTTTTATTAAGTGTAAATACAAATTGTTTTAGAATTTCACACTCCTAAGCCGTGTCTTGGTCTTCTTCATTAGAATAAACATAGCAAGTGCAACATCCATCACTGTCAGCTTAATTAGTTCTGAGGTTCTTGTGGGTTCAAAAGCACCCACACTCGGGAGGTCCCTTTTGGCCTCGCTGACACAGAGAAATATGACGCACGTCTTTTGGCCAGTTAGTAATGCCATGATGTTTCTTCCAACCATGTTCATTCATTGTCATGAATGGAGAGACATGTTAAAATGTAAAGGGTTAATCAAAGAGCATCAAACTTGCCACCAAAAGGCACCGACCGGTGCAATTTTGTGGCAGTTTGGCTATTCAGAAAGCTGTCAATTCTCCAAATACTGGCGAATTGACAGTAAAATAAAGTGCAGTTTGCCGCATACCGCAACAGTTTGGCGATCTTCGACGGCAGTGAAATTGTCCCTTAGAGAAGTAATGGTTAATCTATTCAGAGAAAGCTGAACTGCACTGAAGTGTCAGGGAAATGCCCTGATTTCAGTGTTCAATTCGACAGGTTTAACCCCTTAGTGACCGGGCAGTTTTACGAAAATCTGTCCGAAAGTGCCCACTACTGTTTTTTTACGTTTCCGCGTTGTTAGTGTTCAGGTCAAATTTTCCTCTTACTCGTTTATGCAACCCACACATATTATATACTGTTTTTTCCGCCATGGACTTTGTAAAGGTACCATTATTTCCATCATATCCTATAATTTACTATAAAGAAAATATGAAATACAATGAAAAAATGGGAAAAACATACTTTTTCAAAATTTAATCCCGAAATCTCAAAAGACCTAGGCTAAACAGTTTAAAAATTTTGTTTTGAGATTAGAAATACCCAATTTTTACATGTTTTTGCTTTTTAACCCGTTCACTGCTGAGCCCCCCCAGACAAAAAATGTAAAAAAAAGCGCATTTTTTATTTAAAAAAAAAAAATATATATATATATAGTATCATTGGAAATGCCATGATCAAGCCTCTCCAATGACCTAACACATGACCCTCTAGCTGCCACGGATCGGGAGATAGGGGGATCCTTTGGTTCCCCACATCTCCACTCCAGCTAGGGGGTTAACTGGCCCACTGACGTCCTGAGGGGATGGTGAGGATGTCAGTGGGAGGGGGATGACCCGTAGGCTTGGCCGACATCCAAAATGTTAGCTACCTCTGGGTTTGAATCGTGATCCGGCAACAAAACGATTAATGGGACACACCGCTGAAAAGGGGAGACTCTACCCTTTCCAGCGGTACAATTCGTTTTTTTTTTAAACTTAAATGGTTGGGGAGATAGAGGGCTCCAAAGAAGCCCCCCTTCCCCTTCCTCATTTTTACTGAAGGCGTTGGGGGGCACCTGGCGATGACGTCATCACGCAGCGTGATGACGTCATTGCGTCTGCTGGGCCCCCTGAAAAGGCTTCCAGCCTGCCAGACTGCCGTGGGAGCCCATCAAGAGAGGTGAGTATAGGGAGGGAGGGAGGGAGGTTAGGAGACCCTGACATTCTATGTACATCCACGGGTCTAAGGGAGAATTCCCGTTTGGACATGCATAGTACGACAGCGGTCAGGAAGGAGTTAAACAGGCAAATCCCATAGCTTTCAATGTAAAAGAATATTATCCTTTTTAATTTAATTTATTGAACAATTTATTTTTTCATTTTCATCAAAAAGCCTTTTTATTGATTGGAAATCTTTTTAATGCCGTTTATTTTATTCTGTAACCGACCTTTTTTGATTATTTTCATGCATTTTTATTGTATTAAACACATTTAAAGAACAGCAGAGTACCTTTGTTTCCTGTCAGTTTGGCGGCTTCACATTCGGCGCACTTCGAGGACCCTGCGGTGAATCGTGAATTCACCATAGTGTCGGTGAACTGGAATCTCTGAAGTGCGCCGAACGAGAAAGCAATGAAATTTTGGTGCTTTCTTAAATAACCCTCATAGTCTCATTTCATAATTCATTTTGGTTAACAATGGGGATTTCCAAAAATAAACCATTTTTTTTTTTTTTCCAATTCTCTTGTTTTATTGTCCCATTCTTTTGTGTCTGTGCTCTTTCTACCCTCTGTATCTCTGCAGCATTGCTGTCTCACATGTGTTTACTCCCTCCTTATGTCTCAGTCCCATTCTTGTCTCCATTGTGAGGCTTATTCACAAAGCACCAAAATTCTGTTTAAATTTTGGTGGTTTTTGATTTAGTTATATTTTAGTTCACTTCGCTGATTCCATTTCACACCTTACTGGTCTGGGTTGTTCGACAACGACCAAAATGACCAAATTGTTCGTCCATGTCAACAAACGTGCTTTATTGGTGATTTATTCCCAGAACTCTGTCCAATCTAGCTTTGGTCTGGGCTATCGGTTCTAGTCTCCCAACACGCCCCCACAATAGACTTGTGCACCAATTTTTTTTTTATTTTTTTTTGTTCGCTTCGTTCGTATTTCGTAAATTTTCGTTTCGGCCGATTTCCGTTTCGGTTCATTTCGTTTTCGTTTCGTTTTTCGTATTGACTTTTTCGTAATTTTGGAAATTTTCGTGTTTTTCGGAACGTCTGTTCTCCTCGTTTCAAAGTGTCTATTCGTTTTGACGTAAACTAATGGTTTTTCGGATCCGATATTTCGGTCGATACGATAATTCTGTCGATGCGATAATTCTGCCATTGAGATTTCTCATGTTTTACAAGAAGGATACATTGAGATTTCTCTGGTTTCCCGGGAAGGATACATTGAGATTTCTCTGGTTTTACAAGAAGGATACATTGAGATTTCTCTGGTTTTACAAGAAGTATACATTGAGATGGGAATGATACAAAATTACAGAATCAGCGATATAACCAAAAAATACGTTGTCTGAAATTACTGAAATGGAACCGAAATCAGGAATGGAGCCGAAATTACGAATGGAACGAAAATGATTTTCGATTTTACACATTTCTAGTCCATTCGAAAAATCCGAACAAGTTTTCGTTTCGTTTCGTAAATATTTTCGGATCTGCCGTTTTCGGATCTGAAAATTTTCGGAAAATCGGCCGAATCCGAATGCACGAATCGGGAAATTTCATGAAAAATTACGAAACCCGAAACGCACATCCCTACCCCACAATGATCTCTCTCTACCATGTACTGGTCTACATGGTCCCATCACAGACTCAACTATAGCATGAAGTGCCTTATATTATAGGAAATACTAGCAACCCAAGGGTGATAAGCAGTGTCTATACAGTTGCCATGCCGAAGTGTAGGTGTTCAGCCCCTTTGGGTATCTTCTTTTGGTTGCAGATCAACAATTTGGTGTCTTGATGTATTGTAAATATTTGGCTATATTACCATTGGGTTCCAAATATGCACATATTTCCATAATGTTGTAGATTTGCACCATATACAAACCTGGCTGGTATACATACATTAATGTCATTTTAGCTTTATAATATGCTGGAGGAGGGTTACAGTGGGTCAGCAAGCCTTATTAAGTTTCCAGACTGACGCCAAACCTAGCATGTGATAGATTCTGTGATGTCACTCCACTGTCCCCAGTGGATACTCCATATGTGGCATTTGTCCCCTTCAAAACACTCTACAAGAATGTGTTTTTTTCACTCTTTTTCCAGCTTACTATGTGAGCTTCACTCTCCTTCTTCACTGTTACCCTTTATATTAATCCAAGATAAATTGCCGATGATCTAAATCCGTGTTTCCCAAACCTGTCCTCGGGGCCCTCAACCAGGCCAGATTTTGCACATCACCTTGGGGAAATGCAGACTGAATCCTGAAATCACTGAGCAGAAAATCATATCCCCTGTGCTGTGCTTAAGATATCTGTCAAACCTGGCGAGGCGGAGGGTCCTCAGGACAGGTTTGGGAAACACTGATCTAAATAATAGTATCTGGATCCAGGACAGAAGGACATGTCCCTGATCGCCTGCAACAATCCTCTCCTAACTAATCAGAGATGCCAGTGTCTGCCAATGCTGTCGCTAGTAGAGTGCTAAGCAGCAATCTTTGATACAGATCCAGTATCTGACTGAACCAAACAACCCATTTGTATGAGCAACTGGAGTTGACTGGTCTCCGGCTTGATGATGACCAGACCAGAAACCTGTTACAGTGTCCGTCCCTTCTCTCCAGTCAAGGGGACCTGCGGTAACATTCCCGCTTTCCAACCCTCAGCCAGATCTTGAGGGAGTGCTGTATAATTCGAAGTATCTCTCTACAGTGACTATGGTTTCATATGTGAAAGTGTTTAGTTGGCTTTTCTAACCACTAATACAAGCCCTGAGACTAAATGCTGATTTGCTTGTGAGATATGCAGAAGAAAAATCTTCTCAAAATGTTTACACTCTACCCCACCCCGGTGGGGATTTTAATGAACCCTTGAGATTGTTTATCGGAGAACATTTTAGCAGCAGTGGATAAATGACTGTGTCCTTGCACGCTAATAAACATTCTCGAAAATGACATTAACTTCACATAATGTCCTAAAAAAAAAAAAAGAGAACTTAAAAAACAACTCCATCCAACTGGCCGGCACGCAGCTTCCTCGCTAATAATTATCTTTGTTTTTGCCGTTTGTTTTAGTTCACTCGAAGTTCTTTACCAGAAGATGTTCTGCAAATGATTTCCATATGTGTCCTTAAAACAGAAAACACTGATCGTAATTGGTTTAGTAAATCAACGAAAGGCCAAGTTGGGCCAGCTATGAAAAATATTTAATGATTTTTCTCTTTCCCCCGTGCGTCGGGAGGATTAAGCTAATTTGATCTTTTTAAAGCCCCGCTTACCCTCATGTAAAGAGGGATCATACTGTCCCTTTAACCAGGATTTGTTCTATTGAGATATGAGTTTTTTTTACTTTTACAAATTTAAGTTAATACTATTTGGTGTTAATATTTATCAAGTAAAGTTAGTTTAGTACATGTTTAGGGTGGTATGATTTGATAACATAACCTTTTTTTTCTGAAAATGTTTTTAATGTACTTTTCTATCAGGGTGTCCTCTCTAGATTGAAATTGAGAAAGCCATTATGTGTTTTCTATTGTGTGTGAAACTTAATTTTAGTTGGACGTCAATGATCATCACATCCACAAAATCAAGCTCCTAACTTAAATCATTAAATTGTTCTGACTGGCCGGGGATTCTTTAGTCATCGTGCAATAAATTGCAATCTTTGAGCTTGGATTCCAATATTGTTGAATGGATTAGGCAGTGGCTGAGTGACAGGCAACAGAGGGTTGTGGTAAATGGAGTTTATTCGGCGCAAGGTCTTGTTACCAGTGGGGTACCTCAGGGGTCAGTACTTGGACCCATTCTATTTAATATTTTTATTAGTGATATTGCAGAAGGTATTAAGGAAAAGTATGTCTTTTTGCTGATGACACAAAGATTTGCAACAGGGTTGACGTTCCTGGAGGGATCAGCCAAATGACAAATGATTTAGGTAAACTAAAAAAATGGTCGGAGCTCTGGCATTGAGTTTTAACTTGGATAAGTGCAAGATAATGCACCTGGGACGTAAAAACCAAGGGTTGAATATAGAATATTTGATACAGTCCTAACCTCAACATCTGAGGAAAGGGATTTGGGGTTATTATTTCAGAGGATCTAAGGTAAGTAGTCAATGTAATAGAGCAGCAGGAAATGCTGGCAGAATGCTTGGTTGTGTAGGGAGAGGTATTAGCAGTAGGAAAAAGGGAAGTGCTCATGCCACTGTACAGGAGCACTGGTGAGACCTCACTTGGAGTACTGTGTGCAGTACTGGAGACCGTATCTCCAGAAGGATATAGACATCTTAGAGTTCAGAGAAGGGCTACTAAAATGGTGTACGGCTTGAAGGAGAAAAGTTACCAGGAAAGGCTTAATGATCTTAACATGTACAGCTTGGAAAAAAGACGAGACAGAGGAGATATGATAGAAACATTTAAATACATAAAGGGAATCCACAAGGTAGAGGAGGGAGTATATTTAAAAAAAACAAAGTAGCAAAACAAGAGGACATAGTCTTAGATTGAGGGGCAAAGGTTTAAAAGTAACATCAGGAAGCATTATTTTACTGAGAGGGTGGTGGATACATGGAACAGCCTTCCAGTTGAAGTGGTAGAGGCCAAAAAAGTATTTGAATTTAAGCAAGCATGGGATAGGCATAAGGTTATCCTAAACAAAAGATAAATCCAGGTAAAGTATCCATGTAATTGGGCAGACTAGATGGGCCGAAAGGTTCTTATCTGCCGACATTTTTCTATGTTTCCGAGTTCCAAATTCCGAGTTCCGTGTTCCGAGTTCCGTGTTCCGAGTTCCGAGTTCCAAATTCCGAGTTCCAAATTCCGAGTTCCAAATTCCGAGTTCCAAATTCCGAGTTCCGACTACCGAGTTCCGACTACCGAGTTCCGAGTTCCGTGTTCCGAGTTCCGTGTTCCGAGTTCCGTGTTCCGAGTTCCGTGTTCCAAGTTCCGTGTTCTGAGTTCCGTGTTCCGAGTTCCGTGTTCCGAGTTCCGTGTTCCGAGTTCCGTGTTCCAAGTTCCGTGTTCTGAGTTCCGTGTTCCGAGTTCCGTGTTCCGAGTTCCAAATTCCGTGTTCCGAGTTCCAAATTCCGTGTTCCGAGTTCCAAATTCCGTGTTTCGAATTCCAAATTCCGAGTTCCAAATTCCGAGTTCCAAATTCCGAGTTCCAAATTCCGAGTTCCAAATTCCGAGTTCCAAATTCCGAGTTCCAAATTCCGAGTTCCAAATTCCAAATTCCGAGTTCCGTGTTCCGAGTTCCAAATTCCGAGTTCCAAATTCCAAATTCCGAGTTCCGTGTTCCGAGTTCCGTGTTCCGAGTTCCGTGTTCCGAGTTCCGAGTTCCAAATTCCGAGTTCCAAATTCCGAGTTCCGAGTTCCGTGTTCCGAGTTCCAAATTCCGAGTTCCAAATTCCGAGTTCCAAATTCCGAGTTCCAAATTCCGAGTTCCAAATTCCGAGTTCCAAATTCCGTGTTCCAAATTCCGAGTTCCAAATTCCGAGTTCCAAATTCCAAATTCCGAGTTCCGTGTTCCGAGTTCCGTGTTCCGAGTTCCGTGTTCCGAGTTCCGTGTTCCGAGTTCCGAGTTCCAAATTCCGAGTTCCAAATTCCGAGTTCCGAGTTCCGTGTTCCGAGTTCCAAATTCCGAGTTCCAAATTCCGAGTTCCAAATTCCGAGTTCCAAATTCCGAGTTCCAAATTCCGAGTTCCAAATTCCGAGTTCCAAATTCCGTGTTCCAAATTCCGAGTTCCAAATTCCGAGTTCCAAATTCCGTGTTCCAAATTCCGAGTTCCAAATTCCGAGTTCCGAGTTCCAAATTCCGAGTTCCAAATTCCGAGTTCCAAATTCCGAGTTCCAAATTCCGAGTTCTGTGTTCCGAGTTCTGTGTTCCGAGTTCCGAGTTCCGAGTTCCGAGTTCCAAATTCTGAGTTCCAAATTCCGAGTTCCAAATTCCGAGTTCCAAATTCCGAGTTCCAAATTCCGAGTTCTGTGTTCCGAGTTCCAAATTCCAAATTCCGAGTTCCAAATTCCGAGTTCCAAATTCCGAGTTCCAAATTCCGAGTTCTGTGTTCCGAGTTCCAAATTCCAAGTTCCGAGTTCCGTGTTCCGAGTTCCGAGTTCCGTGTTCCGAGTTCCGTGTTCCGAGTTCCGTGTTCCGAGTTCCAAATTCCGAGTTCCAAATTCCGAGTTCCAAATTCCGAGTTCCAAATTCCGAGTTCCAAATTCCGAGTTCCGTGTTCCGAGTTCCGACTACCGAGTTCCGACTACCGAGTTCCAAATTCCGTGTTCCGAGTTCCGAGTTCCGTGTTCCGAGTTCCGTGTTACGAGTTCCGTGTTCCGAGTTCCAAATTCCGAGTTCCAAATTCCGAGTTCCGAGTTCCAAATTCCGAGTTCCGAGTTCCAAATTCCGAGTTCCGAGTTCCAAGTTCCGAGTTCCAAGTTCCGAGTTCCAAGTTCCGAGTTCCAAATTCCGAGTTCCAAATTCCGAGTTCCAAATTCCAAATTCCGAGTTCCAAATTCCGAGTTCCAAATTCCGAGTTCCAAATTCCGAGTTCCAAATTCCGAGTTCCAAATTCCGAGTTCCAAATTCCGAGTTCCAAATTCCGAGTTCCAAATTCCGTGTTCCAAATTCCGTGTTCCAAATTCCGTGTTCCAAATTCCGTGTTCCAAATTCTGTGTTCCAAATTCCAAATTCCGTGTTCCGAGTTCCGTGTTCCAAATTCCGAGTTCCAAATTCCGAGATCCGTGTTCCGAGTTCCGTGTTCCGAGTTCCAAATTCCGTGTTCCAAATTCCGTGTTCCGAGTTCCGAGTTCCAAATTCCGAGTTCCAAATTCCGAGTTCCAAATTCCGAGTTCCAAATTCCGAGTTCCAAATTCCGTGTTCAAAGTTCCGTGTTCCAAGTTCCAAATTCCGTGTTCCGTGTTCCAAATTCCGAGTTCCAAATTCCGAGTTCCGAGTTCCAAATTCCGAGTTCCAAATTCCGAGTTCCAAATTCCGAGTTCTGTGTTCCGAGTTCTGTGTTCCGAGTTCCAAATTCCAAATTCCGAGTTCCGAGTTCCAAATTCCGAGTTCCAAATTCCGAGTTCCAAATTCCGAGTTCCAAATTCCGAGTTCTGTGTTCCGAGTTCTGTGTTCCGAGTTCCAAATTCCAAATTCCGAGTTCCGAGTTCCAAATTCCGAGTTCCAAATTCCGAGTTCCAAATTCCGAGTTCTGTGTTCCGAGTTCCAAATTCCGAGTTCCGAGTTCCGTGTTCCGAGTTCCAAATTCCGAGTTCCAAATTCCGAGTTCCAAATTCCGAGTTCCAAATTCCGAGTTCCGACTACCGAGTTCCGACTACCGAGTTCCAAATTCCGTGTTCCGAGTTCCGAGTTCCGTGTTACGAGTTCCGTGTTACGAGTTCCGTGTTACGAGTTCCGTGTTCCGAGTTCCAAATTCCGAGTTCCAAATTCCGAGTTCCGAGTTCCGAGTTCCAAATTCCGAGTTCCAAATTCCGAGTTCCAAATTCCGTGTTCCGAGTTCCAAATTCCGTGTTCCAAATTCCAAATTCCGTGTTCCGAGTTCCGTGTTCCAAATTCCGAGTTCCAAATTCCGAGATCCGTGTTCCGAGTTCCGTGTTCCGAGTTCCGTGTTCCGAGTTCCAAATTCCGAGTTCCAAATTCTGTGTTCCGAGTTCCGTGTTCCGAGTTCCGTGTTCCGAGTTCCGTGTTCCAAATTCCGTGTTCCAAATTCCGTGTTCCAAATTCCGTGTTCCAAATTCCGAGTTCCAAATTCCGTGTTCCAAATTCCAAATTCCGTGTTCCGAGTTCCGTGTTCCAAATTCCGAGTTCCGTGTTCCGAGTTCCGTGTTCCGTGTTCCGAGTTCCGTGTTCCGAGTTCCAAATTCCGAGTTCCGTGTTCCGAGTTCCAAATTCCGTGTTCCGTGTTCCAAATTCCATGTTCCAAGTTCCAAATTCCGTGTTCCAAATTCCATGTTCCAAATTCCGTGTTCCAAATTCCAAATTCTGTGTTCCGAGTTCCAAATTCCATGTTCCGAATTACGTGTTCCAAATTCCGTGTTCCAAATTCCATGTTCCGTGTTCCAAATTCCGTGTTCCGAGTTCCAAATTCCATGTTCCGAATTACGTGTTCCAAATTCCGTGTTCCAAATTCCATGTTCCGTGTTCCAAATTCCGTGTTCCGAGTTCCAAATTCCGTGTTCCAAATTCCGTATTCCGAGATCCGAGTTCCGTGTTCCGAGTTCCGTGTTCCGAGTTCCGAGTTCCGTGTTCCGAGTTCCGTGTTCCAAATTCCAAATTCCGTGTTCCAAATTCCAAATTCCGTGTTCCAAATTCCGTGTTCCAAATTCCGAGTTCCAAGTTCCAAATTCCATGTTCCGTGTTCCAAATTCCGTGTTCCAAATTCCGTGTTCCGAATTCCAAGTTCCAAATTCCATGTTCCGTGTTCCGAGTTCCGTGTTCCAAATTCCGTGTTCCAAATTCCAAATTCCGAGTTCCAAGTTCCAAATTCCATGTTCCGTGTTCCAAATTCCGTGTTCCGAGTTCCGTGTTCCAAATTCCGTGTTCCAAATTCCGTGTTCCAAATTCCAAATTCCGAGATCCGTGTTCCGTGTTCCGAGTTCCGAGTTCCGTGTTCCGAGTTCCGTGTTCCAAATTCCAAATTCCGTGTTCCAAATTCCAAATTCCGTGTTCCAAATTCCGTGTTCCAAATTCCGAGTTCCAAGTTCCAAATTCCATGTTCCGTGTTCCAAATTCCGTGTTCCAAATTCCGTGTTCCGAATTCCAAGTTCCAAATTCCATGTTCCGTGTTCCGAGTTCCGTGTTCCAAATTCCGTGTTCCAAATTCCAAATTCCGAGTTCCAAGTTCCAAATTCCATGTTCCGTGTTCCAAATTCCGTGTTCCGAGTTCCGTGTTCCAAATTCCGTGTTCCAAATTCCGTGTTCCAAATTCCAAATTCCGAGATCCGTGTTCCGAGTTCCAAATTCCGAGTTCCGTGTTCCGAGTTCCGTGTTCCGAGTTCCGTGTTCCGAGTTCCGTGTTCCGAGTTCCAAATTCCGAGTTCCAAATTCCGTGTTCCAAATTCCAAATTCCGTGTTCCGAGTTCCGTGTTCCGAGTTCCGTGTTCCGAGTTCCGTGTTCCAAATTCCGTGTTCCGTGTTCCAAATTCCGTGTTCCAAATTCCGTGTTCCAAATTCCGTGTTCCAAATTCCGTGTTCCGTGTTCCAAATTCCGTGTTCCAAATTCCGTGTTCCAAATTCCGTGTTCCAAATTCCGAGATCCGTGTTCCAAATTCCGTGTTCCGAGTTCCAAATTCCGAGTTCCAAATTCCGTGTTCCGAGTTCCGTGTTCCGAGTTCCGTGTTCCGAGTTCCAAATTCCGTGTTCCAAATTCCAAATTCCGTGTTCCAAATTCCGTGTTCCAAATTCCGAGTTCCAAGTTCCAAATTCCAAATTCCGTGTTCCAAATTCCGTGTTCCAAATTCCGAGTTCCAAGTTCCAAATTCCATGTTCCGTGTTCCAAATTCCGTGTTCCGAATTCCAAGTTCCAAATTCCATGTTCCGTGTTCCAAATTCCGTGTTCCGAGTTCCGTGTTCCAAATTCCGTGTTCCAAATTCCGTGTTCCAAATTCCAAATTCCAAGTTCCAAGTTCCAAATTCCATGTTCCGTGTTCCAAATTCCGTGTTCCGAGTTCCGTGTTCCAAATTCCGTGTTCCAAATTCCGTGTTCCAAATTCCGAGATCCGTGTTCCGAGTTCCGTGTTCCGAGTTCCGTGTTCCGAGTTCCGTGTTCCGAGTTCCGTGTTCCAAATTCCGAGTTCCAAATTCCGTGTTCCGAGTTCCAAATTCCGAGTTTCGTGTTCCGAGTTCCAAATTCCGTGTTCCGAATTCCAAATTCCGTGTTCCGAGTTCCGTGTTCCAAATTCCGTGTTCCGTGTTCCAAATTCCGTGTTCCAAATTCCGTGTTCCGTGTTCCGTGTTCCGTGTTCCGTGTTCCAAATTCCGTGTTCCAAATTCCGTGTTCCAAATTCCGTGTTCCGAGTTCCAAATTCCATGTTCCGAATTACGTGTTCCAAATTCTGTGTTCCGAGTTCCAAATTCCATGTTCCGAATTACGTGTTCCAAATTCCGTGTTCCAAATTCCATGTTCCGTGTTCCAAATTCCGTGTTCCGAGTTCCAAATTCCGAGTTCCGTGTTCCGAGTTCCAAATTCCGAGTTCCGTGTTCCGAGTTCCGTGTTCCGAGTTCCGTGTTCCGAGTTCCAAATTCCGAGTTCCGTGTTCCGAGTTCCAAATTTCGAGTTCCGTGTTCCGTGTTCCAAATTCCGTGTTCCAAATTCCGTGTTCCAAATTCCGTGTTCCAAATTCCGAGATCCGTGTTCCGAGTTCCAAGTTCCGAGTTCCGAGTTCCGTGTTCCGAGTTTCAAATTCCGTGTTCCGAGTTTCAAATTCCGTGTTCCAAATTCCAAATTCCGTGTTCCGAGTTCCGTGTTCCAAATTCTGTGTTCCAAATTCCGAGTTCCAAATTCTGTGTTCCAAATTCCGAGTTCCAAATTCCGAGTTCCAAATTCCGAGTTCCAAATTCCGAGTTCCAAATTCCGAGTTCCAAATTCCGAGTTCCGTGTTCCGAGTTCCGTGTTCCGAGTTCCGTGTTCCGAGTTCCGTGTTCCGAGATCCGTGTTCCGAGATCCGTGTTCCGAGATCCGTGTTCCGAGATCCGTGTTCCGAGATCCGTGTTCCGAGTTCCAAATTCCGAGATCCGTGTTCCGAGATCCGTGTTCCGAGTTCCAAATTCCGAGTTCCAAATTCCGAGTTCCAAATTCCGAGTTCCATGTTCCGTGTTCCAAATTCCGTGTTCCGAGTTCCAAATTCCGTGTTCCGAATTCCGAGTTCCAAATTCCATGTTCCGTGTTCCATGTTCCGTGTTCCAAATTCCGTGTTCCGTGTTCCAAATTCCGTGTTCCGAGTTCCAAATTCCGAGTTCCGAGTTCCAAATTCCGAGTTCCGAGTTCCAAATTCCGAGTTCCGAGTTCCGTGTTCCGAGTTCCAAATTCCGTGTTCCGAGTTCCAAATTCCGAGTTCCAAATTCCGTGTTCCGAGTTCCAAATTCAGTGTTCCAAATTCCGAGTTCCAAGTTCCAAATTCCATGTTCCATGTTCCAAATTCCGTGTTCCAAATTCCGAGTTCCAAATTCCAAATTCCGAGTTCCAAATTCCGTGTTCCGAGTTCCAAATTCCGAGTTCCAAATTCCGAGTTTCGTGTTCCGAGGTCCAAATTCCGAGTTCCGAGTTCCAAATTCCGTGTTCCGAGTTCCAAATTCCGAGTTCCAAATTCCGAGTTTCGTGTTCCGAGTTCCAAATTCCGTGTTCCGAGTTCCGAGTTCCAAATTCCGAGTTCCGAATTACGTGTTCCGAGTTCCAAATTCCGAGTTCCAAATTCCGAGTTCCGTGTTCCGAGTTCCGTGTTCCGAGTTCCAAATTTCGAGTTCCGTGTTCCGAGTTCCAAATTCCGTGTTCCGAGTTCCAAATTCCGAGTTCCGTGTTCCGTGTTCCAAATTCCGTGTTCCAAATTCCGTGTTCCAAATTCCGTGTTCCAAATTCTGAGATCCGTGTTCCGAGTTCCAAATTCCGAGTTCCGAGTTCCGTGTTCCAAATTCCGAGTTCCAAATTCCGAGTTCCAAATTCCGAGTTCCAAATTCCGAGTTCCAAATTCCGTGTTCCGAATTCCAAATTCCGAGTTCCAAATTCCGTGTTCCGAATTCCAAATTCCGAGTTCCAAGTTCCAAATTCCATGTTCCGTGTTCCAAATTCCATGTTCCGTGTTCCATGTTCCGTGTTCCAAATTCCGTGTTCCGTGTTCCAAATTCCGTGTTCCGTGTTCCAAATTCCGTGTTCCGAATTCCAAATTCCGAGTTCCAAGTTCCAAATTCCGTGTTCCAAATTCCGTGTTCCAAATTCCGTGTTCCAAATTCCGTGTTCCGAGTTCTGTGTTCCGTGTTCCAAATTCCGTGTTCCGAATTCCAAATTCCGAGTTCCAAGTTCCAAATTCCATGTTCCGTGTTCCAAATTCCGTGTTCCAAATTCCATGTTCCAAATTCCATGTTCCAAATTCCGTGTTCCAAATTCCGTGTTCCAAATTCCATGTTCCGTGTTCCAAATTCCGTGTTCCAAATTCCGTGTTCCAAATTCCGTGTTCCAAATTCCGTGTTCCAAATTCCGTGTTCCAAATTCCAAATTCCAAGTTCCAAATTCCATGTTCCGTGTTCCAAATTCCGTGTTCCAAATTCCGTGTTCCAAATTCCGTGTTCCAAATTCCGAGTTCCAAGTTCCAAATTCCATGTTCCGTGTTCCAAATTCCGTGTTCCAAATTCCGTGTTCCAAATTCCATGTTCCGTGTTCCAAATTCCGTGTTCCAAATTCCGTGTTCCAAATTCCGTGTTCCAAATTCCAAGTTCCAATTTCCATGTTCCGTGTTCCAAATTCCGTGTTCCAAATTCCGTGTTCCAAATTCCGTGTTCCAAATTCCGTGTTCCAAATTCCGTGTTCCAAATTCCATGTTCCGTGTTCCAAATTCCGTGTTCCAAATTCCGAGTTCCAAGTTCCAAATTCCATGTTCCGTGTTCCAAATTCCGTGTTCCAAATTCCGTGTTCCAAATTCTGTGTTCCAAATTCCGTGTTCCAAATTCCGTGTTCCGAGTTCCAAATTCCATGTTCCGTGTTCCGAGTTCCGTGTTCCAAATTCCGAGTTCCAAATTCCGAGTTCCAAATTCCGTGTTCCGAATTCCAAATTCCGAGATCCGTGTTCCGAGTTCCAAATTCCGTGTTCCGAGTTCCAAATTCCGAGTTCCAAATTCCGTGTTCCGAATTCCAAGTTCCAAATTCCATGTTCCGTGTTCCAAATTCCATGTTCCGTGTTCCAAATTCCGTGTTCCGTGTTCCAAATTCCGAGTTCCAAATTCCGAGTTCCAAATTCCGAGTTCCAAATTCCGAGTTCCAAATTCCGAGTTCCAAATTCCGAGTTCCAAATTCCGTGTTCCGAGTTCCAAATTCCGAGTTCCAAATTCCAAATTCTGTGTTCCGAGTTCCAAATTCCATGTTCCGTGTTCCAAATTCCGTGTTCCGAGTTCCAAATTCCGTGTTCCAAGTTCCAAATTCCGTGTTCCAAATTCCGTATTCCGAGATCCGTGTTCCGAGTTCCAAATTCCGAGTTCCGTGTTCCGAGTTCCAAATTCCGAGTTCCGTGTTCCGAGTTCCAAATTCTGTGTTCCGAGATCCGTGTTCCGAGTTCCAAATTCCGAGTTCCAAATTCCGTGTTCCAAATTCCGTGTTCCAAATTCCGAGATCCGTGTTCCGAGTTCCAAATTCCGTGTTCCGAGTTCCGTGTTCCGAGTTCCAAATTCCGAGTTCCAAATTCCGTGTTCCAAATTCCGTATTCCGAGATCCGAGTTCCAAATTCCGAGTTCCAAATTCCGAGTTCCGTGTTCCGAGTTCCAAATTCTGTGTTCCGAGATCCGTGTTCCGAGTTCCAAATTCCTTGTTCCGAGTTCCAAATTCCGAGTTCCGTGTTCCGAGTTCCGAGTTCCGTGTTCCGAGTTCCAAATTCCGTGTTCCAAA
This sequence comes from Leptobrachium leishanense, assembly GCA_009667805.1. Taxonomy (NCBI): domain Eukaryota; kingdom Metazoa; phylum Chordata; class Amphibia; order Anura; family Megophryidae; genus Leptobrachium; species Leptobrachium leishanense. The sequence goes on from CM019074.1 coordinate 15,991,607, forward strand.
TTCCGTGTTCCAAATTCCGAGATCCGTGTTCCGAGTTCCAAATTCCGTGTTCCGTGTTCCAAATTCCGAGATCTGTGTTCCGAGTTTCGTGTTCCGAGTTCCAAATTCCGAGTTCCAAATTCCGTGTTCCGAGTTCCGTGTTCCAAATTCCGTGTTCCGAGTTCCGTGTTCCAAATTCCGTGTTCCGTGTTCCAAATTCCGTGTTCCAAATTCCGTGTTCCAAATTCCGTGTTCCAAATTCCGTGTTCCAAATTCCAAATTCCGAGTTCCAAGTTCCAAATTCCATGTTCCGAATTCTGTGTTCCGAATTCCGAGTTCCAAATTCCATGTTCCAAATTCCATGTTCCAAATTCCATGTTCCAAATTCCGTGTTCCAAATTCCGTGTTCCGTGTTCCGAGTTCCAAATTCCATGTTCCAAATTCTGTGTTCCGAATTCCAAGTTCCGAGTTCCAAGTTCCTAGTTCCAAGTTCCGAGTTCCAAATTCCGAGTTCCAAATTCCGAGTTCCAAATTCCGAGTTCCAAATTCCGAGTTCCAAATTCCGAGTTCCAAATTCCGAGTTCCAAATTCCGAGTTCCAAATTCCGAGTTCCAAATTCCGAGTTCCAAATTCCGTGTTCCAAATTCCGTGTTCCGAGTTCCAAATTCCATGTTCCAAATTCCATGTTCCGTGTTCCAAATTCCGTGTTCCGAGTTCCAAATTCCGTGTTCCAAATTCCGTATTCCGAGTTCCAAATTCCGAGTTCCAAATTCCGAGTTCCAAATTCCGAGTTCCAAATTCCGAGTTCCAAATTCCGAGTTCCAAATTCCGAGTTCCAAATTCCGTGTTCCGAGATCCGTGTTCCGAGTTCCGTGTTCCGAGTTCCGTGTTCCGAGTTCCGTGTTCCGAGTTCCAAATTCCGTGTTCCAAATTCCGAGATCCGTGTTCCGAGTTCCAAATTCCGTGTTCCGAGTTCCAAATTCCGTGTTCCGAGATCCGTGTTCCGAGTTCCGTGTTCCGAGTTCCGTGTTCCGAGTTCCAAATTCCGTGTTCCAATTCCGCGTTCCAAATTCCGAGATCCGTGTTCCGAGTTCCAAATTCCGTGTTCCGTGTTCCAAATTCCGAGTTCCAAATTCTGTGTTCCGAGATCCGTGTTCCGAGTTCCAAATTCCGTGTTCCGAGTTCCAAATTCCGTGTTCCGTGTTCCAAATTCCGTGTTCCAAATTCCAAATTCCGAATTCCAAATTCCGAGTTCCAAGTTCCAAATTCCATGTTCCGAATTCTGTGTTCCAAATTCCGTGTTCCGTGTTCCGAATTCCGAGTTCCAAATTCCATGTTCCAAATTCCGTGTTCCAAATTCCGTGTTCCGTGTTCCGAGTTCCAAATTCCATGTTCCAAATTCCGTGTTCCAAATTCCGTGTTCCGTGTTCCGAGTTCCAAATTCTATGTTCCAAATTCCGTGTTCCAAATTCCGTGTTCCGTGTTCCGAGTTCCAAGTTCCGAGTTCCAAGTTCCGAGTTCCAAATTCCATGTTCCGTGTTCCGTGTTCCAAATTCCGTGTTCCGTGTTCCAAATTCCGTGTTCCGAGTTCCAAATTCCGAGTTCCAAATTCCGAGTTCCAAATTCCGAGTTCCAAATTCCGAGTTCCAAATTCCGAGTTCCATGCTCCGAGTTCCAAATTCCATTTTCCGAGTTCCAAATTCCATGTTCCGTGTTCCGATTTCCAAATTCCGTGTTCCAAATTCCGTGTTCCAAATTCCAAATTCTGTGTTCCGAGTTCCAAATTCCATGTCCAAATTACGTGTTCCAAATTCTGTGTTCCAAATTCTGTGTTCCAAATTCCGTGTTCCAAATTCCGTGTTCCAAATTCCATGTTCCAAATTCCGTGTTCCAAATTCCATGTTCCGTGTTCCGAGTTCCAAATTCTATGTTCCGAGTTCCATGTTCCGTGTTCCGATTTCCAAATTCCGTGTTCCAAATTCCGTGTTCCGAATTCCAAGTTCCGAGTTCCAAGTTCCGAGTTCCAAGTTCCGAGTTCCAAATTCCATGTTCCAAATTCCGTGTTCCAAATTCCATGTTCCGTGTTCCGAGTTCCAAATTCTGTGTTCCGAGTTCCAAATTCCATGTTCCGTGTTCCGATTTCCAAATTCCGTGTTCCAAATTCCAAATTCTGTGTTCCGAGTTCCAAATTCCATGTCCGAATTACGTGTTCCAAATTCCGTGTTCCAAATTCCATGTTCCGTGTTCCAAATTCCGTGTTCCGAGTTCCAAATTCCGTGTTCCGTGTTCCGAATTCCGTGTTCCGAGTTCCAAATTCCATGTTCCAAATTCCGTGTTCCAAATTCTGTGTTCCAAATTCTGTGTTCCAAGTTCCGAGTTCCAAGTTCCGAGTTCCAAGTTCCGAGTTCCAAGTTCCGAGTTCCAAGTTCCGAGTTCCAAGTTCCGAGTTCCAAATTCCATGTTCCAAATTCTGTGTTCCAAATTCCATGTTCCGTGTTCCAAATTCCATGTTCCGTGTTCCAAATTCCGTGTTCCGGGTTCCAAATTCCGTGTTCCGGTTTCCGAATTCCGAGTTCCATGTTCCGAAGTCCGAGTTTCAAATTCCGTGTTCCGAAGGCCTTGGGATCTGGGCCGTGGGGTCTGGGCCCTGGGTCTGGGCCTTGGGGTCTGTGCCTTGGGGTCTGTGCCTTGGGGTCTGGGCCTTGGGGTCTTTGCCCTGGGTCTGGGTCTTGGGGTCTGGGCCCTGGGTCTGGGTCTTAGGGTCTGGGCCTTGGGGGTCTGGGCCCTGGGTCTGGGCCTTGCGGTCTGGGCCCTGGGTCTGGGCTCAGGTCTGGGCCTTGGGGTCTGGGCCCTGGGTCTGAGCCTTGGGGTCTGGCCCTGGGTCTGAGCCTTGGGGTCTGGACCCTGGGTCTGGGGTCAGGTCTGGGTCTTGGGGCCTTGGGTCTGGGCCCAGGGGTCTGGACCCTGGGGTCTGGGCTCTGGGGTCAGGTCTGGGCCTTGGGGTCTGGGCCCAGGCAGCATGGGGCGTAATGCCCTGATGGCGGCCCTGATCAGTACTATATCGACCTAGTGATACTGTAGTTTTATCTTGAGGCTTTTTTTGACTTATGTATGGGAACATGTACACCACTGCTTTTAGTGCAACGCCTGAGTAAATGTTCCATTTTATTTTTTCAGACATATATCCTTGAATTATTTTGTATTCAGCTTCCCGGGCTGTCGTGTTACGTGAGCACATGCACATCATTGCTTCTAGTGCAATGCCTGAAATAAAAGTTACGTTTTATTTTTCCAGCCATATATCATTGAATTATTTCACATTAGCATCTCCCATACAAAGTATCGGAGACGTTCACGTACAGTAACCTGGCGCTACATCCAACACGCAAGCTGAGCTTGCATCTCAGAAGGAATAGAATGAGTTAAAAATATGCACAACGCTCGAGCTGTTATACTGTATGACTCAAGTGCTGTGCTTAACGTTCAGGCTGGGATCAGACCCAAGGTGTTGTTAATCTATTTTGAATATATTGTTAAGGTGTGCTCTGAATGTTCTATATTTTACATCATGATTTGTTATTGTGGGCCCCAGATTATTCGTGCATTGCTTTGCCCATTTTTGTAAATTTTGAAGTTTTTTCAATTCGGTTACAGTTTTCATCAACATTTTTAGTGGGATGTAGGTATATTTTATAGTCATTATATTGACCGGTTGTTAATGTACATTTTTTGTTCTTTGTAAAAACTCCTACTATATCTCAAGTTGATGCTGTTAAGCACATTGTGCAATTACAGTATAAGAGGTTTGTTACTACGGAAATGCTCTGCACAAAACTGCAATAAAAAAATATATTTTATAAGCAAAAAAAATGAATAGTTTTGTATGATAAACAATTCTCCTGCAATCAATACACAATGGATTTTTTTTAATATTCTCCTCTGCCCTAAATAAAAATATGTCCTGTTTTAAGTAATAAAAAAAAGTTAAAAAACATATACAGGGTTATTCAAAGCGATCCGAATGGCTGCCGAAAGGTAACCGAACGCTGAAAATCAGTGTTCGGTTACCTTTCTTGGCCATTCGGATATCCAGAGAGCAGGCAATTCGTCAAATCTTGGCGAATTGCCTGCACATACGGTGCCTAATCAAGGGCAAACAGCGTTTCACTTTTCAAACATTCAAGCGTACGGTTTTTCTAATTTATTTACTGCATTTGTCTGCGGTGTCGGCTTTTTCCAGCGGCTGCGCTGCATGTGATCAGCTCCTGTTTGGGTTTTTCTGGCGTTTTCGGCTGGTTAATCCAGATGTTTTTGCGGGTTTTGGTGTGCATTTGCCCTCGTTTTGCGGTGAGTCTTCGGCAGGTTTGCGGCGACCTTTCCCTGCAATTCGGGGACCCTGTGGTGCTTGCTGAATACACCGCAGGGTTGCCGAAATGGGATCGCCAAATCGAACCGAATTGAAGAGAACGAAAAGTCACCGAACGTGCAGTGGCTTTTCGATTCTCTTTGAATAACCCTGATAGAGTACATAGAATTTAATAAATGCAATACCTATATTTCTATCATTGAGAATTAAATGTAATCTAAAGGGTGACCTTATCTCCCATAAAACTGAAGAGCGAGGCTGTTGAGGGGAAGATCTCCATGCCAGTGCATTGCCAGTGTGATCGCGGGATGATGAGGTTAATTCATGTGGTGGACGACCAGTAGCTGACCTGGAGCTCAGGAGATCACTAGCACATTTTGGATGTATGGTCCACCAAAGCTAGTGCTTTTCTGATTCTGGACTAACTTCCCAAACACAAACAGGTGCTTGTAAATCCAAATGAAAAGGCAAGTGTCTGTTCATGATTTCATGATGGCCTTGTACAACCTTTCTTGTTTGAAACATTTTTATTGTTTAGTATGATAATACTGAATAGAATGTTAAAGAGAAGTCTTCTCTGTGCTGGATACGTTTGGGGTACACTGACATTGTTGCACTTGAACTCCAACTCGCACATGGCTAATGCTATTTGTGGAAGCCTGCCCAAGCATTACACACTCCTATAGTGATGCCGACTCACCAGCTCCTTCGCTAGCTGGTCCGTAGTCCCTGCTTGGCTCACCGAGAGCAGGAGAACCACTTGTAAAAAAAAAAGGCAATTCCTGCTCTCAGCTACTTAGCTGTTGGCTGAAACATAAGAAAGCTGGTGTGCCAAGGTTTGAATTAAAAGTGGGTGGGCTGCACATTTATTAGGGATGCAAACAAGCTCTGTATTAGCCAGCACAGGCTAAAGGGAGAATTGCAATCCCTATCAGATGAGCTAAGGTGAAAACCTGACAAACCTGAACTCAACCTAATAAATAAAGTAGAACACAAACGCCTAATGTTTCAATTATACAATGTGGCGAATCCTTAAAACTGTTTAATGTAGCTATATATCCCAATAATTAAAATACATATTTTATTTATAAAGTCTTTTACCAGGAAGGATACATTGAGATTTCTCTCATTTCCAAGTATGTCCCGGGTTCAAGAACATTAAATTGTTACAGTAGGTACAGAAATACAAAGTAATAAATGCAAGATACAAAACACAAATATACAGATTAACACACAAAGTAAGGAACAAGGAATGTAGGAAATCTACTCACTATGTTTCATGTTTACAGGTGCATTCTGTATCGAGGTATAGTACAGTTACATTTACAGTTAAAAGTATTTATAAAGCGCCAGTAAATTCCTTGGCGCTGTGCAATGGGAGAACCCCATAACTCCTTTTTGACCTCTTAACAACAGGCAGGTGTCGCCCGTCTGGGGTGGCTTAACGCCAGTGAGACGTACAGGTATGCCTTGCCGACAGGTGCGTCACGGGTCATTGGCTGCAGGGGAACGGCCTGAGTTTAGGCTGTCCCCCTGCAGCCAATGATGTACTGTGCACGCGGGCTGTGGGAAGGGACCGAGGCGGCCCATTGAAGACAGCGGGCATACCTTTTATGCCCTGTATTCTACTTCCCTAAGCAAAGCTGTGAGGCGTGGGTGCTTTAGACTAGCTACGTTTGTATTTGACCGGTACTCACACGATGAAGTTCAGCAGATAGCTTCAACTCAGCAAAACTGACACGTAGAAAGATGAATCCAGTTGAAGACTTTAATGATCAGACTGACAATCTTGAATAGTGTACAGCAATGCAGGTAAAAAGACGTTAGATTTGTCCAGCAGTGAGCACAGAATGGCTGTTATGTGACCAGGAAGTAACTAACAAAAAGACACTGAGCAGAGGAAAACTAACTGGATGCAGAAAGCTAAGGATGCCCATCAGATACAAAATAGCTATGAAATCAATAGCATGTAATTAGCAAAGGTAAATTCAACGCAAAACAGAAAAAATATACAATAAATCATGGGGCATGACACCCTGCATCTTCAAAGCCCTCCCACCGCCAGTATAACATAGCACATCCTGGGACGGCAAGGGGTTAATAGAGATCTATTAAGTGACTTTAGACTGGGGAAGATTTGTATGTGTATGTATATATACCTTTTCGATGTATGATTGGGTTCAGTAAAATGTATTTTGAATGTTGTGTGTATTGGTCTCAGTAGCACCGTTATGAGTTATGCATGTTCAGGTTCAGAGCAATCCTTTGTTGTGTGGGTTGTAATGGACGCATGACCACCTCCCGAGTATGCACCCCACCCTGTCACATGGTTTACAGGTTCTCCATCACAGGGTTTATCTAAACATTGCACACTGCAGATATCTCGGGTTGTTGTACATACCCAGTCACGGAATTAATCTCATAAAACCAGGCATTAGGTTTGCTTTGGTAGGATCTGCTGCATGGAGTACACTGACGTTGTGGCATCTTTTTGCAGTGTGTGGTCAGATCTTGTAACTGAACCCCTATATATATGAAACCTAAGTCAGGTGCTTTTAACCTTTTTAGATGCATGTTTGGATTGAGTGCACTGAATTCTGGATGTTATATGTATATATTTATATACGCAAATGCCAAAAATAAGAATAAATATGTAGCATGCCAAATCCCAATCCTCAAAAGAGATACGTTTTTAGCATCTATCATAGAACATTATTCCACATAGGCTATATTATTCATTCGCTTGTTTTTTTTCTACTTTACATGGAATTTGCTTTGTGCACTCTGGTTGTCTTCATTTTGAATGACACTTGGAGAAGAGTGTGTAGAGGCGTCAGGCCAAAAGATTATTGTGATTATCGGGAAGGGGGAGTTGGTAGAAAGCATGACCGAACTGTACAGCAAGGCGCTGAATGTCTTATTGTACGTTTACTAAGTTTATCTATTGTACATTAGAGTGTTTTCAGAGGTTTTGTATTTCCTTTTCAATTCATTACCCATAGGGTAAGAAACCGAGTTGAGAAAGAATTCTCCAAATATATTTTCAAATATGCTATTGTCAGGGGTCTAGACCTAAAAAATAAATGCAGGAACTCTGAAAGATTCCTACTCCTCAATTAACCATTGACATGTTGCACTTGGCCCACCACTCCACATGCAAATTTGATATCAATGTTTAAGCAAAAGGTAGGCTGGGTTTTACAAACTCTTTATTATTATTATTATTAGTAGTAGTAGTAGTAGTAGTAGTAGAGAAAATGTGATATATTTCTGATGTCTTAAAAAACAATATATTGTGAACGTAATAAAAAGTTCTTTGGGGGTGTGCCAAAAGGGAACTCTGTTCCCTTTGAGAAAAAAGTAAGGGGACCGTGTTCCAGCATGTTCCCCCTCAACTTGACCCCTGGATATTGAGTAGGCTCTAATCTCTCTTTTGTTTAGTTTTTTTGTTTAGGACTGTACATATATTTACAGTTTAGTTTATCATGAAAAGTGAACCTCCTTTTTTTTTTTTTCCAAATCCTGGATTATATAGATATTGTATGATAATAAAGTGTTTTCTCATAACGAAGTACAGTGTAAATTTGCCTTAGTACTGATGCGCGTGGAACCTAGGGATTTCCAGAGCAGCCTTTTCGTGCTGGAGTCTTTCAAGATTTGAGATTGAATGATGAGTCCTCATCTGATACAGGGCCCTCCTACTTCCTCAGCATCCAATACTGGTGGTGTAGGATTGGGCACAGTTTACCCGCCGACAATGCCTCTCACACTGTTAGCTACCTCCCAACTAAGCAGCTGTACTGTGCCGTGCCCTGGACCTGGGTCTCCATGTATGCTGCTTGGTGCCAGTAGAATAAAGGGGTAGGTACTTGGGTCTCTGATCGGCATGATAAAGACTATCTAAAAGGAACAGAGGTAAAGCGCCCACTGGAATAGTGAATAACCACGTTCGCTAAACGATGTACACGGAGGTTCCTCTAAAAACCCAAACAACATACACATAAAAGTAAAAAACGTAGCGCCAGTATATTGGTAAATGCGAATAAACACCATACATGTCCTTCAACATTCCTTCTCTTCTCTTCTAGAATTAGCCCCTTGTAGATGTTGATGTTTGTTCAGCGATACTACAAGAGAAGACAAAGCCCAAATTGTGCAGTATGTCATTTCGATGATATATAAAAAAAATTCGGGTATAAAACTCACATTCTTCTGAGCATGAATCCGGCTCTAGGATGAAATTCTTTATGGGTCTTAGATACAGTCAGGTCCAGAAATATTGGGACATCAACACAATTCTAACATCTTTGGCTCTATACGCCACCACAATGGAGTTGGAATGAAACAAACACACTGTGCTTTAACTGCAGACTGTCAGCTTTAATTTGAGGGTATGTACATCCAACTCAGGTGAACGGTGTAGGACTTACAGCAGTTTGCAGATGTGCCTCCCACTTGTTAAGGGACCAAAGGTAATGGGACAATTGGCTTCTCAGCTGTTCCATGGCCAGGTGTGTGATATTCCCTCATTACCCCAATTACAATGTGCAGATAAAAAGCCCAGAGTTCAAGTGTGCTATTTGCATTTGGAATCTGTTGCTGTCAATTCTCAAGATGAGATCCAAAGAGCTGTCACTATCAGTGAAGCAAACCATCATTAGGCTGAAGAAACAAAACAAACCTATCAGAGAGATAGCAAGAACATTAGGTGTGGCCAAAAGAACTGTTTGGAACATTCTCAAAAAGAAGAAATGCACTGGTGAGCTCAGCAACACCAACAGACCCGGGAGACCACGGAAAACAACTGTGGTGGATGACCGAAGAATTCTTTCCCTGGTGAAGTAAACACCCTTCACAACAGTTGGCCAGATCAAGAACACTCTCCAGGTGGTAGGTGTATGTGTGTCAAAGTCAACAATCAAGAGAAGCCTTCAGAGCGAATACAGAGGGTTCACCACAAGATGTAAACCATTGGTGAGCCTCAAAAACAGGAAGGCCAGATTACAGTTTGCCAAACAACACCTAACAAAGCCTTCACAGTTCTGGAACAAGATCCTATGGACAGATGAGACCAAGATCAACTTGTACCAGAGTGATGGGAAGAGAAGAGTATGGAGAAGGAAAGAAACTGCTCATGATCCTAAGCATGCCACCTCATCAGTGAAGCACGGTGGTGGTAGTGTCATGGCGTGGGCATGTATGGCTGCCAATGGAACTGGTTCTCTTGTATTTATTGATGATGTGACTGCTGACAAAAGCAGCAGGATGAATTGTGAAGTGTTTCGGGCAATATTATCTGCTCACATTCAGCCAAATGCTGCAGAACTCATTGGACGGCGCTTCACAGTGCAGATGGACAATCCTCAAAGCATACTGCAAAAGCAACCAAAGAGTTTTTGAAGGGACAGAAGTGGAATGTTATGCAATGGCCAAGTCAATCACCTGACCTGAATCCCATTGAGCATGCATTTCACTTGCCGAAGACAAAACTGAAGGGAAAATGCCCCAAGAACAAGCCGGAACAGAAGACCGTTGCGGTAGAGGCCTGGCAGAGCATCTCCAGGGATGAAACCCAGCGTCTGGTGATGTCTATGCGTTCCAGACTTCAGGCTGTGATTGACTGCAAAGGATTTGCAACCAAGTATTAAGAAGGGAAAGTTTGATTTATGATTGTTATTCTGTCCCATTACTTTTGGTCCCTTAACAAGTGGGAGGCACATCTGCAAACTGCTGTAAGTCCTACACCGTTCACCTGAGTTGGATGTACATACCCTCAAATTAAAGCTGACAGTCTGCAGTTAAAGCACATTGTGTTTGTTTCATTCCAACTCCATTGTGGTGGTGTATAGAGCCAAAGATGTTAGAATTGTGTCGATGTCCCAATATTTCTGGACCTGACTGTATATTCAGGCGCCCAGTCACCCCTAGATGAACAGTTATCCTCAGCTAGCTTCCCACATAATTGAACCCCAATTGGCTCCCAGGAAAGCGCACAGGAATTATAAGGTAATTCCCAAAACCTTCTTGAATCAAAATGGCAGGAAGCAGCAGTACTTAAAACCATTTAATATACACAAATAATTAATACATAGCTACCAGAACGAGTTTCGCCCCAAAGGCTTCTTCAGCTGGTATGGTATCGTCCAAAAATCTCTAGCTCGGCTCCCAATAGCGATCCGTGAGATCGGATATCCATAGTGGATGCCTTAGTCATTTCCCTGACAGAATCTACCCTGACTTCACATTAACATCTGGAAAGTGTTTGAAAATGCATTATGTTTGATGTTTGTTCAAAATAGTGCTGTAACAGACATCATAGGACTTTTGGTTTGAGTGAATGCTTTTTTGGGCGTTCAATATTTTTGTCATTTGTCTATTCTTTATCAGAATTGGTATCAGCTGGATAGTAAGTGGTTACGTCACTGCTCTACAACTGTGGAAAAGCAGGTTCAAATTCCGGTCTCCAACCCCAGGTCCTACAATTCTACCACGTTGTCCTTGTTATGTGTTGTTGATATGTATTATACCCTCGTACAGCGCTGCGGAATCTAAAATAACTCCTGACCTTCCACATGGAAGCCCAAAACCTCAACCTTTACTAAATCGCTGTAGAATATGTTGCTACAATACATATAAACAAATAATAACAATAGATGGTTTCCACAAATAGGACAAATAAGACCGTCACACTTTCCATTAATCAGCACCTCCTAGCATGTGTTATTGTTTTTCCCAGAAATCGGCATACAGATCCATTTGAATTGAATCACTAAATCCAATATTTCCATTGATATGTGTATCTGTGAGAGGTGATATGCGATTCCATTTTTTTTACTGGGAATCAAAATGCCAATAAACCCACATTTGAAACTCCCAAGTAGAAAAATGGCCGAAAATTTGGCTGAATTCGAACGAGCCCATAGTTTGAAGAAATATCTGAAAATCTGAAGGTGTTGTTGAAACAGCAATGACCTCCGAGTCACCTCTATAATTAGATGGTCATCTAAGACCCCGCTCAATTTGGGGCATCATATCAATGATGGAAATAATGAGAATTTCCAGTATATTGCTATACCACACAAGCACGCCCTACATTCATATATACCCCTTTACAACGAATGCTGCACAAGCTTTCTTACTTGAAATTTATTGGGGTGGTTTGAACAGTTTTTTGCATAACAAGAAGGGACTCCTATTTGAGATTTGGCCTGAGGCCTCTCTAACTTCAGAGCTGCCTCTGTTGGGCCATATTCCTAGGAAGCGTTTCTAAATCATTAACCAATAAAACATGTTCCCCTTGAAGCACAATTTTAGACAACCCTGTAAACTGCAGCTTGTCATTGAAGCTTTGGTAATAATTGACAGAGAGCAGAAACTTTATTTACAGTGATCACAAATATAAGCAGTAAGAGGGAAGAACATGTTCACAAGAAAAGCTACTGAAATCCACAACCCATTGCAGTACGTACTACCAGTGTTTTTTAGCCTGCGTGACATACAGGGTTATTCAAAGAGAGCTGAATTGGCCCCGAAATTGCACCAAACGTTGTAGTACCGGCTGAGTGGAGTAGAGGTAACATAACTGCTCCTATAACCGTGCAGAATGTGGAGACACGGGTTCGAATCCCAGCATGAGCACCTCTCCAGTAAGTGTCCTTGGGCAAGACACCTAACGGTACACACTCGCCACCCAGGATATACTTGAAAAACAAGAGAAATCTCAATCTATCCTTCCTGGTAAAATACTTTCTCAAAAAAAAAGAAATTTGTGACCATTCGGCTATTTAAAAAGCTGGCGATTCGCCAAATATTGGCAATATATGGTGATCTTTGGCAGTATTGAAATCCCCATTGATAAGTAATGGTTAATCTATTCAGAGACACCGAACAGCACTGAAATGTCAATGAAATGCCCTGATTTTCAGTTGTTTCGTTCGACAGGTTTACTCAGGCGAATCCCATAGGTTTCAATGTTACAAAAATTCCTCGTTTTGATTAAATATTTATTCAACCGTTTATTCTTTCATTTGTAGCAAAAAGTCTCTTTATTTATTGTCCAAGATTTTTTTTAGGCATTTTTTGGGATTTTGAATAGCCGAATGGCCATGAAAAGGCACCGTACTGGGAAATTCAATTTCGGGGCAAATTTGGTGCTCTCTGAATAACCCTGTAAACTTTTTAGGACTTGAATTGACAGTTTAGTGAATAGACAAACTGCCCCAAAATTGCACTGTTCGGTGTAATTCGGTGGCAAGTTCGCCCCTTACTGAATAACCCCTTGTGTTTTATCCAATACAAATGATGCTTTTAAAAAAGAAGCTATGAGCGCTTTGGTGGGAAAATATGATCTAAATGGATAGAAGAATTAAAATTTTTCTTATTGATCCACGGAGGAATCTGAGGACCATTATGGAATCGAGAAGGATTTTTTGCCCTTTAGGAAAAGTTGGAAAGTTGAACTTAGTGGACATTGTCCCTTTTCTTCTACTTGCCTTACTATCAGGGTTATTCAAAGAGAATCGAAAAGTCACCGCACGTTCGGTGACTTTTAGTTCTCTTCAATTCGGTGCGATTTGGCGATCCCATTTCGGCGACCCTGCGGTGTATTCAGCAAGCACCACAGGGCCGTCATAATGCAGGGAAAAGTCGCCGCAAACCCGCCGAAAACTCACCGCAAAGGCACACTGAAACCCGCAAAAACATCTGGATCAAGCCCGCCGGAAAAAGCCATGCAGGAGCCAATCACACGCAGAGCAGCCGCCGGAAAAAGCCGGCACCGCAGACAAATGGAGTGAGAGAAAAAAAAACAGTACGCTTGAATGTTTTAAAAGTGAAACGCTGTTTGCAAAGAAACTACAGAACGAAAATGTCTGAAAGTTACATATAAAATCCAATGAATGATAATAAAAAGGGCTGTTACAGAAAAAAGAAAAAACTTTAACAAAAAACGGAAAAAGATTTCTGCAAAAAAAATCCCAAAAAATGCCTAAAAGATCCTAAAGAATCTCGGACTAAAGAGACCCTTTACTGCAGAATATTATAATCAACGGTTTATTAGATATTGAATTAAAACAGGAATATTTTTAACATTGAAGCCTATGGGATCTGCCTGAATAAACCTGTCGAATGAAGCCACCGAATGGCAGGGCATTTCGGGAACCTTTCACTGCTGGTTTTTGTTCTCTGAATAGCCGAAGCATTGCTTCTCTATGGGGATTTAACTGTCCTCGAACAGGCACCGTATGTGCAGGCAATTCGCCAACATTTGGCGAACTGCCTGCTCTCTGGATAGCCGAATGGCCAGGAAAGGTAACTGTACGCTGAATTTCAGCGTTCGGTTACCTTTCGCCAGCAATTCGGAGCTCTTTGAATAACCCTGTATGTTACCATCATGCACATTAATCTTATATTCTGTTTTTTTTTGTCGTAAATTCCATTTCGACTCCGAAGCCACAAGTCACATACACTGTATCCTCCATCCTCAGCTCTACAATGACATTTTCACGATGGAATCAAAGTGCTGATACTATAAATCCTATCAAGTTCAGTCTGCTTAAAACTTTCCCCGGGCATTTTTAGAAGAGCCGAGAAGCGGTATCGTTCTAACAATTTTCACTGAATCTCCGCTTTTTGGGTTAGAAGGCGTGCAGAAGGGTTTACCTAAAATTTTCTCTTGAAGGGGTTAAAAAAAAAAAATTAGACAAAGTTTTCAGAGATATGGCTACGCCTTTGCTCCTGTTCAAGACCGGTGGCGTTCTGGAGAAACCTGTTCAGCATCTCCTAACGAGAGAGACGCGTACACGTCTTCTCAGTTGAGATCTGATGACAGCCAAGCACTTAGAAACCTAATCTGGAGGGATTCGAACATGGATAAAAGTGGTACAAGGGAAATCCTAGACACCATCACTGTCACCATGCATCACAACTGATTTACAACTTGCCAAGTGTCATCTCCACAGCTAGACTCCAACAGGGTTAATGAGAGGTCTTCATAACACCCATGGTAAGGGGGGGGGGTGGTGTAATTAGTGGCTGCCAAGAAGCATTAATTTTCTTTTAATTAAAGTAAACATGGAGGCACTGACACTACAGGAGTGAAGCTAGCCGGGTACCAACCCCAGCCTGTATTTACGCCTTCAATAAGTCTACGCATCCGACAATTCACAGGGTTTTGGAAGAGAAGTTATATTTGATGCACAAAAATGGTAAACGACGAACAGGGCACCTCAACCTCAGACAGGTGACATCATGTGGGGATTACAGGGTTTGCACTGGCCCATGTTTTTACTTCTTGCTTTAATACACACTTTTGAGAGTGTCAAAGTACCATTCGAGGAGACGGCACACAGATTATTATATGTTTTGTTAGTGCCTTGGGGCGGGAAAGAGAAAAACATCAGGTTAATGAACCCTCAATTTGTAAAGATGCACAGAAAAGACAAATAGCTTTTCGAGACGAGGGAGGTGCATGTATGAGAATTAAATGAAAATGTTAGTTTAGAGGGGTTTTTGTTTTCCTTTTTTTTTTTTTTTTTTAATTGAAGGAGTGCAAAGTTTAATTTTAAGAGCCCAATCGCAAGGAGGGATGGTCTTACTGGAGATGTTTTACGTGCCATAAATCCTGGATCATGATCATGCATTAAATTAATTTTAAAGGTGAAAATATGGGGTTGGTGCTGCTCTGCTACTGTTTGCTGAGGATATCTTGCCCCCAGTAAGCGGTACCCTACCACTTAGCATTGGAGGTACAGAAACCTAATGGGGTCTGGGTAAAAGCCGGATCAATGCTCTTTTCATCACAAAACGCCGGATCCTGCCGGATCCATGCATTGTTTTGAGAAATCACATTGGATCTTTGCATTTTTCAAAAAACACGATATTCTCCTTTTAGGATCCACAACTTTTTTTCCCAAAAAAATGCTGCAATCTAGTGGATCCGTGCACTTTTTCCTTAAAAAAAAAAAACGCCAGATCCTGCCGGATACATGCATTTTTTTGAGAAATCACATCGGATCTTTGCATTTTTCAAAGGATAAAGGATAATATTGTTTTTTATTGAAAAATGCAAAGATCCGAAGTGATTTCTCAAAAAAATGCATGGATCCGGCAGAATCCGGTGTTTTTTAAGGAAAAAGTGCATGGATCCACTAGATTCCAGCAGTTTTTTAGGAAAAAAGTGGTGGATCCTAAAGGAGAATATCGTGTTTTATTGAAAAATGCAAAGATCCGATTTGATTTCTCAAAAAAATGCATGGATCCGGCATTTTGTGACGAAAAGAGCATTGATTCGGCTTTTTACCCAGACCCAACCTAATGATCACAGTAATAATTCCGTCTCTTCAGGGCAAAGTTCTGCACAGTTTCTATTTGGTCCCTTTCTCAAACTATATAACAGAGTCTGTCAGCTTTGGTCTTTTTCATTGTCTTTTGGCATTTCCAATCCAGGACTTAATTCCTAGGACAGCTGGGATTGCAGGTTCAGTTTTATACCCAAAATTAGTTTGTGGGGCTGTGACGCATTGTACTGCCTTCACCTCTCTATCTGCCCAGAACAAGCCGGCTTTGGTTTCAGAGACGAGAACCTCTGGAGCAGCAAAATCGTGAGAGTGCTAAAGCAAAATGGAGATATGAAAGATGGGTCAGAGGCCCCAACACATCTTGAGATCCAGTTTTATCATCTTGAAGAGGTCAGGGGCGTGAGGGGATACCCAAGGATTCAGGTGTCAAATAGCAGTCTCCCAGAGAGCAGAAGGCGAGGGAGGACCTAATGAAGGGTACCTGCAGGTGGAGAAGGAAGCTCCAGTGGTACCCGATTCAAGGGTGTCTGAGTAATCCATAAGGTTCTCCAGCAGGTAATTGGGCAGACTAGATGGGCCGAAAGGTTCTTATCTGCTGACATTTTCTATGTTTCTATGGACAGGACCAGATCACTATAGAAGTGCGATGTGACTCTGTTAAGCATTGGCATGGAGTTACTAATTGACCTCAAAATAGCTATCTTGGTGGTAAAATAATAGCACTTGTGGATCACATCCCTTTTGGAGTCATCCCAATGTGGTGCAGTTGAATAATAGCTAGTGATGGATGGTAGGGCTTTTAACGTATTGTGGAGGAAGTCCTCCAGGTCTTTAATGGACTCTGGGAATCATAGACCTGTTCATTTAACCCTCTCTTCTAGGCTGCATATTTCTGCACATGTTTCGGCCCGGTGAGATTCAACCACATCTGCTCTCTATTTTGGGGGGTGTGGACCCCTAAAGCACAGGTGACCTTGCAGAGGCCATCCAAGCATGCCCAAAGAAGATCGTCATCCTGGATTTAATGCAGAGTGAACAAGGAAGGTTTATTGAAAAGCCAGCACCTTATATATGATACAAAATATTTATTACCCTTGCAGGGGGTCAATAACATACAACAGAGCCAGACGGCCCCTGGCCCTGCAGTGTCTGGGCTGATTCACCCCCTCCCTGAGCAGGTGCCAACAGAACAAGGGTATCCTGGCCCTAGCAATAGGGTTACCACACAACAAAGTACATCCCCATATAGCTCACCCTATTCTGTCTGTACAGCCCAAAATATCAGAGGCAAGGTCTTCGATCGTTCTCAGTTAAGGCTAGGGACAGATGAGCGCATTTTCTGCGGCCACCGTCAAAATGTACGTCGATGCGTGCGCACGCATTTTTTCACGGAATACGCTTAAGTGGTCAGACGATGCGCAATTCTGGACGTATTTCATGACGATGGGGTGAAAAGAAGTCTAGGGAAATCCGGCTGTTTGAACGTTATGTTGGCCGCACACTAGCAGCGTCTGACGTCTCCTAATCACGCACACACGCTGCTATGCGGCCGCAGCGCACTCTGTACGTCAGTACCAGCGGTTTAACGTTCTCGAAAAAATGCGTTCATTTTCCACTTGCGTTGCGCGGCCGGACTTTTGTGCGACCGTACTTCGTATATTGTCCGTCATTGCCCGTCATCTGCTGCTAGTGCGGCCGTGATTATGTGCGCCAGAACGCGCGTTCGCACTGCCTCAGTCTGACCCTAGCCTTAAAGATTTCACTGTCTCGTAAGTGACTCCGGACCAGAGCAAAGTTCCAGGGGGTTTGAGGTATGCATTTATCAAATGTGTGAGGTGCAGATATTGGGGCTTTGGCTACCTTTTGGCTCCACTCTATTTTAGGGGGTGTGAAGGAACCGTTCCCTTCCGTCTGTCCTGGCTCTCCAGACACCCCTTTGTTGCGGTCAGCCCGGCTACTGGGAGCGCTGTCCTCAGCGCCTCAAGCGGCTTGACCTGCCTGCTTCTGTTCCTCTGTCCTGGAGCCGTTAGGAATCTCCAGAAGGCCGCTCTCTGCTTTCTGAGGGTGAGTGTGGAGTGTAGCGTAGTTTGTAATAAAGACACCAGGCGCGGCTGTATGCTTTAAAACAGGATCCTCTCTCTCTGAGCTCTGAGAGTTTTTCTGACTTTTTAATGAACCAAACGCCACCATTTATGCTGAAGTCCAACAGTCATAATTTGCACACCCATACTAATTACATTAAATCAGTTATTAACAATAAACATTCTTTACATTCTCTTAGCCTTCAGCTCACACAACATTTGTATATCCATTGTTCTAACACATCAGATTAAACACACACTATCAGAGATCCCTTGAATTAAACATGCAGCTAGATAATGGGAAAAGCCCTGGTGCATAAATTACACAGCAGTAAAGCTTGTTTACTGTATAGAAACATAGAAAAATGTCGGCAGATAAGAACCTTCCGGCCCATCTAGTCTGCCCAATTACATGGATACTTTACCTGGATTTATCTTTTGTTTAGGATAGCCTTATGCCTATCCCATGCTTGCTTAAATTCAATTACTGTTTTGGCCTCTACCACTTCTACTGGAAGACTGTTCCATGTATCCACCACCCTCTCAGTAAAATAATGCTTCCTGATGTTACTTTTAAACCTTTGCCCCTCTAATCTAAGACTATGTCCTCTTGTTTTGCTATTTTGTTTCCTTTTAAATATACTCCCTTCCTCTAGCTTGTGGATTCCCTTTACGTATTTAAATGTTTCTATCATATCTCCTCTATCTCGTCTTTTTTCCAAGCTGTACATGTTAAGATCATTAAGCCTTTCCTGGTAACTTTTCTCCTTCAAGCCGTACACCATTTTAGTAGCCCTTCTCTGAACTCTCTCTAAGATGTCTCTATCCTTCTGGAGATACGGTCTCCAGTACTGCACACAGTACTCCAAGTGAGGTCTCACCAGTGCTCTGTACAGTGGCATGAGCACTTCCCTTTTCCTACTGCTAATACCTCTCCCTACACAACCAAGCATTCTGCTAGCATTTCCTGCTGCTCTATTACATTGACTACTTACCCTTAGATCCTCTGAAATAATGACCCCTAAATCCCTTTCCTCAGATGTTGAGGTTAGGACTGTATCAAATATTCTATATTCAGCCCTTGGGTTTTTACGTCCCAGGTGCATTATCTTGCACTTATCCACATTAAAACTCAATTGCCAGAGCTCCGACCATTTTTTTAGTTTACCTAAATCATTTGTCATTTGGCTGATCCCTCCAGGAACGTCAACCCTGTTGCAAATCTTTGTGTCATCAGCAAAAAGACATACTTTTCCATTAATACCTTCTGCAATATCACTAATAAAAATATTAAAGAGAATGGGTCCAAGTACTGACCCCTGAGGTACCCCACTGGTAACAAGGCCTTGTGCCGAATAAACTCCATTTACCACAACCCTCTGTTGTCTGTCACTCAGCCACTGCCTAATCCAGTCAACAATATTGGAATCCAAGCTCAAAGATTGCAATTTATTGATAAGCCTTCTATGCGGAACAGTATCAAAAGCCTTACTGAAATATAAATAAACAATGTCTACTGCACCACCTGTGTCTATTATTTTTGTTACCCAATCAAAAAAATCAATAAGATTACTTTGGCATGATCTCCCTGAGGTAAACCCATGTTGTTTCTGATCCTGTAATCTATGTGTTTTTAGATGTTCAACAATCCTTTCCTTTAACATGGTATACACAAAAACACATTTACCTACAGGAATATAAGTATTTTTAAAACCAAAGCTACGCCATTTTACACTAAACTAAATTAAACTAAAACCAAACGATGTAAAATATATTTAAAAACACACAATATAAATGAACATAAAGTCTCTTGGGGTTTGAAGCATGGAGCGTTACATCAGCTCCATGACAGAGGGCCCTTGGTGACCGTCTTTGATAGTGAGGAGAAGCTGATAATGCTCTTGGATCTTTTGTCACGTGCAGTGGGAGACCAAGCTAGTTGGGGCAGGGAGGCTGCTAAGAGATTAGGCTGCCATTTTCAGGTAGTCACTGATTTTGTCATAACGACTCTTGGCTGCTTTTCTGTAATTAGTGATTATTTGGGAAGCACAATGAGCTTGGTTGTTAAGTGACACAGTGAGTTAGGTATTAGATAAATAGTCCAAAATGAGTGGAAGCTGATCATCACCATATGGGTGGGAGTCTCGATGGTTAGGTAGGAGTTCTTCTTATGTACTGCACAACACGCATTTGTCCAAAATTGTTCCTATTTGGAGTCTCTCATCCACAATATGTGATTATGCTAAGTCTTGCTGTATAGTTTCCCAGTGTTTGAAAGCACACAAAATATTTTGACTTGGCTTTCAACTCGGTTTATATGTAGCGCTGTATCCATAGTTGGAATTAGACCTTGGTAGGAGTTGTGCCTAACAAACAAACTCCAGGGGGGGGGCGAATTCAAAAGAGCCTAGATAGGCTCCGAAACACGTAAGTGGATCTGATCTTCGTGTACTCTTTAGGTGCATACACTAGAGCCAGGCTAGGCTCTTCAGAGTGTGAGTTTTGCAATCCGCCAACTTAATATATGTAAACATTGCTGACTATATTACGCTATGTCCATTATGTTTTATACCAAGGTCTAATTCCAACTATGGGTACAGAGCTACATATAAACAGAGTTGAAAGCTAAGTCAAAATATTTTCTATGCTTTTAAACATTGGGAAGCGCCACATCCCCCCCCCCCTTATCCTTTTCAATTCGTTCATCAGTGGTGTCGCTAATAGGGACGACACATGTGGGTGTATTGGCGATCGTGTACTATTTGTTTGTTTCCTCTACCTCTCCGGACCACTACCCCATCAAATTGCGCCTTTACCCTATCCTTCGTCTTTGCTGTATAGTTGCTGGTGTCCTAACAGGGTGACTGGAAATGTATTTTGAGAAATGGCTGAACTGGATACTTCACTGTAACATTTTTACTTATATTTTGAATAAATCATCTTTATTAACATTGCACACATCACTGGACTAGCATTTATTTTTTTGTACCAAGAAAGGAGCCTTTTCTCCTAGGGCAGTTTATTGGAGGTACAGCTACAAGCAACATTTGACTCCTCACAAGCCTTTCTCAAACCTAACATGTATTGTCTACTTTTTGTCACTCTTTCATTGGTCACCAGCTTGTAACGCATTCTGGGAGTCGTAATCCTAGAGAGTTTCGTTATTAATGTCACAAATGGTCACATTTTTTCCTGCGGTAAGTTCAGGATTGGCTCAGTAGTTTTTCCGATTTAAGATGATATCATTGAAGGATAATAAAAGTCCACAAGCTTGCTGGGACACGTTCACACAGAGCCAACGCTTTATCTATTGCAGAGAAACCCACTGGTTGCATGCTTTCAGGATGGGATCAGGTTTGCAGAGTTTTTATGGATAGTGATCCCTTATTATCCGGACAGGCTATCAAAGTGATCTGTTTAGTATCTATTCCAATATGTGCAAAAATTGCATGTATGCTAAATGGCATACATATATTAATAGAAACACGTCATGCACATCCAGTCTCTTATTGGTCCATCTGTGAGTTTAAAAGTGACTCTGCCCGTAATGTATTATATTCTATTCCAATATGACCTCATAGATTAGCAGGACAGGCTCTTAAAGTCTTGTGTTTATACAGAGCCCTCCTGTTCTTCACTGCCTGGCCAAAAAAAAGTCCACACTTCCGGTACAAGCCTGTTATGATCTAGTGTTGCTTCAGTTGGTCAGGTCTAGGTTCAGCAACGTTATGTGCCCAAAAAATTAGGTCACGTGACTCCCTGAATATACTGAATGAGCAGGTTTATCCACCAATGGGTTTTTCTCCCCCGGTGGCACAGCGGGCATATGCCAAGATGGCAATGCCAGGATTCATCTGGCTCAAATTGTGCAATAGTGGTTGAGGGAGCATGAGACATAATTATTATTATTATTATTCTTTATTTATAAAGCGCCAGCATATTCCGCAGCGCTGTACAATAAGCACAGTATAGACAGGGTTACAATACATTGAACAACATTTGACAAACAGTACAGGAGGAGATGAGGGCCCTATTCCCGTAGGAACTCACAATCTGGGAGGGTTGGGGTTGGAAACAGGAGGAGAGGACTGTAAGGTGAGAGTGATTGATGGATGTGTCAGTGAGTTGGGTGGTAGGCTTCCCTAAATAGGAACGTTTTAAGGGAGCGTTTGAAGGAAGAGAAGTTAGGGGAAAGTCTGACAGTACGAGGGAGAGCGTTCCAGAGAGTGGGGGCTGCGCGTGAGAAATCCTGCAGTCTATCATGGGAAGAGGTGATGCGGGGAGAAGCTAGGCGCAGGTCACTGTTTGACCTTAGGGAGCGGGCTGGGGTGTATTTGGTGATTAGTGAGGACAGGTAGTGGGGAGCTGAGTTAGTGAGGGTTTTGTAGGTAAGGATAAGGATTTTGAACTTAATTCTGCAGTGGATGGGGAGCCAGTGAAGGGACTCGCAGAGGGGAGCGGCAGAGACAGAGCGGCGGGTGAGGTGAATTAGTCTGGCGGAGGCGTTCAGGATGGATTGTAGGGGGGAGAGGCGGGACAGAGGGAGGCCAGATAAGAGATTATTGCAATAGTCGAGTCGGGAGATTACCAGGGCGTGTATGAGTTGTTTTGTGGCGACAGCGGTAAGAAATGGCCGAATTCTGGAAATATTACGCAGTTGGTATCGGCAGGAGGAGGAAAGAGACTTGATGTGGGGGATGAAGGAAAGAGCAGAGTCAAGTGTAACTCCAAGACAGCGAACTTGGTTTGATGGGGAAATGGTGATACCCTCCACCGTGATAGAGAAGTCAGGAGGTGGGGAGGCATTGGAGGGAGGAATAAGTAGGAGTTCAGTCTTCGACATGTTGATCTTTAGGTGGTGGGAGGCCATCCAGGAGGAGATGCCAGATAAACAGTCACTGACTTTTGAAAGGACAGGGGGAGAGAGATCAGGGGTAGAGAGGTAGATCTGAGTGTCATCAGCGTAGAGGTGGTAATTGAAGCCAAAGCTGTTGATGATTTTGCCCAGGGAGGAGGTGTAGATGGAAAAGAGCAGAGGACCAAGGACAGAGCCTTGAGGTACACCAACAGATAGAGGCAATGAGGAGGAGGAGTTACCAGCAAAGGACACACAGAAGGACCTGTTGGATAAATAGGATTCGACCCAAGCGAGTGCAGTGTCACCGAGACCCAGAGAGTTGAGGGTCTGTAGAAGGAGGGGGTGGTCAACAGTGTCAAAAGCAGCCGAGAGGTCAAGCAGGATGAGAATAGAATAGTGGCCGTGTTTTTAGCAGTTAGGAGGTTGTTGGTGACTTTGGTGAGGGCAGTTTCAGTTGAGCGTAGGGGACGGAAGCCAGATTGCAGGGGGTCAAGTAGGGAATTGGAGGACAGGAAGAGGGAGAGGCGGTTGAAGACTAGTTTTTCTAAGAGCTTTGATGTGAAGGGAAGCAGGGATACAGGGCGGTAGTTGGATGGAGAGTTGGGATCTAGGGATGGTTTCTTTAGTAAAGGGGTAACTAGCGCGTGTTTGAAGGCGGATGGAAAGGAGCCAGTGGAGAGAGATAGGTTGAAGATGTGTGTGAGAGCAGGGGTGAGGGAGGAGGAGAGGGGAGGAATTAGATGTGAGGGAATGGGGTCGAGCGGGCATGTGGTGAGATGTGAGGAGGACAATAAGGAATTGACTTCCTCCTCAGTGGCTGGGAGGAAGCGGCAGAGGGTGGCAGAGGGGACCTGTGGGAGTGGAGGTGGCAGATAACTATCTTGTGTTGGGATGTTGCGTCTGATATTTAGAGTTTTACTGAGGAAGTAGTCTGCCAGGTCTTGAGCGCTGAAGGCAGCTGTGGGGGGAGGTGCAGGTGGGTAGAGGAGGGTGTTGAAGGTGGACCAGAGCCGTTTAGGGTTGGAGGACAGCGTAGATATAAGAGATGAGAAGGATTGTTTGGCCAAGTGGAGGGCAGAGGTGTATGACCGGAGAATAAACTTGAAGTGAACAAAATCAGCTTCAGAGCGGGATTTCCTCCAGGCACGCTCTGCAGTGCGGGAGCATCTTTGCAGGTAGCGTGTCTGGAGGGTGTGCCAGGGCTGAAGCTGGCGGCGTGGGGCCTTACAGAGTCGAAGAGGAGCAAGAGTGTCTAGAGCAGAGATAAGCGTAGTGTTGTAGTGATTAGTGGCAGCATCAGGGCAGGTGAAGGATGAGGTATGAGGGAGGTGGTGAAGTAGGTTGGAGAATTGATGGGGGTCCACAGCATGTAGATTTCTGCGAGTGTGTGTGCGGGGTGGGGGAGCAGGGTGTTTAGGAAGTCCAGATAGGTTGAAAGAGAGAAGGTGGTGATCAGAGATGGGGAAAGGGCGACAGTTGAACTCAGAAATGGAGCAGAGGTTGGAGAAGACAAGGTCAATAGCGTGACCATCGCGGTGGGTAGGGAGGAGGGAGGATTGTGTGAGTCCAAGGGAGGATGTGAGTGAAAGAAGTTTGGAGGCAGCAGGGGCGGAAGGATCGTCAATGGGAATGTTGAAGTCGCCGAGGATTAGGCATGGAAGATTAGAAGACAGGAAGTGAGAAAGCCAGGTAGCAAAGTGGTCAAAGAACTGGGAGGTTGGTCCCGGTGGGCGGTAGATGACTGCCACCCTGAGAGCCAGGGGAGAGAACAGGCGGATGCAGTGTGTCTCGAAGGAGGAGAAGGAGAGGGATGGAGGTGGAGGGAGATGCTGGTAGGTGCAGGTGGGAGAGAGCAGGATTCCGACCCCGCCACCATTTCTCTCACCCGGTCTGGGGGTATGGCTCAAGTGTAGACCGCCATGTGAGAGAGCAGCAACGGAGGCCGTGTCAGAGGGAGTTAGCCAGGTTTCAGTTAAAGCTAGGAGGTTGAAGGAGTTTGAAAGGAAGAGGTCATGGATTGCTGTGAGTTTGTTGCACACAGAGCGAGCGTTCCAGAGGGCGCAGGAGAAAGAGGACAGGCGCTGAGGGATTATGGGAATGAGGTTGCTGGGCTTGCAGGGAGGTGATTTATGTGCGATGGAGATAGGATGAGATGGAAGTATTGGATGTGTTGTGGGGCCAGGGTTAGGGGATAATTTTCACACATGGATTGGCCACCGCACAGTCCAGACCTTAACCCCATTGAGGTTAATCTTTGGGATAATGTGCTGGAGAAGACTTTACGCAGCGCCGCGACTCTCCCATCATCAATACAAGATCTTGGCCACAAATTAATGCCACTCTGGACGCCAATAAATGCTGTGACATTGTGTGAGCGTATCGACACGACGATGCGGCGAATGCGTGCCGCAACCACAGCAAAATATGACACAAAGAACTATTAGAGTGTGTGTGTGCCTGTTTTTTTGGGGTCAGGCAGTGTGTTTTACCAGGACAGACTCACAAAGTCCCGTATCTGTATCTAACATACAGTGACCTCCTATTCTATATTATCAGGACATGTAAAGACAGTGTTCAGAGCTCGGCTTCTTTATTTTTGGGCTTTTTTTTCCCACCACCGGTGAGCTTCTGATGGCGAGATGTCAGTAAACACATCGCAGGCTTGAAGGACTGTGCACAATCTCTCCTGTTTGGCTGGAGGCAAATATTCGGAGTGTGCGAAGCTGCTCAGATTTCTGAAAAGCAGAATTTCCAGTTAATATGGCAGTGTCATGTGTACACAGGAGCCTGGATATTAGCCTGCAGAAGCATCGCTCTGCTTCAGGGGAAACTCACAAGTTATTTTTTAATATAAAGGTTATGTTTATTTATGACCAAATGCAGATTTTTTTTTTCCCCTCCTTGGAACTATACATTAAAATATATCACTTTTGCGCATAATGCGGAACTAGAGAAATACGATCCTTTTAGTGGGGACAGGGACAAGGTGATTTCGTAGGACCTTAATAGTGTTGTAAATGTAGAAAACCACTTTTAAAGCCGAATACACCAACATAATGCACACTGATCAAACCCTGCCAAACATTCACTGAACGGGACGGCTTTAAAAGCCCGTAACGTGAGAAACAGAGATCCAGCCATATCTGGCCTGTCTACAAACTGAACCAAATTGGGTTGTTCTACATTTTATCACACTCTTGTTGTCAGCATAAAAAGTATTTTTCTTGCTTTAAAACAAGCTCTCTCCACCTTGATAACCTCAACGTTCATGGCACATCGGATAGTGGGCATAAGGCCCGTGGCAGCCGAACGCAGTGAACACGTCTGTGTTGCCGCACACGCACAGTTTAACGTCTGTCGTAGCATAGAATCATCAGCAATAGAGACCCACACACTAAGTGCGTCCGTACGGAACTGCGCACACACAACGCACGTGGCAAACGGACGCAAGTTAGGCAAGAATGTAAAACCGCTACCACGGACGCGCAGAGTGCGCCACGTCTGCGTAGTGTTCTATGTGAGTAATGAGATGTCAGACGCAGCGCATTTGCGACGTCCAGCACCTTGATGCACACAATGGCTTTTCATATCCTTTTCAAATTTTTATCATTTTTCATATTCATTTTATTTCCCATAGTTCCCTTTTTATTCCCCTACGTCCGTCAACAAAAACGGACCGTGTGGAGTCTACAGTATCTAGCGTCAGTACGTCTGTCCGTTGTGCGCGCATGCAGAGTGCGCTCAGACTGTGTTCGTCTGACATTAGCCATAGTGAGCATATAAGGGTTAATGGTGTTAAATGTAATGCTATCTTAAAACCTGTTTCTTAACAGTTTGGTTTGTTTAAGTAATCCTTTTACCCACCTACTGTATTGTTAGTGCTGTTTGTCCCTGTCTGTGTGATTGTTTGTCCTTAAATTGATTTGATGTTGTTAATGTGTCTGTTGTAAATTGCGGTGTCGATTCTGTGATTTTTACCTCCTCCTCCCTGCTTCCACATAAACCGGTCCCCATTTCAAATTAAAGATCATTATTCTTCCCTGTACTAAGCTGTGTCTGGTGTTTGGGAGAGATACCAGAAGTTATACAACACTCCATCAAGCATTCTGAACATCCCTTTGAGGGTTACGCAGTAAACAATGCTTTTGTAGAGCGTCATATGAAAATTGCATATTCTAAGTAGCCACGTTGGGGCTCTATTCCAACTTTGGTGTAAAGTTTTGAACAGCTCTGTTTAACCCTTTCCTACTGCAGGACGTACTATGCCGTCCCTGCGGCAGGTGGGCCTTGAAGCCGCGGGGCGTACTAGTACTCCCTGTTGACTTCTATGGGCCGCCTCGGCCCCATCCAGCTCTCGGTGCGTGCCGCACACCGTTGGCTGCTGCGGGATGGCCTGAACTCAGGCCGTCCCTCTACAGCCAATGTCGAGTGTCGCGCGTCAGATGCATGGGCGGGCTGAAGGAGAGGCCCACCACAGCACCTGCTGCAGGGAGTACTAGTATGCCCTGCTGGTGTTAACCTCACCCGCCGAGCACCACCCACCTGGTGTTAAGGGGTTAACAACGCCAAAGACCATGGGCCCTATTCCACAGCAAACACTAAAACGGAGAAAGTAAGAATATCTGTGCCTGCAGATTTTTCTTACCGTCTCCGCTTTAGCGCATTTCGTTAGAGTTTGACCCTGGAATGAAGTGCAGGGCAGCTCAATACTGGCTGCGGCACTGCGTGCCACTGTCTGGGAATATCAGATCCTGGAGTCTGTAATACTCGACTCCTGCATGTGCCGGCCGCAAGCGCTTCATAAGCTCTCCCTCGTGAGATTGCGCAGTGGCGTGTAGGAGTTGTGGAGGGAGTCTAGGAACTATTTGTTACATACTATCCTTGCGTGTACACTCTGGGAGTTGTAACAGGATACCACTGCAATCTCCTTCCTCTAAACATAATTTTCTCCCAGATTCTGAAATCTGAAATACGGAATGCTTGATATCCCAATCATTACAGATTATGGATGCTTGACCTGTATTGGCCACACTGTGGATGCAGTCTGTTTATGGACAGAAGGAGTGGGGCCATGATCCAGTGTTACGTGTAAAGCTCCAATCAGAAAACGGCGAATGGACCTGTATTTGTAATACTTGATCATCAGCTCCTTCTATATGAAGGGCCCTATTACAATCTTCGCGCATACGTTTGCGCAGGCGCAAAAATGCATTAACGCGAGGGGTAAAACCCCTTGCGCTGAACGTCGTTTTACAATGTCAGCGCAACAAACATGCATATACGTCTACCGCTGGGGAACATGCGCAAACCCTGCGCGAGCGTACTTTACTGCGCGTGTCCTATACTTAAGATTGTGAGCACAAATGCGTTTGTGCGCTGGTACGCAGATGGTATTACAATCTATGCGCAGGAATTAACGCATAGACGTTGCGCGCAGAATTTTAGCAACTCCTAAAAGCTGGTGTTAAACTGTTAATGGCTAATTCTATCAACCTGGCTGAAACCAAACACACCAGCCCAAAAAAAAAAGAATGCAGCAATGTTACACACTCTGCACATACCAAACCAATAAATATGAGAAATTGTGTCTGCATTTTTTTATTGCTGCAGCATATATGCTCAGATTGACTTTGACAGGTGCAAAAACTTAACGTGAGGTAATTGTGGTTCTTAATTCTGATCGGCTGAATCGCGTGAAAAAAACAGTCTGAACACCGATTTCTGCGCGCAATGTTGCGTGTCCGTTTAACGCGCGTTATTGCTCGATGGATGAAAATGAGCAAGGATTGTAATTCCAGCGTTGATTTACGCGCATTAGCGTTTAACGATTGGCGCACAAATGCATGAGTTGCGCGAGCCTTTTAACGTGAAGATTGTAATAGGGCCCGAAGAGTTTGGGTCTGCCCATTGAGTACCCACTGATATGTACAGGGTTGGACAAGGAAGAAAATTACACTTATCCCTCTGTGACATCTGCACCTGCGGTTCTGTAGATGTACATCTGATTTGTTCATGGTGGTGCATTTTCTAAGGCACTAGGTCCTGGGAGACAGGGTCCAGGTCTTCACTGCATTATAATGTATTGAAGGAGTGCCGGATTGTTGTTATGTTGTGATTGTCCCGTTCATTACACCCGGCATAACATCTGCTCCTTGGATAGTGGGGTGCATGAGCAAGAGGGATTCCTGGAAGGAGAAAGCAAAGACGTTCAGCCCGTGCCTGGTTCACATCAGTCAGATTAATAGATATCTACATTCCCGTCCCACGAGGATAATAGAGATTCACTTTATTTTGTATTCTCTTCACTGATTATAGAAAGAAAAATGTATCCGTTCCACATTGGAGCCAGTAGATTTTAAGCAGGGAGATCCGTGACAGTTCGCTGGATTTTTTTATGCACTGGTGTTTAAAGGAAACACCTTTTCATGGAAATGCGGGGAAGCTAGGTGCATGTCATACGTTTCCGCAAATCATAGGGATTTCCTGAGCATCCATGACACACAGTGGAGTATGAGACACAAGCAAATCTCCATGCACGCTCACGCTGCGGGAGTGGTATATTAACCCCCTAAGTTCCAGGTTATCTCTAGACACAGTGTCCAGCAATCTGCTGTGTACCCTCTTCAACAAACCTTTTCTAAACTTTGGTTAGACCCTTAGCAAGGTACATGACCAGTGACATCATGTAGTCAGTACATGCAGTTAACAGGACATACACACATGTACTTGATAGTTTTGTTCCAAAATATATAGAAGTTTTGCAACAGGAATCGGGGAGACCAATAAATTAGACAAGTAAAAAAAAAATCAATGAGGCAAAAGCCGGTGTAAAGTGGGAAATTCTCTGATCAGGTTGTGATACATTGTAGTAATGTCTTCCTTGGATTTTATTTTAATTCGTTACAGCACTGCTATGTCCAGAGTGACACATGAACTAATACTCCACCAAAAAGACAAGGACCGGTCACACTAGACAAGCATGGGAAGAATTGCATCATGGGGGACACTTGTCCAAGTAAAGAGAAAAAAAGGACATGTGTCCCAGTTTTGTAGTATCCAAGTGAAACATTAGGCCAGTATTCCGAAGTTGGTGCTAACTTAACCAGAGCTGTTGTAAACTTCTCAACTCCTTACACTATAATAGCTCTGATAGGTTTACAACAGCTCTGGTTAAGTTGGCACCAACTATGGAATAGAGCCCTTAAAACCCAGCCGTTGTTTCTAATAATATTAAAACCTAAATGATAAGAGAAAGCATACTAATATACATTATATAGCCATATAGCGAAAAAAAAAAAGAGAACCACTGGGCATTGCAGTTACATTTTTAGGTGATTGACTGGGTACCTCCACTGAGACTGGGGGGGGGGGGTAACCGGACATTGCTTTTGAAGAAAAGGTAGAAACGGTGGATTCATACAGGGTTATTCAAAGAGATTCGAATGGCTGCCGAAAGGTAGCCGAACGCTGAAAATCAGCGTTCGGTTACCTTTCTTGGCCATTCGGCTATTCAGAGAGCAGGCAATTCGCCAAATCCTGGCGAATTGCCTGCACATACGGTGCCTGTTCGTTGCCTGTTCGAGGGCAGTGAATCCCCATAGAGAAGCAATGCTTCGTCTATTCAGAGTACAAAAAGCAGCAGTGAAAAGTTGCCGAAATGCCCTGCTGTTCGGTGGTTTCATTCCACAGGTTTATTCAGGCAAATCCCATAGGATTCAATGTTAAAAATATTCCCGTTTTAATCCAATATCTAATAAACTGTTCATTATAAAATTCTGCAGTAAAAAGTCTTTCTTTTTTGATTAGGATCTTTCTAGCCATTTTTTGGGATTTTTATGCAAACATTTTTCTTCCGTGTTTTGTTTTCTTTAAATCGTTTTTTCTTTTTTCTGTAACCGCCTTTTTTATTATCATTCATTGGATCTTACATGTAAATTTCAGAAATTTTTGCTCAGTAGTTTCTTTGCAAACAGCGTTTCACTTTTCAAACCTTCAAGCGTACGGTTTTCCTTTTTTTTTCTTCACCTCCTTCGTCTGCGGTGACGGCTTTTTCCGGCAGCTGCTCTGCGTTGTGATCGGCTCCTGTTCGGGTTTCTTCGGCGGGTTAATCCAGATGTTTTTACGGGTTTCGCTGTGCATTCGCCCTTGTTTTGCGGTGAATTTTCGGTGGGTTTGCGGTGACTTTTCCCTGTACTATGGCGGCCCTGTGGTGCTTGCTGAATACACCGCAGATTCGCCGAAATGGGATCGCCAAATCGTACCGAAATGAAGAGAACGAAAAGTCACCGAATGTGCGGTGGCTTTTCGATTCTCTTTGAATAACCCTGATAGACTTGTTACATTGTGGCCTATGTGCCTGAATAAAGCATTTCATTTAGAGCTTTTTCACAAAAAATTATCATTTTTTCTTCTCCCCATACAGAGCTTTTGCTCACGAAGAACATATGCCCATAACCAGACTGATCACAATAGTAAGATCATATTTTTTTTTATCATGCGTTCGTATATCATGGGTATATGTCACATATTCCGGATTGTATGTATTGTTGGGATATAATCTAAGGGTTAAGTTTGTCCATTAGTGGGCTCCTCCCACATGATTAGTGGGTATGGTGTCCAATATACATACAGTATATATGTAGATTAGTACTAACTAGCACTAGCGTTTTTACAATTATTAAATCTTTTAAAGAAGAATCAGCTCTGCATGTTCGGGTCTTTATTGGGTTTGACCAGAAAAACCCATATGCCTTCGATCTTGAGCTGGGAATAGCTCATCCAAATGTGAGTGTTCATTTCAGTCTGTTATATAGCATATATACACAAAGATTGTGCCTCTCTTTTTTTCCCATGTCCTATGGATGTAATGAGCTAACTATGCCAAGGAGTGGGTTTCCTGAGAAGTGAAACAAGATAAACAACCCAGAGGCTATCCATCACTCAGAGCCAGTGCACGGGCTCTTTGTTTGTGAGTTCATCAACGATATACTTATATATCTACATATTGTCATTTCTCTGCACGTAGAATGTATTATCTGTATCTTTATTCCAACATGACATTTGGTTGGAGACGTCATTCGAGAGACCAGACCGAGTTCCCTAGCGTTTAATTTCGTGCATACCAGATACGTATTTTTTCCAAGTTGTTGAATGCACCTAAGCACATAGAGATATATCAATCGCAATACATTACAATGTATACAAATATGTTATCACTAGTTGAATGATCAAAAGGAATGCACTTCTTTATGTTAACGATAGACTGGCAACCATTGGGGGTTAAGTACGACATTTGGGATAGTGCTCTCCTGGCCTTGCGTTGAAATATGCCTCCATATTTATCTTTTTTAATTCCCCCGGGACCATGCAGGTAGTGCGTTTCAAGCTGTAAAATTCAAGGGTACACGCGTGTTTCTGAGTCATGGGGTCAGGAAAGGAAGGAAATGCACTCTATGGATGGACTCACTGTCCTGTCCTTTGATTTCGCAGAATTCAGGAGGAACAAAATAATCGGTGGGGAGGTGTTAGCAACACTTTCCCGTAATTCAGGAAAGCAGAAAGGTGATTTTTGACAGGACAGAGATGCGCTTTGCCCCTTGGCACCTCTTTGTCAAAAACGACATTAATCAATAAAAGAACTTCAAAAAGAAAGCCAGATGACAGGTTATTGTAACAAGGAAATTACATTTTCAGCAGGTGACGCACCTCGCCAGGTAGAAGGAGATGCCAAAATCAAGAATGTTCTTTATTAAAATGCTCTTGCGATTTGTTTGCTGTCTTGATTTACTCCTCCCACTTTTTTTCTTTCTGTACTCTTAATGATATTATGTTTACCTTTTGATAATCGCATTAAGAAAACAAATTCTGAATAAAGAATGCTGTTACAGGCAGAGTATTGTTGGAGAGCAGATTTTGCGCTTGTGGATTGGGTGGCAAACCAGTCGCCTGAATTGTCTTTTAGTTAATACGTAGTAGAATAAACACTTTGACTTGTATTTGCATTAAGTTTATAATCTTTTACGTGAATAGTAAATGTACAGAAAGATGAGATAGAGAAACATAGAACCAATTTAAACATGTCAGTGGGGAAAAAGACAACATTACGTGTATGATTCATAGAAATCAAAGAAAGCCAAGGATATCTATCAGCGGCTCAATGTAGCACCAGGGATTAGTCGATCCCTAATCGAGGCAGCAGGAGAGATTCATTTCTCCGTGAAGGAGAGGACTCATCTGCTGGTAGATACGGAAAAGCAGATGTTCTAGTTGGGAACTCCATGGTTTCTGGGCGCACACATGGGACATACATAGTGCCCGCTAAAACGGGAGACGCGAAGGAGGAAAACCTGCGCCTGCAGGTTTCTCCTCAGTGTCCCCATTTTAGCTCCATATTAGGAGGCAGGTGCTAATCCAGGAGGCTGCCCTCTAACGCAGCGCTAAATGTGCCCCCGAGCATCCCCTCCATTGAGGCTTTGACTGCTGGGACACATGACCTGCAGGATCTCGCCTTTCGCGAGATCCTGCAGGTCGGTGGAGTGATCGCGGAGGGAGACTGGGGACTTTTTCCCCCCAATCTCACTCTGCTCCCAGCAGCCTTAAGAAGCATATCAAGACCCCTTTCTCGCCGCGGGATGAGAGGCGAGTATCTAATTTTTCGGGCGATTTGTAGCTGTTGAGAACTGATTCTGCAGAAGCCTTATCGGTTAGCACCAGCTCCAAGCCGTGGTTAACTTTCCAGTTAAACGCAGCAGTGCGAAATTAGTGTCAGGACTTTGTAATCCTAACGCTAATTAACTCTTTGCGCTCCCCTTGTTAAGCATAGGGAGCGCAACGTACAGTAAACCCATGCAATCTCCGAATCGCTAACGGGTTTTTTAACCCGTCGGCGTTCAGTATGTAATCTGGTCGGCCCACGCTACTGCCACCTAACCTAACATTAGCGCTCACACAGCTGAATTCTAACGTTAAGTATGTAATAGGTGCATGGTAGGCTTGTGCACCGATATTTTTTTTTTTTTTTTTTTCTTTTTTTTTTTTTTTTTCGGTTCGTTCGGATTTTGTAAATTTTCGTTTCGGCCAATTTTCGTTTTTCGTATCGACTTTTTTCGTGATTTCGGAAATTTTAGTTTTTTTCGGAACGTCTGTTCTATCGTTTCAAAGTGTCTATTCGTTTTGACATAAACTAATGTTTTTTCGGATACGATAATTATACGATACGATAATTCTGCCAATACGATAATTCTGCCATTGAGATTTCTCATGTTTTACAAGAAGGATACATTCAGATTTCTCTGGTTTCCCAGAAAAGAGACATTGAGATTTCTCTGGTTTTACAAGAAGGATACATTGAGATTTCTCTGGTTTTCCAGGAAGGATACATTGAGATGGGAATGATACAAAATTTAATTACAGAAATCAGCGATATAAATACGATGTCCGAAATTACTGAAATGGAACCGAAATCCGGAATGGAGCCGAAATCACGAATGGAACCAAAATGAATTTTGATTTTACACATTTCTAGTCCATTTGAAAATTCCGAAAAGTTTTCGTTTCTGTGCGAAAATTTGTTCGGATCTGCCGTTTTCGGATCTGAAAATTTTAGGAAAATCGGCCGAATTCGAATGCACGAATCGGGAAATTTCGTGGAAATTCCGAAACCCGAAACGCACATCCCTAGTGCATGGTCTTTGTGCTAGGCCAAGAGCTGGCTGCACCATGTCTATGTAATGTATTAACCACCAAATAACCATAAGGGGACAGAGCTAAACCATTCAAACTGTATTGATGGACTTCCAAGGGGCCTGCTAAAATGCCAGCTGTCACTTGGGAGAATGCATTTGTGGCATGTATAACATTGAGGGTTGTTTCTTTTCTCTCATTCTTCGCAAAAGAAATGCATATACAGTTGTGTTCAAAATTATTCAACCCCCAATGCTGTAAAGGGTTTTAGGGAATTTAGTGTACATTTGTAATTGTATTCAGAATGAAATCCTACAAGGACTTTTTAAAGAACCATATGCAACTAAAATGACATCAATTGGTTTTGTAATACAGTAGTAAATGTTTCTTTTGTGAATTCTTCATTGACACAATTATTCAACCCCTTAAAGACTACCACTCTGAAGAACAGAGGTTCATTCAAGTGTTTTCAATCAGGTATTGAAAACACCTGTGGATGTCACGGAGCAGCAATAAAGCATAATAAGCACCAATTAGGCAGCTTTAAAATGACTGTGATACTCAGCTCCTTCTAGACATTTACTGGTGTGGTTACAAACATGGTGAAGTCAAGAGAATGGTCCAGGAACTAAGACAAGAGAAGAGGTGATTACTCTTCACAGGAAGGGCAATGGCTATAAGAAGATTACAAAGATGTTAAACATACCAAGAGAGACCATAGGAAGCATCAGTCGCAAATTCAAGGCAAAGGGCACTGTTGAAACGCTACCTGGTCGTGGCAGAAAGAAGATGCTGACTTCGACTGCTGTGCGCTACCTGAAGCGTAGAGTGGAGAAAAGTCCCCGTGTGACTGCTGAGGAACTGAGAAAAGATTTGTCAGATGTGGGTACTGAAGTTTCAGCTCAGACAATACAGCGCACACTGCGTAATGAAGGCCTCCATGCTAGAACTCCCAGGCGCACCCCCTTGCTGTCTCCCCAGAATAAGAAGAGTCGACTGCAGTATGCCAAAAGTCATGTGGACAAACCACAGAAGTTTTGGGATAGTGTTCTGTGGACTGATGAAACAAAATTAGAACTGTTTGGGCCCATGGATCAAGCTATGTTTGGAGGAGGAAGAACAAGGCCTATGAAGAAAAGAACACCTTGCCTACTGTGAAGCATGGCGGGGGGTCAATCATGCTTTTGGGGCTGTTTTGCTTCTGCAGGTACAGGGAAGCTTCAGCATGTGCAAGGTACCATGAATTCTCTTCAGTACCAGGAGATATTGGATGACAATGTGATGCAGCCCGTCACAAACCTGAGGCTTGGGAGACGTTGGACCTTTCAACAGGACAATGATCCCAAGCATACCTCCAAGTCCACTAGAGCATGGTTGCAGATTAAAGGCTGGAACATTTTGGAGTGGCCATCGCAGTCACCTGACTTAAATCCAACTGAGAACCTCTGGTGGGACTTAAAGAAAGCAGTTGCAGTGCGCAAGCCTAAGAATGTGACTGAACTGGAGGCTTTTGCCCATGACGAATGGGCGAAGATACCCGTAGATCGCTGCAAGACACTTGTGTCAAGCTATGCTTCACGTTTAAAAGCTGTTATAACTGTAAAAGGATGTTGTACTAAGTACTAAGATTGAATGTCACTTGGGGGTTGAATAAAACTGATAATGATGTGAGCACAGAAAAGACATTTGTGGTTATTTCATTATAAATGTTATGTTATATTTGTCTGACCTACACGTGCCTCTTTGATTTAATTGTAAGCAAGATGACTGAATGATCAAAATCAATGTCAAACTGGCCAAAACACTCAATTTCAGTGGGGGTTGAATAATTTTGAACACAACTGTAGGTGTGTATACACACATCGGGCCCTATTACATTCTTAATGCAAAAACGCACGCTAAACGCGTGTTTTTTTGCGCGAAGCGTTAAACGTTAACGCACGAAAATCACCGCTGGAATTACATTCCTCGCGCATTTTTTCGTCCGTCGGGAAATTGCACTCGTAAAGCTGACGTGCAAAAATGCATGCAAAGTACCGTTGCGCGCAGAAATCATTGAGCGCAATGTAATTTTTAGCGCGAGTCCGTCATTTTGACGTACGTTCTGTCGGAAGACAAGGCAGTGGCCGTCATTTTTGACGGATCTAGAAAAAAAAGTGCGCATCGGCGTTCTCCGTTGTGAATCCGCAGTTTGGTACCGTCAGGTTGATACAATTTGCCGTTACCACCAGCTTTTCAAAGACGTTAAAATTATGTGCGCAAACGTTGTCCGTTAACTTTTGCACTAAGATTGTAATACCATGCGTGCTCACAAAGGGCACGCGGCAGGGTCACTCGCGTTAGACATTAACGTGCATTTTCTGCGCGAACGTCCTAATACGACGTTCAGCGCAAAGGGTTTTGCCCCTCGTGTTAATGTGTTTTTGCGTGCGCGCACAATTGTGCGCGAATAATGTAATAGGCCCCATCATTGGCAGACATGGTTGTCCCACAGATATTGTCATGGATTTACTGTCAGTGGAGGACAGCAGACTTTTGTGGTTCAGCTGATTTTTGTGGATCCACATCTGAGTTAGCCAATGGTTTGCATAGAGGTGATCAGCACTTTTATATTTTTATTATGATTATCTTCTTTTTTTTTGTAAGAAATAGATGGTAAGTGGAATGTGTGTTGGCGTGGCTGGGCGTGTAGGTACTAGGATATGCATGGTATAATTAACGCTGTGTGTGTATGTGTATGAAAAGCTGTAAGCAGAAATCTAAAAAAAATATTTTTGAATTCACTACAGTACCTTCTTAACTCCACTATGTGATGCAAATAGTCCCTGGCTTTGGACCTCCCATATGTTAAGGGAATTTAAATGGCATATGCCTGTTATTTGTGTACGATGCAAGATGGCGCATTGACATGTTTAAGAATATCACTGGTCAACAAACGACCCAAACCACAACCGTTACATTGGTGCGATTTTACCTTTTTGTATTGTTTGTACTGATCAGTATGTCCGCGTCCTAAACCATTGGAACAGGTATGGTGACACTAGAAGTGGAGTTGCAGTAGCCAGCAAAGAGAGACCATATGGCCCCATGTGTAAGAAACCAGAAATCTGAACAGTTGCACCTTTTACAGGAAACCCACCACTCATGATGACGACATCTTCAAAAATGCCAAAACTGTAGAAAACCCAAAAGCTCATGGCAACCTTCCCGAATCGCGAAGCCAAGGTAACAAAACACCTGTGCGACAGGTGGACTGTCTCCAGGTAGAATTCAGTCTGTGTTTTTGAATGACGGGACCCCAGCGTGAAAAGTTCTATATCTACACATCTGTATACGATGTTGGCTAGAATTTCCACCTGAGATAAAGGTGAAGTTTGTTATCCAAAATAACAAATGTAAAGAACACCCTGGATTTAAGAGCTTAGTCTCTCTCATACCCCCTTCTCTTGCTCCTCCATACATAATGTTTTCACGTAGCTAGAAAGATTCAACATCTGGATTTCAGAAGTCGAGTGAAGAAAAAAAAGACATAAATTACGGAACATGTTCTACAAGGAAACTTGGCACAAGTATTATTCACTTTGTATTTCCTTAATCAGAGATCTAAAGATGTCGTCTGTGTCTCATTCACTCCACTTATCTCTTACTTTCCTCCTTTTTCTCATCTCTTTTGTCTTCCACCCTCTAAACTCTCTCTCTTTCTGCTCGCTTCCCTCGTTCCTTTTCCTCTCCTCCTTCTCCATATTCCCCCCTTTCTTCATCGTCCTCTCCTCCCACCTCATTTGTTTGCCAGTAGCCCTGGGAGCAATTGTTTTAGAGAGATAAGATCTATCTCTGCTAGTATTTATGATCCTGCCATAATACTAGACAACTGATTCTGTCATGTTAATGCTATGCTGGGTTTTTTGGCAAAGGATCTTTATGGAGGCATAACCTCTTATTATAATTATTAAGGCGCTTAACCCATCGGCTCCCAAAGAACTCATGCAAAGGGCTGTCAGCTGGCTTTTTGGCAATAAGCAGACTGAGATTCATCCGAAATTAACTTCTAGACAAAAAAGAACCTATTCACAAAGCTCCAAATGTACGCTTGCATGTCCAACTTGGTTCATATTTGGCAGCTTGGTTAGGGCCACCCTGAGTTTTGCTGCAACCCCCTTCCCCCATATTACCTTATTCTCTGGTCTGGTGCCTAGTACATTTGCCAGTGCACACAACACTTGAGAGAGTTGTGTGCATTTTGGAATTCATTCGCGCGACCACCAGGGCAATGGACCACCAGTGGGAAAAATCTATTTTCCCTTTCAGGAGACCCAGGTCTGTGTCCCACTTGACCCCCCCCCCCCAGGGCAGCGTTGAGGGTCTTCAATTCCATATCTACCTTATTGAGCTTCTTTTAAGTGGTCATAGAGTGCTGAGTGTCCCTGCTTCACCCACTCCGCACTGTGACAGAACTGAAAAGTGGAGGTCCCCTCTATGCCCTGAAGGCTATCCGTCAGCTCCCGCTGGAAAGCCTTCTGGGTGCTTGAATCAGTTTGTAATTATTCAACCAAAACCAAAAAAAATCACAGATGCCTCTCGATATGCCTACATTGTGAGGCATATTATTATTGGTTGTGTCTTAGATAGTCATGTTGACCATCAGAGAGCCACAACAGGGCCATCACTTGTGCTATTGCCCTTTCTCCGGGACCTAAAAAAAACCTTTTTTTTGCCCACATATAGGGCACTATTACACTCTTCGTGCACAATTTTGCGCGTGAGCGAAACCACATTAACGCGAGTGGAAAAACCCTTTGCGCTGACGTCGTATTACAATCCCAGCGCACAAAATGCACGTTAATGTCTAACGCGAGTGACCCTGCGCGAACCCTGCGCGAGCGATAGTTCGAGCGTGCATCCCATACTTAACATTGTAAGCACAAATGCGTTTGTAGGCTGGTACACGGATGGTATTACAACCGATGCGCAAATTTTAACAAGCAACGTTTGCACGCATAATTTTAACGTCTTTTAAAAGCTGGTGTTAACGGCAAATCTGAACGTTCTAGCCGAAACCAAATACACCAGCCCAAAAAAAATAAATACAGCCCCGTATAGTTACATATTCTACACATACCCAAACAATAAAATTAAGAGGTTGTGCATGTTTTTATTATTGCTGCAGCATATATACTTAGATTGATTTTGACAGGTGCAAAAACTTAATGGGAGACAATTGTGGTTCTTAATTCTGATCGGCTGAATTGCGTGAAAAAACAGTCTGCCCACCGATTTCTGCACGCAATGTTAATGCGTGTGCGTATTTTTTACGTGTGATATTTTCAGACGGATGAAAAAAATGCGCTCGGATTTTAATGCTAGCGTTAATTTACGCGCGTTAACGCTGCGCGCAAAAAAAATTGCGCTGTACCAGCTTTTGTTGCGCAAGGAATGTAATAGAGCCCATAGTGTGTGGGGTAATCCTAGACGTGCATGAAGTGCCTAGAGGGGTATCAGTTATACCCTCCTGATGAGGCCAAACAAGGCCAAAACGATTGTCTGAGGTTGCTGTATCTCTCATGCAGAGAGGACTTCCTTGGCATTTCAGTTCTGGCCACCCTTTCGGGCTGATAGTAGATGATTTGCATACAGTCAGGTCCAGAAATATTGTGACATTGACACAATTCTAACATCTTTGGCTCTATACACCACCACAATGGAGTTGGAATGAAACAAACACAATGTGCTTTAACTGCAGACTGTCAGCTTTAATTTGAGGGTATGCACATCCAACTCAGGTGAACGGTGTAGGACTTACAGCAGTTTGCAGATGTGCCCCCACTTGTTAAGGGACCAAAGGTAATGGGACAGAATAATAATCATAAATCAAACTTTCCCTTCTTAATACTTGGTTGCAAATCCTTTGTAGTCAATCACAGCCTGAAGTCTGGAAAGCATAGACATCACCAGACGCTGGGTTTCATCCCTGGTGATGCTCTGCCAGGCCTCTACTGCAACTGTCTTCAGTTCCTGCTTGTTCTTGGGGCATTTTCCCTTCAGTTTTGTCTTCAGCAAGTGAAATGCATGCTCAATGGGATTCAGGTCAGGTGATTGACTTGGCCATTGCATAACATTCCACTTCTGTCCCTTCAAAAACTCTTTGGTTGCTTTTGCAGTATGCTTTGGGTCATTGTCCATCTGCACTGTGAAGCGCCGTCCAATGAGTTCTGCAGCATTTGGCTGAATGTGAGCAGATAATATTGCCCGAAACACTTCAGAATTCATCCTGCTGCTTTTGTCAGCGTCACATCATCAATAAATACAAGAGAACCAGTTCCATTGGCAGCCATACATGCCCACGCCATGACACTACCACCACCATGCTTCACTGATGAGGTGGTATGCTTCGGATCATGAGCAGTTCCTTTCCTTCTCCATACTCTTCTCTTTCCATCACTCTGGTACAAGTTGATCTTGGTCTCATCTGTCCATAGGATCTTGTTCCAGAACTATGAAGGCTTTGTTAGGTGTTGTTTGGCTAACTCTAATCTGGCCTTCCTGTTTTTGAGGTTCACCAATGGTTTAAATCTTGTGGTGAACCCTCTGTATTCATTCCGGTGTAGTCTTCTCTTGATTGTTGACTTTGAGACACATACACCTACCTCCTGGAGAGTGTTCTTGATCTGGCCAACTGTTGTGAAGGGTGTTTTCTTCACCAGGGAAAGAATTCTTCGGTCATCCACCACAGTTGTTTTCCGTGGTCTCCCGGGTCTTCTGGTGTTGCTGAGCTCACCGGTGCGTTCCTTCTTTTTGAGAATGTTCCAAACAGTTGTTTTAGCCACGCCTAATGTTCTTGCTATCTCTCTGATGGGTTTGTTTTGTTTCTTAAGTCTAATGATGGCTTGCTTCACTGATAGTGACAGCTCTTTGGATCTCATCTTGAGAATTGACAGCAACAGATTCCAAATGCAAATAGCACACTTGAAATTAACTCTGGGCCTTTTATCTGCACATTGTAATTGGGGTAATGAGGGAATATCACACACCTGGCCATGGAACAGCTGAGAAGCCAATTGTCCCATTACTTTTGGTCCCTTAACAAGTGGGAGGCACATCTGCAAACTGCTGTAAATCCTACACCGTTCACCTGAGTTGGATGTACATACCCTCAAATTAAAGCTGACAGTCTGCAGTTAAAGCACATTGTGTTTGTTTCATTCCAACTCCATTCTGGTGGTGTATAGAGCCAAAGATGTTAGAATTGTGTCGATGTCCCAATATTTCTGGACATGACTGTATGTAATAGCCTTCTCTGTAATTGCACCATTGAGCTAAAACCTTGAGACCTGAGCGGCAGCCACCATAGGGCAAGCCACTAGTGCTGTTGCCCATTCTCAGGACCCTCACAAACCTTGCTTTTGAATACTCCTCAGAGAGACAGCACCATACCACTTATTACAGCAGGTGCCTCCCGGGGAAGCACAGAGAGAGATCATGGCGCTGGAAAGAAGAGCATTTCTAAAGGAGTTTTCCAGTTACATTAAGCAAATATTAAGAAATTAAACATACTTTCTCTGCAGAAATCTGAGAAACACATATGTCAACTCAAACACTGTTTTTTTGTGTGTCTGGCAGCACTGAGGTGACTGTATTTTGTTCTAGGTGTCAGTATCATAGAGATAAAAGCTAACACAAATAGCAAGATACAGTGTAATACAGCATAATGTCAAATCATTAACTTGTATCATATAGATTGAATGGTATGTGGAAAGCATGTGGTAACATGACTTATGCAGGAAAGGTGTGCTTGGTGGGTATTTAAAGTAAACTATCAGGGTTATTCAAAGAGATCCAAATTGCTGGCAAAAGTTAACTGAAAGCTGAAATTCAGCGTACACTTACCTTTCCTGGCCATTCGGCTATTCAGAGAGCAGGCAGTTCGCCAAATCTTGGTGAATTGCCTGCCCATACGGTGCCTGTTCGAGGGCAGTGAATCCCCATAGTGAAGCAATTAGGCTTGTGCACCGATTTTTTTTTTTCGGTTCGATTCGGTTTTTCGGATTTTTAAACTTTTCGATTCGGCTCGTTTCGACCGATTTCTGTTTCGATTCGGTTCGGCTCGACTCGTTTTCCGTGTACATTTTTTCGGAATTTCGACCATTGTTCGTATTTTCGTGTCACTTAGCTCGTTCTTTGTATCGACTTTTCGTAACTTATGAAATTTTCGTTTTTTCGGAACGTCTGTTCTCCTCGTTTCAAAGCAATAAATTTCGATTTGACACATTTCAAGTACATTCGAAAATTCCGAAAATATTTCGTTTCGGCTCGGAAAACTTTTCGGATCTGCCATTTTCGGATCTAAAAATTTTCGCAAAATCGGCCGCATCCGAAAACACGAATCGGGAAATTTCGTTAAAATTCCGAAATTCCGAAACCCGAAACGCACATCCCTAGAAGCAATGCTTTGTCTATTCAGAGAACAAAAACCAGCAGTGAAAGGTTCCCGAAATGCTCTGCTGTTCGGTGGTTTCATTCGACACGTTTATTCAGGCGAATCCCATAGTTTCAATGTTAAAAATATTCCCGTCTTGATTCAATATATAATAAACTGTTGATTATAATATTCTGCAGTAAAAAGTTTCTTTATTCATAGTTTATTTTTTTTTAGGATCTTTTAGGCATTTTTCAGATTTATTTTTTTTTAAATCGTTTTTTCTTTTTTTCTGTAACAGCCCTTTTTATTATCATTCATTGGATCTTCTATGTAAATTACAGACATTTTCGTTCTGTAGTTTCTTTGCAAACAGCGTTTCACTTT
Organism: Leptobrachium leishanense; assembly: GCA_009667805.1. NCBI lineage: Eukaryota > Metazoa > Chordata > Amphibia > Anura > Megophryidae > Leptobrachium > Leptobrachium leishanense. Next base: position 16,034,670 of record CM019074.1, read on the forward strand.
TCAAACATTCAAGCGTACTGGTTTTTTTTTCACTCCATTCGTCTGCGGTGTCTTTTTTTCGACGGCTGCTCGGGTTTCTCCGGCGTGTTCAGCAGGGTTAATCCAGATGTTTCTGCGGGTTTCGGTGAGCGTTCGCTGGGTTTTCGGTGGCTTTTCCCTGCACTACGACGGCCCTGTGGTGCTTGCTGAATAGACCGCAGGGTCACTGAAATGGGATCGCCAAATCGCACCGAATTGAAGAGAACGAAAAGTCACCGAACGTGCGGTGACTTTTCGATTCTCTTTGAATAACCCATTATATCATCTGTGCTAATAAATAATCAGAAGCAAAAAAAAGAAAAAAATATAAATTAAGGAATTCCGGTGAGGGTTCTAGAGCAGTTATATGGAACAGTGGGAGGAGCTATAGGGGTTTTGGATATTAATAGAAGATCTAGGTAGGGTTTGCAGAGAACAGGGTGAATTATAGATGGTTATACATCCCAGTGGAGGTCATAAGCATTTTTAAGTGACAATAGGAGTTCCAGGCAATACATCTAATAGGTTGGGGGACAAATTGAGATATATTTACATAGTCAGCTGTAACATTGCTGATTGCTAGGAATGGATTACGTGAAGGGTTGGCTCAGTCTAACATGTATGTAACAATATAATAGGATATTTCTGTTGGTCGTGGGAATTGCAGTTGCCTAAATGTCATTATTGAGGTTTTTTTTTAATTTAATGCAGTTCTAGAGAGAATGCTACATAAAATATCACTAATCTTGCAAAGGGAGTCTTTCTCTGCTGGAATACACACTCCATCAACACTGGGTGATTTACACTCATAGCTGGTGAATACAAGAGTGAGCTCTGATTATTTCCATGTGTGCTGCCTGTCAGAGCCAGAGATGTATGAATCTCTGGGTCCCACTTACAGATGGGATTTCTGTTTCTGTTCTGTCCGTACCGTAAAAACAGTTTTATATCATCCGAGGGTTGAACGAGCCCATGTGAAGGTGGCGGGACCAATTTCATTCCTGCATTGTAAAACCTCACGTGTAGCAAGCACTCACAATATTCAGCCGCCCATCATGGAAACGTAAAACGCGTGGGTTGTGATTTTCCACAGAATATGCCAAATGAAACAATACTATTAAAAACATAAAGTGATATAATAAAAATGCTAACTTAATAATAAGTCAGTGTGTGCACAAGATTAAATTATTTAACCGTGTCTTCTTTTCTATTACAAACAGATACATTGTTCGCAGTGTACTCGTTCTCCGATACATAGAAAAGGTTTAACTCCAGTGAGACATGTCTTTCTTAAACTGTATATTATGAATAAAAAGAGGACCCCCCCTCCCTTCCCAAATGATCACCTTTCAAGAACAGCTTGTTAAAGAGATTTAGGAAATTGATTTGTTGGGGGGCAAAAGCTATATGACTCGTTGTGGCAGAAAACGTACACAACTATATTGATTTTACAGATCTAAAGTGATCTGAAGGGCATGTCATCTCTCCAGGTCTGTGGACATGATGCAAGTGGCTAGCCCCACGTTCTGCGGTTCATGTGGCCTTACTTCACTCTCGTTTCATTATCAGCACTTTGGCAGTCACAGACTGGCCAAAAGAGATCACTCTCCTGCTCTCATCTGCCTGGGAAGCAGAAACTCTGATTGCAACTCAAAGCTCTATCAGGGTTATTCAAAGAGATCTGAATTGCTGGAGAAAGGTAACTGAACAGTGAAATTCAGCGTTCGGTTACCTTTCCTGGCCATTCGGCTATTCAGAGAGCAGGCAGTTCGCCAAATGTTGGCGAATTGCCTGCACATACGGTGCCTGTTTGGTACCTGTTCGAGGGCAGTGAAATCCCCATAGAGAAGCAACGCTTCGTCTATTCAGAGAACAAAAACCAGCAGTGAAATGTTGCTGAATTGCCCTGCCATTCGGTTGCTTCATTCAACAGGTTTATTCAGGCGAATCCCATAGGCTTCAATGTTAAAAATATTCCAGTTTTAATTCAATATCTAATAAACCATTTATTATAATATTCTGCAGTAAAGAGTCTCTTTATAGATTTTTTAGTATCTGTTAAGCATTTTTCGAGATTTTTTTGCGAAGAGTTTTTCTTTTATCTGTAACAGCTCTTTTTATTATCATTCATTGGATCTTATATGTAAATTTCAAGCATTTTCGCTGAGTAGTTTGTTTGCAAACCGCATTTCACTTTCAAACATTCAAGCGTACTTTTTTTTTTTTTTCACTCCATTCGACTGCGGTGTCGGGTTTTCCCGGTGGCTGCTCTGCGCTGTGATCGGCTCCTGCTCGGGTTTCTCCAGATGTTTTTGCGGGTTTCGGTGTGCATTCACCTGGGTTTTGCGGTGAGTGTTCGGCAGGTTTTTGGCGGCTTTTCCCTGCACTACTACGGCCCTGTGGTGCTTGCTGAATACACCGCAGGGTCCCCGAAATGGGATCGCCGAATCAAGCCGAATTGAAGAGAACGAAAAGTCACCGAACATGCGGTGACTTTTAGATTCTCTTTGAATAACCCTGTATGTCAAGTTTCCCACCAAGAAGATGGATTTCTTCAGGAACATGATAGGGTAACCTTAAGGAACTGCTGGGTATCTGCCTTGTAACCACCTCTGTTACGTGGCATGCGTTAATTTTCAGACCTACCATGCTTGGTGGCATTTTGTAATGATATGCGTTATACCTGGAAAGTGTGAAGTTGTTCCTTGCCCAGCTTGAGGAAATCTTTGACTTTATCACTTAGTTCAAGGGACATGCTACTCACTCTGACTACTTTAGCTTTTTTAAGGTGGCTACACTGAGACAAGTACGTTTCTTGCTCCCTCCTCATCCCATCGGATCAGCTATGACAGCTGTGTGAAGTGGAGGAGTTTCAGACGGGATTTTGAATATGCCGCCTGCCTGGGACCAACTAGGGTTGATGATGTTGGCACGCTTTGTACATGCTGACGTCTAGTTCTCTATATCTAATTCGAAGTCGGACAAATTTTGTCGAATTGGAGTGGCCGAATTCATCCATTTAATCAGTAATTATTGGGCAAGTGGCGCAAGTACTGTTTGCATGTAAAAGGCTAAAGGGACTTCCACATTTGGAAGCCTTGTAGTGGAAGAGGAGCCCAGCGCTGCTGGTCAGCAGCATCTGCACAATTATTAATGGGGAAAAAAGTGTGTGTGTGTGCGACTCTTATGGTAAAGTGTTGTTTTAAGTGCACTGGAACGAATAATACATATCTACCAGGACGCGTTTCGCCAGAAATGGCTTCCTCAGCTGGCGAAGCGCGTCCTGGTAGATATGTATTATTCATTTTGATAATAAATATTTTTATCTTACTGCTGTCTGCCTATGTTCCTGAAAAAGAAGGTAGGGGGGATTTCCTTGATTAATTCCCTACACGTTATTTGACGGAGCCAATAGAGGCTCAACGCTTTGTGAGTTGAAAATTGGAATCTTATATATTCTGCGAGTCTTTTTGATTTACTGCACCAGGGGTGCTTTTTGTTCAACTATTTACACTGCAGTAATATTCCACTGACATCTATGGGATCCACCAAGGGGTATATGGTCACCTGAAGAGTGAATGTGGAAGACCCAAAAAGCTGTTTACGCTAGAGCCAGGTGTGGGCTCTTTTAAATGTGAGTTTAATACCAGTGAGATAATATTCTGATTTAAGCTGATGTACTGCGCAATCCTGGTTTCCGCTTTTTCTTCACAGTATTGGTCTAATTGTTAACACCATAAAGAAAACCACTTCTGGAAATGAAGAACATTGCACTTATGGACCTGTAAACGTGTTTAATTCTGCATACTATTGGACTAAGGTCTATGGGTGCTGTGTTGTGTTGCTGATTCTAATAATTTCTGTGGGTATATAGAGAAACCTCCATTTACAACATTCAGCGAGTAGATTATCCATGTATTTCTGGTGGGCGCTTCACCCTCCTTTTATATATTTAATTTAAAAGCTTGTTAAATAGCCCAAAATGATTCTAGCTGTGTCCATTGTTGTTCCAGAGGGGGTGTTCTAGTCACGTTTTCTTCTCTCTTGACTTTTTAGAAATACATATAAATTGGGGGGGGGGGACATGCTTCGAAGGGAAGCGACTCCAAGTAGCAGGGTGTAAATGACATGAAAGATCATTTTCTAACTTTTCTCATTTTTATTTTTTCTCATTCTTTATTTTTGCTTCTATGAAAAAAGTAAGAATATATAAAGAACATGTACTGGACAGAAAACGAAAGTAATCTCCGAGCTGCATACATGATACATGTAGGAGTGCTCAATGTGTAATCTAGGTAAAACCTTCTTCCGCAATAGTCGTCCAAGAACCAGCTGGCCCTGTTCCAGACAACAGCGTTTTTACACAATTGTGCATGTTCTACCTACTGCGTGCGTCGATCGAGATTCATTTACTTGGGAACTTATACTACATCTATTTATTTGCATAAATCAGTCATTTTCACCGTTTACTTAACAAATTTGAAACGCTTCCAAAAAATAATTTGCCCTGCAAGAGCATCAGCCGAAATGAACTCTAATTACAAAATCTGTGACGAAAACGAATTCCCACGATTTCTAGCTGTTCATAAACTGAGCGCAGGTTGAACTTTCGCAGGGATAAAATACTCAAATTCTGGGTACATAAGGAGGAAAAGGCCACTGTCACATTCAGTTCCTTACAAGCTGCAGGGGAGACCCTAGAACTAGGCAAAAGAGACGGCTGCCTAAGTCCTCACTCAAACTGGGGCCTTGCATGATGGAATGGCCAATAGGTGCCCTGCCTATCACGCCATCATGTAAGACCTCACACTTGTGTCCAAAAGCATACATTACTCTGGCCCCTTTCCTGCATTCACATACGTCAACATGCTATTAGGGATGTGCGTTTCGGGTTTCGGAATTTCGGAATTTTCACGAAATTTCCCAATTCGTGTTTTCGGATGTGGCCGATTTTCCGAAAATTTTTAGATCCGAAAATGGCAGATCCGAAAAGTTTTCCGAGCCGAAACGAAATATTTTCGGAATTTTCGAATGTACTTGAAATGTGTCAAATCGAAATTTATTGCTTTGAAACGAGGAGAACAGATGTTCCGAAAAACGAAAATCCGAAAAGTCGATACAAAAAACGAGCTAAGTGACACGAAAATACGAAAAATGGTCGAAATACCGAAAAAAAATGTACACGAAAAACGAGTCGAGCTGAACCGAATCGAAACAGAAATCGGTCGAAACGAGCCGAATCGAAAAGTTTAAAGATCCGAAAAATCGAATCGAACCGAAAAAAAAATCGGTGCACAAGCCTACATGCTATACAAATATTCTCTTCCTTAAAATGTGTATTGACACTCTACACAAATGCACTCAGACATTCATACGCTCTTGTCTAATGAGAGAGCTGTGTGGGCTTTCTTAATTAATTTTTGAGGTTAACTTTGGAATTTCTTTGCATAACCAACGGAGTCCCCTATGTTATCTTTGACTAAGATTGCACTAACTCTTGAATCTACTGCGTTGTCTTAGAGGTGATGGAGACCAAAGTCTTTCATTGTAGAGCCTAATCGGACAGGCCCTGTGTGACAGAGCGACTGTACCCTGAGTACCTCCATCCATTGGCTCTCTTCCATGTAACAGTCGCCGCAGCAATCTTCCCCAATAGCTCCCTCAAAGCTTTGACCGCAGCCAAAAGAATGAGACTCACCATTCGAAGTCAAACAGCAGAAAGCCAGTTTATTCACAGACACACAGATACAGTCAACCCACAACCTAATTTACATACAATCAAGCAGATAGTTGCACAGGACCTTGAAACAGTGGACAATGGAATTTCCTAGGAGAAGGGGGGAGGGAGAAGGCAGAGTAAACAAAAGGAATTTCTTATAGAGAGAACATACACAATAGAGAGAGCAGGTACTATACAGAGATAGGTTAGATAATTGAGGGAATGTATGCAAAATACACAACAAGAGACAATACAATAAATGCACAAGGTAATAAACACACAGACATCAGTACTCTTTTGTTCGCTGGCGGATGTATAAAACAGTGAAAAGCAAAATAGTTTTGAAAGGTCCATTAATTCCCCAATAGCCTCTTAAATGGTGGAGGGGCTTCCGTCACAACCATCTTTCAGGGACCACGTAGTACAAGGAATAGGGGGGGAAGTGGACCCCCCAAAATGAATTTGTCATCACACGCATGAAAGTCACAAATCTCCATTGATGCCCTGTGACTTTCACCTCTGCCTCTGAGCAATAGCGCACTTCATCCCCCTAGTTATTTTGGGAATGTATGGCACATAAACACATCAGGGACATAAATCGGGTTATTCATTAACCACTGGTGTTTCACCAAAGTACAAACAACGTTAAAAATAATCACCATGGTTGCAACAATGGTGAACTAACAGGATTATTCAAGGAGAGCCGAACTGGCCGCCGAATTGCACCGAACAGTGAATTTCCCCTTACGGTGCAATTTCGTGGCCAGTCAAAAAGCTGGCAGTTCTCCAACTATTGGCAAATTGACAGCAAAATACAGTAATCTTTGTCAGCAGTGAAATCTCAATAGAGAAGCAATGGTTAATCTATTCACCGTCACAGAACCGCACCGAAAATCAGGACAGCACCGAAATGTCAGTGAAATGCCCTGATTTTCGGTGGTTTCATTCGACAGGTTTAATCAGGCGAATCCCATAGGTTTCAATGTCAAAAAATTCCCCATTTCTGAATCAAATATTTTTCAACCGTCTATTCTTTAACTTGCAGCAAAAAGTCTATTTTTTTTCTGAATTTTTTTCAGAGAAATTTTTCTCTTTTTTTTTTTTTTTTTTAAACTGCTTTTTTTTTTATGTAACAGACCATTTTATTATTATTCATCGGACCTTATATATTATTTAAAGGCATTTTTGTGCAGTTTTTTTTTTTGCATTTTTTTTTTGCCAACGCATTTTAAAAGTTGCAGTGGTTTTTTTGTCGTTGTTTTTTTACCCCTGTACCGTGGCTTCTAGGATAGTCCGGCGGCTGGTCGGCGCTCTGTTCCACGGTTCGTCAGCTTTTTTTGGATCAATTCAGAGGTTTTGCGGCGAATCGTCAGATGCATTTTGCGGTGTTTTTTGGTGGTATTTCATATCGATTCGGCAGCTCCTTCCCTGCTCTTCAAGGACCCTGCAGTGAATTCACCGCAGGGTCAGTGAATCGAACTCGCCGAAGTGCAGGTAACTGGAGAGCACTGAAATGTCAGTGACATTTCGATGTTCTCTGAATAACCCTGTAAGTCTATTCAGAGAAGCAAAATTCAAAATGGCAGCTGAAGTTGCTTCAAACAACACAGTGAAGATTCATACCACCGTTATTCTTCCATAGAGACGTCAACTTCGGCTCTTTGCTTGAAGAACTTTATAGTTGTTCCACCATTGTTTTCAACCACAGGGAATGCAGTTCAACACGTTTAAGGCTTGGGTCAGACGAACGCAGTGCGAACGTGCGTTTAGCCGCACTTTATTACGGCCGTGGTAGCAGCAAATGACGTCCAACGCAGGCCCACACACGAAGTACGGCCGCACAAAATTTCGGCCGCGCAACGCAAGAAGCAAACTAACGCATTTTCGCAAGAACGTCGAACCGCTAGTACTGACGTAGAGAGTGCACTGCGTCCGCATAGCGACGTGTGCCTGATTAGGAGACGTCAGACGCTGCTCATGTCCGGCCAACATAACGTCCAGACACCCAAAGTTTCCTGGTTTGGATCCGTAAAAAATCACGGCCGAAATTGTGCATCGTATGACCGCTATCGCGTCTTCCGTGAAAAAATGCGTTCGGACGCATCAACGCACTTTTTGACGGTAGACGTGAAAAATGCGTTCGTCTGACCCTAGCCTAAAGTGGAGTATTTTATTGAGCATCTACTGAAACAATTGTGAAAGCCACGCTGAACAACTTCGGCATAACCTGCAGTGGTAAAAATGGTAAGAACAACCTTGCCATGACTTACAGAGAAAACAAAGGACAATTACCAGGCTTGTAGAAATGTTCCAGTTTGGATGCTTTGCGGTAATATCTGAAATTTAACCCAGCTCACCGTTTACTGGATAAACCCCCTTGTGTTTCCCAGGAGTCTGATCACTCATGGGGTTAAGGGCAGGGGTTGGAAAAACATGAGAAGGGGTGGCGAAAAAACAAGTAAATGACGTGAGTTTTTGTTCTCGACGATGTTATGACTTCGCCAACCACTTAAAGATCATCCCTAGAATCAACACGAAAATGGCAACGTTCTCGGAGCCTGACCGCGACTCACCCTGAGCTGCCGGGATGTGTTTACCTCCTGGTCCCCCCTCAGCCAGCCCTGAATGCGTGCTCTCCACTAATTAAAAAATAACAATGTACCCACTCTGCCCTCACAAGTGTTTTTGTTTTATTTCCAAAACCTAATTTACTTTTCCAGCAGAAATAAGTGAGGGATAGATTTTCGTCGCGCTCGGCTTCATTTGTTGGAATCTACGATTTGTATCGCAATCTTTTTAACCCCTTCACTTTCAAACTGTCGTCATCCTTTTTTTTTTCTCTCCGGACCTCCTTCCCGTTTTCTTTACCAAGTGATTTAGTTTTTTCTACCTGCAGTGTCGACCTCACCTTGTATCCTGTTCCGCTGTGTCTCTGGCGCTCTTCCATTTGGCGTGTGTCTCGTCGGGGAACACACACTAATGACACTATGACTATTTAAATTCACTCCTATGCTCATGGTGCCTAGAGTGTTTTCTTTAAGGGTTGCTCCCTTACCCCAGAGTCATGCTGCTTTTGGCTTACTTGCAAACAAGTATAGTTTATTGAAAATTTAATCTTCTTAGCAGAATAGGCCCATGGTAAGTCTACAAAGCTTGCAGCACCAACACAAGCCGTTACCTCCTCCTAGAACTGCTGCAGAGAGAACCTTAAGTGTCTGTCACAACAGGAAACTGGCTGGTATCACAACCGAAGGACTTCTTCTGCGTGCAGGACCTCCAGGTTCGCACTCTACACATACACTGGTCAAAAATGCAAAGCAGTAAAGACGGACTAAAAGAAAAAAGAATTCCCCAGGCGCTTAGTTACCCCTAGATTCGCTTCCACCCCAGTGGACACTTCCCAATATCCACAGTACAAATATCGTGAAAGGGATGGTGGGTGTGGGTTTAGCGCTTCATAGAAGTCCCCAGAGGAAAGGCACAAGATTGAAAGTGTCCCTTATAGAAAAAGTGGCCCCACTTTGGCAGGTGGCTTGAAGCAGAATACCAGGTGAAGTCTTCTTACACGTAGGACCTCAAAAAAACCACAGAAAAGCGCATATGGTGCAATATTGTCTGATAAGGGAAAGCTTAGTAATATATGTAATTGCTCATACTCACACAGAGTGAGAGCTGCCAGCCCTCAAATGGAGACGTATCCGGTATTATTGGGTTACCTGCTTACCCCAAAAACGGTCCTCCTGGATACCTTTACAATATAGTCACCAGATATAAAAATGTAGATTTTCGCCAGTGGAAAAAAATAAATGAAAAAATAAAATAAAAATAATAATAAAATAAATAAATGAAAGTTCAGACAAAATAAATTATAATCAAAAATAAATAAATAAATCAAAGAGTTAACAGCAAGCCAAACGCGTTTCACCTGTTACACAGGCTTCTTCAGTGGCAAAAACAAAACAGACAATTCTGTTTTGTTTTTGCCACTGAAGAAGCCTGTGTAACAGGTGAAACGCGTTTGGCTTGCTGTTAACTATTTGATTTATTTATTTATTTTTGATTAAATTTATTTTGTCTTAACTTTCATTTAATTTTTTTTTTTTTTTTTATTAAATTTTTATTTTTATTTTTATTTTTTACCACTGGCGAAAATCTACACTTTTATATCTGGTGACTATATTGTAAAGGTATCCAGTAGGACCGTTTTTGGGGTAAGCAGGGTAACCCAATAATACCGGATACGTCTCCATTTGAGGGCTGGCAGCTCCCACTCTGTGTGAGTATGAGCAATTACATATATTACTAAGCTTTCCCTTATCAGACAATATTGCACCATATGCGCTTTTCTGTGTTTTTTTTTGAGGTCCTACGTGTAAGAAGACTTCACCTGGTATTCTGTTTAAAGCCACCTGCCAAAGTGGGGCCACTTTTTCTATAAGGGACACTTTCAATCTTGTGCCTTTCCTCTGAGTAAAGACGGACTACACAACGCAAACTGCATCCTCAGAATAATTGCTACATTAAGGCCCCGTTCACACCTGGGCGTGATTTCCTATGGGGCCCGTTCACACCTGGGCGTTTTACAGCGCGTAGGAACGCTCTGTAAAAAGTCCTACGCCCAAAGAAGTACAGGAGCTTCCGTGGGGCGTATTGCAGCGCGTTCGCAGCCATAGACTGCAGCGTGAACGTGCTGCAATATGCGTTCGTGCGTTTTTTACGTTTGCGTGGTACGCGCGTCAAAAAATGCACGTATTACACGCGTCAAAAAACGTGCAGTTGTGAACCCAGCCTGAGGGTTATTCAATAACAGACAAACTCACCACCGTATTGCACCGAACGGTGAATTTCACTGTACGGTACAATTTTGTTGCACTGCAATACGGTTATTCACAAAGCTGTCAATTTGCCAAATTTACTTATTTATTTATTTATTTATAAAGTATTTTACCTGGAAGGATACATTGAGAAATATTGGCGAATTGCCAGCAAAATACAGTGCAGTTTGCTTTAGATCGTTGCAATTGGGCTACCTTCGGTGGCAGCGAGATTGACCCATAGAGAAGTAATGGTTAATCTCTTCAGAGAACGCTGAAATGTCAGTGAAATGCCTTAATTTTCGGTGATTCTGTTCGACAGGTTTAAACAGGCGAATCCCATAAGATTCAATATAAAAAAATATTCGTGCTTTTACTATCTTTTATACAACCGTTTACCTTTTATTCTTTTCATTTGCAGCAAAAAGTATTTTTATTTCTTTATTTTTATAGAATTTGTTTTGCATTTTTTGGGATTTTTTTTTGGAAATTTTTGATTTCCATTTTTTAAATTGTTTTTTTATTTTATTCTGTAACAGACTGTTTTATTATTTTTATAGGACCTTTTCTTTTATGTCCATGTATTTTCATTCATTTTCTTTGTTTTAAACGCCTTTTCTAAAATTGCAGAGTTCTGTTTTTTTTGTTTTTTTTTTACCAGTTCGGAGGCTGATCGTCAGCGTTCGGTGGATCGTTGGCTGTCTGTGGCGGAGGTCAGTGGGCTGATCCTCAGCGTTTGGTGGATCCCTTCAGCGTACTTTGGGGACCCTACGGTGAATGCTGAATTCACCACAGGGTTGGCGAATTGAAATTGCCGAAGAGCACCAAAATTAAGACGCTCTCTGAATAAACCCCTATTGTGTCCATGTGTGGGGACTAGTGGTTCCCTTGAGTCTAAATTCTAGCAAGGTTATTCAGAGAGAGGTGAAAACCTGGAGAATGGCAGGAGAAGAGAAGAATCTAGACCAAATAGCCGATTTGGAAAATGAGATAAACAGGAGAATTTTTCTGGTTTGGCTATTTTGACCTAGAATTTTCACTTCTTCAGTCATTCTCGTGAGTTTCACCTCTCTCTGAATAACCCTGATAGCATTTTCCTGGGGAGAAATGGAGTTCCTTGTGCAAACGGGGTTGTCAAACACACGTCACATAGATGTTGATGCCTACAATTCCCTGAATTCCTTCAATGCAACAGATGGCCAGGGAATCATGGGAGTTGTAGTTATGAAACATCTGGGGGGCGGAGTTTAACAGCCCTAGTGTATATAAAACAAATATAAATTTCCTGTTTAAACTAGGCTTGTGCACCGATTTTTTTTTTTTTTTTTTTTTTTTCGGTTTGATTCGATTTTTCGTTTTTTCAAACTTTTCGATTCGGCTCCTTTCGACCAATTTCTGTTTCGATTCGGTTCGGCTCGACTTGTTTTTCGTGTACATTTTTTTTTCGGAATATCGACCATTTTTCGTATTTTCATGTCACTTAGCTCGTTTTTTGTATCGACTTTTCGTGATTTTGGAAATTTCCGTTTTTCGGAATTGTACATGTTTCCGGAATATCGACTATTTTTCGTTTTTTTTTTTTTCGTGTCACTTTGCTCGTTTTTTGTATTGACTTTTCGTGATTTCGGAAATTTGCGTTTTTTTGGAACGTCTGTTCTCCTCGTTTCAAAGCAATAAATTTCGATTTGACACATTTCAAGTCCATTCGAAAATTCCGAAAATATTTCGTTTCGGCTCGGAAAACTTTTTGGATCTGCCGTTTTCGGATCTAAAAATTTTCGGAAAATCGGCCGCATCCGAAAACACGAATCGGGAAATTTCGTGAAAATTCCGAAACCCGAAACGCACATCTCTAGTTTAAACTTGGGTCCCATCACCAAGAAATGCCAGAATTATACACAAATATTCCAAAATCCGAAAGAAAAAAAATAAATCCAAAACTATTCTGGTTCCCGTCATTTGGATACTCAACCTGTACACGTATATACACGGCAAATTCAGAAATCTGGACATCATTTTCCAGGCTTTTATCCCTATGTTTCTGTAAAACATGAACGGATAAAGAAAAAAGAAAACTGCATACTTTTAATTTGTTTAAAACCAAAAAGCACACGTTATCGAGGGAGTTAAATGACCTCATGGAGTTTTGTTTTCTTCTCAAGCTAAACAAACAATTTACAAGGGTATTTATCTTGATATCGTTATTTCGTGGCAGGGGGTTAATAGATTGCCATGAATCTGGTGTAGACCCCCCATACTAGGGAGCCATGATAGAGTTAACCTCCCGTTGAGGGTAATTGGAGGACAGGCCCTTGTCTTGTTTATGTGGCACATATTGTTTGTACCACAAACATGTCTGACGGGTCTTTTGAAATGCTGAAAAATCATAAACTTTCATCTCCGGTCGTCATGACGAGCATTGGAAACAGATTGTGTGTGCCGGGCTGTCTCATGGAAGTCGTATGGAAGCACATGGGATGCGATTCAGTCCTTCACACGTGGCAGATGTCTCTGTTCATGCTCAGTTCTGTCTGGTGAACATTAGCTAACTTGTCTGTGCATTGTTTAACGAGTGAGAGTGTCTCCAAGGTGGTAAACGTCAGTAGTCCGCTTTTTTGGCAGAGTGACAAGTGATTTACAGGAGGAGGCTTGACAGCTGTGTGGGGGGATCCATGAACAGATTAATAGGTCATAAGGCGTACTGGATGAAGGCTTCTTCCATTGCTGAAATGACCATGCATGCCAACAGTGCATGTAAACAGTGCGGCACACGGAAGTACGTGTTAGAAAGTAAACCTGTCGTGGGCAAAATTTACTTTTTCTCATATGACCTATATAATGTAAAAAACTGAGATATTTCAGTTTAAAACCTTCACCCCCATCCCAGAGCCATGTAGCTAGGGGACAGGGCCGGCCCGTCCATGGGACCAGATGGAGCCATGGTTCCAGGCAGCATTTTCCAGGGTCAGCATTTTGGGACTCAGCTAGGCTCACCACACATTACTGTGAGTTTTATTCCTGTTTAGCTCTGTGATACATTCATACACAACGCACATTACTGTGAGTTTTATTGCTGTGGAGCTCTGTGATACATTCATACACAACGCACATTACTGTGAGTTTTATTGCTGTGGAGCTCTGTGATACATTCATACACAACGCACATTACTGTGAGTTTTATTGCTGTGGAGCTCTGTGATACATTCATACATACTGCACATTACTGTGAGTTTTATTGCTGTGGAGCTCTGATACGGTCATACACACCGCACATTACTGTGAGTTTTATTGCTCTGGAGCTCTGATACGCTCATACACAGCACACATTACTGGGAGTTTTATTGCTGTGGAGCTCTGTGATACGCTCATACACACAGCACATGAGTTTTATTGCTGTGAAGGTCTGTGATACCCTCATAAACAGCACATATTTTTTTTTTAGGGGGGGTAGCATTTCATCCATGGTATCAGGCAGCAGCACAGTGTCTTAGGCCGGCCCCTTCAGGGTGGGAGGCTGCTGCAAGCATAGTCGCTCCTACCCCTGCATCCTCCGTGTGCTGCTCATTCAGATCTTGAAAGTGAGACAGAGCAGCACTCAGTGAGCGGAGGGCAGTCCTGTAGGATATCTGGGTGGGGATGGGGTGAACATAAAAGTGTAATATCTCCGATTTTTATTTGATATAGGTTAGTGAAAAAATGCTGATTTATATAAAGGGAGAGGTACCCCGTCAAATAGGCAAAAATAATTTTGCCAATGTCAGAGGCACTTTAACAACACAAAGGGGGAAGGGATAAAAACGTGATCTGCCCCTCTGATCAGCACACAGCCAATCACTGCCTGAGTCGGCTGCATGCTGGCAATAGAATATGGCCGACTCGTGCCGTAATTGTGTCTTGACCAGAGCACATGTTAAAGTGTGTTTATAATACCTCTGTGTCAATTAAAACACAAGCGTCTATGCCCATTTCAGCCAAAACTTGTTGTAATAGGTAGACCTGTGCACAGCTCAAAATTTCGTTTTGAACCAATGGATTAGTCCTAAATTGCAATTTATTTAGTTGCTAAAGAAATTCGTTTTCAGTTCTTTAGTATTAAAACTAATTTCATTCATCCAAAAACCAGTGGATACAATTACTATTGCAGTGGCTCCTCAGAGGGCTGAGATTGCTGCTTGTTACAGTATCTCTCACTCTCAGCACAATGTGTCAGGCAAAGCTGTTACAGTAACTGACTGCTGCTCATCGCAGCACTCAGAGTTTCCGTAAAACTAGTAAATAATATTTTTATATATGAGGTTAGAACAATATTATTTCCTTGTTTTACTGAAACTTTGAGCGCTGTTACGGTCAGTTACTGTAACAGCGGAGCCTGATATATTATCTCTCAGTACAATGTAACAAGCTGCCAATCTCAGCGCTCACAGCCACTGGATTTAAAGGGCTAAAAAAAGGCTCCTCTCTGTATAATGTATAGAACATCCTTCTGCATTAATTAATACCCCTCTCTGTATAATGTATACAACATCCTCCTGCATTAATTAATACCCCTCTCTGTATAATGTATACAACATCCACCTGTATTAATTAATACCCCTCTCTGTATAATGTATAGAACATCCTCCTGAATTAATTAATGTCCCTCTCTGTATAGAACATCCTCCTCAATTTATACCTTTCTCTGTATAATATATATAACATCCTCCTGCATTAATACCCCTCTCTGTATAATGTATAGAACATCCTCCTGCATTAATTAATGCTCCTCTTTGTATAGAACATCCTACTGCATTGGCAAGTGGAGAGTGCAGAACTTCAGAAAGCAATGCTTATCCAGCACAGGAGTGAGAACTTTAACTTAAATTTTGTATCTCTGTGGGGGAGACACAGGAATATAAAAGAAGGGGAGAGGGAAAATATTAACGTAAATCTGTCTGAAAGCTCAGAGAAGAGATGACTGGTGAAAATTTATTTTTATAATAAAATAAAGCACTTTAAATCCAGGGAAAACATTCAAATAAATCACACTGAAGGCTCATAATGACAGAGTAACTGTGAGAGCTGGATACTAAATGTATCAGATGTAAAAAAAAAACCTTTATAACAAGCAGCACTGGGAGAGGAGAGGGACTTTAGATAAAACGTGTATTCTAGATAAGGAAAGGGGATAGTGCTCCTGGATAATAGGCTTGTGCACCGATTCTTTTTTTTGGTTCGATTCGGTTCGGATTTTGTAAATTTTCGTTTCGACTCGTTTCGGCCGATTTCCATTTCGGTTCAGTTTGTTTCGGTTTTCGTATTGACTTTTTTTTGTGATTTCGGAAATTTTCGTGTTTTTCGGAATATCTGTTCTCCTCGTTTCAAAGTGTCTATTCGTTTTTACGTAAACTAATGGTTTTTCGGATACGGTAATTATACGATACGATAATTCTGCCGATACGATAATTCTGCCATTGAGATTTCTCATGTTTTACAAGAAGAATACATTGAGATTTCTCATGTATTATAAGAAGGATACATTGAGTTTTCTCTGGTTTCCCGGAAAGGATACATTGAGATTTCTCATGTTTTACAAGAAGGATACATTGAGATTTCTTTGGATTTCCAGGAAGGATACATTGAGATTTCTCATGTTTTACAAGAAGGATACATTGAGATTTCTCTAGTTTCCCGGGAAGGATACATTGAGATTTCTCTGGTTTTACAAGAAGGATACATTGAGATTTCTCTGGTTTTACAAGAAGGATACATTGAGATTTCTCTGGTTTTACAAGAAGGATACATTGAGATTTCTCTGGTTTTACAAGAAGGATACATTGAGATTTCTCTGCTTTTCCAGGAAGGATACATTGAGATGGGAATGATACAAAATTTAATTACAGAATCAGCGATATAAATACGATGTCCAAAATTACTGAAATGGAACCGAAATCAAGAATGGAGCCGAAATCACGAATGGAACGAAAATGAATTTCGATTTTACACATTTCTAGTCCATTCGAAAAGTCCAAAAAGTTTTCGTTTCTGCTCGAAAATTTGTTCGGATCTGCCGTTTTCGGATCCGAAAATTTTTGGAAAATCGGCCGAATCCGAATGCACGTATCGGGAAATTTTGTGAAAATTCAGAAATTCCTAAACGCACATCCCTACTGGATAATATAAAATGTATCATCCTATTATGCAGAGCAGGAGGGGAGATAACACACGTTTTATAAAGTCCCTCTCTTCTCCCAGCGCTGCTTGTTATAAAGGGGTTTTTACTATCCAGCCCTCCTCTGTCATTAGCTTTCAGTGTGATTTATTTGAATGTTTTCCTTCGCCAGCTGCTTTTATCGTCTTGTCTGCCTCATAGACATGCAAGGGTTAAGTAAAGGTTTCCTCTCCTGTGCTGGCTGTCTGTGCTGTGAGTGAGTATTCTGGAGCTCTATCACTGTCAGATTTTCGGGTAGGGGTCGGGAAGGATTACGCATACAAACCTTTTCTGTAGCTTTGCGATGTTGCGCTCTTCATTACTGGTCTTCTTCACTCATCAATGTAATATCACAAAAAGGACTGAAACTAAAATGTAGTGCATTTTATTTTAGTTTCTTTCATTTTTTTGTACTGAGCAGTTTCGTATCTCTTGAGTCATACTAAAACTAAATTATCCCAAAATTCGGACTAAATCGTTTTAGTACTAAAACGAATGCACATGTCTAGTAATAGGACATATCACTACGTCCTTAGAATGTCCTTTTAATACACATCACTTCCTTGCAGGTTTTATCGACAGCTCCCTGAGTGATAATTTGTGGGCTAAAATAGCAGAATCCGGGAAATTATCCTCATTTATACTATGTTTATTCTACCATAGCTTTAATTTAGCATTTTTAGTTGTCGCCTCACCACTAAGTCAAGCAGAAGTGATAGTGGGAAGTGAAGTAATTATTGGGAGGCCTTGCGCAATCGTTGCCGCCTGAGTTGGTAATAATAGTTACCAGTGTGTCCTCTCCAGGTGCCGTAGTGTATCCCATACTTTATATAGAACATGAATCCATATTACCGAGTAGAAATAATCAGCAATCACAAATCAGTGGTTGTCAGTAACACCTGCATGAAAGCCGTAAAATTATACTTATGTAATCCTGGGGCCTGATCACAAGCTAAACGTTAAGGCTGGGGTCAGATTAATGCACTTTTAACGTGTGTTTAAGCGCATTTAATCACGGCCGCCAACATTTCGGTGCAGTTTGGCTTTCTCTGAATAGATTAATCATTTCTCTATGGGACAATTTCACTTGAGAACGCAGAACCGCTAGTACTGACGTACAGAGTGCGCTGCGGCGGCATAGCGACGTGTGTGCGTGATTGGGAGATGTCAGACGCTGCTAATGTCCAGCCTACATAACGCCCAGACGCTAAAATTGTTTTATTGACGATCCTTACAAAATCACGCACGAAAATGCGCGTCGTCTGACCATTTTCGCGCATTCCGTGAAAAAATATGTCAATGCGTTCGGACGCACTTTTTGACGGTCGCTGCGAATAATGCGTTCGTTTGACCCTAGCCTAAAGGCAAGACGAAATGGAAAACTTTGGCATCTGCCGTTTTCCATTTGCTGCTCGCCTTTAATGTCTGTATTACGGCCAAATGGCCTAGTGAGCAGCTTGATTCATAATACGTATGAGCCGCGAGGTGATAACACCAACGGCGCTAAGTCCTGCTGTATTATCACCTCCATCAAGACCATAGGACGGTGGATGAAGATGCTAAAGAACACTGGGAACTATTTGTTCCCTGTGTTCATCTGTCTGTGGATCGAGCAAGAGGCGGATCGAACCAGACCTTCAGAAATCAGCAGGAACTCCAGGGACTCGGGCAGAAGTGGTTTAAAAGAATTAACATGCCAAGACTCGTTGTAATATATATCGGCTTCCTCAGTGACGCCGTTTGGCCACACTCTAAATATATATTCAATTATTCTGTCATCTTGGCCTGGACTTGTTACTGCCTGTCCTAAAGGATCTATCTTCTTTTTGCCTGCGTTCTTATATTTGACTGTTTAATTTATATTTGCATTATACCCCCAGGTATTATTTGCCTGGTCCTTTATTTAGCAGGTATGTAGTTATCGAGGAAGGATGGCTTTCAGGAATTTAGAATCTGATGATTTGTAATATAGTCATTACATCAACGTTTATGTTTCCCAGAATCTATGTATTGGAAAATGAAACTTAAGTGTTATAAGTCTTAAGGGATTATTCAGAGTTTCGGTGCTCTCTCGTTTGGCATTGGCACCTGTAACGGGCGCTATGGCGCTTACACTGGAGTAGCGTAGTTGGGATCGTAATGGACAGATTTTTCTGATACAAGGTTACAGAGCAAAACGTATTATTAGAGCTGATCTCCCAAGCCAGAGTAGCACCTAAACGCAAATGGTTTCAAGACCAAAAGATCGCTTAGTGCAAACACATGAACTTTAATCAACAGTAAACATCACCTGGATACCGGAGTATAGTTATTTTCACATCGGTTTACAAGCAGAGTTTTGTTGTGGTTGATGAATTGTGCAGACTGCAGGGCATTCACATAATCGTCAGACTTGGGGCAGTATTACAAAGTTGGTGCTAACTTATCGTGCAGGCTTCAGGATGGTGAAAACCTCGGTACACTTTGCATTTATGTAGCAACCGAACAGGGAAGAAAGCAAACCACTATTCTATCCCAATAATCTCACGGCTCGGCAGATATTCACATAATCGGATGCCTTGTGATTAGGACTTAGACCGGATAAGGTAACCAACAGCGACCAAGTGCAAGATGTGAATTTGCCAAGGTGGCGGGCAGAACCCCAACCAACACACATGCGGTAAAACATATAACCGCTATACAGAACACCAACAGGGAATAAGCAATAGAATGGTTGAATGAAAAGCCCGGTCAAAAACGTGAGCAGGATCCTCAGACAGAAACGGGTTGGCAACTGGTAATCAAAGCACAATAATAAACAGGCGATGTGGGAACTAGACTCCACGTCAGGGCACTGAGCAATCTCTCGCTCCCTGCTTTAAACCCGGCGGCTCCTCGTCACCACATCAGGCCCCGCCCCCTCAGACGCCGATCGGCCATCACAAAGTGCTGGCACCCGGCCAGCCAGCGACACAGAACTATGCCCAGACCCCCCAAGCAGCGCTGCAGGGGACGAGGACGTAACCGCACCCTTCAGCGATTTTTAGTTCACCGACCCTGTGGTGAACTCTGTGTCCCTACAGTGTGCCAAACGCGATTTGCTGAAGACCATCGATCAGCCCACCGAACGCCACTGCCGACTGTCAAACAGACCACCGAACGCCGCTGCGACTGTCGAACAGAGCACCGAACGCTGCCAAAAACACCCGACGATGCTCCAAAATGACCGCCGAACGCTGACAATCAGCCGCTGAACATCGCCGAACTGAGAAACAAGAAAAAAAAAAAGGAACTCTGCTATTTTAAAAAAAGGATTTTAAAACGATAAAAACGCATGGAAATAATAAAAAAAGGTCCTATAGAAAATAATAAAACGGTCTGTTACAGAATTAAAAGAATTCCATTAAAAAAATGCGAAAATCAAAAATTTCTCTTATAACAATCCAGAAAAATACCTAAAGAATTATAAAAAATATAGACTTTTTGCTGCAAATAAAAAGAATAAACAGTTGAATAAAAAAATAACAAAACCGCTAATATTTTTTTACATTGAATCCTATGGGATTCGGCTGTTTAAACTTGTTAAACTGAACCACCGAAAATATGGACATATCGCCAACATTTCGGTGCAGTTTGGCTTTCTCTGAATAGATTAATCATTTCTCTATGTGACAATTTCACTGCTGCCGAATTGTGGCGATTGGAGCAGAACTGCAATGTATTTGCAGGCAACTCGCCAATATTTGGCGAATTGCCAGCTTTCTGAATAGAAAGCTGCCTCAGAATTGCACCATACAGGGAAATTCACCATTCGGTGGCAAGTTCGGCGCTTATTGAATAACCCTTTAAGTCTACTTGTACAGAACCACAGAAAAGATGCTCAACTGGATTCCCTCACCTTGTTTTGTTCCATGTTTGTCCATTATAAATTCCTATTATTACAGGTTTGCTTTTTTAAAATGTAATTCCCAATGTTTTAGAAAATTCAACTAATAAATATAATGTAGATTTGTGGAAGTGGAGAAAAAACACATTTTGTGACCACTATTTGTTTATAGCTTTGATTTGCATATTGCTAATTCCTTTGGGTTTTGTTCCCGATGTGACGTCTTTATACCTTTTTTTAAGTATATTTTTTCTCACGTCTACTAGAGAAAAAATTGACTAATTATGTGATTTACATCTCTCCAAAGTCCACATAAAGATTATTTAAATTAGACCTGTCAGCTCTAGACAACTGAATGTCAGTGCGCCATAAAGACTGACAATGTGGTGTTTAATGTAAAGTCGCTATGGCGTTTTATGATAATAATGATTATTATTCTAATTATTAATAGTATTACATGGGTGTCATACATCTAATCAACCTTTATGTTGGAAATAAACATTACTAGCAGGTCTACAATAAAACCACACCGAATAAAGCAACAATTTGCAGAAGATGTACGTTCTGCAGATCACACAAAAATGAACGAAAACGTGAAACCATGAAATAATGATCTTTAATATTAATCTTGAAAATATTATTGAAGACTTGGCCAAAAAAAGTTCACTTCAAAGCTATTGCAATGGCCTTGATCCACCTTGGCACCAGAACCCCAGTCCTATACTGTACTATGCTTTTTTTTGTTTTTTAATGTGCTGTATGCCGTAAAATGTAAAGGCACGATACCGCCAAAAAATGAAATGTCCTTATTGTGTTTATTTGATGTTGCTGATATCTTACATGTGCTTTGTTTTTCTCTTGTTTGTTTAATTAAGTAAATACTTTCCTCTATATGTGTCACTGGATGCATCCATTGTGTGATATTTTCCTCTATATGTGTCACTGGATGCATCCATTGTGTGATATTTTCCTCTATGTGTCACTGGATGCATCCATTGTGTGATATTTTCCTCTGTATGTGTCACTGGGTGCATCCATTGTGTGATATTTTCCCCTATATGTGTCACTGGGTGCATCCATTGTGTGATATCTTCCACTATATGTGTCACTGGGTGCATCCATTGTGTGATATTTTCCTCTATAGGTGTCACTGCGTGCATCCATTGTGTGATATTTTCCTCTATAGGTGTCACTGCGTGCATCCATTGTGTGATATTTTCCTCTATAGGTGTCACTGCGTGCATCCATTGTGTGATATTTTGTGTTCTAACCCCCTTATCTTTCTATCACTTGCTCCTCACTGTGTGGCTTTGGCAGTGGTGTATTTTGGCCTAGGCCGACTAGGCCCAGGCCTAGGGTGGCACTTTCCAGGGGGTGGCGGCCCGCACTGGATGGCCCCACCCCTAATAATTTTTTTTTTTTTTTTTTTATACTTTTGCAAAGTATTTTATCAGGAAGGATAAATTGAGATTTCACTAATTTTCAAGTATGTCCTGGGTAGGCAAGGCCTAGGCTTTCACTTTCCAGGGGGCAGCAAAAAACCTCACCACTAAATGGGTTACTCACAGAGCACCGAAATGACGCCAACTTTTTGGTGTTCTGTAGTTCCCTGCACTTAGGAGAATAAAATTTCCCCACCCTGCAGTGAATTCACCATTCACCGCAGGGTCCCCAAAGTGCATAGAGTCGGCCGCTGAATGCTGCCACCGCAAACCCGTGGCCTGCTGTTTTCAAAAGAACTACCGAACGAAAATGTCTGGAATTTACATATAAAATCCTATGATTGATAATAAAAAGCTCTGTTACAGAAAAAAGAAAAACTGCTATTAAAAAAAAGGGGGGGGGGAATTTTGCCCAAAAAAATCTGAAAAATGACTAAAAGGTACTAAAAAAAAATATCAATAAATAAAGACTTTTTACTGCAGATTAAAATAATAAGTGATTTATTAGATATTGCATAAAAACGGGAATATTTTTAACATTGAAACCTATGGGGTTCGCCTGAATAAACCTGCTGATTGAAACCACCGAACATCAGGGCATTTCACTGCCATTTCTCTGAGTCTCCGTACCACATGACTGGCTGAACCACGTGAAACGCACGCGCGCAGCTGCCCGCCCTTTCGTTAACACAGACTCTATTCTGGACTGAACACCCACCGGGAAGGGAATCAAAGCCACGGTGCACCCTCTGGCAGTGGCACCCCACTGCTGACAAGATGGCTCCACAGCATAATTGCTGTGTGCTCATATACACTCAGTTTGCTGGGAGTTTTATTGCTGTGGATTCTGATACGCTGACACACACCACACATTGCATTGCTGGGAGTTTTATTGCTGTGGATTCTGTGATACACACTGCATATTACTGTGAGTTTTATTGCCCTGGAGCTCTGGGATACGCTCATACACACTGCACATTACTGTGAGTTTTATTGCTTTGCAGCTCTGATATGCTCATACACACTGCACATTTCTGTGGGTTTTATTGCTGTGCAGCTCTGTGATACGCTCATATGCAGTGCACGTTTCTGTGGATTTTATTGTTCAACCAATTAGAGCGGCTGTGATCCAGTATACTTGACATGCGTGGCTGTTCTTTGTAAAAATGCTTGAATTTAAACATTTCATAATTTTCTTTATCTCAATAGATACATTTGAAATGGTATACAAAATATACAAGTAGGCACTTGGTGTCCACTTTTAATATAAAGAGAGGAAAAGGCGGAGCTCTAAGAGGAAAAGGTGGAGCTTTAAGATGAAGGGTGGGGATTAACCAGGATGAGGTGTGCTCTTGACAGGAAGGGGTGCCTCAAATTTAAATTGGGGGGTGCACGAGTTTAGTCAGGCCTAGGGCAGCACAAAACCTAAATACACCACTGGGCTTTGGTCATAGAATGGAGCGAATGGGTCAGTCACTGACGCATATCATTGTATTGTGTGGGATGTATTCAAAGGACATCACCAGGTGGCAGATTAGAAGTATTTTAAGCTCCTTGGCTTTATCTCATTCAGCTGCCATCTCTTAAGTCAGGTAGCCTGGAGAACACAACAGCCCCCTGCTGCCTTATCTAAACATTTCCTCCTCCCCCTCATTAACTGTTAATAATAATAGTAATACTGTAGATTAGATAATCCACAGTGGTAAAGTAAACCTTTGAACAGATTTTTGTAAATGTTGCCAATGGGCAAAATCCACAAAATTGAAACGGGAGATAAAAAAAAAACGAACTTTATTTTCCTTTTTACATGCAACTACTTCAAAGAGAAAAAAAACAGTACCTTGTGTTGTTGTATTTACAAAGTGGTTTTGTTTGTAATGCACAAGTATCTAGTTACAGCTTGTGTAAGTGGTAGTATCCCTTTAAATTCCTGCTGCTACATCCATAGGACCCTATTCGAAGGATGACTGCTGGAGACGTTATACATGATGTCTCCAGATGCTATTTAATTGTCGGGAATCGCTATTCCGCTGTGCTTGAGGCTCCAGTATAGCATGTCCTTACTGTAAATTATCCTCTGCTATACTTTGCATAGGAGGTGGTAATTGGCACCTGAGAGTAGAAGAACGAACTCTGCCAAGGTAGCTTTTTCTCCTGATTCGCAGATGATTTTCCCTCAAAGAAATACCGTCTTCTAAAATCTGGTGTTAAGTGATTCTACATTTGCAAAATCACTTAACACACTTTTGAAAAAAAATCCCATACTCGCAGCTCATCCCGCAGTGGAGAGGGTGGAGTGATCCACCATGTCCTACTGCCAGGAGCATTGGAAGAATGAGATCAAATAGCTTCCAGTCTCCCTCCATGAATCGACCACTAATCCTGCACGAACCCGTGAGAACTCATGCAATGCTCAAAGCTGGGACGCTCTGGGCTCAATGGAGTCCTATGTACTCCAGGAGCCGATATCTGTCGCAATGTGTGTACACATACCACCTTTTAGAGCGAACTGCGGAATAGGGCCCATAGTTGTTGTTTTTCATTATTTTTATATTGAACAGTGTACGGCTGCGTTCTCAGTGTGAAACCTAGAGATATATACAGCACAGGCTAGTTTCTGGAAAACATACTTATTTTGTTTACAGTTTCTTCTTCCCAAGAGTTAAAAATTATATAAATTACCAGCAAAGGCTGAAAAAAAAGTCCCAGAAGATATCTGATTCTTTAACCCTCTTCCCTTTTTTCAAAAATTTAGGGAAGTAGCCAGATTCTGAGCTGTGCAGCGTTTCCTCTTTGTTTTTGGTTGAAGGAGGTAGAAAGGCACTGAGGTTGAGATTGACAAGTTTCCATGGTAATTGTGCACAAATAAACTATATGAATCCATTAAGGGATGTTGATAACACTAAGCTGTTTTCGGGTTAACGCCCTTGAATGACTCCATGCATGTACAGGTCACTTAAATGGACACTACTGCTGACATAAGATGTAGCTAGATTACTTGTGTATTACTAAGAAACCCACCTTATAAAACACATGCTGCTGTTTTTTTTCTTATTTTTAACTTTTAAATGCAATTACTTCAAACTAAGTTAGTTTTTTTTTATCTCCTGTTTCCATTTTGTGGAATTTTCCCTTGATGCGCCATTTACCAAATTCTGTTCAAAGGTTTACTTTACCGCTGTGATTTATCTTGTGCAGTGTTTAACAGTTAATAAGGCAGCAGGGGGTGTATTGTCCTGCATCTACTACCTGAGAGAAGAGATGGCAGCTGAAAGAGATATGACAGGGAGCTTAAAAGACTTCTAATCTAACCCCTGCTGGTGTCCTTTGAATACATCCCATGCAATGCAATGATGTGAGTCGGTGACTGACTCATACACTCCATTCTATGGCCAAAGCCACACAATGATGAGAAAGTGATGGAAAGATAAGGGGGAGGGCAGTTTACAACACAAAATATCACACAATGGATGCATCCAGTGACACATATAGAGGGAAATATCACACAATGGATGCACCCAGTAACACATGTAGAGGAAAATATCACACAATGGATGCACCCAGTGACACATATAGAGGAAAATATCACACAATGGATGCGCCCAGTGACACATATAGAGGAAAATATCACACAATGGATGCACCCAGTGTCACATATAGAGGAAAATATCACACAATGGATGCGCCCAGTGACACATATAGAGGGAAATATCACACAATGCATGCACCCAGTGACACATATAGAGGGAAATATCACACAATGGATGCACCCAGTGACACATATAGAGGAAAATATCACACAATGGATGCACCCAGTGACAATATAGAGGAAAATCACACAATGGATGCACCCAGTGACACATATAGAGGAAAATATCACACAATGGATGCACCCAGTGACACATATAGAGGGAAATATCACACAATGGATGCACCCAGTGACACATATAGAGGAAAATATCACACAATGGATGCGCCCAGTGACATATAGAGGAAAATATCACACAATGGATGCACCCAGTGACACATATAGAGGAAAATATCACACAATGGATGCACCCAGTGACACATATAGAGGAAAATATCACACAATGCATGCACCCAGTGACACATCTAGAGGGAAATATTTTGTTATCTAAACATAATTATAACACTTTAACTTCTAGGATAGAATCTTCACCCTTTTCATCAACTACAATGTTTACTGAGAAACACATTTAAATTCTATGCAATTCATGTAATTATCTTATAATTGTGTATTTTTGGTAAAATCTGTTTGAGTTTTAGACATCTTTGGCTCTATTCCATTCATGCCGTTAACGTAACGCCTGGTATCTGTTTGCGCCTCCTGTTTATGACTTGAGACACTAATACAGTGCAATATTATTTTTTTCACCTTTGTTATCAGCAATATTTGACAAGGGCCCCTTGGAAATGTTACGCTCTGTAGAGACATTGATGATTTTTTCTTCTTTTTTTTCAATTCTCTTTTCATGATGAATTGAGAAGTTAGAGCTTCTTGAGGTTGATGTAGCTACTGTTTGTAAAGATGACACACGCGACTTGCGTCATATGTGTACACACGCTTTTCCTAGTCTTTAACGGGCAAATTTTTGTTCATGTTTCCTTTACGGTAAACTGTCAGAATGCAAATGAAAGCAAGTTGAAAGAGTGCATCGACATAAATAAATGTAAACTGAAACAACAAGCTCTACTTCAATCTGTACAGGTTTCCTCATTCTAGGAAAAAGAAACTATAAATAATAATGAATGAAATTTCAGGCTGCGTTACGTTGCAAGTGCTCTCTTAGGGAAAACACTCAAGCCTACTCCCACAGAGACACAAATATTTAATGAATCAAGCTGCAGCTCTTCTACAATGTATCCTCAGTCCCAGCACTGTGTACACTTCAGGGCTACTTCACAGGCTGCAGTATCCGTCTTCAGTACCTTGTATTGGGGAAATATATTAAAAATAAATAAGTAAATAGACAGGAAAATGTGATCGCATTTACCTATAATAAATATACCGTTATAGGGACATTTCTCTTAGTGTTCAATCGATACCCTGATATTCTATCGACTGACAACTGCATCAGGATTTTCTTTAAAGGATTAAAGCCTATACCAATAATTGCATTAATTTTACATAATTTAGATTCATAATAGTTCGGCACCTGCTCCTTTTTTTATCTGCCGTTTCTATAAAGAGATACTCTATTAAGAATAAAGCCCCTTTTTTGCCATTAGATAATTTCCCATGTTCCTCGGGTTTTTGTTCAAGCCAGCTTTTTGTGGGAAAATGAAATGTATTAGTACCCCCCCCCCCCCGCAGACATGTGGAAGAGTTGTGACTCCTCAGAGTCACTGTCAGCAGCCTCTGCCCAATTTTTTTTTTTATATTTGTTTTACTGCAGGTGATTTTGTTCACCTTTTCTCACTCGCGCTCCTCCTCTTCTGCTCAGGGGCTCCCGGATCTGGAAGTCTCTGCAGCTTTGCCACACAAATGGCGTAGCGTAAGGTCCAGATATTGTGCATCGGTGGGGTCTTGTGCACTTTATGTACAAATGTTCCATAGCGCCTGCACAGAGCAATGGATCGGTAATGCACGTGCATGCGCAGAACCAATCCAACGGCTGCCTCTCTGAGAACGCATGCTATGGGTGACATTAGCATGCTGTGTGCGTGTCACCAGCAGTAGCGACCGATCTGGTAAATGGCAGCCAGGAAATTCAAAATCCTGGCTACTGGTGACATTGGGTAGGTGAAATTAACTCTACACATCCTGACCACTTTAAAAAGATAAAGTGGTCAGGATGGTTAGAGTAACCCTTTAATCCTGTTTATGCAGAACTCCGTCTCCCTCCCCTCTCACCCTCAACACTGAACAATGAAGAAGATAAATGGCAGGGATCTTGAGCAGGTTCCTGATGTAATAGGATTAACTCTTTGTAGGCTGAAAGTAAGTAAACATTTGCCACGATTAAAGTGCTGATGTTGTAACATTCCATTTGGACTACATGAAGGAGGATGTTCTGTGCGTTTGGATCCAGTGTAATGGTTACGGCTCCTATAAGGTCTTGTGTATGTGTTGAGTCACACCCAGTCTTGTTCTCTAGACGCTTTTACTTAACAACGCTTTGTTTTCTTACCAAAAGCATGTTCCTCGAACGTTTATGAAACCGTTTAACTTCTTGGATGGTTTCACTACCTTTCTCTGGTCAACCAAGGTGAGTGTCTAGAAAGCTTCTTCCAGTTTCACAAAACATTATAAATATTTTTTTTTCAGATAGGTATGTGTCACATGGGGTCCAGTACCCGTGATGGGTATCCAGGTGCATAAAGGCTCCCTTTGCCGTCAGTATCCCGAAGGAGTACTGATTCTGGCGCAAACTCACCCAGTCACTAGCCGGATTGAAGGGTGAATAAAAAACTGGGAATTAATATTATTCAGGGTTTACCTAGAACTGTAGGTAAAGGTGATTCCAACAGAGGACTGAGAAACAACACAAAACCTAATGCCCGCACCCCCCCAAACGCATCTGTAGGTCCATGTACCCCAAGTCCAGTGATTACCTATTCCAGTATATACCGTGATGGTAATCTCATTTCATACAGGCATTCATAAACAAGAAGTATAGTTGTTGTTTAACATGTACAGCTTGGAAAAAAGACGAGACAGAGGAGATATGATAGAAACATTTAAATACGTAAAGGGAATCCACAAGGTAGAGGAAGGGAGTATATTTAAAAGGAAACAAAGTAGCAAAACAAGAGGACATAGTCTTAGATTAGAGGGGCAAAGGTTTAAAAGTAACATCAGGAAGCATTATTTTACTGAGAGGGTGGTGGATACATGGAACAGTCTTCCAGTTGAAGTGGTAGAGGCCAAAACAGTAATTGAATTTAAGCAGGCATGGGATAGGCATAAGGCTATCCTAAACAAAAGATAAATCCAGGTAAAGTATCCATGTAATTGGGCAGACTAGATGGGCCGAAAGGTTCTTATCTGCCGACATTTTTCTATGTTTCTATGTTGTTCAAGCAGTTCTCTAAGAAACATGGTCCAAGTCCAAACATAGTACGGGATATCGTAGACAATATGCCAATGCTTGAAGCATATGGACTACAGCAACCAAAGACCTGACTATAGGTTCCATGTACATGATGAGCCTGCATTGTGCACACAGCACACAATCACCAAAACCACAACAGAAAAATGACTGACCTGAAGTATATTGGTCCCTATTAAGCCAAATCATGCTGCTCCTACAAACCGCTCAGCATAAGGCCATAAAAATAACTGTGGGCAATTTACTGGCAGAAGAGAAAACACATCAGATGTGGATCTTGAACACAGAACTGCATTGCTATATAAAAATGTTCTATTGAATTTGTGTTTCAAGCCGACACATTTGAGGTCGCGCAGGGTCATGCTCGAATCCATGGAGCACTCGCGAGGTGGTCAGCATCTTGTAGCTGCTGTTGAATATTCTGACTTGGAGCACTAACATAGCGGCTCAGTTGGTATAGAGTCGGCAGGGAGTCGATACGGCTTCCTCTTTCCGTCACGGTCAGGATAGGGCTCTAAAGATTTCAGAAGAAAATAAAACCAAACATGGTGACCTGACGTGTCATCATGTAGTCTTTTTTTTTAATATATAAATGATGACTTTTTCACACATGGTTTTGGCTACTCCAGGATCAGCTGACCTTTATGTATTGTAAGTAGTTTGGCTGTAGTAGATGTACACACTGGGTACATCAAAAAGTGTTAAGTCTATCAGGGTTATTCAGAGCGCACCGAATTGGCCCTGAAATTGCACCGAACAGTGAATTTCCCCCATACAGTGCAATGTCTGGGACATTCGGCTATTCAAAAAGCTGGCAATTCACCAAATATTGGCAAATTGCCAACGATATATGGTGATCTTTGGCGGTAGTGAAATCCCCATAAGTAATGGTTCATCTATTCAGAGACACCGAACAGCCGTGAAATGTCAATGAAATGCCCTGATTTTCAATTGTTTCACTCGACAGGTTTAATCAGGCGAATCCCATAGGTTTCAATGTAAAAAAAATCCTTGTTTTTATTAAATATTTATTAAATCGTTTATTCTTTTCATTTGCAGAATAAAGTCTCTTTATTTATTTTTTAGGATTTGTTAGGCATTCTTCGTGATTTTTTTCAGCGAAATGTTTTTTTTTTCCTATTTTTTTTTTTTTTTATACCTTTTTTTTTAAATCTTTTTTTTATTGTTCTGTAACAGGCCTTTTTATTATTTATTTCCAGCCATTTTCGTGCAGTAGTTTTTTTTCTAAAGTTGCGTTTTATTTTTTTAGTTTTCTTTCTTTACCGTTTGGCGGCTTGTCGGCTTAAACCAACGGCAGGTCACGGTCTGTTCGGCGGTCTGTGGTGAATGCTGAATTCACTGCAGGGTTGGCGAATAGATCTCGCCGAAGTGCGTCGAACAGGAGAGCACCAAAATATCAGTGACATTACTGTGCTCTTTGAGTAGTAACCCTCTGAGTGATTTATTTTTTGTACCAATCAGAAGCATTTTTCAGGACAAGCTCTTCCTTTTGGTAGTGGTTATGCATCGGTTTAGAAAAATGCACGTGAAGCATCTGAGACTGAACTGCCGGCTGATCTCTGCATATTTCATTAATGTTAGGAAATGTTCTTCCGTATAGGACGGACCCATGTTTTCAGTTTCCCTTTTAAGGAGAAAATGTGATTGTTTACTATTTGGTGACTTCTTTGTATGTTCAGATAGTTAATGCAATTACCTTGAAATCCGGCGTCAGCAATCTCGGCCCTTTAGGCTAGGGTCAGACGAACGCAGTTTTAACGTGCGTTTAGCCGCACAAAATCACGGCCGTGCTAGCAGCAAATGACGTCCAATGCCGGGGAACACACGAAGTACGGCCGCACGAAAGTTCGTCCGCGCAACGCAAGTGGCAAACGAACGCATTTTTTCGAGAACGTCAAACCGCTACTACTGACGTACAGAGTGCGCTGCGGCCGCATAGCGGCGTGTTTGCGTGATTGGGAGACTTCAGACGCTGCTAATGTCCGGCCAACATAACGTCCAGACGCAAAAAGTGTTTTATTGTTGATCCGTACAAAATCACGGACGAAAAGGCGCATCGTATGACCGCTATCGCGTATTCCGTGAAAAAATATGTCCGTTCGTTCGACCGCACTTTTCCACGGTCGACGCGAAAAATGCGTTCGTCTGACCCTAGCCTTAGCAGGGCTGGATTCATATCTCCGAAGCCTGTAGGCACAGAAATATGGAGTGCGCCCTTCCCCCACCAAAATAAATGCAAAAATTGGGGCAGATACTTTGTGTAAAAAATAAATGAATGAATAATTTTTAAAAAAAAGCATTTACATTTTTTATTTTTGTTTTACAATGTTTTATTTTAGTTTTATACAGAAAGGTGCCCACCATAGGAGTGGCCTCTCTTTATGAAACCCAAAAAATTGTTAAAAAAAATAACTCATTTTTTCTACTTTTACAGTGAATGTTGTCTGGGCACCTCGCTGTGTAAAACTAAAAAAAGAAATCATTTTTTACCATTTTTTATTTTTTTTTGTTTTATACAGCGATGTGCCTGGACACCTTTCACTGTAAAAGTGAAAAAAAAAAGGAGTTATTATTACTTTTTTTTTACACTTTTACAGTGAAAGGTATCCGGGCACCTCACTGTGTAAACCTAAAAAAAAAAGTTAAATGATTTTTTAGGTTTTAACAAAGCAAGACACATGCCTACTTTGCCTAGTTTTAAATCCGGCCCTGCCCTCCATATGTTTTGAAACTACATCCATGATGTTCAGTCACTCATTAGTTTGGCTTAGCCTTGTGGGAAATGTAGTTCCAAAACATCTGAAGGGCCATAGTTGCTGAACAGTGCTCTAAATGGTAGGTTGTTGGATCTTATTATGGGAATGCTGTAAACTAGGGTGCCCGCATGCCAGGCTAAGAGCAATCCCTGCCAAGAGGCCAAGCTCAGGGCACAAGGTGCAACGGGAACCCTCATTTAAAAACACATCAAAACTACTTTATTCGGTGTCCCCCCCCCCCCCGGGTCCAGGACACCAGAGAAGAATCTCAAAATGGCAGGAGAGAGCCAAAAAGTGTGGTCACCCCCCACCCCCCCCCCCATGAAAAATGGGACAGATTTAAGTTTGCTTTCTTCCCAGCATATTGATTATCACTGCATGGTCTTCAGGGGTCAGAAGAACCAGCTTTAGGGGTATTTTTTGTAATCGTATGCTCCCTCTTGTCAATCAAACCACAGCATAGCTGTCCTGTAGTGAGTAACGAGTGCAATTTGGGGAACGTCGGTATGTTTGCTAGCGCAATGTATTAATAGAGTTCCTTTCTCCTGCGTTAAGTAGAATCTGTACATGACAGGTCCTCCCAAACACACACAGGCAATAGTTAATCCTTTAATATATTTTTTTAGCCTGTTTTTTTGTAGTTTGTTTTTCATCACGTGAGATAGTGATTGATGCGTTTTTCCATAAGTCGCGCCATATAACTGCCAGGTCTCAGCCTCCCTAGAGCTCCCATGTCTGTACCCAGGAATCATATTTAACTGCTGGGTAACCGTGTTATTTAAGGATATGAGCTACTCCTACGTGTACCCAGAGCCAGTTGAGCAGGGCATGGGTAATTAGGGGTATGTTCATGCCAGGAAATTCTCTGGGTTAGCGACTGCTTACCTTGGCATAGCAGATGTTTGTGAACTACGCTTCCCATGATGCTCACCCAGCCTAAAGGTTTTCTGAGCATCATAAAACATGTATTTGAGGAACATCTGCATCCCATTGCTCTAGGT
Source organism: Leptobrachium leishanense (assembly GCA_009667805.1). Classification (NCBI taxonomy): domain Eukaryota; kingdom Metazoa; phylum Chordata; class Amphibia; order Anura; family Megophryidae; genus Leptobrachium; species Leptobrachium leishanense. Next base: position 16,067,566 of record CM019074.1, read on the forward strand.
ATTCACACCACAAATTATGACTTGTTCCTCTGCCCAACCTGTGTGACCACTTACCTCCCAGCATCTTCTGACGTGACAGACTCACCAAATGGGAAAACCCAGGGATAACTTAAAGGGATATTAAAGCCACCATTGTCAGTTCAGCTGATTTTATGGGGGTTTTCACAACGCGCAGCTGAAGTTGCAAACGATAACAAAAATAGTCGTTATTGCAAAGGTGACAAACTTCAGCATTCCACAAATGGAGACATCACCTCGAAAAGCACAATGAACCTTCTCCTGCCTCTGTGTTTCCTTTTATGTGAAATGCTGAACTTTGTTGCCTTCCCAACTTCAACAAACCCCAATAAGTGGTCTTGATGACAGGAGTTTGTGTCCCATCCTGGACTGGCCGCTGCACTGGACTGGCCACTGCAACACTTTAGCAGCTCCCCTCTGCCCTAAAGAGTGTCAAACAGTGGCTGCTGAGTGTACAGACATCCAGAGCTTGGCTTCTCCAAGGTACAAAAATTATGTCAGGGGCGTCATAGTCTGGTGACGTTTGAGGAGGAGCCGTTCGGTTGAGCAAGCGTTCAGCCAGCCGATACATTACACTTTGCAATACCTCTACCTTGACATTAGGGATGAGTCGAACACTCCCCGAGTTCGGTTCGAAGCCGAACCTGAACTTTCCAAATGTTCTGGTCCGAACCCGAACTCGAACTCCATGCAAGTCAATGGGGCTGAAAATTCTGGTTTTAGAGTGCCCTCCAAGAGGGCATATATATGCTAGATATTTGCCATAAAAAGTGTATGGGGGTCAGGGTAGTGCCCTGGGGGACAGGAAACAAGGACAAAAAGTTAAAAAAAAAACGTTTTTAAAGGGACAGTGAGTTTTCCATGAAATAAGGGTTAAAAATAAAAACGAAAAATTCCTTCAAATATCGTGCCTAGGAGGTCCCCATAACCTGCCCGTGAAGTGGCGGATTTCTAGGATGTATAGAAATATGTAAAAACCAAAAAATGACATTTCAAATGACGGTAAATGCTTTTCCTTTAATCTATCCATAAACAACTGCTTGGGGCGGCAGCCTGTATGAAAAGAGGAGACATTTTCGGACACGCAGAAAAAGTTTACTCATTTTTTTGGCGGTGAAAAGCAGGAGAATGACTGGAGAATGGAAAATTCCAGACCAAATAGCCGATTTGGAAAGTGAGAAAAATGGGAGAATTTTTCTGGTTTGGCTATTTTGACCTAGAATTTTCTCTTCAGTCATTCTCCTGAGTTTCACCTTTCTCTGAATAACCCTGTCAGGGTTATTCAGAGAGCGGTGTAGAGCAGGAGAATGACTGGAGAATGGAAAATTCTAGGTCAAAATAGCCAAACCAGAAAAATTCTCCCATTTAGGCTAGGGTCAGACTAGCGTATTTTTAACATGCATTTAGGCGCACTTAATCACGGCCACACTAGCAGCAAATGACGGGCAATGACAGCCAATATACGAAGTACGGTCGCACGAAAGTCCGGCTGCGCAATGCAAGTGGAAAATGAACGCATTTTTTCGAGAACGCAGAACCGCTAGTACGGACGTACAGAGTGCGCTGCGTCCACTAGCGGCGTGTGTGCGTGATTTGGAGACGTCAGACCCTGCTCATGTCCGGCCAACATAACGTCCAGACACCCAAAGTTTCCAGGTTTGGATCCGTAAAAAATCACGCACAAAAATGCGCATCGTATGACCGTTTTCGCGCATTCCGTGAAAAAATAAGGCAATGCGTTCGGACGCACTTTTTGACGGTCGCTGTGAAAAATGCGTTAGTCTGACCCTAGCCTTATCTCACTTTCCAAATCGTCTATTTGGTCCAGATTGTTCTCTTTTCCTGCCATTCTCCTGGTTTTCACCTTTCTCTGAACAACCCTGAGAGAGAGGTGAAAGCCAGGAGAACTGGCAGGAGAAGAGAACAATCTAGACCAAATAGCCAATTTGGAAAGTGAGTTAAATGGGAGAATTTTTCTGGTTTGGCTATTTTGACCTAGAATTTTCACTTCTCCAGTTATTCTCCTGCTTTTCACCGCTCTCTGAATAACCCTGTGAATGTTTAATCCCGAGGTGAAAAATAACATTGCTTAAGGCTGGGGTCAGACGAGCGCAGTTATCACGTCCATATTCGCAGTTATCACGTCCATACACGTCCAGCATTCTCACCAATGGAGCCCCACACACGAAGTACGTCCGCACTGAACTGCGGATGCATGGCGGACGCAGCAAACGGACGCAGGTTAGGCAAGAACGTAATACTGCTAGAACGGACGTGCGGAGTGCGCCACGTCCGTGTAGCTTTGTATGTGAGTGATGAAACAAGATCAGACAGACTGCATTTATACGTCCAGCATTTTTGACGGACAGAATGTTTTTTCATTTTAATTTATTTTCCCTGCTACATCAGTCAAAAAATACGTCCGTAAAAAAAACGGACTGTTTGGCCACTACCTTGTTGTCAGTCAGTAAGTACGTCCGTACTGCACGGACGCACAGTCCGTACAAAATGCGCTCATCTGACCCTAGCCTTAGATGTTATTTTGAATTTTTTTCAAACACAAGTTAACCACTTGGCTGCTATGGACGCGCTCAGCGCGTCCAGCCAAGTGGTTCTCCTGTGCTATGAACGCGCTGAGTGCATCCATGCACAGGAGGCAGCAATCCCCCGGATTCCGGTGGATTGCTGCGCCCCCCCGGTGTGGGCTGACATCTTGGATGTCAGCCCAGCACTCCATGACCCCGGCGGAGCAATTAGATGTCATCGCGGCGGCGCGATGACATCTAATTCAGGTGCCCCCCCGCATGTGCGGAGGAAGCGCCTGAAAGGGAGGGGGGAGGTCCTTCGGACCTCTCTCCCTCCCGATCGCCGGGGGGCAGAGGGTTAATCCAGGCACTGCCCTTCCAAACGGTGGCTGTGATTAACCCCTGGGGAGCCGGATCACGAATCGGCGCTGAAAAGCACCGGATCGTGATCCTCTCCTGGAGCTGGCCGACATCTTGGATGTTGGCCAAGCCTCCAGGAACTCCCCCTGAGGACTGGCGTCATCGTGCATAGCACGATGACGCCAGTCCTGGAGTTAACCCCTAGCTGCCACCAATGGTGAAAATAGGGGGATCATTGGAACCCCTATCTCCCGATCCGTGGCAGCTAGGGGTTAATGTTTGATATCGTTGGATCGGCCAGAGCATGGCATTTCCAAGGATACCAAACATGAGCATGAAAAATGTTTAAAAAAAATAAAAAATAAATAAACAAGTTTTTTTTTTTGTTTTGTTAATGAAGCAATATTCTCATTTCAATTATAATGTGAACAATAATGCTGCACTAACGATTTTTGTATGCGGTGCGTTTGTTAAAAAAAGTGAAATTTTCCCCAAAAAAAATGTAACGAGACCCCATTTCTAATTTTTTTAATAAGCGCACCCCATACAAAATATAACCGCAAACGATCGCATTTTAAAATGTGAAAAAAAACACTTTACACATAATAAATTAGTGAAAATTCTAATTTTATTGCATTTTTGTTATAATATACAGACATGACATAACGTATACATATAGTAATGACATATTATGAATCTGCCAAGTCTGCCGGAAAGAACGATATATAATATGTCTGGATCATATATCAAAATATGGCTACAAAACGCGGTTAATCATGATGAGCGAAAGCAGTAAAAATGACCTCAGCACAGAGGCGTGAAAAGCCTCAGCAGCGAAAGGGTTAAATGCAGCATATTAGGATGTTTTAGGGAAATTAATTCTCAAATCTCAATCAGAAGCAGACACCACCCCACCGCCTCAGTATAGTGTACAATGTATCAAATTGATTACCAGACTAAAAACACCTGGTGTTATGCCCGTTTGTGAACAGAGGTCATTTAGGCTGGGGTCAGACCAGCGCATTTTTAACGTGCGTTCTGGCGCACTTAATCACGGCCGCACTAGCAGCAAATGACGGGCAATGACGGCCAATATACGAAGTACGGTCGCACGAAAGTCCGGCTGCGCAACGCAAGTGGAAGATGAACGCATTTTTTCGAGAACGCTGAACCGCTAGTACGGACGTACAGAGTGCGCTGCGCCCGCTAGCGGTGTGTGTGTGTGTGATTTGGAGACGTCAGACCCTGCTCGTGTCCGGCCAACATAACGTCCAGACGCAAAAAGTTTCCTGGTTTGGATCCGTAAAACATCACGCACGAAAATGCGCATCGTATGACCGTTTTCGCCTATTCTGTGAAAAAATACGTCAATGCGTTCGGACGCACTTTTTTACGTTCGCGTGTAAAAATGCTTTCGTTTGACCCTAGCCGTAGGCTGGGGTCAGACCAGCGCACTTTTAACGTGCGTTTAGGCGCACTTAATTACGGCCGCACTAGCAGCAAATGACGGGCAATGACAGCCAATATACGAAGTACGGTCGCACGAAAGTCCGGCCGCGCAACGCAAGTGAAAAATGAACGCATTTTTTCGAGAACGCAGAACCGCTAGTACTGACGTACAGAGTGCGCTGCAGTGGCATAGCGGTGTGTGTGATTTGGAGATGTCAGACCCTGCTCGTGTCCGGCCAACATTACGTCCAGACACCCAAAGTTTCCTGGTTTGGATCCGTAAAAAATCACGCACAAAAATGCGCATCGTATGACCGTTTTCGCGTATTCCATGAAAAAATACATCAATGCGTTCGGACGCACTTCTTTACGTTCGCGTGTAAAAATGCTTTCGTTTGACCCTAGCCTTAGAGTTGATAATCTTTCCACGTACACATTAGTTTTTAATTCAATATCTAATAAACCGTTGCTTATAATATTCTGCAGTAAAGAGTCTCTTTATTTCTAGATTTTTTAGTCTTTTTTTAAGCATTTTCTATACTTTTTTCAAAATTTCTTTTTTTTTTTCGAACTCGAACCGAACAGACCCAAAAAGTTTGAAATTCGCCAACTTTCGAACTGCCAAAGTTCGGGTCGAACTCCGAACCGTCCGAACCCAAACAGCTCATCCCTACTTGACATGTATCTGATAGCAGCAAGCGTTCTACTAACAAACATGCCGGTCATCCTCAGCCTGGCATCTAGTTACTACCAATAGCTGGATGCCTGTGCTGGAAAATAGAAGATGAGATGCGCTCCATGTTTTGGAAAAGTTACGTTTGACCCATTTTTAAACAAAAAAAAAACCCATTCAAACAACAAAACAGGGGTGGTCTTTCGCAGGAATTAAAATAGCAATCCCTTTTTTTTCTCTATTAAGTGTTTTTTCATTATTTATTTTGTAGAAATACTTTATTTTACATATACACTTTATTCAGTGCACTTTATGTATTTTCTTATGTAGCTTCTAAGGTGATACAGTGTCATTATATACAAACATGAAATAAATACAATGTGATCTTGCATGTATTTTAAGCCGTGGTTACCTGCTCTGGTTGAAGGCTGTTCCCAGTGGCGTAACTAGAAACCTGAGGGCCCCGGTGCAAGAATCCACGAAGGGCTCCCCTCCCCCCAAAAAATTCTATATTTTTACTTTTTTTTTTTCATGCAAAATAAAAAAAGATAGCTGACATGGTTATATATTGCCCCCAGCTCACATGGGTATATATGGCCCCAGGTCTCATGGGTATGTATGGCCCCCAGGTCTCATGGGTATATATATATGGCCCCCAGGTCTCACGGGTATATATATGGCCCCCAGGTCTCACGGGTATATATATGGCCCCCAGGTCTCATGGGTATATATATATATGGCCCCAGCTCTCATAGGTATATATGGCTCCCAGGTCTCATGGGTATATATATATATATATATGGCCCCAGGTCTCATGGGTATATATATGGCCCCCAGGTCTCATGGGTATATATATGGCCCCAGGTCTCATGGGTATATATATGGGCCCCAGGTCTCATGGGTATATATATGGGCCCCCAGGTCTCATGGGTATATATATGGCCCCAGGTCTCATGGGTATATATATGGGCCCCAGGTCTCATGGGTAATATATATGGCCCCAGGTCTCATGGTATATATATATGGCCCCCAGGTCTCATGGGTATATATATGGCCCCCAGGTCTCATGGGTATATATATGGGCCCCAGGTCTCATGGGTATATATATGGCCCCCAGGTCTCATGGGTATATATATATGGGCCCCAGGTCTCATGGGTATATATATGGGCCCCAGGTCTCATGGGTATATTATATGGCCCCCAGGTCTCATGGGTATATATATGGCCCCAGGTCTCATGGGTATATTATATGGCCCCCAGGTCTCATGGGTATATATATATGGCCCCCAGGTCTCACCTCTGCTGGTCCCAGGGCAGGCTCCGCCAGCATTGTTCTTCTCCTTGGCGAGCGGCCGGTGGAAGCATGCGTCTTGGCCGCTCGCCGGAAACCACCTGACCAGCGCAGAGGTCTCGCGAGAGGATCTCGTGCGCCGGTCAGGTGGTTCCCATCCCACGTGAGCGGCCAAGCTGCATGTCAGTGGCCGCTCGCAGGGAGAGGGACGGCCAGTGCGCGGCTCCCAGATTCCGGCGCTGATTGCCGGAATCTGGCGGCGGTGCTGGGCCCCCCTCCAGTGGCGGAATGCCAGGGCCCGGTCGCAACTGCGACCGCTGCGACCCTGGTACTTCCGCCACTGGCTGTTCCACTCATCCACCTCTCTATTTCATTGGCCTTGATTTAAATTAGGTCCGATATCTGAAATCAGGGTTTTTTGGCCGTCTTTCAGTTCAGGAGATTCAAATCTGGCTTATCAGCATTGCGATTCCTGATAAAAATTTGGATCAAGTATCGTCTCTCACAGCCAGTGATGGCAAACCTTGGCACCCCAGATGTTTTAAAACTACATACCCCTTTATTCTCGGCTAGCTGAAAGACTGACTGAGCATCATGGGACATGTAGTTCAGAAACATCTGAGGTGCCAAGGTTCGCCATCACATGTGATACTTTTTTAATGGAAGTATCGGCAATATCAATTCAATTCCACCTTATCTGTAGGCCGATCTCTGAAATAATTACAAATCCTAAAAGGTGCTGATAAATGGAGTTTTCAGGCAAGGAAATTTCTAATACACGTGTTTAAAAGGCACTTAGGGAAAAAAGTAGCGATCGTTAATTTCCCCTTTGCGTCACGGTTTCACCAGCAGATCATGGGGCAGGTGCTGAGGCCAGCAACCTACCCCATAGCGACCGCTTGGCTTGCGGATGCTGGGGGCAGCGCTGAAGCACCGTCCCAAGCATCTGCTCCATGGAGTCCATAGGTCCATAGGATCGGGCCGCCGTTCTCGCCGCAGGCAGTGGTGAGTATTTGATTTTTGGGGGGTTTTGAGAGGCAGCTGTTTCTGCAGCAGCGAAATCCGTTCGCTACAGCTCTGAGCTGATGTTAACTTCTTTAGTTAGCACCAGCTCTTAGGATCACTTGGTCCTCCTAACGCTAGTTAATCTGTGCTTGCACTTTGCGCTCCCCATGCTAAGTATAGGGAACACAAAGTACAGTAATCCCGCGCTACAAATCGCCAATTAATTAGTGCTATCGTTTTTTTTTACCCATTAGCGAATCGGAGGCGATCTGTGCAGCACGCTATGACTTCCTTTAAGGCTTGGGTCAAACAAACGCATTATTCGCAGCAACCGTCAAAAAGTGCGTCTGAACGAATTGATGTATTTTTTCATGGAATGCGCGAAAATGGTCAGACGATGCGCATTTTCGTGCATGATTTTTTACGGATCGTCAATAAAACACTTTTTGCATCTGGACGTTATGTAGGCTGGACATTGGCAGCGTCCGACATCTCCTAATCACACACACAAGCCGCTATGCCGCCGCAGCGCACTCTGTACGTCAGTACTAGCGGTTCTACGTTCTCAAAAAAATGCGTTCATTTTCCACTTGTGTTGCGCGGCCGGACTTTCGTGCGACCGTACTTCGTATATTGTCCGTCATTGCCTGTCATTTGCTGCTACTACGGCCGTGATTAAGTGCGCCTAAGGCTAGGATCAGACGAACGCATTTTTCGAATTATCCATGAAAAAGTGCGTTCGAACGAATGGACGTATTTTTTCACGGAATACGCGATAGCGGTCATACGATGCGCATTCTCGTCCGTGATTTTGTACGGATCATCAATAAAACCCTTTTTGCGTCTGGACGTTATGTTGGCCGAACATTAGCAGCGTCTGACGTCTCCTAATCACACACACACGCCGCTAGCGGACGCAGCGCACTCTGTACGTCAGTACTAGCGGTTTGACGCTCTCAAAAATATGCGTTCGTTTGCCGCTTTTTCGTGCGGCCGTTCTTCGTATGCTGCCCGGCATTGGACGTCATTTGCTGCTAGCACGGCCGTGATTAAGTGCGGCTAAACGCACGTTAATACTGCGTTCGTCTGACCCTAGCTTAAACGCACATTAAAAATGCGTTGGTCTGACCCCAGCCTAAGCTAGCGCCAATGTGAGCGCTAGTGTCAGCTTGAAGGAGGTGACAGATCCCCATATCTGTATCTGTATGATGCTCGACAAAAATAAGCTGTTGAGGGCATTTTACTGGCTCAGTTTTTCAGACCAGCAGCACTTTTCGATTACTGGTTCTGGCCAAATTTTGACAATTGAACCAGCTGATTTTTCCAAAATAATTGAACTACAGCATTCAATCGAGATCCTTGTTGGGCTTCTGGCACCAGACCAGTACAATAAAGAGGAACTTCTAGTGAATCTAGCTTTTTATGAGCGGCGACTTCCAAGGACCCTCTGTCAGACAACTGACAACCCTAAGGCTAAGGTCAGACGAAAACAGTTTTAGCGTGCGTTTAACTGCACTAAATCACGGCCGTGCTAGCAGCAAATGACGTCCAATACTGGGTAACATATACGACGAACGGCCGCACCAAAGTGCGGCCGCGCAACGCAAGTGGCAAACGAACGCATTTTTTTGAGAACGTCAAACCGCTAGTATTGACGTACAGAGTGCGCTGCGGCCGCATAGCGGCGTGTGTGCGTGATTAGGAGACGTCAGACGCTGCACACGTCCGGCCAACATAACGTCCAGACGCAAAAAGGGTTTTATTGATGATCCGCACAAAATCACGGACGAAAATGCGCATCGTATGACCGCTATCGCGTATTCCGTGAAAAAATACGTCCATTCGTTCGAACGCACTTTTTCACAGACAACGCGAAAATGCGTTAGTCTGACCCTAGCCTAAGTCCTTGCATTGAGATTCTTTTGCCATGAAAGTATGTTTCTATGTTGACAATATCTGAAACAAGTACATAAACATTTCACTCAAGTCATAGATCCTTCTAATAGAATGGGGTGTGTTTTCTTTATCGTTTATTTGTTCTTGTTTCGCTTTACTTTGATGAAATCAAAAGACAACTGACCAGAAAGAAAAAGGTGAATCACGTCTCATTTAAAACCTCTCCTTGTCTCCGTATGATATTCTCTTTTTCTAAATACACGCCAAATTCAGTCAGGCTGAATGCAAAACAAGTTTTTGTTAGGGGGAAAGCAAAAAAAAAAAAGTGTTGTTTTTTATTCCTTTTTTTTTTTTTTTCATTTTGCTATTTTTAGGAGAAATAACTTGCTGAGATAGAGAGGTGGTGTTTCACCGCAGCTCCAGCTGTGTTATTTCCCCGGGGTACAAAGGCAAACCCTCCTTTTTTTCTTTTTTTTTACCCATGCTAACCCCTTGCCCTTACGTCCTTCAGGTCAGCTGAGAACGTTTAAGCTTTGGATAGATATATTTATATATATATATTTTTTTTTTCTTTTTCCGTTTGCAGCCAGATTTGGAAAGAGTGACTCGGGAAACTAAATAAATAAATAAAAGAAGTAAATAAAGTAAGAATTCTGATGGTCTGTTCTTTTCTTCTTTAACCTCACCCCGCATACCCTCATAAAGAGGAGAGATGAAAGATTCCATTTAAAAGCGAGATTTCGCAATTTCTATGTGGCTTTTCCATGTCTCCTCTTGGATCCTATTACCTCTGATGACCTGGCTGTGTTTGACAGCATTCTTAGGGGCCTATTCACTAAACCTTGAGTCGGACCAAATTAAAGGAACACTCTACTGAAGCTGAGCGCCCTTTTTCTGCCCTATTAGAATCGGGCATAGGCTACTAACATCCTATGCCCAATTATTTAAAAATAATTTTTATTTTGGCCAATTTTACTCACCTTTTTTCCTTCACCGCGCAAACCTCCTTGTCTTTGCCGAACCAGAATTCCCTGAGGCTTTTCTGCGCTCCTACGCTTCTTGCATAGTGTACACACCGCAACGAGACTTGCTTTTTATTTGTACAAATTGCGATTCATCCAAATTTTGGGACATTTGTCGATTCATCCAAACAACAAACCAGTGACCGAACCCATTGACGAATGAACAGAAAAAACAAATTGCTCATTTTCCTTTGTGCGATTCACACTGGTTCTTGTCGGTGCACCTGCAAGTTTTATTGCTGTTATTGTAGGCAAAGTTTGATGTGTTATCTTACAGTACAGTGATACAATGTGTGTGTAGTGCTATGGACTTTCTATACACTTACACATGCCTCCCAACCACCTCAACAGGCAGAGAATTCACAGCTTTATTGTTCTCACTGTAAAATAACCCTTCCTATGCTTTAGGCTGAATTTCCTGTCGTCCAGTCTAAATGGGTGACCTCGTGTCCTGTGTATAGACCTGTTAATGAATAGGTTATCAGACAATGGTTTATAATGGCCCCGTGTATATTTAGATAGTTATCAGATCCCCTCTAAGGCCCCGTGTATATTTATATAAAGTTATCAGATCCCCTCTAAGGCCCCGTGTATATTTATATAAAGTTATCAGATCCCCTCTAAGGCCTCGTATATATTTATAAAGTTATCAGATCCCCTCTAAGGCCCCGTGTATATTTATATAAAGTTATCAGATCCCCTCTAAGGCCCCGTGTATATTTATATAAAGTTATCAGATCCCCTCTAAGGCCCCGTGTATATTTATATAAAGTTATCCGATTCCCTCTAAGGCCTCGTATATATTTATATAAAGTTATCAGATCCCCTCTAAGGCCTTGTTTCTCTAAACTAAACAGGTTTAAGTTTGTTAGCCTTTCCTCACAACTTCTATTTGTGTTGTGGTTGTTTATAAAGCACTGCTAGATGCCACACAAATTTGCCATCTTTAAAAGTATTTTATAGTGAGCACTAATTTACACATTGTCAGATGTGGCATCAAATGATAAAATTAGTTTGATAATATATTAATGTTTAATAATATGAGGTGTGTGTATTAATAGTTAAAACACTGTAGTGTAGTAGGAAAAGGGAAGTGCTCATGCCACTGTACAGAGCACTGGTGAGACCTCACTTGGAGTACTGTGTGCAGTACTGGAGACCGTATCTCCAGAAGGATATAGAAATCTTAGAGAGAGTTCAGAGAAGGGCTACTAAAATGGTGTACGGCTTGAAGGAGAAAAGTTACCAGGAAAGGCTTAATGATCTTAACATGTACAGCTTGGAAAAAAGAGGAGACAGAGGAGATATGATAGAAACATTTAAATACATAAAGGGAATCCACAAGGTAGAGGAAGGGAGTATATTTAAAAGGAAACAAAGTAGCAAAACAAGAGGACATAGTCTTAGATTAGAGGGGCAAAGGTTTAAAAGTAACATCAGGAAGCATTATTTTACTGAGAGGGTGGTGGATACATGGAACAGTCTTCCAGTAGAAGTGGTAGAGGCCATAACAGTAATTGAATTTAAGCAAGCATGGGATAGGCATAAGGCTATCCTAAACAAAAGATAAATCCAGGTAAAGTATCCATGTAATTGGGCGACTAGATGGGCCGAAAGGTTCTTATCTGCCGACATTTTTCTATGTTTCTAGTCCTTATCCTCTATGTTTCTAGTTCCTTGAGATAATAGCTTTGAGGACTAAGGACTCTCCCAAGCTTCACACCATTCCAGAGTGGAGTCTTTGATGGTTGAATACTGGACTGGGAAATTTGGATTATAAATTGGTAAATAAATTGCAGTGGGAGGTAAATTTACCAAACAAAGTGATCAAGACATTAGAGTCAGGTAATAATACCATGTTGGCTCTGACGTGCTTATTTAGGATCTGACTTTGACTTATATCCCATTTTTTTGGTGGACACCAGAGAGAAGCACCTAACCCTTAAACCAGTGCTCACTGTATCAGTGTTGATCATCCTGGATAAGTAACATCAGGAAGCATTATTTTACTGAGAGGGTGGTGGATACATGGAACAGTCTTCCAGTTGAAGTGGTAGAGGCCAAAACAGTAATTGAATTTAAGCAAGCATGGGATAGGCATAAGGCTAAGGTCAGACGAAAGCAGTTTTAACGTGCGTTTAGCCGCACGAAATCACGGCCGTGCTAGCAGCAAATGACGTCCAATGCCGGGAAACATACGACGAACGGCCGCACGAAAGTCCGTCCGCGCAACGCAAGTGGCAAACGAACGCATTTTTTCGAGAACGTCAAACCGCTACTACTGACGTACAGAGTGCGCTGCGTCCGCTAGCGGCGTGTTTGCGTGACTGGGAGACGTCAGACGCCACTAATGTCCGGCCAACATAACGTCCAGACGCAAAAAGTGTTTTATTGATGATCCGTACAAAATCACGGACGAAAATGCGCATCGTATGACCGCTATCGCGTATTTCGTGAAAAAATACGTCTATTCGTTCGAACGCACTTTTTCAAGGACAACGTGAAAAATGCGTTTGTCTGACCCTAGCCTAAGGCTATCCTAAACAAAAGATAAATCCAGGTAAAGTATCCATGTAATTGGGCAGACTAGATGGGCCGAAAGGTTCTTATCTGCCGACATTTTTCTATGTTTCTATTACTAAATCCATATAAATGCCTCCCCATAGAGTGATACAGAGGCTTTATCACGTGATCTGGAGGAATTTATATAAGTGGAGTTGCACAACTATTACATCATGTGACTTGACGGGTCTGTCTCTACAGGCTTCTGTGATTGTCATTTCTATGGACCTTGGAAAAGTACTAGATTAGGGACTTGACGGGCCTGGAGCTGAAAATATTGGTGTGTGCCCCTGCCTGGGTCTACCATCTCCATTATGCTTTTGACTTGGCCCCATCAAATTTTCTTATCCTTAACTCCTCCAATGGCACCTTTTTGTTCTTTCTCCTCTCAGCCCCATGCAGCGCCACAGCTCAGAAAGCGCCATTTTAATCTCGTCCTTCTGTTGTCATACACTCATACTGTACGCATTTTTCATTGGGATTTATTGCTGTGGAGCTCTGTGACAGCCACGTTCAGTCCCAGCAATCTGAGATCTATGGGTGGACACACGTGAGAAGAACGTTTCGCTTTTGTTGTTTTCGCATCCCATCCTTGTTTAACTGATACACAGTATCCAGTAGCCAATCCGATTGTGAGAATCAGACACTGGTTCATTTCCCACAATGCCGTGTTTCGCATCTTGGCAAAACAATGTATAGATGAGGGGTGCGTGACCACTGCTGGAACAAATGATGCATCGGGGACCGGCTAATCTCTCCTTCGGTCCTGTGACCTGCTTACCTCATCTTACTTTTATTTTATCTGGTCACTTTCCACTGCTGGCACACACAAAAATAGCATCTTTAATGTGGTTTCGTGGTTTAGGATGGTCCCAATTATTAGGAGAGATCTAAGGCTGAAAAATTCCATACTACATCCTGCTTTCAACTTGAAGAAAAACCAATCCTCATTTTTGTTTAACCTTCTGTAAGCTGGAGAACGCTCAGCAGGTCTGAAAATATCTGGGGGACTAAAATGTATTTAGGATTAATTTTTTTTTGCTTTTTGTTTTTTCTTTTACTTATCACTTGTTACTTTTCATGGAGATATAGTGAGCGTACCTAGTAAGACGAATAATCCAGCCTGTTGCTTTACTTTATGAATAAACATATAATAAACACATATCTCAGGTGTTTAGCAAAAGAGCATAACCTTGACCAGCAGCACAAAAAAAAAATGTATATAACAAAAGCCACAGATGAGGTCTAAGCCTCTTGAGACCACACACATTATGCGATCATCTAATTAAAATGTTGCCTTTACTGAGTCTTTAAAATATTATGTGTATATGTATGTAATATGTAATATAATATTAAATGTAATAATTAATGAAATATGTAATATAATATTAAAATATCCAACCATGTGAACAGCACCACAAGAAATACGGACTCTCACCACCTGGTGTTAAAGGGATACTCGAATGAAAAATAGAGTTCCATTTTTTTGTCTTTAAAAAATTACTTTTTATAACTTTTTCTCTTTTTTTTGTTGACTTTACTCACCTTTTCTCCCTCGCCGTGCGCAGCTACTCCTCTTTAGTTCAGGGACCCCCTAACCCGGGAGTTCCTCAGGGTTATTCAAAGAGAATCGAAAAGTCACCATGTTCGTTCGGTTTCGTTCGTTTTCAATTCGGTGCGATTTGGGGATCCCATTTCAGTGACCCTGCGGTGTATTCAGCAAGCACCACAGGGCCGTCGTAGTGCAGGGAAAAGCCGCCGCAAACCCGCCGAACACTCAACGCAAAACCCGGTGAAGGCACACCGAAACCCACAAAAACATCTGGAATAACCCTGCCGTAACATGCTGGAGAAACCCAAGCAGCCGCCGATCACAGCGCAGAGCAGCCGCCGGAAAAACCCGACACTGCAGATGAATGGAGTGAAAAAAAAACAGTACGCTTGAATGTTTGAAAAGTGAAACGCTGTTTGCAAAGAAACTATAGAACGAAAATGTCTGAAATTTACATATAAAATCCAATGAATGAAAGAAAAAACAATTAAAAAATAAAAACGGAAATTTTTTTTTTTTGCAAACCCCTAAAAATGCCTAAAAGATCCTAAAAAAATCTATAAGTAAAGAGACTCTTTACTGGAGAATATTATAATCAACGGTTTATTAGATATTGAATTAAAACGGGAATATTTTTAACATTGAAGCCTATGGGATTCGCCTGAATAAACCTGCCGAATTAGGCTGGGGTCAGACGAGCGCATTGTTAACGTCCGTGTTGCCCGCACATAAGTACGTCCGTGATAGCATACAATTGTGTTAAATGGAGCCCCACACACGAAGTAGAAGTTCGGAGGCTGACGGACGCTACAAACGGACGCAGGTTAGGCAAGAACGTAATACTGCTAGAACGGACGTGCGGCGTGCGCCACGTCCACAACGTCTGCATAGCTTTGTGTGTGAGTGATGAAACGAGGTCAGACGGACTGCATTTATACGTCCAGCATTTTTGACGGACAGAATGTTCTTTCATTGTAATTTATTTTCCCTGCTACATCAGTCAAAAAATACGTCAGTGAAAAAAACGGACTGTTTGGCCACTACCTTGTCGTCAGTCAGTAAGTACGTCCGTACTGCACGGACGCACAGTCCGTACAAAATGCGCTCATCTGACCCTAGCCTAAGGCCCCCGGCACACGAGCGTTATTTTTGCGTCCGTCTGTGCGCAAAATTTGACGTCCGTTATAGATTTGCAAAGAAGTTAATCTGAACACCACACGATGCACCTGCGCACTGTTTCACGCACGGCATTCGCGTACTGCAACGGACGTCAAAATGGCATGGACGTAAAAAAGCTAGACGGACGTGGGAAATACGTGCTGCTTCCTGTGGGCTCCAAACTCCAAACACCAAAATACTTATTTTTTTCACTTTCCCTCCTTTTTTTTTTTCAACGTCCGTAATTATTAACTTGGCCCTGTTTGAACACATTTATCTCCCGTCAAAAATTACGTCCGTAACGGACGCACTGTGCGCAGTACCTATACGCTCGTGTGATGGCAGGGCAATTCGGCAACTTTTCCCTGCTGGGTTTTGCTCTCTGAATAGACAAATTCTCTATGGGGATTCACTGCCCTCAAACAGGCACCGAACGTGCAGGCAATTTGCCAAGATTTGGCGAACTGCCTGCTCTCTGAAGAGTCGAATGGCCAGGAAAGGTAACCGTGCCCTGAATTTCAGCGTTCGGTTACCTTACGCCAGGAATTCGGATCTCTTTGAATAACCCTGTCTGAATCTTTTCTGCGCAATTTGCAAAGTGTAGTAGCAGCAAATTGTGCACCACTATGGTCCTTGCGCACTTAACCTGCGCAGAGCGATGGATTGGAGCTACACACAGATTCGATCCATCGGCTGCCTCTCTGGGAACAAACGCTCCCTACAGTGATTGGTCTCAGAGAGAAGGTGATAGGTGATGTTGGCATGATCCCTCTGCGTGCTGATGTCACTAGTGACCTGGTGACCGGCACCCTGGAAATTCTAAATCCCGGCTGCTGGTGATGGTGAGTGGGGAGGAGGAAAGTCCTCCACTTCAAGTGTTTCTGCCAAAACAGGGCAGTAAGGGGCAGGGGCAAGTGGGGCACTCCTCACACCCTGACCACTGTTACTTCTGCAAAATTCCTTACACATTAAAATCCCCTCCCCAAAAATCCCTTACCTTTGATCCCACAATGAAGAAGTCCACACACTCTGCCACTTCCTCTTGCCGTGTGCAGCAGGAGGCGGGGAGCAAAGAGTTTCCAGTGTCCTCCCTCGTTCATGACCGGGTTCTGCTTGTCCTCGCGGCATGGTCATGCTTGGCTCCTTTGACTCCAATCAGTTCCAGGATCTGATATCAGCCGCAGTGCTCATCTGTTTGCGGCTCCTGATTTTTCCGACTTTTACCCACCGTAAACTAAGTCAGTCTGGAGGGTTTATAGCTTAGACCAGTGGTTCCCAACCGCGGTCCTCAAGTCCCCCCGCCAGGTCAGGTTTGCAGGATATGTGAATCACAGCACAGGTGATGGGATTTCCTGCTCAGTGATTGCAGGATTCAGTCTGCGTTTCCCCAAGGTGATCTGCAAAATCCGACTTGTACTTGAGGACCATGGTTGGGAACCACTGGCTTAGACTGTTCCTTTAAATTATGTCATTATCTGGCTACCTCTTACAATATCTCTTTTTATTTCAAGAAAAGAATGGCTTTGTTTCAAAATATATACTTCTCAGCCTGATTTAAAATTTCTTTTAGTCAGCGTTAATTAGTTTACCACATAGTATTATTATCTTTATTAATGCCACCCGTGGGCTGGTGGACATGATTGCTCTATCAAGTTTACCCTGACAGCATCGTCAGGTTGTCATGTTGCATTCGTGTGGGTTTTGTTTTTAGTGTCTTTCTTTATTATTTTATGTCATTATGAACGCATTTCCAAATTCAAATGTTTTTAATTTTGACGCAAATCTGTCATTCTTTTTGACCCTGGAAGAAGGGGAAAAAAAATAAATGATTATTTCATATTAAGTCCTTGATAAAACAAAATATGACCACCTCAACAGTAAGAACGAATCTTTAAAGGGACGCTACCACTTAGATAAACTGTAACTAGATTATTTCTGCATTACAAACAAAACCAATATATAAAACACATTATAAAATTTTATTCTTTGTTTGAAGTAATTTCTAGTAAAATGTTTTTGCTGAGACTCGGTAGCGTCGCTAGGTGGGGGCGAGGGGTGCGGCCCGCACCAGGTGACACCTGCCCTTAGGGAAGTTAGTAACCTGCAGTGCGGCGGCCGGTTCAAAAATCAAAGTCTTTGGTGTCACCCTAAGGCAGTGCCGAGCATGGTTTTTCCTCCCAGCCGGCGCCAAAGGATGTTGCCCCCCGGCCCCTCGTTGAGGTCCACCAGCCGCGATCTCACGAGATCGCGGCTGGTGGATATCATCGAGGGGCCGGGCAACATGCTTTGGTGCCGGCGCATGCTGGGAGGAAGAAGCATGCTGTGAGGCGGACCGCGGACGGGAGGATCAAGTGAGCTGGGGCTATATATCCATGCGTGAGCTGGGGCAATCTATCCATATGTGAGCTGGGGCACTATATATCCATATGTGATCTGGGGTACTATATATCCATATGTGAGCTGGGGCAATATATATATATCCACATGTGATCTGGGGCAATATATATCCATATGTGAGCTGGGGCAATATATATATCCACATGTGATCTGGGGCACTATATATCCATATGTGAGCTGGGGCAATATATATATCCACATGTGATCTGGGGCAATATATATCCATATGTGAGCTGGGGCAATATATATCCATATGTGAGCTGGCGCAATATATATCCATGGGTGAGGTGCTGGGAGCAATATATAAATGTGAGCTGGGGCAATATATCCATATGTGAGCTGGGGGTAATATATCCAGAGCTGCTGGGGGCAATATATATCCATGTGTGCCTTCACTTTCACTGCCTTCGAAACAGGCACCGTACTTGCTGGCAGTTCGCCACACTTTGTGTGAGCATGTTTGACGTATTTTTTAACGGAGTGCGCAAAAACGGTCAGACGACGCGCATTTTCGTGCGTGATTTTTTACGGATCGGCAATAAAACACTTTTTGCGTCTGGACGTTATGTAGGCCGGAAATTAGCAGAGTCTGACATCTCCTAATCACGCAAACACGCCGCTATGCCGCAGCTGCGCACTCAGTACGTCAGTACTAGCGGTTCTGCGTTCTCGAAAAAATGCGTTCATTTTCCACTTGCGTTGCACGGCCGGACTTTAGTGCAGCCGTACTTCGTATATTGTCCGTCATTGCGCGTCATTTGCTGCTACTTCGGCCGTGATTAAGTGCGCCTAAACGCACGTTAAAAATGCGCTAGTCTGACCCCAGCCTAAGTGAACCGCACCGGGTGACACCAACCCTAGTGACGCCACTGCTGAAACTGAAAAGAATAAAAAATAAATACTTTTTGTTTTTACTTTACATTGATTCTATGGGATTTGCCTGTTTAACCCCTTAAGGACGCAGGGGTGGTGCCCTTAAGGGGTTTGAATTTGCCGGCGAGGTGTACAGGTACGCCTCGCCGACAGGTGCCGTCGCGCGGCACTGATTATGAGCCCTCCCCGCAGCCGGTGTGCAGTGCGCGTCATTGGCTGCAGGGGACGGCTTGATTTCAGGCCGTCCCTCTGCAGCCAATGACGCGCGCCACGAGTCAGCGCGCGCAGGCTGCGTGTAGGGGCCAAGGCGGCCCCATTGAAGACAGCGGGGCGTACCTGTACGCCCCGCGTCTTCAAAGCCCGCCGCCAGGACGTCATGGAACGTCCTGCAGCGTTAAAGGGTTAAACCTGTCGAACTAAAACACTGAAAATCACTGACACTTTGGTGTATTTCAGTATTCTCTGAATAGATTAACCATTACTTCTCTATGGGATAATTTCAAATTCCGAATTGCGGCAATCTGCGGCGAACTGCACCGTATTTCGCTGTCATTTCACCAATATTTGGTGAATTGACAGCCTTCAGAATAGCCAAGCCGTAGGGTGAAATTCACCGTTCAGTGCCCTTTGGTGGCAAGTGAATAACCCTTTAAAAGAAAGGAAATTACCCTAAAAAAAAATTAATAATTACTCAACTTTCAAAGAGGAACCACATTGATTAATCGATCACAGATATCCTGGTAAATGTGAGGATATTATTATGAAACGCTGTGATCGAGTGTAGGACAAGGAACAGGCAGCAAGTCTATTAATTCCCTATCAATATTTAATCTATCAAGCTTTGGTCTGTACGGCTGCGTTCGCATTGTATTATAATCCCAATGACCACGGGGTGACGATGAAAGACTCGTGCAATCCATTTAATATTTGTTCACTGCCTAATTCCATTGTGTTTTCTTCTGGTTTGCATGGTTGGGGTTGGTTGCTGCTGGTCTGAACAATGCAAGCGGGTCTGATAAATAACAAAATTAAAGTTTAAATAAAAATGCTCAGAAACGGTTTCATCTCCCCCATTTACAGCGTCATCACATCCATTTTTTTTTTTTTGCCTAACATTGTGTTAGAGGAAACAGGGTGGACACGGCAACAAATGGGGTTGGTAGAAATGCGTCTGTTTTGGGTTTACGGAGGTGAATCAGACTTTCTTTATTGGATGTGTTTCAACAGAAGGCTTTGGAGATTTCACAACTTCACAAGTAGCATAAACATGAAGGTGTAGGGTCTGGTGCTTGGACATGAATGCACTTCCTTCAAGGATAATAAGCATATTGCCCAATTTTGAGTACACGTTGCATCCTGTGTCATACAGCAGAATACGAATCCTTTATTTGTCTTGAATTTGTCTGTGAGCGGTTGGTGCTTATTTTTGGCTTCTGAGCTTTATCCTTTTTTCAGTGATCGGGAGATTCCCATCGTTTAAGATCTCTCCAATAATTTTCTCATTGTGTTCGCCCATGCCCCATTTCCACCTTGTGCAGCAGAGCATTACAGGCGGGGTAGTAGCTCTTTTGAGAGCTATACATTGAGTGGCCAACTCAGTAACAGGTGGAAAACCATTGACGAAGCAGCTGACAGTCTTGCCTATTGGACCTAAGTGTGGCTTTGGCACTTGATCCACACACATCCTTTATCTCTTCCTATATCATACACAGCAGAGGGCTAAACGCCAAGGAGACCTGGAAGAGAATTCTAATTTTAGGCCAAAATAGCTGCATAAGGAGTAGCATGATGGCTGCTTTTATGCTTGAGTCGAAGAATGGACGTATTCAAGGCATCAGTGACAATGGCGTCTGCAGATCTATTGGAGTATACCAGCCGTTTGGTCACGTTGGCCTCGATGGTTACCCCTGAAGGGCACCCGTTGTTCATTTCTACTCTTCAAGTCCATAATCCTATGACACAACTGGTGGACGCTCCATGGGTTGTAATGGCTATCACCAGAGATCCCCTTTATGATAGTTTCTGGAGAGAAACCTAAATGTTTGAAAACTCTTCCATTGCATTCTACAGTGATGTGTCTTTTATAGAATAAACATGATGGACCAGTAATTTTTTTTTTTTTGTTTGACCCCAAACATCACGGATCAGCCAGTAATCCCATTTGCATAAAGATTTTTACTATGCAGAAGATAAACAAATTTTATTCTCTTTCTCACAATAACCGTCCCGAAACTCCACGGCTGAGATTCAGAAAGACCGTTCCCGTCGTAAATAGAGATTTCAGCCGCGTGCATAAAAATGGCTTGTATCAGGGCGACACTACGTATTTTATAAAGGTAATTACGCTTAATGTATTTTTGGGATATACAGTTGCTTTAAGGCCCAGATGCCAAGGATTAATATTTCCCATGCGGTATTATGCATTTGAGTCACTAATTGATGCATAATCCCTTACAGTTTAATGTGATCTATACACAAAGGTCCCTATTGAACACGGTGCACTTAAATATATATAAAATCTATTTACTGTAATTATTTGAATTCATTACATGCAGGTGAATCAGCACATTTGCTGGTATGCTCATATCATGAAGATATTAAATGGATTCTCTACACTGGGAAGAAGCGCTTCTCGCCTATCAGCACCCGCTGCCTGCGGTAATGCTTCTTGGATGATGCTGTAGCTGTGCGTTGTGTATGTTTGGAGTGGTGCAGGTTGGTACTTGTTGCTGTGGATATTCTAGAAGCAGTTTTGAGCTGAGAAGGATGACGGTCCCTTGCTGCAGTGGTTGCCTTCTCCGCCGTGTGTGTGTGTGTCTGAGGTTGCAGGAATGATCAGCCTCTCAGTAGTCTCTAGGTTTGTTGTTGGACTCATACTTCGAAAATACACTTTCTGGAACTTTTTATATATTGAGTTTTCAGAGCTTGCACCAAAGACAGCCATATTCAAATGATTTGGCCCGAGGTCTCGAATTGTGTAAGATTTATGATTTATAAACCCCATTATGTCTGTCATGTTACCTGCACGTTGGCGTCATCCGAGTGCTCCAGGGTCTTGCTGCCTCATCCTTGCACGCTGGCCAGACCACCAGTAATTTTGATACTGTCCGCTTAACCGCACCATTTTATTATAATATCAACGTTGCGTGTCATTCTCCATCATCGCCATCTGCAACGTCATTATGCCGGCGCTACTCTCGGCCATTCTGGCACTCCAATCTGATGCCAGCCAATGGGAAGACTTGTAACACTATATAACCTCCATTCACACTGTGTACTATGCCCTGTTGTAGTCCTTTGTTCCCAAGAGTACTTGTTCTATTCTAGTTATTCCAGTATACCAACCTTGGCTAGGTACTTCTTGACTATCTGATATCTGGTGTCCATGTTATCTGGCATGTATGGCTACATTGTGTGTTACTGTCTCTGGCTTGTACGACTAACGTCTGTGTTGCTGTCTTTAGCTTGTACGGATACCCCCTGTGTTGCTGATATTGGCTTGTTTATTCACTTCACCTATTGGGTTTTTTGTTTTTTTTAAATAATTATAATTTTATTTTGTAAATAAGTCCTCAGACAATCAGACAAGGGATAACATGGGCCACGCAGGACCACAAGACATCTGTAACATAAGCATATCGTGGGAAATGAAAAATTAAAAGAAACAACAAAGTAATGGGCCGCTGTGACATGAAAGCTCTGCATGGGATCAGGAATCAAAAAAGTCTCAGAAAGTAAAATAAGGGAAAAAGGAAAAGGAATCGCTCAAAAAGCTTGACTATAAACTCAGCATAAAAACTAAAACAATGGGGAGTCTCAGAGTAGTAAAGTCATCGTTTGCAAAGGGGGATAAACGGGTGGGAGAGTGGCAGCGAAGGAGAAATCTAAAAAGACCTCACAGAGAGGAGGATCGCAAAATTCCGGTACGGGCTTGGAACCAGGGTAGGCGAGATGGTTTTGTCCAATCCAAAAATCAGAAAGAATCTTCATAACGTAGGTCAAAAACAATACATAATATGGTCATCAGGGGACAGGTCCTCTCAGCATGGCGCAGACTGGGGATGAGGACATCGCGGGACAGACCACCTCAGCACGTATGGAGCCAGAAGACAGCGAGGTAAGCAGCATTGAACCCATAGTCCTGGCGCTTTGACAGCTCCCCTGTAACTCCAACTCCCTTCACAGCGCACGGTAGATCAGAAGTCTCTTCAAACCGCAGGCCCCAGGGAGACAGCGCAGGCAGACGGGCAACTCCCGCAGACACCCAGACCCCGTAGGCCACTAGAATGCCACCACCGCATGGGTCAGAGAGCTCCCCCTCAAGCAAAGGACCCAGGGACGGCTCCACATCCGGGCTGCCAGGGCCTGCATCACATCCCACCTCGTCCTCGGGTAGCAGTCCGTCGTCCATGGAGCCAGGAAGCAGGGACATCTCAGACTCTCTCGCTTCCCGCAAAGTCCCGCCGCATCCCGCAGGCCTGCCGCACGACCATCATGCGACACCAAGTACCCCTTGTAAGTGGGCTCTCATCGTCCCCCGACAGCATCGCCAAGCACTCATCTAGGCCCCGCAGCCCCCCTTCAAAGGGGGGAGAAAAGCCTTTCCGCATGTCACCGGCACCCTCATCCGCCGTCTCCGCCTCATATCCATCAAATTCGGCCGGGAGACGTGGGCCCTCCATCTCCGCAGTCTGTATCGAAGGGCTCTGCAGGGGATGAAGTCAGCAAGGAGGAGGGGAAGTTTCAGCAAGGGATCTGCGAGGAACCAGGCCGCAAGATGGCCACCGCCAAAATACCACAAACAGCTTCAGCGTCCAGGACGCGAGTCTCTGGTCCGGAGGGGGGGGACTGAAGGCGCCAGACAGGTACACCCTATGGCCGGCCACGGAGGGACCACAGCAGAAAAAATTGTCAGAAAAATCCAGCCCAAAACCCCCCTTCGCAGGAGAGTTCAAGACGGAGCACCACCAGGCATGTCTTCTCCCATCCACGGCTAGCCACGCCCCCACTTCACCTATTGTTTAACCCCTTCACTGCTGAGCCATTTCACCTCTGTGTGCTGACTGAGTTAATTGTGACAGTTTTGTGCTCATCATGTTTAAACGTGATTTGAAGGGAAGTTTTAATATACAACCCAGGCAAATTATATTCCCTTTCTGACGTCATCGCGCCCATGTGCTACAAGGTCAATGAGTGAGGGGAGGCCCAGGATGCGGGGCTGACATCCAAGGTGTCAGCCCCCACGGAAAGAAGGCCGTGATCCGGTGCCGAATCACAGTACCAGCGTGTAGGGGGTTACGAATAGCATCGCTGGAAAGGTCAGACTGTGACCTTTCCAGCAATGCCCATCTTTTCTTCTTACCCCTTACCATTGGGGAGATAGTAGTCCGCAGTGAAAGGGTTAATGTTTGACATGGAGCAGAGGATCAGCATGTGTGATGGAGATGCCATCTGCTTTTTTCCTCCGGGATCATCTTACTAGGTCTTCATTAAAATGGTGCAATCATAACTTGCTATGCAGTGTTACTACCTGAAACTATGGTAGATCATAATAAGAGAGCGTCTTACCATCAACTTTGGTGGAAGCCATGGTCCAAAATCCATCAAGAAGGGTTTTTCAAACACCCTGTTGGAGATTTGGTGCATGACTTTTTGCTCATCTACAATGCAACAGAATACACTTTATTTTATCCCCTGCAATGATGTTTTCAATTTCCTTTCATGATCACGGGAAGAGAAACCACATAGCCTGCTGCTCATCTATTGCTCAAGTTGCATATTTATATATATCCCATAAAGTATATACTGCTCATCCTTCCCTTTTGCTGCGTAACCAATCCATGCTGCTCTTACTTGATTTCGAAAACGTTTCCTTTGCCTTTTTGCACTTTCTGCCCCCGCAGTTAGCGATCCGGTCCTGGTCAATGGTTCATCACCAACAGCCAAAGTGGAATTGTTTAGATAAAACTAGCTTGAGGAGGAATGTGAGCTGCAATTTCATAAGTATCACATGGAGTGAAGACAGAGAGGTGTGAGTAAAGTTGTGCATTATGTGATGAACTCCCAAAATAATTTATTTGATATTTTGCAGCAGCAAAACCCCTCCTAAGCATTTCAACATTGTTCCCCTTTCCAAATGTTGTTACACACCACGTGAATAATGTACTACTTAGGTGTCCTTGTAAACCCACCAAACCGAAACAGATCTGAAATTAATGTAATTGAATCGTTCTGAATATGTTCACACGTAACCTTTAACTTGATACTAACCCTGATACTAACACTAACCCTAAAACTAGGGATATGCGTTTTGGAATTTCGGAATTTTCACAAAATTTCCCGAATCGTGTCTTTGGATTCGGCCGAATTTCCGAATTGGGTCGGACCCGAAAACCGATAGATCCGAAAAGTTTTCCGAGCCGAAACGAAAATTTTTTGGATTTTTCGAATGGACTTGAAATGTGTCAAATCGAAATTTATTTTTGCTCTATTCATGATTTCGCTCTATTCATGATTTCGGTTCCATTTCGGTAATTCTGGAAATCGTATATTTAACTATTATCGGTTATATCGCTGATTCTGTAAATTTTGTATTTGTAAATGCGTATCACTTGTTTCTTGTGGCATTCGGGTCAGTTTAGCGTTTTTTAAATCGTTTTGTTCATTTTTTTTGTTCCTTGGCTTTCATACCATTTTAATATGATTAACCCCTTAGTGACCGGGCAGTTTTACACAAATCCGTCCTTTAGTGACCGCTGCTGTTTTTACGTTTCTGCGCTGCTCGTGTTTAGATCAAATTTTCCTCTTACTCGTTTATTCAACCCACACATATTATACACCCTTTTTCCCGCCATTAAATGGACTTTCTAGAAATACCATTATTTCCATCATATCCAATAATTTAATATAAAAAAATATGAAATATGATGAAAAAAATGGTAAAAACACACTTTTTCGTAATTTAATCCCCTAAAGCTATAACCACCAATAAAGACCCCGGCTAAATAGTTTCAAAATTTTATCCCGAGAATAGAAATACCCAATTTTTACATGTTTTTACCTTTTAACCCTTTCACTGCTGAGCCAGTTCACCTATGTGCGCTGCGCTCATTCTGACCATTTTGTGCTAATTATTTTTAGATGACAGCCTAGGTCCTATTTAATTAAACTCCCCCCAGACAAAAAAAACTTTAAAAAAACAAACATTTTTTTATTTTATTTAATTTATTTTTTTTAATTTTTTTTTTTAAAACCAAACCTGGTCATGTTTGGTATCATT
This sequence comes from Leptobrachium leishanense, assembly GCA_009667805.1. Lineage (NCBI taxonomy): Eukaryota > Metazoa > Chordata > Amphibia > Anura > Megophryidae > Leptobrachium > Leptobrachium leishanense. The sequence goes on from CM019074.1 coordinate 16,093,626, forward strand.
TGAAAGGCCATAATCAGGCCTTTCAAATGATGGCAAATATGACCATCTAGCTGCCATGGATCGGGAGATAAAGGGATCCTTAGGATCCCCTTATCTCTACATGGCAGCTAGAGGGTTAACTGGCCCACTGACATCCTCACACATATGGTGAGGTTGTCAGTGGGTGGGGGGGGACCTGGAGGCTTGGCTGACATCCAAGATGTCAGCCCCCCTCCAGGTTTGAATCGCGTTTTGGCGCCAATTGGCGCCGCAACGTGATCCGGCGGCGAAATGGTTAATGCCATACACTGCTGGAAAGGGGAGGCTCTCCCCTCTCCAGCGGTGCAAACGGCATCTCCCTAGCTTCAAGGGTTGGGGAGACAGAGGGCTCCGAAGGAGCCCCCCCCTCCCCTCCATTGAAACACATGGGGGCACCTTCTGATGACGTCACCACGCAGCGTGGCGACGTCATCAGCCTCGCCTGCCCATGTAAATCACATGGGCAGGCTTCCTCCCTGTCAGATCGGCGTGGGATCCGACGAGGGAGGTGAGTATCGGGCGGGAGGGGGATTTGGCGCCGCTGACATACCCTGTACGTCATCGGGTCTAAGGGAGACCCGAACACAGGACGTATAGGGTACGTCAGCGGTCGGGAAGGGGTTAAATAAAGTTGTGAAATGTATATTTCAGGACATACTTGAAAACGAGAGAAATCTCAATGTATCCTTCCTGGTAAAATCCTTTATAAATAAATATAAATAAATAAATAAATATTCATAAGAAAAAAAGGATCTTTATTTTATAAAAAAAAACACGATAGAATCGCCGGAATTATCGTAGACACTTTGAAACGAGGAGAACAGACGTTCCGAAAAAAAGAAAATTTCCGAAAAGTCGATACAAAAAACGAGCAAAGTGACCCGAAAACACGAAAAATGGTCGATATTCCGAAAAAAAAATGTACACGAAAAACGAGCCGAACCGAACTGAATCGAAACAGAAATCGGTCGAAACGAGCCGAATCGAAAATTTTAAACATCCGAACAAATCGAACCGAATCGAACCGAAAAAAAAAATCGGTGCACAAGCCTACCTAAAACAAGCACAATACTAACCATAGCCCTAATCCTAAAGCAAGCACAAATCATAACCCTAAAGTAAAACCAGAAGAAATAGTAAACCTAAATTTACCCCTAAAACTAACCCTAATCCTAAAACACGCACAAATAATAACAAATGGCCTAATCCTAAAACAGACACAAACCATAACCCTACAGTTAAGGCTAGGGTCAGACGAACGCAGTGTGAACGCAGGTGTAGTCGCACTTTATCACGGCCGTAGTAACAGCAAATGACGGGCAATATACGAAGTACGGCCGCACAAAAGTGCGGCTGCGCAACACAAGCGGGAAAACGAACGCATTTTTTCTAGAACGTGATACCGCTAGTACTGACGTACAGAGTGCGCTGCGTCCGCTAGCGGCGTGTTTGTGTGATTAGGAGACGTCAGACGCTGCTAATGTTCGGCCAACATAACGTCCAGACGCAAAAAGGGTTTTATTGATGATCCGTACAAATCACGGACGCAAATGTGCATCGTATGACCGCTATCGTGTATTCCGTGAAAAAATACGTCAATTCGTTCGAACGCACTTTTTCACGGACTACGTGACAAATGCGTTCGTCTGACCCTTGCCTTAAACAAGAACAAATAGTGTTAGGGGTAGGTTTAGGGTTACTAATACTAACTGTAACAGTAACCCCAATCCTAAAACAAGCACAAATAACCATTGCCCTAAACTTAAAACGAGCACAAATAGAAACCCTAAACCTAATACTAACCCTAGCTCTAATATTAACCCTAATACTAACCCCTAACTCTAATATTAACCCTAATACTAACCCCTAACTCTAACTCTAATCTTAAAATAAGCATAAATTGCGTTTGATGGTGTTGTGCCTGGTGTGCCAAGGCATACCTTGATGGTGGGTGACCAGGTACTCTTTCACCTCTACCATTGACATTTTAGAGGTCCCTTATCTGGTTAATGATGAATTGCATAAAAACCGACTGTGTCTCTGATTACAGGCTTGTTATATCTAATGAAAAAATGTACATTTTGTGCAAAATCTTCTCAATATTAGGTTTCACCTAATAAATGGTCCATGGATGCACACCCTAATGTAACGAGAGCTGCACATGCCAGTGATCCTAACTCTAAATCAAGCACAAATAGTAACCCTAACCCTACATGGTTATTCAGAGAGAGGTGAAAACCAGGAGAATGACTGGAGAAGTGAAAATTCTAGGTCAAAATAGCCAAACCAGAAAAATTCTCCCATTTATCTCACTTTTCAAATCCGCTATTTTGACCTAGAATTTTCACTTCTCCAGTCATTCTCCTGGTTTTCACCGCTCTCTGAATAACCCTGCTAGTGTAAATTTTACCACTTTACTGGCATCAATAAAAGGGCCAGTACATAATATCTGCACATCTGAAATTTTTTGGACGATTTTCGGCTGAAATGACAACTCCAATTTGTTTTCCAAAATACGAAACATCGGAATTTTTAATTTTTTAGTTTTTTTAAACAAACCAATTTTTTTGGGATTTGTGCAAACTAAAAAAATAAACCGTAAAAGGAGAAGCTTTACTGTAAAGTGTCTCCTTCTGCTGTTTGGATTGTAGTTTCGAGAAATGCCACGGTTTATCGGCACTGCAATACCAGTGATTTTAGCCCCTTTTTGCAACAGCAGCGCTTAATGGATAACCTTCTGAGCGTTAGTGCTGTGACTCTGGCAACGTGCGTCTGTAATCATGAGGTGACTGATTTAGGGAGTGAAACAGATCACCATAATTGGGGTCAGCAAGGAATATTTTCAGCGTCAGATATATTTCATATGGTGTTTTTTGCATTACTCTGCATTAGTCATTATTTTATTAATGTTGCCCAATATCTGTAGTATTTAAGCTGCTGCCGTTTATATTGCTGCCCAAAGTAACATAATAAAACGCACACCAAAAAAATCAATAAACACATTTTAAGTACAGACATAGATTTTTTTTGTGTAAACGGCAACCTTATCACGGGGTCAGGAAGGATTTTTTTTTTTTTTTTAGTTACGACACATTAGTAGAGGTATGTCAAATTCCCCCCCCCCCTTCCTCTGGACTAATAAGTCTTTTTAATTTTTATTTTAGCTTTATATTGATAAATTTTTAAATGCAATAATAGATAAAATTACCTTTGTGCCACTTATTCCCAAAAATAAAACTAATGCTTCACAAAGAGATTAATTAAAAACATAAAAACATTGCTTCTCTGTTTGACATAAAGGGCTATTACCACCCACACTAGGGATGTGCGTTTCGGGTTTCGGAATTTCGGAATTTTCACGAAATTTCCCGATTCGTGTTTTCGGATGCGGCCGAATTTCCGAAAAATTTTAGATCCGAAAAGTTCAGATCCGAAATGTTTTCCGAGCCGAAACGAAATATTTTCGGATTTTTCGAATGGGCTTGAAATGTGGCAAACGAGGAGAACAGATGTTCCGAAAAACGAAAATTTTCTGAAAACGAAAAGTCGATACAAAAAACGGTCAAAATGACACGAAAAATGGTCGATATGCCGAAAAATGTGCAATTCCGAAAAACGAAAATTTTTCGAAAAACGAAAATTTTGTAAAAACGGAAATTTTGTAACAACAAACATTTTCTGAAAAACGAAAATTTTTCGAAAAGTCGATACAAAAACCGAGCACAGTGACACGAAAATACGAAAAATGGTCGAAATTCCAAAAAAAAATGTATCCGAAAAACAGGTCGAATCGAATCGAAACCGAAATCGGTCGAAACGAGCCGAATCGAAAAGTTTAAAAATCCGAAAAATCAAACCGAATCGAACCGAAAAAAAAATCGGTGCACAAGCCTAACCCACACTCTCTGCTTACTCAACCATGCGTTTGTTATCTGGGCAGAATGTGGTTTGGCGTTGTCCTGCAGAAAGATGCAAGGACGTCCCTGGAAACGACGCTGTCTGGATGGCAGCATATATTGCTCCGAAATGTGTAAATATCTTTCTGCATTAACCCCTTCGCTACTGAGATCGAGATATCTTGGGCTTCAAAGGCACCATCTGGTGCCGAGATATCGAGATCTGCTGATCTGCAGCCCAAAAGCATATGAATTTTGTTTGCTTTTGGGCTGCAGAAGGTGCCCCCCCCCCAAAGTTTTAGCCCACAGGGCTAAAATTTTAAAATCTGCTGATGAATGCCCTGAAATATCGGGCTTTCAACAGCCGATGCAGGGGAAAAAAAAATAGAAAGGGGATACACAATGGAGGCGCTTAATAATAAATGAGTGGTTATGTTTGTGTTGTGCAGCCAACCAGGGTTTAAACACAGAACCTCGACAGAAATGTGTAAATGTACAGTAAGGGGAAGGGGGTGGGTCCTAGTGGCGCAATCTCTTTTGAGGGTGGTCAATTGGGGTCTCGAGGCATATGATACAAATTGTGCCTACATAAACGAAGGTAAAAGCGGTGTTCCCAGTTGGGAAGTGCACGGTCAAAAAGACCACTAGGTGCAAGCGTGAGAGGTGTAGAAGTAATTGCGTACACTTCAGAAAAAAACACAGTTGAAGTCCAATGCAAGTAAAGTGCATACAGAGTCACATAAAGTGCAAATGCAAATATAAGTGCATAAAATGTGTTTAACCCTTTCGCTGCTGAGGCTTTTCCCGCCCCTGTGCTGAGGTCATTTTTACCGGTTTTGCTCATCATGTTTAAACGTGTTTTGAAGGCTTATTTTAGTACATGACCCAGACATATTATACATCGTTCTTTCCGTCAGACTCGGTAGATTCATAATATGTCATTATTATATGTATACATTATGTCATGTCTGTATATTATAACAAAAAATGCAATAAAATATGTATTTTCAATAATTTACAATGTGTAAAGTGTTTTTTTCCACATTTTAACATGCGAGCAATTGCGGTTATATTTTGTATGGGGTGCGCTTGTTAAAAAAATTAGAGATGGGATCTCGTTACATTTTTTTTTTGGGGAAAATTACACTATTTTTAACAAACGCACCGCATACAAAAATCGTTAGTGCAGCATCATTGTTCACATTATAATTGAAATGGGAACAATATTGCTGCATTAACAAACCAAAAAAAATAAAAAAAAGTGTTTATTTTTTTTTTATAATTTTTTTTTAAATTTTTTTTTTATTTTTATTTTTCATTTTTTTTTTTTTTTGACAAAATTTTTCACAGTAGTGTTTGGTATCGTTGGAACGGCCATGCTCTGGCCGATCCAACCATACCAAACGTTAACCCCTAGCTGCCACGGATCGGGAGATAGGGAGTTCATTGGAACTCCCTATCTCCACCATTGGTGGCAGTTAGGGGTTAACTCCAGGACTGGCATCATCGTGCTACGCACGATGATGCCAGTCCTCAGGGGGAGTTCCCGGAGGCTTGGCCGACATCCAAGATGTCGGCCAGCTCCGGGAAAGGATTGCGAACCGGTGCTTTTCAGCGCCGATTCGCGATCCAGCTCCCCAGGGGTTAATGCCAGGCACCATTTGGAAGGGCAGGCTGTGCCCTTCCAAATGATGCCTGGGTTAACCCCCGCAGAGCCGCCGATTGGGAGGGAGAGAGGTCCGAAGGACCTTCCCCCCCCTCCCTTTCAGGCGCCTCCTCCGCACATGCGGGGGGGGCGCCTGAATTAGGTGTCATCGCGTTGCCGCGATGACACCTAATTCCGGCGGCTGCGGTCCCGGATGCCGGGCTGACATCAAGGATGTCAGCCCGCACCGGGGGGGCCAGCGATCGGCCGGAACCCGGCCGAACGCTGACCCCAATGGGAGGACGCGCTCAGCGCGTCCTCCGCATACCAGCGGTAATGCTGAGGACGCGCTGAGCGCGTCCTCAGCATTGAAGTGGTTAAAGTACATGTGAAAGTCTTTATAGCGGTTGCTATAAAAAAAAATATAGACCTGCGCTCAAACCTCTGTAACTCAGTTTGGTAGTAATTGGTGCCATCTACTGGCCAAATAGGTATTTACAGAAACAGCTATTTATTACTGTATAATTGATTAAAAATTATTTTACAAAAAAACACACGTTTTTGACCATGTTTTTTTTTGGAAAATCACTTGGTAATGAAGAGATTAATGGTGCCCTCACAGATGTGCAAGTTACCCATGCCGTGGCCACTGACACCACCCTATTCCAGGACAGATGCTGGCTTTCGGACATGACACAGATAATAGCTTGGATGGTCCATATCCTCTTTGGACCGGAAAACATAGCGGCTGTTTTGAAATGTTGACTCGATGGACCACAAAACACGATTCCACTGTGCTACTGTCCATCTCAGATGAGACCGAGCCCAGAGACTTCAGTGGCGATCCTGGTCTGACAGTGTTGATGTATGGCTTCTGCTTTGCATAGTAAATCCTTAATTTGCATCTGTGGATGCAGCGGCGAATGGTGTTGACTGGAAAAGGTTTACCGAAGTATTCCTGAGCCCATGTCAGGATATCCATTACAGACTCGTGAAAGGTTTTGAGACCGTGACGTCTGAGAGATCGGAGATCACACGCATTCAGAAGTGGGTTTTGGCTGTGCCTTTTACGCACCGAGATTTGACTGGATTCCTTGGATCTTTTTATTCTATTGTGCAGTGTAGAAGGTGAAATGCCCAATTTCCTACCGATATCTCTTTGGGGAACGTTGCTCTCAAAGCATTGGATTATTCGCTGACGCATCGGTTTCTCTTGATGGACTAGGCCTTTATTTGGAGGCTCCTTATACCCTATGATTGCACGATTGCCTCACCTGTTTTACAATACCTACTTATTTCAGCTTGTCAAATCGCTATTAGTCCTAAATTACCCCTGTGCCAACTTTTGTGGAGTGTGTTGCAGTCATCAGATTTGAAATGAGTGTATAGTATCAAAAATACACTAAAATCGCAAGGTAAAACGTCAAATAATGTGTTAATAATGTGTTTTCAATATAGTACAGGCTAAACTGAATTTTCAATTGACTCTTTTTGTTTCTTTTTTTGCATTTTCCATACTGTCCCAACTTTTTTGGAATTGGGGTTGTATGTATTTGTTACTGTGTCATGCTGTATATAACAACACATATTTAATCCACCCAAAGTTTTTTCTCCCTTTCCCTTTTTTTTAGCCCAACCCTTGATTAAACTGCTTAATTCTTTGACCTTCCTGTAAATGTTGTGCAAGCTCCGTACACAAGTCTACTTTTGTTTTCAGATCTTATTGTTGCTATGTTTATAGCGTGCCGTAGTTCTCTTCTCTTAATCAGACAAAATTGTATAAATCTACCTTCTCTGTTAAAGTGTAAATTTCGGAAGTATCTAATGCTCCTGCCTCCCGTCAGGTGAATGGCGCCTGCATTCATTCCACTTCACAGGCTTGCTGCAAAGATGTCCTCTTTGGCTCTGATCTTTCTTTCTCAAATCAAATCAAATCAAATCAAAATAAGCTTTATTGGCAGGACCAAATACATTTCAGCATTGCCAAAGCATATGGGGTGGAGGGGAGGTAGTGGGACATATATGGGGGAGGAATGGGCAAGTCCATGGACATTATCAGGGTAAGGGATAATATGAAGGGGGATGGGGGCGAGTCCGTGTTGGGGATTTGTAAGTCCGGGATCTCTCATGTTCCTCTCAGTCTGTGACGTTCTGTGATGTATTGGACAGATATTTTCGCCGCCGGCTCCTCTTCTCCCAGTATGATGTGGAGTTTCCTCATCGCTCTCATCCCGGACTTCACATCTATAGAAGAGGAGAGTCTCTGGAAGTGAGTTTCCCTCAGTGCTGAGTACTTGGGGCGCTGTAGGAGGAAGTGGACCTCATCTTCCAGGGCCCCCTGGTCACTCAGGACTCTCCTAAGGCTAAGGTCAGACGAAAGCAGTTTTAACGTGCGTTTAGCCGCACGAAATCACGGCCGTGCTAGCAGCAAATGACGTCCAATGCCGGGGAACATACGACGAACGGCCGCATGAAAGTTCGTCCGTGCAACGCAAGTGGCAAACGAACGCATTTTTTCGAGAACGTCAAACCGCTACTACTGACGTACAGAGTGCGCTGCGTCCGCTAGCGGCGTGTTTGCGTGATTGGGAGACGTCAGACGCTGCTAATGTCCGGCCAACATAACGTCCAGACGCAAAAGGGTTTTATTGATGATCCGTACAAAATCACGGACGAAAATGCGCATCGTATGACCACTATCGCGTATTCTGTGAAAAAATACGTTCATTCGTTCGAACGCACTTTTTCACGGACAACGTGAAAAATGCGTTCGTCTGACCCTAGCCTTAAATGACTCTCCATGCTCTTACCAGGGCTCAAAATTTCCATTTGCCCATTTTCCCAGGACTGTAAGAATTTGAAGGAGTGGCAGGGTACTGAATCCTTATTGCCCTCAAATAAAGCACTGATCACAAGACGGATACTTATTTTCATGAAATCATTTACTTAATATGTGTGACCATAGTTATAATTTTGGGGGCAGGGAAAGGGCACTTGTTTGTTTTTCTTGTCTGTGTATTCCTTATATAATCTTTACCTTAATGTTTGTTACACTTTTTTGTCCTACTTGTTGTTGTTCTAACAGATTCTTCCGTTTCTCTGTGCTTTTGTGTTCCCCTAACCGAGTAATGCAGAACAGAATATAGCAGAGTCATGTTTTTACTCTCCTCTCCATGAGCCGTATGATGTAGCCCACATTGTTTTTGGGGAAAAAATGCTTTGCCTCACTAAAGAGAACTCTTTCAGGTCTATTCACTAAAAGGTGAAACTTGGCAGGAGAAGAGAACAATTTAGACCAAATAGCAGATTTGGAAAGTGAGATAAATGGGAGAATTTTTGCTGGTATAATATTTTAATCTGGATTTTTCATTTCTCCAGTCAATTCTCCTGAGTTTCACCTTTATAGAATAGACCTATATATCCTTTGTCACTCATTGCAATATTCACGTATGCTGGTCCATGAAATGCGGTCCAGGGGGCTGAATGACACCAACCTTTTAAAAGAAGTCTAGTTTGTGTTTGATTAGTCCTATCCATTTACTTCTACTATTTCGGTACGGTTCTCATTGTGTCTGTGTTGTGATGTTAATATTCTATGCTGTCTATTGATATTTTCTATTTAAAATATAATATCATAATACGATACTGCGTTTGCAAACATTAAAAATTCCCATGAAAAGTCCCTTACTTACCGCCTATCCCGTGGCGCAGTGCAATCCGTCACTTCCTCTGGCTGCAAGCAGCGGAAGACAGGGAGCAAATAGTTCCCAGTGTTCTTTCCGCTGTCCTTGTGTGACCGCACATACACAAAGATTGCAGCATTGTCGCGCCTGGCTCCATAGAGTATTGTGGAACGCAGGAGCTGATTAACAGCGGCGGTGCACAACACGTCTGCCGTGATTGACTAGCGGCTGACAAATACTCCAACTGGACCCGCTAATAGAGCAGCTTATTTGGAACAGAGCTGTCCTTGGCAAATGGAAAATGGAAAAAGGCTCGGCTCACCATTAAAAGTTAATTTGGATAAAGGGCCCCCATTATATTGAATAAAATAGTGTTTTCTATTTTAATTGAATTGAATTCAACACCGGATCGGTGTATTTGACTCATTGAAGTGCGGGGAACAAAACAGCACCGAAATTCTTCTTTGAATAACCTTGCATTTGTTCCTTTTCCATTTACTGCACAATCCGACCTCACGCTCCTGGTAAAACTGATCCATTCACTATGTTTGTTTTACTGTAATGAGGCAGCCTGGACACTTTCCCATTAGCTCCTTTTTGTTACTAGGCATTATTTGTTCTGTAAATATTGTTTCAATGAGAAACTGATCACTCAATCTGTCAGGGATGAGCCACGGGGGTCTTGTTCCTTAAGCAGACCACATACACCAATTAACTTGCTTTTGCAACAAGGCCAAAACTCCTCTTTAAGCACAACGATCTAATGAGAAATTGATTCTCTAAATCAGTGATCCCCGAATGCTTTTTGCCTGCCTCCCCCCTAGTACTGCTAATTTATTAAAGTTCCCCCTCTACTGACCTCTCGTCTAACTTTTGCAGTGCTTCCCTTGTTTTGTGAAGTAAAGAAATGGGGACAGCGCTTCAACTTAAAAGGAAGCAGTGTATACGTGATGTGGTAAATATGGAAAAATGCTCACAAGTAATGGTAGGTACCTTAGGGAGGATTAGACGTGGACTAAATCAATCAAAATCTTCATAATAGGATGACCTCAAAATACAAAAAAAATACAGACAATGGTACAGTATTGCACAAACTATACTGCTATAGCAATGTTCACTAATCACACTTTATGAGAGATGCTAGCTCTCATATGAAGACCTCACAGGTGTTCAGGGCCAACCTGTTCGCCTCCTACTCCCGCACTCAGACCAGATAGAATTTAATCTCCAGCAGAATCTTTCCAGGGTAGCAGCGTATGTAAACCTCATTGGAGGAACAAAAGGTAACATAAAGGCCAGATATGCTGGAAAAATATTTACTAAAACAAAATATAAAATACACAAGCAAACAGTAAACAGCCAAACGCCACTGATGAAGCGCCCCTGAGGCGAGAAACGCAAGGGACAAAAAGAATGTGTTTTATCTGACATGGTGTATTCACAGATTAATAAAAAGGATTGTGCAACGATGCAACATCTCTTGTTCTTTTAAGTCACAATTTTGGCACATTATTCAAAGAGCACCGAATTTGCCACCGAAGGCAAGATTGCTTTTTGTTTCTTCTCTTGCTGCAGGTTCCTCCAACCTGCTGGTAATCAGAGTAATAAATGTTTTCAGCATGGGGGAAGCAGAGAGATAGCGAGACATGGAGAGCAAGGTGAGCTCTGAGGCTGGCAGCATGACGAGGTGCGGAGCAGAAAACCTAACAAGGTTGTTCCATTTTTGTTAGTGTTCCCAAAACGAGAGAAAGACCTTAACTTTAAGTTAGTTAGAGCTTGGGTGAGCCAGGTTTTATGCTCTGTTATATTTTGTTTCATTTGTTGAAGCTGCATTAATAAACTATGCAATCCTGGCACTTTATAACTGTAAAGGGCTCAGGATGAGTGGTGTCCCTTTAATACATTTCAGTGACCCTTTAAGGGCAAGGTTTGTGAGTGTTTGGCCGTGTAGCTTGGTGCCTATCATCAATGGCTAACCCAAGAGTGTTGTTGCCATCCAGCATGTTTCTGTCCCTAAAATAAAGGACCTTGTTTTTACCTAAATTATTTTTCTCGTGATCTCTGCACTAGTTTTCTGCAGCAGCCAGAAGAAGTTGTGTTTGAGAAATAAATAGGGGATAAACCATGTTCTCCTTTTGGTTCCTTCTTTCGATTGAGGTCTTCGACTCACAAACCTGGAGCCATGCAAAGACCGAATGCACTGTTCTTGTGTTGCGCAAACTTAAGTCTCATAAACAGGCAATTGCAAAGATTACAGTGACTATGGGGCACTGGGGAGAAGGAAGAATGAGGGCGGCATTGACCGGCTTCGACCACAGTACTCTTGTCATCCACAAACATAGTGATGAGAGCATGATGGTAACAAATCAACGTAAAACTGGAGAAGTGAAACAAAGGTTAAAAAAATATCCATCATAACTACTTCATGCACTGTTTTTCTGGACTGATTAATACTTTGGCCCAGTTTTTGGCCTAGGTATATCTCAAATTGTTCCTGTAACATTGTATATGACATAGAGAAGCGCTTCGCTGATTAGACCTGTCGGCAAGTTGGTTACAAGTCTTCAAGAGGTCTTGTCACTTAAGTAAACACAGCATCAATCAGCTGTATGTGTATCAACATGATGTTTTATAATTGTTCTCTTTCATCCGTTCAGCAGTTTCTAAGATCTTTTTAAATAATACACCCACACATCCCAATTTGCATTTGAGCTCTTTAAGACATTTGTTTCTCCTTTTACTCAAAATGCATATCACTTTTAATCACATTAAAGGATATTCTAATGCTAATTTCAATAAAACGTTTCCTCTCGACTCAAATGACCCAAGGGTCTATGGGTTAAAAACGCATTTAAACTCCCTTCATTTTAGCATGCACCCAAACAGAAGGGAAGTCCACCGTATCCCCTTGCTGACAGGTTTAACTCGCACATTAGTTGGCCGTGTGCCATTTAAAACACAAATTTAAACTCCTTGCAACAGTTAAAGCACATACTTCCTCGGGTCATTTAGGCAAATATAACATGCCCTGACAAAATATGCGAGTGGCATTATAAATATCTGTATATACAGAGGTGTCATTTTGGTTGTGTTATTTTATTTCTCATGGAATGTCAATATGACAATGTATCTATATGTATCTATATGGAGGGACAGTGTGATTCTAAAGTTTTCTTTGTTCTTCTCCACACCTTTATTTCTCTTCCAGTTTTGTCTCTTGATGTCTTTATTTTTCTCTGTTTGTGTATCCCCAGACAGAAACACTTGAGTTGTTGCTTCTTGTTTATCATCAGTTTACTCTAGAATATGAAACTCCTAAATGTAGTGATCTGGACTGAAATGGCACAGGTCGTCTCTGAATTTTGTTTTAGTTCCCAGTCTTTGATGCCTGGATATTTATCAAGAAATTCATCAGCAATTTCACTTCACACCGGTTCTCGTGAGGAGAGAAGGGATGGTGGAACACCTCAAGACACTAACAGGCCTATTCAAAGAAAGGTGAAACTCAGGAGAATGACTGGAGAAGTTAAAATTCTAGGTCAAAATAGCCAAACCAGAAAAATTCTCCCATTTATCTCCCTTTCCAAATCGGCTATTTGGTCTAGATTGTTCTCTTCTCCTGCCAGCTCTCCTGGTTTTCACCTTTCTCGGAATAACCCTGATCGTGTAAACCAGTCGCTATGCTCCAAGAAAAGCTAAACTATAGACACGTGCTCCTCCTTTGGCAGCAATAACCTCAAACAAGCATTTCCGGTAGCTGTGGATTAGACCTGCACAATATTCAGGAGGAATTCTGGACCACTCTTCCTTACAAAACTGCTTCAGCTCAGCCATATTTTTAGGATGCCTGGTGTGACCAGCACTCTTGAGGTCATTCCGCAGCATCTCTATGTGGTTGCAAACTAGGAACTGACTGGGCCACTCCAAAGACAGATTTTCTTTCCTTGAAGTCATTCTGTAGTACATTTAATTTGATGTGCAGGTCCATTATCCTATCACCCAACATCTACTGAGCTTCAGCTGGCACTTTGCCACATTGATGTTATCCTGTAGGATATCTTGATAAACTTGTGAATTCCTTTTTTTCTTTGATGGAGGCAAGTGGTCCAGACCCTGAAGCAGCCCAACTCATGGTATTTTCTCCACCGTACTCAACCATTGGGTGTTGTTTTTCATGTTGGTACGTTGTGCCCTGTTTAATCTATACATAGTGCTGCGTGTTCTTCCCAAAAAGTCAACCTTGGTTTCCTCAGTCCATAAAACATTTTCCTGGTAGGGTTGTGGCGTGTCACGTGGTCTTTAACAAACTTCAGGTGTGCAGTATTGTTATATATATTTTTTTTTAAAGTAGAGGCATTCTCTATAATATTAATATTTTTTATTATTATCCTTTATTTATATAGCGCCACATATTCCGCAGCGCTTTACAAGATCAGTGTACAAGAAGTTGATACATTGGAATAACACACATTGATGATGACCTGAATCATCCCCTGTTCCCAAGGGAACTTACAATCTATGAGAAGTAAAAGTATTATGTGAGGTAGACGCGTCCATATCATTAGGTGCCTTGCCCAAGGACACTCGCTGGCGGCGTCTTCTGAGTGGGATCGAGCTGGCTTTCCATGACTGTAGATCAGAGAGCTAGTGGTTAGGTTGAACCCGCTTCTCGTAAAGTCGAAACTTGCTTCTCCACAGCTGTATTGGAGGGATGTGTTGCACGGGCTTTGACTTGCTTCTCCACGGTCAAAGGGCAGAGATGTTATCACTGGACTCCACAACTGCTATCGTGCAGTAGGCAAGTATGTACCGTTTTAGGCTAGGGTCAGATGAACGCAGTGCGAACACGCGTGCAGCCGCACTTTATCACGGCCGTAGTAGCATAAATGACGGGTAATGTACGAAGTACGGCCGCACAAAAGTGCGGCCACGCAATGCAAGCGGCAAACAAACGCATTTTTTTTCGAGAACGTGATACCGCTAGTACTGACGTACAGAGTGCGCTGCGTCCACATAGCGGCGTGTGTGTGTGATTGGGAGACGTCAGACGCTGCTCATGTCCGGCTAACATAACGTCCAGATGCAAAAAGTGTTTTAATGATGATCCGTATAAAATCACGGACGAAAATGCGCATCGTATGACCGCTATCGCGTATTCCGTGAAAAAATACGTCCATTCGTTCGAACGCACTTTTTCACGCATGACGCGAAAAATGCGTTATTCTGTCCCTAGCCTTGGGTGTCTTGCTCAAGGACACTTTCTGGAGAGGTGCTCTGGACCTCGCACCTGGGTCTCCATGGTTATAGAGCAGTGATGTTACCTCTTCTCCATCCAGACGGTACAGTGTCCTACCATGGACACCATGCCTGTTCAAGATCTTCTGCATAGTAGACTCATTAACAGAGTTGTTAACCAGTTTAATTTATTATCTTAAGTGTTTAGCTGTTCCTCTAAGGCTCTTTAACCTCACTGAGCTTTGGGCCTTCTGAGTCAGTTTGACTGGCTGGGCATTTGTTGCCACATCTTTGTCTATAGACAATTTATCTAACACTGGATGAATATCTAAGGGCTTTTAGATAACTTTGTAATCCTTTCCAGCTTTATGCAACACAGCAGTTCTTGGTAGCAGGTCTTCTGATAGGTCTTCTTTGCAAGCCATGGTTCACATCAACAGAAGCCTTTTGTGAATAGCAAACTCAAAATGATTGAATGTGGTTTTTAGTCAAAGCAGCTCAAACCCAAACCTTCAATCCCGGTTCATTAATTGGACAGCAGGTTTGTCAATTTTCAATTCTAATTGGCTTTTGTTTAAGTCAAAAGCCTAGGGTTTCACATACGTTTTTCCAAACTATACTGTCAATGTTTGAATGATATTGGCATGCCTCACGCTGCCAGAAGAAGGGCGGGCTGCTATTCCCCCATGAACCATGCCTTGGCAGCACTTTTCCTGTGCTGCCCCTCCCCAGCACTGATATCACAGGTCTCTAAACAGTTAAAACACACCCTAGGTCACATGACCTGAAGCCCAGGCTTTCTCGTATAAAGGACCATGCCCCCTGAGACCTGTGTTATATCTTTCCTAGGAGAGAGAGGTTGTTTCCTTTGCTGTCATTCCTTTATCCTGTTCCTGGGTGACCCCTCCGTGTCTCTACCAAATTCCCACCGTGTTCCACCAGTATTCACCCCGTCTCCAATCTCCAGCTACTTCTCAAGAATCTGGTCCGTTTTCATCTGCTCGCCCTCCTCCACTCACTCCTCTGTTTGTCGTTCCTGCTTTTGGGCCATATCCCCTCTACCTGGTTCCACCCCGGAACCTGAACATGACAGATATATTCAAAATATACAATAGCAATACAATAATTTGGATGTTCTTAGTTAAAACAGATTGTGTTTGTTGATTACTGTAACGTAGATGAACATCGAACCATATTTTAAGATACATTTATATATTACTATGCAGTCATATCTATAGGGTTCACATATGTTTTGTTGCAACTGTAGAAATTATCATATATATTATCTATAAGAGGTTCAAG
Source organism: Leptobrachium leishanense (assembly GCA_009667805.1). Classification (NCBI taxonomy): domain Eukaryota; kingdom Metazoa; phylum Chordata; class Amphibia; order Anura; family Megophryidae; genus Leptobrachium; species Leptobrachium leishanense. Next base: position 16,109,405 of record CM019074.1, read on the forward strand.
AATAACTATCAAGGTTATTCAGAGAGAGGTGAAAACCAGGAGAATGACTGGAGAAGTGAAAATTCTGGGTCAAAATAGCCGATTTGGAAAGTGAGATAAATGGGAGAATTTTTCTGGTTTGGCTATTTTGACCTAGAATTTTCATTTCTCCAGCCATTCTCCTGGTTTTCACCGCTTTCTGAATAACCCTGTAAGTAATCTGCGGCTCTGACTTGCTTTTTGGACCACCAGCAAAACCAGGACAAACATTTCGTGAGAAGAGTTGAGGACATTTATGAGCTACGTGATCAGAATAGGAAGTGTTCACCCAAACCGTGTTTACGGCTCATCGAATTTTCAAACCAAATAAATTGCGTAACCAGTTCGTGAACCACCCTTTTACTCCTCAAATTTAAATTGCATAACTTTCTTCAATATTGAAGTGTCACTGTAGTATTGTACCAGCTGGATGGAGTAGAGGTAACATCACTGCTCTATAACTGTGGAGACACAGGTTCCAATCCCGGTCAGAGCACCTCTCCAGTAAGTGTCCTTGGGCAACACAGCTAACGGTACATAATATCGGCTGTGGAGTCCAGTGATGACGTCTCTACTCTTCGACTGTGGAGAAGCAAGTCAAATCCCGTTCAGCAAATCCCAACAATATAACTGTGGAGAAGCAAGTCTTGACTTTGCGAGAAGCGGGTTCAACCTAACCACTAAGTTGGTGATCTACAATCATGGAAAGATGACTTGATCCCACTCAGAAGACGCCACCAGCGAGTGTCCTTGGGCAAGACACCCAACGATATGGATGCACCTACCTCACAAAACACTTGTACATGTCATAGATTGTAAGTTTCCTTGAGAACAGGGTCCCCCTGAATCAGGTCATCATCCATGTCTATGTAGGGTCTCAAACAAACACAACATATTCACTAAATTTTTCAAATTGTCTGGAACTGTCACAGGAGACCACTGTAAGATTGGTGTCTTCAATGTACTGGCCATGAGGGACGATCTTTTTTCTTTGATCCATCTGACTGCAGCAGATGGATGGTCAACCTACCTGGAGACTGCAATTTTACCCTCAGTTTTGGCAAGTAGTCCAGGCCCCAAAGTAGCCTGAAATCCATATGCTCCCTCCATCGTGCTTAACCTCTCGGATGATTTTTGCATGTTGGTTTACGTTGCTCTTTTTATGTCATGCATAGTGCTGTGTGTTCTTCCCAAAGGACTCAACCTTGGTCTTATCAGCCCACAACACTTTTCCCAGGAACATGTCAAGACAGTCTTTGGCACACCGAAGCACTTTGTTTTTGGGAAACAGCAATTTTCTGCATGGTGTCCTGCCATGAATGCCATGCAATGTATTCCTTGTAGTAGAATCAGAAATGTTAACCAATTCCAAGGATTTCTCCAAGTCTTTTTCTGTCACCCTAGAGGTCTTTCTTATTTCCTTGAGATTTGTGAGTTGTGCCCTTTGAGTCATCTTGACTGGACAGTCACTTCTAGGGCGAGTAGTCACAGTAATAAATCATCTATGTGTTTATACAATTTGTCTAACAATGGACAGGTGAATATTTAAGCTATTCGAGAGTAGGGATGTGCGTTTCGGAATTTCAGAATTTTCACGAAATTTCCCGATTCGTGTTTTCGGATGCGGCCGATTTTCCGAAAATTTTTAGATCCGAAAAGTTTTCCGAGCTGAAACGAAATATTTTCGGAATTTTCGAATGGACTTGAAATGTGTCAAATCGAAATTTATTGCTTTGAAACGAGGAGAACAGACGTTCCGAAAAAACGAAAATTTCCAAAATCACGAAAAGTCGATACAAAAAACAAGCTAAGTGACACGAAAATACGAAAAATGGTCGATATTCCGAAAAAAAATGTACACGAAAAACGAGTCGAGCCGAACCGAATCGAAACAGAAATCGGTTGAAACGAGCCGAATCGAAAAGTTTAAACATCCGAAAAATCGAATCGAACCGAAAAAAAAATCTGTGCACGAGCCTATTCGAGAGAACTTTTCACCTCTTTCCAGCTTTATGCAGTGCAATAATTCTTGATCGCATTGCTTCTGAGAGCTCCTTTTTTCGAGGCACAGCTCACATCAACAGATGCTTTTTGTGAACAGCAAATTCTAAACATTTGAATGCTTTTTAGACGTTAAAGTAGCTGTAACCCACACCTCCAATCTCATTTCATTAATTGGACAGCAGGCTTGTCAACTTTAATTAGCTTTGTGGAAGTCATTAGCCTAAGGTTTCATATACCCTTTTCCTGCGTATACTGTGAACATCTGAATGATATTCAAAGTGTACAATAAAATAATTTGTGCGTTATTGGTTACATCAGTTTGCATAGGTTGATTGGTGTAATTAGATGATCCAACCAGGTTTTAAGACAAATTTATACATACTGTACGTGAAATAATTTCTAACGGGTTCAAATAGTTTTGCTTGCAGCTATAGGTTACGTGTTGTATATAATTGAGCTCACATCGACTACTTTATATCCTTCTATCCCAAACAAATTTTGGTCTGCTTCCAAAACACATCACACTGAATCATTTCCATATATATCTACTGTGTTTTTAATACCCTCTCTATCTACTATGCCTGTGTCATATTATATTTCACTTATTTCTGCTCTTCCTGCCACTAGTGCCTCTCTGCAATCATTTTTGACACTTTATCTGTGTTATAGCCTCTTCTCCACCAAGCTCAGCTTGATTATGGATTAACATTCTATTGCATAAGTCAACCTGATACTTTGTAGCAGCCCAGCGTGTGTGTGTGTGTGTGTGTGTGTGTGTGTGTGTGTGTGTGTATACAACCAGGAATATACATAGTAACTTCTTAAATAGAGGAACTTGTGTTATGAAATGAAAACAGAAGCTTTCTGGAGAATAACCAGGATTGGGTTGACCCCTCGTTTTTACTGGGTGGGTCAGTTTCAAGATGTCCTCTACAGAAATCGAATGCGTGATTTTTATTTCACATCTGGTCATTCTACTGATGTTTGTTTAAAAAACAAACCAAACATCTCTTCATTTTATCAACAAATGATTGCTGGCAATAGAATGACTATCTGCCTGCAGAAAGCAGAGCACTGCAGCAGCAATTCAGTTCCCCAACACACTAGGGTTCCTTATTGTTTCACATTTTTGTGCTTTATTTTACAATCGTTATTAAAAAACACCTGTACGTATTTGTTTAAGATGTTATTGTCATTCTAGTATTTTTTTATTGTTTTTTTTATTTAATTAAAGTAAGTTAAATCTAGTCGGGTAAAATAAGCTTTTTAGGAAATGAAACTCGCTACTTCCGGTCTGGGTAAAAGGAGTTAATCTATTTACTCCAGAGCCTTTGGTATCCCACCGACCTCAGCTTGTTGGGCCTTAAAGGGACACTACCACTTACATAAACTGTAACTAGATTACTTGTGCGTTACAAACAAAACCACCTTATAAAACACATTATAAAACACATGGTGCTGTTTTTTTTCTTTGTTTGAAATAACTGCATGTAAAAAGTTAAAATAAAACTAGTTTTTTTTTTATCTCCCCATTATTTTGTTGATTTTTTTTTTCCCCATGAGGCAACATTTACCAAAGGGTTTTCTTTACTTCTGTGTCTTATCTAATCTACAGTATTTAACAGTTTAATGAGATGGAGGAGGGGATCTTTAGATAAGGCTGCAGGGAGATATTTTCTTTAGGCTACTCAAGAGAAGCGATGGCAGCTGAATGAGATAAAACAGGGATCTAAAAGACTTAGGGCCTTATTACATACTTGGTGCTAACTTAACCAGAGCTGTTGTAAACTTCCCAGAGTCATTATAGCCTATGGATGTTTTCAGTTTACAACTGCTCTGGTTAAGTTAGCACCAACTATGTAATATAACCCTTTTATTCTACCCCGTGGTAATGTCCTTTGAATACATCCCACACAATATAATGATGTGAGTCAGTGACTGACCCATTCACTCCATTCTATGACCAAAGCCACACAGTGAGGAGCAAGTGATGGAAAGATACTGGGGGGGGGCAGTTTACAACACAAAATATCACACAATGGATGCGCCCAGTGACACATATAGAGGGAAATATCACACAATGGATGCACCCAGGGACACATATAGTGGAAGATATCACACAATGGATGCACCCAGTGACACATATAGAGGAAAATATCACACAATGGATGCACCCAGTGACACATATAGTGGAAGATATCACACAATGGATGCACCCAGTGACACATATAGAGGGAAATATCACACAATGGATGCACCCAGTGACACATGTAGAGGAAAATATCACACAAGGGATGCGCCCAGTGACACATATAGAGGAAAATATCACACAATGGATGCACCCAGTGACACATATAGAGGAAAATATCACACAATGGATGCACCAGTGACACATGTAGAGGAAAATATCACACAAGGGATAAGCCCAGTGACACATATAGAGGAAAATATCACACAATGGATGCACCCAGTGACACATATAGAGGAAAATATCACACAATGGATGCACCCAGTGACACATATAGAGGAAAATATCACACAATGGATGCACCCAGTGACACATATAGAGGAAAATATCACACAATGGATGCACCCAGTGACACATATAGAGGAAAATATCACACAAGGGATGCACCCAGTGACACATATAGAGGAAAATATCACACAATGGATGCACCCAGTGACACATATAGAGGAAAATATCACACAATGGATGCACCCAGTGACACATATAGAGGAAAATATCACACAATGGATGCACCCAGTGACACATATAGAGGAAAATATCACACAATGGATGCACCCAGTGACACATATAGAGGAAAATATTTTCTTAACTAAAACATAAAAGAGAAAAACAAAACACATGTAAGATATCAGCAACATGAAATAAACACAATAAGGACATTTCAATATTTGGTGGTACTAGTCCTTTAACAATGTTGGGCAAAGCTTGTGAGTGGGTTCAGTTCAGTGTTATCGCTGTTGAAAAGAATAAGAGGGGTGGATTGAGATAATCTTGCAGAGAGATGATACAGAGCAGAAACTGCAAGGAATTCAACTAAAAAAAATAAAGCATTTACTTGGCAAGCTTTTACATTTGAAAAGTAATTATAAAGCCGTTGGTAGTAGATAGAAAACATTTAAGCCGTTCGCTAAGTAGAACATGTGGGAAAGAGCCAGTTGCAACTTCAACAGAAGTTTTACAATTCCAGCAGTAATTCATATAAAATAAGGAATCCACACACCCCGTCAGCAGTTTTTATTGCATGAATATGGTGACAATGTTTCCGCCAAGAATGGCTTGACAAATATCATTCTTGGTCAAAACGTTGTCACCAATGTTCACGCAATAACATAAATAACTTAACTCCAGCAGAGCTGAAGAGGATATAGAAGTGTGTGTGTGTGTCTGTCTGTCTTTGGGGGGGGGGGGGCTGGGGATATGGGACACCACTATCAATACAGGTACCGTTACAAGCATTTATAAAGCACCAACAGATTCTTTAGCGCTGTACAATGGGAGAGACAGAAGAACGAATACACATACTCGTTATACACACCAAACAGTAGGAGGAAAGGTCCAGGCCCAAGAGCTTACACTCTACTTGTAGAAACCCAAAACAATAACGTCAGTCTTGGGTATAATTGTTGAAATAAAAAAGGATGGCATCATGATGAAGGCTGCTTTTCGTTTAAAATGTGGGTATTGGCATCATGCCAACCTCCAACGGGATCACTTATCTTTAACCAATTCCCTATTTTAGCAATCAATGAAGTCTACTCCTATCACGTCCTGTAATAAACTTCTTGCTAGGGGTTTTATGGTGGATGTCATGATGTCACCAACCCACCATCACCAAAGCTTGGTATTTTACATTGTGGGTAACTAGAACCCCTTACCTCTATTGCTACAAGGCAGACGTACCCATAAGACCCATCGTTAGAAAGAATTTGATATTTTCAGTGATGCTGCTTTTTGGCGTATATCGTGTTTATAGATGTGGATTCCGAAATAAACCTTAAATATAATGGTCTCTATTCCATAGTCGGTGCTAATGTTGCGTCTCGATATGTAATCGTTAGCGCTAGGATTAGTAAGTTTAACGTCTGGCATCAATATTCTGATCTTGACGCTACAGTCGGGTGAAAAAGTCGCAGCTTGCTCGAGCTTATTGTACTTGGCATCTCCTATACCTAACATGGGGAGTGCAATCTATTTTAAGCGTATCAGGGGCGTGGTCGGCTGTGGAGGGAAGAAGTCGCATTTGGATGGAGCTCCAAACTGATCATAGAAACATCGAAAATGTCGGCAGATAAGAACCTTCCGGCCCATCTAGTCTGCCCAATTACATGGATACTTAACCTGGATTTATCTTTTGTTTAGGATAGCCTTATGCCTATCCCATGCCTGCTTAAATTCAATTACTGTTTTGGCCTCTACCACTTCTACTGGAAGACTGTTCCATGTATCCACCACCCTCTCAGTAAAATAATGCTTCCTGATGTTACTTTTAAACCTTTGCCCCTCTAATCTAAGACTATGTCCTCTTGTTTTGCTACTTTGTTTCCTTTTAAATATCCTTTCCAAACGGGACCTTCTGCTGATATTTACGGCTGTGCATCCTTACCTTAGACCCCTGCGTGGCTGGCCACTGGGAGTGTGTCAACCGGGGCCCATTTCCCCCCCCCCCTCCGGTCCAGAGAGAGCTGCCTGACTGCAACCGTCACCTGCAGGGCCGGATTAACATAGGGGCAGATGGAGCAGCAGCTCCAGGCCCATGCCCCAGAAAAGGCCCAGAGAAAAAATAACAATGTCTGCATTGATGGACATTTGGATCTCATTATCTCCAACACCATAGCAGCTACAGGGTCATGTTAGGTATCACTGGAAAGGCCTGAGTTTGTGTAGGCCAGTGTTTATGTAATAATAAAAAAATTAATAATAAATATTTCTTTATTTTTTTTCTTTCCAACACCGCAATACTTTCCACTTTTCAATTATAAAGTGAACAATGATGCTGCACTAACTCACCATCTCAAGTGTGGAGGTGATGGCATGATCCGTTATTACGAATTGTTACACCAAAAACCTAAACCGCCGCACTGCAGCAAAGTGCACTTTGGAACCCTGCGTCACTAATCTTTACACCTCACAAGGTCAAGGGAGGGGTCATTGAACAGGTCAGCGTCTGGCCTTTGCATTAATACCAAACACGACCATGTAAAATCTAAAAGAAAGGAAAACCAAAAACCTTTTTTTATCTACTTCTTTTTAGTTCCAATGCGATGGCATTGTCCATTTGTTACGTATAAAATGAGCAATACCTCTGCCATTACTCACCTTCTCATTTCCCACGCTGGGAGCAGGATCAGTGTTTATACATAGTCATATTATTCATAAAACACCTTCCTCCTAAACACAAGGGAAATATTAATTTTTTTGGGTTAAAATTGTATATTTTCTCAGAAAAACACAGTAACAGGATCCAATTTCAATTTTTTTTTAACAAGAATTCCCTATAGAATATATAACCAGAAAGGTTTGGATGATAAAATGTGTAAAAATAATTTTACACGCTGTAAGGCTAGGGTCAGACTAACGCATTTTTCGCGTTGTGCGTGAAAAAGTGCGTTCGAACGAATGGACGCATTTTTTCACGGAATACGCGATAGCGGTCATATGATGCGCATTTTCGTCCGTGATTTTGTACGGATCATCAATAAAACACTTTTTGCGTCTGGACGTGATGTTCGCCGGACATTAGCAGCGTCTGACATCTCCTGATCACACACACACGCCGCTATGCGGCCGCAGCGCACTCTGTACGTCAGTACTAGCGGTATCACGTTCTCGAAAAAATACGTTCGTTTGCCACTTGCGTTGCGCAGCCGCACTTTTGTGCGGCCGTTCTTCGTATGCTGCCCGGCATTAGACGTCATTTGCTGCTAGCACGGCCGTGATTTAGTGCTGCTAAACGCATGTTAATACTGCGTTAGTCTGACCCTAGCCTAAATGATTGAAATCTGAATGTAAATTTCCTCACACAGTATCTGCCTGGTTAGATATAGCCGTATCTGCACTATTAAATAACCTAAAGTATGCTTTCATTTCACTAAATCCAAAAAAGCCCACCAAAATTTTCAGCTCCAGGCCCATAGAGAGCTTAATCCGGCCCTGGTCACCTGCATCGGAGTGCTGCCGGTAGCCATTTTGCAGCCTACTTACCAGCTCCAGCCATTTTCCAGTTGCCTGCCTTGTGTGCGCGACTCCCGACGGGGACCATGCTGAGGTCAGTGGCGGAAGTACCAGGGTCGCAGCGGTCGCAGTTGCGACCGGGCCCTGGCATTCCGCCACTGGAGGGGGGCCCAGCGTCGCCGCCAGATTCCGGCAAAAAGCGCCGGAATCTGGGAGCAGCGCCACCGGCTGTTCCCCTCCCTGCGAGCGGCCCGCTGGCTTGCAGCTTGGCCGCTCGCGTGGGATGGGAACTAGCTGACCAGCGCACGAGATCTCGCGAGAACTCGGCTGCGCTGGTCAGGTGGTTTCCGGTGAGCGGCCAGGCTGCATGCTTTCAGCGGCCGCTCACCACGGAGAGAGGAGCCTGAGCCTGAGGTGAGCTGGGGGGCCCTATATACCCATAAGAGCTGGGCGCAAATCTATCAATTAGCTGGGGCAATATATCCATGAGCTGGGGCAATATATCCATGAGCTGGGGCAATATATCCATGAGCTGGGGCAATATATCCATGAGCTGGGGCAGTATATCCATGAGCTGGGGCAGTATCCATGAGCTGGGGCAGTATCCATGTGCTGGGGCAATATATCCATGAGCTGGGGCAGTATATCCATGAGCTGGGGCAGTATATCCATGAGCTGGGGCATTATATCCATGAGCTGGGGCATTATATCCATGAGCTGGGGGCAAATATATCCATGAGCTGGGGGCAAATATATCCATGAGCTGGGGGCAAATATATCCAGGAGCTGGGGGAAAAAATATCCATGTGTGAGCTGGGGCAATATATCCATGTGTGGCCTAGGGGCAATATATGTCCATGTTAGCTGGGGCAATATATATATCCATGTGAGCTGGGGGCAATATACAGTATATATCCGTGTCAGCTGGGGCAATACTATCTTTTTTATATTGCAGGAAAAAAAAGTAAAAATATAGATTTTTTGGGGGTGGTTGGGGGGGCCCTTCATGGATTCTTGCACCGGGGCCCTCAGGTTTCTAGTTACGCCACTGGCTGAGGTCCATGGCGACGGAAGGCCCACGTCTCCCAGCCGCCTTGGATGCCATACTGCAGATACTGAGGGATGAGGAGTAGCTGCTGACGAGAGGCGACATGCGCCGCATCATGGCCGTGCTGCGTCCAGGCGGGGGAGTTGGTGATTCCATGGGTGTCCGGCCTGATTTTAGATCAACATCACAAAGGGGACCGAGAGAAGGTGGAGAACAGAGTGTTGCGGGACGTAAGTAGGGAGCCGACTCACCTGAATCTATTGCCTGTCGAGCCAATAGCGGAGCTCTCCCAGATGCATGGCCCAGGGGTGCCTGCCTGCCGAGACTCGCCTGCCCGAATGGGACTGGCGGGTAAGCTGGGGACGCCTGCTGATTCCAATCGGAACTTGGAGTCTGCTGATTTCCCCCGTGCAGAGTTTGGAAAGCTGACACCGCTTGGATCCCTTCTGCTGTCCCCCCCCCTCAATGCCGCCTGCCTGAGATGATTGGCGATGGATGTAGCAATGTGAGTAGGGGTCTGCCTGACCGACCGGTCCCGTTTTATTGTGCTGAGCCTAGGTTTGCTGATTGGACTGGCCTGACATACCTCTCCCTGCCTGTTCTGCAGCCGTTACCATTCCGGGATCCCTGCAAACTGCCTCGTGTGATGCCCTGATATGCGGATGACCCCCCCCCCCCACTCTTGCTCCCCGTACTTTCTGATGACTTTGTTTGAATGCAGTCTTTTTCTTTTTTTCGTTTCCTAGAGACGCCCTTGGATGACTTTTCTATGCTTTTAAAATATTTTGGTTGGTATATTTGATGTCTACCTGCATGTATTGTTTTTCTTTATAAATGCACACAATGCTGACTTTTGCTGGCCATGCGCGGCCTTTCCTTCCCGTTTGCTTTATATGCTGTTGAGTGACGCACAAAATTCTAAAATAAAGTATTTTAAGCGTCTCGGCAAGTGAGATATTACAAAGCGCTGACGCAATTTACCAAAAGGACGCGCAAGCAAAAATTGTAACATCTCCTAAAAGCTGGTGTTAAATGATTCTGCAAATGCAAAACAAATTTAGCGCGCGCTAAACCCCCTCCCCATTAAAACCCATACTCGCCTCTCATCCCGCAGCGAAAAGGGCGGAGCGATCCGCTGCTTCTTCTTCTCCCTGTGAGCAGAGTGAGACTGGGAAGAAATGGATCCTAGCCTCCCTCCGCGATTACTCATGCAGCACTGCGCGATCTCACTACGGCTGGGGTCAGACGAACGCAGTGCGAACGTGCGTTGAGCCGCATTTTATTACGGCCGTAGTAGCAGCAAATGACGTCCAATGACGGCCAATATGCAAAGTACAGCCGCACGAACGTTCGGCCGCGCAACGCAAACAGCCAACAAACGCATCTTTTTGAGAACCTGTAACTGCTAGTACTGACGTACAGAGTGCGCTGCGTCAGCATAGTGCGTGTGTGCGTGATTAGGAGACGTCAGACGCTGCTCATGTCCGGCCAACATCACGTCCATTTGTTTTTTATAGCTTTGTCAAAAAATACGGCCGACATTGCGCATCGTATGACCGCTATCGCGTCCTCTGTGAAAAAAATGCGTTCGGACGCATCGACGCACTTTTTGACGGTAGATGTGAAAAATGCGTTTGTCTGACCCTAGCCTAAGGCTAAGGTCAGACGAAAGCAGTTTTAACGTGCGTTTAACCGCACTAAATCACGGCCGTGCTAGCAGCAAATGACGTCCAATGCGGGGCTGCATATGAAGAACGGCCGCACAAAAGTGCGGCCGCGCAACGCAAGTGGCAAACGAACGCATTATTTCGAGAACGTCAAACCGCTAGTACTGACGTACAGCGTGCGCTGCGTCCGCATAGCGGCGTGTTTGCGTGATTTGGAGACGTCAGACGCTGCACACGTCCGGCCAACATAACGTCCAGACGCAGAAAGGGTTTTATTGATGATCCGTACAAAATCACGGATGAAAATGCGCATCGTATGACCGCTATCGCGTATTCCGTGAAAAAATACGTCCATTCGTTCGAACGCACTTTTTCACGGACAACGCGAAAAATGCGTTAGTCTGACCCTAGCCTCAGATAGCACCTTCCACTGAATATGCCGCTAACATGGAGACGGTAAGGGAATATCTGCAGGCGCACATTATCCTGCGTACCGTCACCATGTTAGCCTCAACCATGGAATAGTGCCCAATGTGTTTGCTTTTCTAACCTCGATACCAAACTATATGATCTGTTGTGCACACAGCTTTGGAGGTAGAATTACAGGTAACCTCTCATTTGAAGCGTTTGGTTGTGCGGTTTATATAAATATATATATTTGACATTTCCCAAGGTAGCTAGAGGTTTTCAAATGCGGAAAAAATAATAATAATAATGCAGGAAATGCCTTTTCATACGCAGGTTGTGTAATGCCTCTTAGCTCTGTGTTGGGTGACTCAATCCAATCACATGCGGTATTATTTGTCTCAGGACACCTACAGCTATGTAATATGTTAATATTTTTTATTCAGCGGAAAACCCCGAAGATATACTGATAAGTAAATAAATTTAAGTATTTAAAAAAAATCCTCCAGCCTTAAAATTACCATTTTAGGATTATAGATATAATGTAGAAATTCGTATTTTGCTGTCAATTCGTCAGTATTTGGTGAATTGACATATTAGTGAATAGACGAATTGGTCCGAAATTGCATCGAACGGTGAACTTCACCATCCGGTGCAATTCAGGGCCAATTTGGAGGTTAGTGAATAACCTCTATAGTCATTTTATTCAGGAAACATACAGGGTTATTTAAAGAGATCCGAATGGCTGCCGAAAGGTAACCGAATGCTGAAAATCAGCGTTCGGTTACCTTTCTTGGCCATTCGGCTATTCAGAGAGCAGGCAATTCGCCAAATGTTGGCGAATTGTCTGCACATACGGTGCCTGTTCGAGGGCAGTGAAATCTCCATAGAGAAGCAATGCTTCGTCTATTCAGAGAGAGCAAAAACCAGCAGTGAAAAGTTGCCGAATTGCCCTGGCATTCGGTGGTTTCATTCAACAGGTTTATTCGGGCGAATCCCATAGGCTTCAATGTTAAAAATATTCCCGTTTTAATTCAATAGCTAATAAACCATTTAATATAATATTCTGCAGTAAAAATTCCCTTTATTTATAGATTTTTTTTAGGATCTTTTAAGCATTTTACGGGAATTTTTAAAAAAAAAAATTTTTTTCTTTTTTCTGTAACAGCCCTTTTTATTATCATTCCCTGGATCTCATATGTAAATTTCAGACATTTTCGCTGAGTAGTTTCTTTGCAAACAGCGTTTCACTTTCAAACATTCAAGCCTATTGTTTTTTTTCTCACTCCATTCGTCTGGCGGCTGCTCTGCGCTCTGATCGGCTCCTGCTCGGGTTTCTCCGGCGTCTTCAATCCAAATGTTTTGTGGGTTCCAGTGTGCATTCGCCTGGGTTTTGCGTTGAGTTTTCGGTGGTTTTTCCCTGCACTACGACGGCCCTGTGGTGCTCGCTGAATACACCGCAGGGTCGCCGAAATGGGATTGCCAAATCCCACCGAATTGAAGAGAAAGAAAAGTCACTGATCGTGCGGTGACTTTTTGATTCTCTTTGAATAACCCTGATAATGTGCAAAAATACAATAGAAAAATTGAGTCGTTCTTCACAATGCACTGAAATTTCAGCGCTTTGCAATTGACCCTACGGCGAATTCACTTTCACTGCAGTGTCACCCTGGTGCACCGAAGATGGAGTCGCAGAAGACTGCTGAACTGGCCCCTGAACACCGCTGAACTGCAAAAAAAAAATAAACTCTCCTATTCTTCTAAAAGGTGTTTAAACCGATAAAAAATTTCTTAAAATGTGTCTAATTAATAAAAAAAGGTCCTTTAAAAAATAATCAAAAGGTCTGTTACAGGATAAAAATAAAAAACCTTTTAAAAAAAATTGGGAAACAAAAATTTCGGCAAAAAATACAAAACGATGTTCTAAAAAAATAAATAAAAAGACGCTTTGCTGAAAATGAAAAGAATAAACTATTTAAAAAAAATTAAATGTATAAGTACTTGTTAGAGTTTGTAATTTTACATTTGAAATATTCAATTGTTTTGTGAAAAGTACCTTTTAATACTGCATAATTTATCCAAGGTTTTTGCTTTAATGTATGCTTTAATGGCAATTGTTCTGTGCCTTGTTACTGATTGTATAGTGTTGTTATAGCAACCATATTTATTTATAAAGGATTTTACCAGGAAGGATACATTGAGATTTCTCTCGTTTTCAAGTATCATTTATGTGCTTTAATCAGACATCAGAGTATCATACAACAGAAAGTCAAATAATCCAAAATATATGATTAAAAGACGACTCTTCTATAAAGAGTGATATCGCAGCCGGGTATTTTAATCATACCACACTGACCATGTGTTTGATTTTAATTTCAACAGTACTTCTCAAAGATACGCGACAGCGCCTTGACAACATGGGGATGTACCCCAGACGACAGACGACAGATGCTCAGTGCAAGAGGAGGTTGTGTATGTTGACCGGTTTGGTGAGTTATATGATTTATAAAATGATTATTTATTAAATAATGTAGTTAATAAAGTAATGGTGTATTGATAAAGTCTCTGCTGAGCCGAAACGTCGACTGTGTACCATGGAGGTTTAAATACAGGTGAAACAGAACTATTAATGAAGACCATGTGAGCGTTTACGATTTTATGCATTTGCCAATATATATATACACACACACACACACACACACACACACACACACACACATTCAGAGAGAATCGAAAAGTCACCGCACGTTCAGTGACTTTTCGTTCTCTTCAATTCGGTGCGATTCGGCGATCCCATTTCGGCGACCCTGCGGTGTATTCAGCAAGCACCACTGGGCCGCCGTAATGCAGGGAAAAGCCGCCGCAAACCCGAAGAACACTCGCCGCAAAACCCAGGCGAACGCACACCAAAACCCGCAAAAACATCTGGATTAACCCCGCCGAACACACCGGAGAAACCCGAGCAGGAGCCGATCGCAGCGCAGAGCAGCCGCCGGAAAAACCCGACACCGCAGACGAATGGAGTGAAAAAAAAACAGTACGCTTGAAGGTTTGAAAAGTGAAATTCGCCAGGATTTGGCGAACAGCCTGCTCTCTGAATAGCCGAATGGCCAGGAAAGGTAACCGAACGCTGATTTACATTTCGGCCACAATTCAGAGCTATTTGAATAACCCTGACAGTCAAATAGATCATTTTCAGCAATGGTGGATATCATAGTTTGCTGTGTGCCCTATCCTTGGTTTGCTGTGAATGATGAGCATTGAATGCCAGGGATGCTGGGACACGTGACGTTTTATGTGATGTTGTATAAATTCACTGCATCTCACTCCCTGAGCCACAGTCCTGCCTGGTGATTGCTCTTGTGCGACTCCCTTGTAACCAGTGATCGGCGGACAAGTTTAACGTTGGAAATGAACTGCGTTCGCTGCCAGAGATTCACTCGTACCCAGGAGAACAGAGCCGCTACTTAACACCAGACACGGAGCAGACGTCCAGCGCTCCTAGCCCTCTCACGGCATTATGAACCACTAAATGGTTACTGCGCCCTGTCACAAACAATCAGGGCAGCGAGTACGCTGGATGGGAAGGCAGCTCTCCTAGGCTTTTAAAGTTAAAAGCTTGGATATGATTGAATTTGTGAACCAATAATGCAGGCTCTCCCCCCATCACTCTCCTCTCTGTTCAGAAACCTTCCAGTAGCTGTGGATTATTTCTAGTCATTTTCGTTCTTTAAGGCATTCTGTGCTTGTTTTTTGTGTAAACGAAACAGAAAACCCAAACCAGCATATTCTATGTAGAAATGACTCCTCGGCATGAGAACTGAAATGGGATTTGTACTTTAAACTCATCCTTTGCTAAATAAAAGAATGCTGGGATATATGAAGGATTATATGTTTTGGTTCCAGTGGATCCTTGAATACTCCAGGGAGTTCAGAAATTCTGAATGATAGAGCGCGCCAGTTCTTGCTAAGAACGTTTCATTTAGTTTGCTACGTGTACACATTCAATAATTGACATTTCTTTCGTTGCTGGTCAAAGACCGTCACAGGGGCATTCCTATTTAATCTTCCGGAATAATGCCTGATCATGAGGAACCGAGACATTATTACCATGAACCTAAAGATCCACCATACGCTAAATGTTGTGGTTACTCCCGACCTCCTGTGTTGACGCAAGTACATTTCCGTTTGCTGTTAAACTACATCAGAGGTGGTCAACCTTGGCCGTCCAGATGTTTTGGAAATAAGGCTGTCATCCTGCTCAGCCACGCAATAGGTCGAAAGAGCCTTGTAGGAAATGTAGTTCCAAAACATCTGGAGGACCAAGGTTGACCACCCTTAGGCTGGCCGTCCAATGGGGCCGTTTTTGCGCGATGGTGCAATTGTCCGTCGTCGTCCATCATCGTCCATCCAAACCCACAACATGGAGGAGATTCAGCCCTCATCCACTGCCTACGACGTCCATCGGACGACTTCAGATGACTTTGTGTGACTACAACAGACTAGCAATCTTTCCCATTACAATGGGATTTGTCAGATGAAGTTGTGACAATCTGGTACAATTTACATTAAAAAAAGATGAGTTCTGATGAAGCCGCCATGCAGCAGCAGGGAAATTGTTCCATAGAGAAGGGATTCAGTTCGACAGGCGAAGCCCATAGGATTCAATGTAAAATAATATTTTCGTTTTATTTAATTTTTTTATTCAACCATTTATTCTTTTCATTTGCATCAAAAAGGATTTCTATTAATTGATTTTTTTTTTTCTTTTTGAGTACTATTTTATATTTTTTTTTTAGGAAAATTTTTTGATTCATTATTAATATAATTTTTTTTAAAAAGCAGTATTTTTCCTTCATCGCCGAACTGAAAAAAAAATCACAGCCAAGCACTGTCGAGGACCTCCTGAAGGAGACTCTGGCTGCTGTCCTTGGTGCTGAAAGGGCTTTACTAATCCCTTTCAGCACCAGGGACAGCATCCGAGTTTCCTTCATGTCTACGGCAGCATTCGGCAGTGTTTTTTTCTCAGTTTGGCAGCATTCGGTGGTCTTCCCATTGGTTGATCTGGGTCATCCATATTCACTTGCAGTGGACGACCAAGATCATTCAAAAAAGTTGTTTGTAGTCGGACAGCCAAGTCGGTCATCCGACTATGGACCCAGTGGACGGCCAGCCTTCAAACAACATGAACATCCTTCAAACTATTATCGTCCAGCAACTCTTGGAATTCTCTTGGTTATATAGCCCTGACATGAATCTGTCTTCTCTTTATTCCCTTTAATGAGGATCACATGACGTTGCAAACCCTTGGGTCCAGCTTGCAGATGTCTGACTGTTTGGAAGGGTTGAGTTGTACTTGCAAAGGAAAGTTGATAGCTGTCAGGATTGCTTTTAGATCAAATAATCCTTTCTTTTTAAGTCAAACACTACTACATCCTTTACAATAAAACCTGATATTCAATGTGAGATGCTACATGGACCATAAGCTTCTGAAGGTTCTGGTGATGGAAGGAAGCTTCCTGTAGAACGGGAGATGTTTCAGGTTAGATTGGAAGCTTTCTGTAGGGTTGGATTCAGGTCCACTTGGTGTCACTCTCAGTATTCTTACTCAATGTATCCCGCTTCGAGTTACAAGAATGACTTGGGACACTTTCTCTTCCTCTATTCGGGTTTCAGATTTTTTCACAAAGCCTCCAAGTCAGCTGAGCCAGGGTGTCTGCAGTAGAAGACTGGGTTTTAGGGTCTTCATGGGAAACTTTGAAGAATGAGTCAGCTACTTCCAGCCCTGACCGATGGTAACATCACTCATAAAGAAACCAAGGTTTTACTATGAGTCTTTAATGAGTGAGATCGGCCACACAAAACAACCCTGACGTGGGGTTGGAAACATAGGGGGATCTGTCTGAAACTGAGAACTAAAGGGGATCTCTCTGACCAGCAGCCGGGATTTTGTATTTCCCGGCAGCTGGTCACCAGTTCAGTTACTAGTAACATTAGCACACAGAGATTGTGACAACATCACCGCCTCTAAGATCACTTGAGATAGCGAGCAGACTCAGAGAGGCAGCGATCCATCAAATCTGCACATGCGCACAGAGCTCAATCCATTTCTCTGTGCAGGCGTCACGGAACAACTTTTACGTAAAGTGTGTAAGTCTGTAGAGGTGCACAGTTTGTGGTTGCTACGCTACAGAAGTTTTGTAGGAGTTGAAATTACGGGTTCAGAAGTCCCTGAGCCGGAGAGCAGGATCTGTCCAATGACTTACCAGCAAAGAAAGGAACTCCATTTTTAATAGCATATCTCTTTAAGAGCTTCAACCACATCCTTGCAATCTATTTAACGTTTACTCCCGAAACGAAGGGAGAGGCCAAAATTACCTGTTAGGGCTGCTTTACCTGCACATCCATGGCGATGCCAATTATCACCTCACCAATCGACCACCCAGAGTGCATGGCGCTGCCATGATGTGTTCATTCAGCATAGCTTCAACACAGACCACTGGCAAGTCTGCAATGCATATGCTGATGTCCTGAAAGAGATTTTCCCTGTGCTTTCTGCTCTTGCCGTCTTTGGAAACAGAACTATAGAGAAAAGACTAGGGGCCATATTACAATGTTAACGCTAACGTTGGAGCTCAGCTGTGTGACCATTAATGTTCGCTTAGGTTGCCCTAGCACGGGCCGACTATATTACATTCCGAACGGTAAAGGGTTAAAAAAAAGGTTAGCGATTCGGAGCTTGTGCTTTTTAGCACGAGCTTACTGTGCTTTGCTCAACATTGGGAGCGCAAAGGGTTAATTAGCGTTAGGATTACAAGTCCTAAAGCTAATTACGTCCCGCTGCGGTTAACTCAAAAGGTAACCACAGCTAGGAGCTGGTGCTATCACCAGCTACATATCACCCCAAAAATCAGATACTCACCTCTCATCCCACAGCGAGAATGATCGCTCGATCCGCCTCTTCTGGCCGCCGGTAGGGATGTGCGTCTCGGGTTTCTGAATTTCGGAATTTTCACGAAATTTCCCGATTCGTGTTTTCGGATGCGGCCGAATTTCCGAAAATTTTTAGATCCGAAAATGGCAGATCCGAAAAGTTTTCCGAGCCGAAAGGAAATATTTTCGGAATTTTCGAATGGACTTGAAATGTGTCAAATCGAAATTTATTGCTTTGAAACGAGGAGAACAGACGTTCCGAAAAAACGAAAATTTCATAAGTTACGAAAAGTCGATACAAAAAACGAGCAAAGTGACACAAAAATACGAAAAACGGTCGATATTCCGAAAACATGTACAATTCCTAAAAACGAAAATTTCCGAAATTACGAAAAGTCGATACAAAAACGAGCTAAGTGACACGAAAATACGAAAAATGGTCGATATTCCGAAAAAAATATGTACACGAAAAACGAGTCGAGCCGAACCGAATCGAAACAGAAATCGGTCGAAACGAGCCGAATCGAAAAGTTTAAAAATCTGAAAAATCGAATCGAACCGAAAAAAAAATCGGTGCACAAGCCTAGCCGCCGGGAGCAGAATGAGACTGGGGAAAAAAGTCCCCAGTCTCTCTTCCACGAATCACTCCATTGACCAGCAGGATCTTGCGGGAGGTGAGAACCTACAGGTCATGTGAAAGTCGAAGCCTCAATGAAGTCCTATGGACTTAGCGCTGCCTCGAGCAACCTGAGGCTTAGCTCTGCATTACGGGATAGGCTGCTGGATCAGCACCTGCCCCGTAATATCACGCTAAAGCGGGGACGCTAAGGAGAAACTTGCAGGCACACATTATCTACCTTAGCCTCCCCGTTTTAGTGTGAACTTTGTATTCTAGCCCCAGGGATTTTTTTCATTTATTTATTTATAAAGTATTTTACCAGGAAGGATACATTGAGATTTCTCTCGTTTTCAAGTATGTCCTGGGTGGCGAGTATGTACTGTTGGGTGTCTTGCCCAAGGACACTTACTGGACAGGTGCTCTTGCCGGGATCGAATCCATGTCCCCACAGGCTCTCTCCACGCAGACAGGCCAGACCCTTTAAATTAGGGTTAATGTGGGATCACTCAATTTTTCCTATATATTTGCTGGATGGTAAAGTCATAAAGCAATGTTGCACACAGTGAGAGAGCGCAGTAGGACAGGGGAAATCCTACAGACAGAAAATATTGATCACACTGAAGGGACTTGTAAAATGTGCCGTGCTGGTTGCGGTGCTTGGGGTGTCCCTTTTAGGATAAAAATCCCCATTGCTTTCCTTGGCATGGCACGGGAAAGCCGGAGCTCCTCTATAGATAGAATGTGAATGGAACAAGTCACGCATTGTTAAAAACCTTCCCTGGAAGACTTTGTAATCTACAAGAACATATTGGCAACATTTATTGCTACAGAAAGTCCCGTCATAATCTGCGCTGCTGTAAAGCGCAGATAGAAATATCCACAAGTACATCAAAACCGCTTAGGTATACAGGTATGAAAGGATAATGTGGGCCTTGATCAAACAAGCTTAAAGTTTGTAGGTATTATGCATTATACACAGTATTCTTATACCAAGGAGGAAAAGAGAATTTATACATTCTCAGGTGTAAGTAAAACATCATCTTTAAAAATCATAAGACAAGACGTCTTCGTTTTGGGCAAACAGTGAGGTCAACTTCTATAAGAAAATGGTGCAGCGCCACACAACATGCATTCACCACCACGGCACCCCAGATGGCCAAAACCAGGATATAGTGGTTTCCCCTATACCAATACACACAAAATGAAATATATCACCTGATTCGGCGCAAATAATGCTCTCTGGGGTCCTGGGATCTCACATATACATGGGAGAAAACATTCGAACAATTATGGTGCAATATAGCAGGTACTATGATATTAGGTGCAATATTCAAATAGATGTCCCACTCACAAGCGAAGAGCCCGGACACTGGCTCTGAGTGAGTACACACATGTGGGTAAATTGCCTTCAGATTTCTCAGGTCACCCCCACCTTATGAGGAATGTTCCTTTCAAAGTCATGTAGTTGGAAACCGAGAAAGAAACTCCTTGAGCAGATCTGATGGAACCACAATATGATATACTGCTGATTCAGTACTTACATTTCAAGGAGCTCACATAGCACTAGGATAAGCGCCCATTGTTTTTCTTGGGGAACCCAAATAAAACCGCCAGGAATCCCAAAGATGGCACAGTGTGGACAGGAGTGGAGATAAAAAAATAAAAATAAAACCTGCTCCAGAACGCGTTTCACCGCTTAGAATAGCGGCATCATCAGCCGGTACAGCCGCTATTCTTTTCAAATTAATATTTATTAAAGGTTTTAAAACATTTTTCTGTTTCTGTTCACAAAAAGAAATATTCACAACAAAAACCGCCAAGGCGAAACGCGTTCTGGAGCATGTTTTCGTTTTAGAGCATTATTTGCGCCGAATCAGGTTATATATTTCATTTAGCGAGGTCAACTTGTATCAGGTGAGCTAGATAATATCCTTTATGGGAAATTTTTGTTTAGCGACTGTTCGAAGTGATTGCATACCCGGCTTCATCCTCTACTAAGCCATGTATGCTTGTGGTCTAAGTCCTCCCTGGCCAGTCCTCTCCTTGGCACAATGCAGGAGATGCTAAGAGGAGAGGTGTGATGACAAGAATGACATCTATAGATGACCGGCATAACATCTGGCCCAGCCAGACATGGAATTTGGACCCCGAATTATGACTAAGGTACCCCTGGCCACAGATGTATTGCTATGAGAGGTTCTACTACATACCTATGCTCCATGTTAAAGATTCAGGGGTCTACCTTGTCCAGGCTCATGTCTCTATATGAAGGTCTCTATGAACCTGACGCTGCTTCACCGGTTGTCCTCCGTTGCAACACTTACGTAATAACCACTGCATACAGGGAACACACCACGAGACTTGTCGATTTGGAGATGCTCTGACCCAGTCACTGTTTGCCCCTTGTCACATCAGTCACTCAGATCTTTTAGCCCATTCTCCGTTCCTCCAACACATGAAACTGTTCATTTTCTGCCTAATATATCCCACATTGACAGGCGCCATTTTAACCATATAATCCATGGTATTCACTTCACCGTTCAGTGGGTTTAACGTTATGGTTGATCAGTGTAACGCTTTCGGCTGTGAATGGATTTGAATACCTATGTGCACGGGTCACTGACTTCGAAATGAGACAAATGGCTTCCCTCGAGACATGGAGAGAATGCCGTGAAATCTGAAGTCCATTCAGAGCTGTCCACCTGTCAGGTGAGATCAGAAGAGCCGGCCTACAAGAGACGGGCAATGGCTGCGCCCAGCAGGTAAGTATGCCAGTATGTACTTAATATGCAGTGTGAGCTCCATTGTGCTGTTTAGAAGAACTGTATAAGTATCAGTTCTATATCGTTACTATAAATTATAATATACTATAGCTGTATTGTTTCCTGTTAATAGCTTTACAATACAACATTTCATACAAAATAATAAAACGGGAGAGATGGGGTTTAACCGTTTCGGTCGCAAAAAGGGCTTTTATTTTCTATTTTCACCCCAGACCAGTCATCCCGTGAGCCTGAGTCATTCGAGAAAGAATAATTTACAGGGTTATTCACAATGAGCCGATCTAGCCCCGAAATGGCACCGAACGGGGAATTTCCACGTACGGTGACATTTCCCGGCCATTTGGCTATTCAGAGAGCAGACAGTTCACCAAATTTTGGTGAATTGCCTGCACGTACAGTACCTGTTCGACGGCAGTGAAATCCCCCATAGAGAAGCAATGGTTAATCTATTAACGGACACCAAATAGAGATGTCAGAGAAATGACCGGATGTTCGGTGTTTTCATTCGGCAGGTTTAATCAGCTGAAACCCATAGGCTTCAATTTTAAAAACATTCCCGCTTTTATTCAAAATCGAATAAACCGTTTATTAATTTAACCTGCAATAAAAAGTCACTTTATTTATTTTTTTAGGATCTTTTAGGCATTTTTCGTGATTTTTTTCAGGAAAATGTTTTTTTCCTTTTGTTTTTCTTATAGCGATTTCTCTTTTTTCTGTAACAGACCTTTTTATTATCATTCCTAGGATTTTATATGGTAATTCCAGACATTTTCGTTACGTGATTTTTTTGCAACAGCGTTTCAATTTTAACACTTTCAATCGTATAATTTTTTTTATTTTTTATTTTACCAGTCCGGCGGCTTGTTGGCTTTTTTCTGAAGCTGGTTGGCGCTGTGCTCGGCGACTCGTGAGCTGCGTTTGGCGGCTGTCCTGCATGTTTGCGGCGGCAGTCCGGTGGGTTGGCGGAGGCAGCAGCCAGCGGGTTTGCGGCGGCATTCGACGACCAATTCGCTGCACTTCAGGGACCCTGCGGTGAATGGTGAATTCAACGCAAGATGGGGAAATTTGATTCCCCAAAGTGCGGGGAACAACTGAGCACCAAAATGTCGGCACCATTTCGGTACTCTGTGAATAACCCCTTTAATTTTTTTGTTGGTGTCTATGTACTTTTTTTTTGAGAAAGGATTTTACCAGGAAGGATACATTAAGATTTCTCTCGTTTTCAAGTATGTCCTGGGTGGCGAGTATGTACTTGCCGCGATTGAGATCAGAATTGTACTAATAGGTGCACATAAGGGATTGACTTAAGGGATGGTTACTGGGGGGGGGTTGAATGGATGTAGTATTGAAAGGGAATTGCATATTTTTTGTTGATGGAATTGGACAAATGTTCAATCAGCTGTTTTGGTCTAAAGTTTGCAATGCACGTATCACATAGGGAGGACTCCGCTCTATATCGTTCAGCTCCTATATTGGGAATATAGAATTTATTATGATGGTAATGCATGAGTTCTCACATGACAGAGGTCCCTTATGTGAGATATTGCTTATTATTGCTTATTGTCCCTCTTCATCCACAGAGTCCCAGAGCAGAGCTGGCAGTTTTTTGCTTTTCGACCTCGTCAGTATTTTTTTTTATCAAAAATTCCATTCATTTTCCACTACATCCAGTAGAAGGTCTTGTGTTTTACTGATACCAGTACAAAGCTTGTCCCTAATCCGTAGCAGACCCTGGGTGGTGTCCCTTTGTCTCCTGGGTGTCCCTGTTAGAGATTAGATGTCTCTGTAGATTCATGTAGCTGGATGAGCAGTACAATAAAACACTGAGTGCTCATTTAGGACACTTTCACAGTAGGCTTGTGCACCGATTTTTTTAAATTTTTTTTCGGTTCGGTTCGATTTGTTCGGATGTTTAAAATTTTCGATTCGGCTCGTTTCGACCGATTTCTGTTTCGGTTCGGCTGGTTTTTCGTGTACATTTTTTTTGGAATATCGACCATTTTTCGTGTTTTCGGGTCACTTTGCTCGTTTTTTTGTATCGAATTTTTGGAAATTTCGGAAATTTTTGTTTTTTCGGAACGTCTGTTCTCCTCGTTTCAAAGTGTCTACGATAATTCTGGCGATTCTATCGTGTTTTTTTTTATTAAATAAAGATCCTTTTTTTCTTATGAATAATTGAATATACATTTCACAACTTTATTTAATCATATTAAAATGGTATGAAAGCCAATGAACAAAACGATTTAAAAAACGCTAAACTGACCCGAATGCCACAAGAAACAAGTGATCCGCATTTACAAATACAAAATTTACAGAATCGGCGATATAACCGATAATAGTTAAATATACAATTTCCAGAATCACTGAAATGGAACCGAAATCATGAATAGAGCAAAAATAAATTTCGATTTGACACATTTCAAGTCCATTCGAAAAATCCGAAAAATTTTCGTTTCGGCTCGGAAAACTTTTCGGATCTATCGGTTTTCGGGTCCGACCCGATTCGGAAATTCGGCCGAATCCGAAAACACGAATCGGGAAATTTTGTGAAAATTCCGAAATTCCGAAACCCGAAACGCACATCCCTATTTCACAGCTCATTCCTCCAGTGGCTCAGGCTATGTTTTCTACTACTAGGCATATTTGGCAGAGGAGAAGAGGGAAAAACATTTTATGGAAATATTGGAAAGGATTTGATTCATGGGAAAAATTACTTTAATGTTCTCAATAAATTATCAGGGTTATTCAAAGAGATCCGAATGGCTGTCGAAAGGTAACCAAATGCTGAAAATCAGCTTTCAGTTACCTTTCTTGGCCATTTGGCTTTCCAGAGAGCAGGCAGTTTGGCGAATTGCCTGCACATACGGTGCTTGTTTTGTGCATGTTCGAGGGCTGTGAATCCTCATAGCTTCGTCTAATCAGAGAAAAAAAGCAGCAGTGAAAAGTTGCCGAAATGCCCTGCTGTTTGGTGGTTCCATTCGGCAGGTTTATTCAGGCGAATCCCATGTTAAAAATAATACCATTTTAACACAATATCTAATAAACCGTTTGTTATAATATTCTGCAGTAAAAAGTCTCTTTATTTATAGATTTTTTTTAGGATCTTTTAAGCATTTTTCGGGATTTTTTTAGCAAAAAAAACCTTCCCGTTTGTTTTTTTATTTTCTTTTAAACGTTTGTTATTTTTTCTGTAACAGCCCTTTTTATTATCATTCATTGGACCTCATATGTAAATTTCAGACATTTTCGTTCATTAGTTTCTTTGCAAACAGTGTTTCACTTTCAAACATTCAATCGTACTGTTTTTTTTTTCACTCCATTCGTCTGCGGTGTCGGGTTTTTCCGGCGGCTGCTCTGCGCTCTGACCGGCTCCTGCTCGGGTTTCTCCGGCGTCTTCAGCTGGGTTAATCCAGATGTTTTTGCGGGTTTCGGTGTGCGTTCGCCCTGGTTTTGAGGTGAGTTTTCGTCGGGTTTGCGGCGGTTTTCCCTGCACTACGACGGCCCTGTGGTACTTGCTGAATACACCGCAGGGTCGCCGAAATGGGATCGGTAAATCGCATCGAATTGAAGAGAACGAAAAGTCACTGACTTTTCGATTCTCTTTGAATAACCCTGTATGAGACTGCTGAGCTCCTTTTGCCCATTTTGTGCTCATCATGTTTAATTGCGATTTGAAGTCATGTTATATTGTAGAACCCAGACAAATTATATATCCTTATTTTATGCAGACTCAGCAAATTCAAATATATCATTATTATATGTATATGTCATGTCCTGCCAGAATACTACAACAATTAGTTTTTAAAAAAAATGAAATTTCCATTCACATTTCAATCATTTGCAGCATGTAAAATGATTTTTTTTCACATTTTATAATCCAAACATTTGTGGTTACTTATTCTATGGGGTACTCCTGTTATAAAAAAGTAGAAATGGCAACCTGTTCCTGCATTTTTCTGAGAAAATATACAATGTTAACTAAACCTGGAAAAAAACTCAAAATTTTTCGCTTGTATTTTGGCGAATTGTGATTTATGAGTAATATAACTACGTATAAAACACTGACCTTGCTCACAGCGTGGGAAATGAGAAGGTGAGTAACGGCAGTGGTATTGCCCATTTAATATGTGACAAATGAACAATGCCATTGCTTTGGAACAAAAAATAAATTTAAAAAATAATTTTATGTTTGTGTGGGTTTTTTGTACATGACATCTTAAATTGTCATGTTTGGTATCATTAGAAAGGCCAGACTCTGATCTATCGAACAACACTGATCATGACTTTTCTGGGTTTTAAAGAATGGAAAAACAGGGGTTCAAAGTACCCCCTGGCTCTCCTCACAGCATTGCGGAGGCTTGTATTTTAGATGGGCCAATGGTCCCAGTGTGTGAAATGAGAAGGTGAGATAGGGCAGTGGAATTGTTGGCTTTTTAAGTAACAGCACATAATACCAGTGTCTTAGAACAAAGAGCAAAAAAAGTACATATTGGAAATATTTCTTTTTTCTATTTTTACACATTACATGGTCATATTTGGTATTGTTGGAAAGGCCAGAATCTGACCTTTCCATTGACACCTGACTTGACCTTGTGCGGTGTAAAAGTCAGACACAGGGTTCCAAAGGGCTCCTTGCGCTCTTCGCAGTAGGACGCCAGTTTAGGTTTTTGTCGATTTAGGTTCGTGTAATAACGCATTGTGTCATCACCTTCACACTTGCTGGCATCGTGGAAAATGAGAAGGTAAGTTAGTGCAGCATCACTATTCACATTATATGACGGAATGGGATGTTGTTCCGCCTGCGGGTGTGCTCAATCTGCGTGACCCCTTCGCTTACCGCTGGCCCGACTACCGAGTGACGCGCACTCGGCGTCTCGTGCGGCCTGGCGTGACCCTGGGGAAGGGTTAGCGGGCGGTGGAGGGGACCCCTGCCTAGAACCAGCCCGACCACTGAGCCATACGGCACTCAGCGTCCCGAGCAGCTGGTTCACTGACCTTGCGGGTGTGGGACGTCCGTGGAGATCGGATCTGCCAGCCGCGGAGGAATCTTCGGTTCGATGTGGGAAACGTTTCGGATCTTGCGGGAAACGTTTCCGATCGCGGTGCGGGTAACTTTTCGGAACTAACGGAGATCTCGGTGGACGACTTTTCGGATCGGACCAGGGCTGAAGGAATCTTCGGATCTGCCGGGTTGGGCGAGGGATTCGGATCGCACCGCAATCCCTCGCAATACCGAAGCGCGGTACGCGGCCGCGCCCTTCGGTTCGGATCTCTGAATTTCCCCGATCGAATCTTCGGATGTAGCGCCGCTGCCCTGATGCTCAATGCAGGGTCAGCGCGCTCGATTCGGATCGGATGGGCACCGTATTCTGAGGCCGCGGGGGACACTCAGATCCGAAATACGGCGGAGAATCAAGCCACACCAGACACCGCTGAATGTACTGCAGAATCTGCCTTTATTGTTTACATTACAGACTTTTATTACTTCTCATTAGAATTAGAATACAATGGGACTCCTTGCCCGCCCTCCGGGACCCATTGGCCACCATCCTTCAGGGAGTTGCCAATTCGGACCGGATGGTCCGAATCGGCCATTTTGCGATCCGAACCGGATGGTTCGGATCGGCCATTTTCCGAATCGAAATTCCAACTGCGCCACAAGAATCGGAAAATGGCGGCGAGCAAGGCAAACAAAGGGAAAAATACATTACACCATAACCAACGGGGAACACTTTATTACACCACACAATAATCACATCTAACTAAAAATACTGGTAAAACGGGGTGCGTGCCACCACACCCAAGTGTCCATGTCACCACTGTCACTGCGCGCCGCCCCTGGCTGAGGGTGCTGGGCCATCCCGTGACACTCCTCCCCCTCCCCCAGTTCGACGCACCTGGTCTGACCCCACCGGGTCATACCGGGGAAGTCGGTGCTCCCAGGCCCATAGTCAGTCTGGGGAGGCCGGGTCACCAGGCCTCTCCATTTGGCCTTGCGGCCGTGCCAGCCTGGTCGGGACCCCATGTCCTGAGGGTGTCCCCGGCTGGGCGAGAAGACATGCCTCTGGGCCGGAGGGCCTCCGGTGCCCCCCCAGGATTGTCACTCACCTGGGGAACCCGGGTGCTAACTGCACACGCCCCAGGTGCCCAGGTCAGCCGTGGGACAGGACCGTGGCGGGGTAAGGCTCCCGAGCCCAAAGGTTGCAAAAATGGGCAGAGGCCAGCGGCGCTCTGCCCCGTTGCCAGCTCTTCCACTGGAGGGCCAGGTACGGACACGGCAACTGAAGGAACCACAAGAGCCAGACCTGGCTGCTCCTCCAGCCAGCTGGAAGGAAGAATCACAGAATGCAACAGCAGTCGCCCAGGGTCATCCACGCTCTGCCCCTCGGGGCGAATTGGGCGGAACGGGCAGAGGCCAGCGGCTCTCTGCCCTGGCGCCAGCTCTTCTGCTGGTTGACCGGGTACGGAAACGGCAACCGGGAGGACAAACGAGGTCAAACCCGGCTGCTCTCCCTGGCCGCCGACGAGGAGACTGAACCGCTGCCGCGGCAGTCGTACAGGGTCATCCTCGCGCTGCCCCTCGAGGCAAACTGAGAGGGATGGGCAGAGGCCAGCGGCGCTCTGCCCCGTAGCCAGCTCATCAGCTGGGCGAGGATCTCCCTGCGGGAGGATGGTTTCTTCACCCCCGGGGCGATCAATGGTTGCGCGCAACCCGTCCCGGGGGAACCATCCGTCTGCTCCTCCGGGCAGACTTTGAGTAGTGGGCAGAGGCCAGCGGCGCTCTGCCCCGTAGCCAGCTCTTCCGCTGGTGAGAGATCTCCCTGGCGAAGGATGGTTGCTTCACCCCCCGGGACAACCAAGGGTTGCGCACAACCCATCCCGGGGAACCATCTGTCTGCCCCTCCTGGCAGACTTGGGCAATGGGCAGAAGCCAGCAGCACTCTGCCCCGTAGCCAGCTCTTCCGCTGGTTGGAGATCTCCTTGGGGAAGGATGGTTGCTTCACCCCCCGGGACAACCAAGGGTTGCGCACAACCCATCCCGGGGGAACCATCGGTCTGCCCCTCCTGGTAGACCTTGGGCAATGGGCAGAGGCCAGCAGCACTCTGCCCCGTAGCCAGCTCTTCCGCTGGTTGGAGATCTCCTTGGGGAAGGATGGTCACTTCACCCCCCGGGGCAATTGACGGT
Organism: Leptobrachium leishanense; assembly: GCA_009667805.1. Lineage (NCBI taxonomy): Eukaryota > Metazoa > Chordata > Amphibia > Anura > Megophryidae > Leptobrachium > Leptobrachium leishanense. Next base: position 16,138,267 of record CM019074.1, read on the forward strand.
TGCGCACAACCATCCCGGGGGAACCATCCGTCTCCTCCCCCGCTGGACCCGTGGCCTCGGCCACCCTGTCCTCTTGCGGGGTGAGGGGGGTAACTTCCTCAGACGACCCCCCCACGGGCACCCATGAGTCCGCCTCGGCTTCCCATAGGTCCCAAACCTGGGGACTGTCGACTTCCTCCGCCGACCCGTCCCACCACGGGGAGCTCAGGCTCGACTGCGGAACGCCGTCCAACAGTCTCCGATAAGCCACCTCGAGCTCCCACTCTCGCTCAGCCAGGGACTCCAGCTCCTCAAACACTGAGTCCCTGCTGTCTGACGGGATTTCCAATTCCCGCCGCTCCAGGATGTCCTCCATCCGTTCCTCGGTCTCTTCTCCAAAATCGGGGTCGGCGGCCATGCCCTCGTAGAGCAGTCCTGTGCCTCCGTAGCGAGGCCCTGCAACGGAACTGCCTCCCAACGGCCGTACTGCCGGAGCGGCAGTTAGCCACCGGAGCGCGCGGTACGCGGCGTCCAGTGCGACCTCCTCCTGCACCAAACTCCAGAGCTCGTCCTCCACCCTTCTGGGGCCCGGTCCTGCAGGAACGCTGCTCGCACAGCGTACTGCTCCCGGTAGACGTCGGCGTCGGAGGGAATGTCCACGTCATGGCAGTCCCGCTCATGGTCCAGGGCCTCGTACCACAGCTCCTCTGTGGACTCCTGGTCCTGCTCCAGGCCCTCCTGCAGCTCTCTGGCCAGCACGACCTTCACGTCGGCGTAGGTGCCAGCGCAGGAGCACCGCTCCTCAGTGGGGAAGGTGGCGTCCTCAGATGCAGCTCCAGGCGGGCTGGGAGTCTCCATCCGAGGGTCGCTGGGATGAGTGATGTCCTCAGTACAGGCTCCAGGCAAGCTGAGAGTCCCGCAAGCGTCGTCACTGGGGGTGGTGGATTCCCAGGGTGAAGCTCCAGACGAGCTGTGAGTCTCGACCCAGGGTTCCACGGGGTAGGGTTCGGGGTCATTGTACTCAGCTACTGCTCCGCGGAGCTCTGCCAACCGCAGCTGGTGCTGGCGTTCCTTCTCCAGCTCAACTCCCCGGTAGAACTTCCGAATCACCTCACATCGGTCCTCTCTGTCGTCGGGGCATCTCCAAGCAGGGCGATCCGGCGCCGCACCTCTCTGAGATCAGCGCCTTCCTCCACCTCTGCGTAGACAGGGCTGGGGACGGGCGTCGTCGCCTCGTCCTGATCCATCCTGGTCAGCTCCTTGATCAGGGTCTTGCGTTTCTTGTACCCGGCGTTCCTCCCCGGTTCTCCAACATCCCACGCAGGGTGTCCCGGTTGTAGGGGTTGTACACCGCCATGGCGTAGGTCTCCTAGGGGCCTGCAGAGAGCGATCCCACCGCTGCCACCAGTATGACGGAATGGGATGTTGTTCCGCCTGCGGGTGTGCTCAATCTGCGTGACCCCTTCGCTTACCGCTGGCCCGACTACCGAGTGACGCGCACTCGGCGTCTCGTGCGGCCTGGCGTGACCCTGGGGAAGGGTTAGCGGCGCGTGGAGGGGACCCCTGCCTAGAACCAGCCCGACCACTGAGCCATACGGCACTCAGCGTCCCGAGCAGCTGGTTCACTGACCTTGCGGGTGTGGGACGTCCGTGGAGATCGGATCTGCCAGCCGCGGAGGAATCTTCGGTTCGATGTGGGAAACGTTTCGGATCTTGCGGGAAACGTTTCCGATCGCGGTGCGGGTAACTTTTCGGAACTAACGGAGATCTCGGTGGACGACTTTTCGGATCGGACCAGGGCTGAAGGAATCTTCGGATCTGCCGGGTTGGGCGAGGGATTCGGATCGCACCGCAATCCCTCGCAATACCGAAGCGCGGTACGCGGCCGCGCCCTTCGGTTCGGATCTCTGAATTTCCCCGATCGAATCTTCGGATGTAGCGCCGCTGCCCTGATGCTCAATGCAGGGTCAGCGCGCTCGATTCGGATCGGATGGGCACCGTATTCTGAGGCCGCGGGGGACACTCAGATCCGAAATACGGCGGAGAATCAAGCCACACCAGACACCGCTGAATGTACTGCAGAATCTGCCTTTATTGTTTACATTACAGACTTTTATTACTTCTCATTAGAATTAGAATACAATGGGACTCCTTGCCCGCCCTCCCGGGACCCATTGGCCACCATCCTTCAGGGAGTTGCCAATTCGGACCGGATGGTCCGAATCGGCCATTTTGCGATCCGAACCGGATGGTTCGGATCGGCCATTTTCCGAATCGAAATTCCAACTGCGCCACAAGAATCGGAAAATGGCGGCGAGCAAGGCAAACAAAGGGAAAAATACATTACACCATAACCAACGGGGAACACTTTATTACACCACACAATAATCACATCTAACTAAAAATACTGGTAAAACGGGGTGCGTGCCACCACACCCAAGTGTCCATGTCACCACTGTCACTGCGCGCCGCCCCTGGCTGAGGGTGCTGGGCCATCCCGTGACACATTATAATTGAAAAGTGAACAATAGTGCTGCGTTATAAACGAAAAGAAAAAAGAGGAAATTTTTATTTTACTACTACTTTTACATAAAACCCGGTCATGCTTGGTATCGCTGGGAAGGTTATGCTCTGGCCATCCCAAGATCGCACCTTAGATCAGCGTATCGTCCACAGCCAAACGGTTAAAGAACACTATCTAATAGAGGAATGTCAAACTCATGGCCCCCCCCCAGACCTTGATGCCTTCAATTCCCAGAATTCTTTGAATGCAATAGATTGCCAGAGAAAGCACATGTAAGATCAGCAACGTAAAATAAACACTAATTCATTTTTTGGTGGTAGTGGCCCTTTAAAAGTGCATACATAGACACTGTCTATTTCCGGGTTTAGTAATGTGAACCATATACGAAGCATCCAAAAAAACATAAATAATTGGTACCTTGCCAAATAATCAAAGCCAGAATGGCTGCACACAACATGAACTTGCATTATTCATAAGGACGCTTCTGAGACCTAATATCTTGCCAAATAATGTTAACTTTTGTAGCTGAAAATGGGAAGAGAGGGAATCTTTTGTGTTGACACCTGAGCAGTTTCCCTGTCTCTTACTCTGTAACCTGATATCAATCGTCCAACCCTTACTCTGAACAAAGAAGATAATGAGCATAGCGTGTACTGCAGGGAGGTCCCCCCCAACCCCCCTGATTTTTCTTAACTACAACTGCCATAGTTCTCTGGCCATATATTGCATGCAAAGAATTCTGGGAATTGTAGTCCATCAAAATCTGGGGGCCAGAGCTTGAGATCCCAGTAAGGGGCATGGCATCGTGGGACAAATGCGCACCAGGACGCAGCCAGTCAGTGGTGCTCATACCTGAGCGCTGCATTTTAGTGCTTATGTTTTATGTATGGAATTACAAAGCTCTGATTTTAACTCTTTAGGCACTACTAGCCCCGTTAAACATTCACTGGTGGTGCTTTTTCCCTAAGGCTAAGGTCAGACGAAAGCAGTTTTAACGCTTGTTTAGCCGCACTTAATCACAGCCGTGCTAGCAGCAAATGACGTCCAATGCGGGGCTGCATATGAAGAACGGCCGCACAAAAGTGCGGCCGCGCAACGCAAGTGGCCAACGAACGCATTTTTTCGAGAACGTGATACCGCTAGTACTGACGTACAGAGTGCGCTGCGTCCGCATAGCGGCGTGATTGGGAGACGTCAGACGCTGCTAATGTCCGGCCAACATAACGTCTAGACGCAAAAAGTGTTTTATTGATGATCCGTACAAAATCACGGATGAAAATGCGCATCGTATGACCGCTATCGCGTATTCCGTGAAAAAACACGTCCATTCGTTCGAACGCACTTTTTCACGGACAACGCGAAAAATGCGTTAGTCTGACCCTAGCCTTAGTCCTACTGAAAAAACCGATTGACCGTCTTGGGCTGTCCAGTGATCAGGACTAAGTAAAGCGTGTTTGCTCCCATGTGGCTAATCCTATGTATTGTTTTGTAATTATTATATAGTACTTTGTGCCAGTGTTACATAATAACAATAATAATAAAAAAAAAATTATGTACGTGGTGCAAATGAGAAGTTTGCAGGCTGTGAGCTGACATGTACGAACAGGAGATATATGGCAGGAGATAGGATATCATGTCCACGACAGAGTAAGTTCACCTGCAGTATATAACAGCATGGCCCGAGGCTTTTCTTCATTAATTTTTACTGCAAAATCAAACCTGAAACTTTGTTTCCCTCCAGCCCTCCCCGTATAATGAAAAAAAAAATGAAAAGCTTTTCTAAAGAAGGGGAAAAAAAAACAGCGTAACCTAATTTTGCAAAATTCCTCCCAAATAGAAAATCAATAGCCGCTTTTATAGCAGCAATTTTGCAGAAATAACGCTGAGATCATAAATAGTTCATAGCTAGTTTGTGTCTAATGATAACTGTATTTGTCTGAAAATAAAAATCAATGCAGTTTCCATGCTGAAGAGATAACAGGGAAATAATGTTTTTGGGACCGTTCACTCCTACGGTTTATGCCACAAATACTAAAGCGTTGAAAGAATACTGTATTGCCGGCAGATTCAGACCTGGGGGATGTTCTCTGTATGTTCGGTAACCAAATTTTGGTTTAAGAAAGAGTAGAGGAGATGCAGATTTATGCAGATGTTGTTAACTGGTTTGAAATAACTGCGGAGAGCTAGAACTTTAAGGTTCCTGAAGTCTTAGGCTGGGGTCAGACCAGCGCACTTTTAACGTGCGTTCTGGCGCACATAATCACGGCCGCACTAGCAGCAGATGGCGGGCAATGACGGCCAATATACGATGTACGGCCGCACAAAAGTCCGGCCGTGCAACGCAAGTGGAATTTGAACGCATTTTTTTGAGAACGCTGAACCGCTAGTACTGACGCACTGAGTGCGCAGCTGCGGCATAGCGGCGTGTGTGCGTGATTAGGAGATGTCAGACGCTGCTAATGTCCGGCCTGCATAACGTCCAGACGCAAAAAGAGTTTTATTGACGATCCGTACAAAATCACGCCCGAAAATGCGCGTCGTCTGACCGTTTTTGCGCATTCCGTGAAAAAATACGTCAATGCGTTCGGACGCACTTTTTCACGTTCGCGGGGAAAAATGGTTTCGTCTGACCCTAGCCTTAAACTATAAATTAAACAAAACTGGTCAGAAAATAATTTGTGTAAAAGTGTACCCGCAGTTTGTTACAGAGAGTTTTGATATGTGATTTATTGTAGCTTAACCACTTGAATTTCAAGGACGCGCTCAGCGCGTCCTCAGCATTCCCGCTGGTGTGCTGAGGACGCGCTGAGCGCGTCCTCACATTGGGGTCAGCGTTCGGCCGGGTTCCGGCCGATCCCTGGCCCCTCCGGTGCGGGCTGACATCCTGGATGTCAGCCGCGCATCCGGACCAGCAGCCGCCAGCATTAGGTGTCATCGCGGGGGCGCGATGACACCTAATTCAGGCGCCCCCCCCGCATGTGCGGAGGAGGCGCCTGAAAGGGAGGGGGGGAGGTCCTTCGGACCTCTCTCCCTCCCGATCGGCGGCGCACAGGGGGTTAACCCAGGCATCATTTGGAAGGGCACAGCCTGCCCTTCCAAATGATGCCTGGCATTAACCCCTGGGGAGCTGGATCGCGAATCGGCGCTGAAAAGCGCCGGTTCGCGATCCTTTCCCGGAGCTGGTCGACATCTTGGATGTCGGCCAAGCCTCCGGGAACTCCCCCAGAGGACTGGCGTCATCGTGCGTAGCACGATGACGCCAGTCCTAGACTTAACCCCTAACTGCCACCAACTGTGGAGATAGGGAGTTCCAATGAACTCCCTATCTCCCGATCCGTGGCAGTTAGGGGTTAAATTTTGGTATCGTTGGATCGGCCAGAGCATGGCCGTTCCAACGATACCAAACACTACAGTGAAAAATTTTGTAAAAAAAAAAAAAAAAAAAAATAAAAATTAAAAAAAAAATAAAAAAAAAAAATTAAACACTTTTTTTTTTTTTTGGGTTTGTTAATGCAGCAATATTGTTCCCATTTCAATTATAATGTGAACAATGATGCTGCACTAACGATTTTTGTATGCGGTGCGTTTGTTAAAAATAGTGTCATTTTCCCCAAAAAAAAATGTAACGAGACCCCATCTCTAATTTTTTTAACAAGCGCACCCCATACAAAATATAACCGCAATTGCTCGCATGTTAAAATGTGGAAAAAAACACTTTACACGTTGTAAATTATTGAAAATACATATTTTATTGCATTTTTTGTTATAATATACAGACATGACATAACGTATACATATAATAATGACATATTATGAATCTACCGAGTCTGACGGAAAGAACGATATATAATATGTCTGGGTCATATACTAAAATAAGCCTTTAAAACACGTTTAAACATGATGCGCAAAACAGGTAAAAATGACCTCAGCATAGGGGCGGGAAAAGCCTCAGCAGCGAAAGGGTTAATTAAACCAGTAAAATGTTTTATTTTACAAAGTCCAAAGGGGTTTTGTGAGTTTTCGTAGCCCCTAATCTGCCTGCTCTTCTGATGGAGGCAGCCATGTTTTTTGCTTCCTCTCTTTCATGGGAGGGATTAAACATCTAAACTGTGTGATTGACAGCTCATCCCCGGATGGCTCAGAGGGATAGGGTGCTTAGATAGCAAGGAGGCTTCTAGTAGTTACTCTGAAAGGTTCAAGGTTCTCACCCCACCGCACTCTGACCCGGCAGATGGGAGATCCGCTTTATACAGTTGTCACAGCTGAAGCTGATCAGTATTGGGACTGGGGGGGGTCACTCTGGGACAGGGGGGTCACTCCATGCTGCCATCTAAATAAGCAAAGGTAGTCAGGATGCATAGAATGTCCTGTGTGTTTTCGTGATTAGAATTCATGCATGGTGTTACAGTTGCACTTTTTATGTGCGTATCCGTTACAGTGTGATGTGTATTTTTAGGGATTAAAAGTACAAGCATGGCATTAGTGATCCATTCTTATGGATGACTGTTTGGTATGGATATCTGGCATATGTACAGAGCTCCTAGTGAAAATAAATGAAAGAACAGGATTGATTCAATCACTCAATGCTTCACTGAGAGACCGTCACGATCGGGGAATATCAGAGACTGATCTGTAGTATGCTGGCGACTCTGCTTCTATGGACAGGCTCGACAGAGAAGAGGAGGAAGGAGAAGAAGAGGAAAACTGATTTTCTGACCGGTTTTCTATTGCTTTTTTTATGTTGTTTCTCTCTCCTCCTCCCTCCCCTCCCCCCACTCAAGTTGACCATTTCTTGGTCACTGGAGAATTCGTGGATTTTTGAGGAAATCCGTAATTCTTTAAAGTTTTGTCTGTATTTGTGAGATGTATTTATAAATGTCTGCAAATATATATTTCTAAAGGATTCAAACGGAAATGTGTGTGCGTATATATGTAAATTGTCAGGTATTTCTGATTCTAATGTCTTTCTTGGTAAGCATAGATGTCTTTATGGTCAGTGTCAGACTGGCCTACCGGGATACCGGAAGGAATCCCGGTAGGCTGCTGCAATCTTTGGGCCGCTTTTTAATTTTAACATATGCAGCATCATTTGTTGAGAAGCTGTTGGCTGGTAGTGGCCGGCGGTGCGGCGTCCAGCCAGGCTGGCCCATGGGTTAAGCACTGCCTGGCCGCCGCAGCCATCTTGTGTGTTGCTTGGGGGAGGTGGAGCTGATTGATTTGCCCTCTGAAATGCAGGATGCCCGCGGTGCTGCTGCTGGCCCCCTCTTTGTGAGTGAGTGAGGAGGGGCCGAGCTGACAGCCGCTGCAGTGTGCGTGCCTCCTTCACAAGGTGGGGAATGGCACTCACGCTGCATTGGCGCCGCCCTCCTCACCTATGTAGCCGTATTGCGCAGGCGCAGAACGGATCCCCTCGAGTCACATGTGAGGGGAGGCCAGGCCAGCAGCCGCTCGCTCAGCTCCCGAGTCCGTCCCGTTTTCATGGCTGGCGCAGGACACAGTGCCGCCGGGTAGACTTGTGCACTGATTTTTTTTCGGTTCGGTTCGTTTCGTTTTCGTTTCGTGTTCATATCGACTTTTTCGTAATTTCGGAAATTTTCGTGTTTTTCGGAACGTCTGTTCTCGTTTCAAAGTGTCTATTCATTTTGACGTAAACTAATGGTTTTTCGGATCCGATATTTCTGTCGATACGATAATTCTGTCGATACGATAATTCTGCCATTGAGATTTCTCATGTTTTACAAGAAGGATACATTGAGATGGGAATGATACAAAATTACAGAATCAGCAATATAACCAAAAAATATGTTGTCCGAAATTACTGAAATGGAACCGAAATCAGGAATGGAGCCAAAATTACGAATGGAACGAAAAGGATTTTCGATTTTACACATTTCTAGTCCATTCGAAAAATCTGAACAAATTTTCGTTTCGTTTCGTAAATTTTTAGTTTTTGGGAAATTCGGATCTGAACATTTTCGTAAAATCGGCTGAATTCGAATGCACGAATCGGGAAATTTCGTGGAAATTCCGAAACCCGAAACGCACATCCCTACCGCCGGGCCGTTGCCGGAGTCAGGACTGGGTCTTCAAGGATTCCCTACTCTTTCATCACGAGAGTACGACAGCCGTCAGGTAAGAACCAGAAACAGGTGTTTCCCTGCACAAGAAAACAGGTGTGTCCCTCTGTCTGGCACTAGTGTTATTTTTAACAGCTGCAGGCATCCCCCCCGCAGGTCCCACATAATCGGTTGAATGCGGGGTGGTAGAAAAAAGTGAGGGACCTGCTGGGGGCTAATATAAAATGTAATAGGCTGACTCTGAGGGGAGAAGAATGTGTGCTGGGGGGGTCAAAATAATTTGAGGGGCCTGCTGGAGGTGTAATAAGGCTGTGCAGCTCTGTGATACACTCATACACAACGCACATTGTATAGCTCTGTGATACCCTCATACACAACGCACATTGTATAGCTCTGCGAAACCCTCAAACACACCGCACATTACTGTATGGCTCTGCGATACCCTCAAACACACTGCACATCAGTGGCGTGCGGTGAGGTCAGTGGCTGGTGAGGCACTGGCTAGTATCATAGCCAGATATGCTCAGGTTACATGGTTCACTGCTCTCAGGACTCCCCAGGAGCTGGCTGCTCAGGGCTCCCCAGGAACTGGCTGTTTGGGGCTCCCGAGGATCTGGATGTTTAGGGCTCCCCAGGAACTGGCAGCTTTCTGTGCTCCCCAGGAACTCTGCATCCTCCTCAGGGCGGCATGTCCTAGTGTGACACTCAAGCCACCCCCCGAGAACACCCCCGCATCCACTGATTGTGTGAGACAGTCACATAACTGTCCTGCGCCAATCAATGCTTAGGAGGCTTGCCTCCCATGCAGGTGTATTTTGAATGGCTTGGACCAATAGAGCTTTCCTATTGGTCCAAGCAATTTCATTGCTCTCGAAGTGCATCTGAGGCACTGGGAGAGCAATGTTCAGGAAGTGGGCAGTGCTCAGATGTCTGTTCATTGAACAGACATGCTGCTCTGCACACTTCACGCACGGAGAAGACAGAAGGAGCCGAAAGCAGGGGAACGAGGAGCAGGTGAGTTTGACTGCAGCTGCCCTTAATAGCAGGTGAGGCTCTGCCTCACCTGCCGCCCCTGACCGCACGTCCCTGCCGCACATTACTGTATAGCTCTGCGATACCCTCAAACACACCGCACATTACTGTATGGCTCTGCGATACCCTCAAACACAGCACATTAGTTTATAGCTCTGCGATACCCTCAAACACACAGCACATTACTGTATTGCTCTGCGATACGCTCAAACACACCGCACATTACTTGGGCTGGTATGAAATTATTTCCAGGGCTGATTTTTATCCCCAGTCCGGCCCGGTTTATGGTTTAGAGGTATGCATGTGATATGATGTTGACATTTTGCATACAATGTCTACTCGATCTGATGTCTTGATGAAGATATTCCTCCACAGACCATAAAAATAAAACCCAGAAAAGGTCAGTGTGATACAATGTATGAATCATAATCTCTCTATGTCTGATTGCCGATCTATCAGGAAATACCTATATATTCTACCAGATAGAGGCAGGGATCAGATTCAGGGACTGGTGATGGCACCACCAAGTTAAATCCTTATGAAACCTGAGCGGGACCCCCCCCCCCCCATAGAGCAGACAACTAATGCTGTTGCTCATTGATCATTCTCACTACCCTTGTTTTTGCTCACTGGAAGTATACAGGGTATTTCAGACATGGACCCCTTGCTGGAGGTGTCACTTGTACCCTCCTGAGGAAGGAGGCCTAACGAGGCCGACATGATTGCCAGGGTTGCTGTAACTCTCGTGCAGAGTTGATATCCTTGGCATTTCAGTTCTTTCTGGGTGGTCGTAGTCTAATTTGCATATGGAATTGTTGTCTCTGTAATGGAACCATCGAGCTAAAACCTTGCGAGACCTAAGCAGGGACCCACCATAGAGCAGGCCACTAGTGCTGTTGCTGTCTCAGGACCCTCACAAATCTTGTTTTTACTCTATCAGGAGTCCTGATGTCTCAGAAGTAAATCCTGTTCCACAGAGCATAAAATTAAAACCCAGAAAAGGTCAGTGTGATACAGTATAGGAATAGTAATTTCTCTATCTATCTCTGATTGACAATCCATCTGTTCTGTGTATCAGGAAATATCTATATATTCTACTCGATATCGTCAGGGATGAGATTCAGAGACCAGTGTTCAATGAAAAGAGCGATATGACACATTGTGTATGATGTATTATGTCACATGATAAGAAAGCTATGTGTATTCATTTCTGGATGAATTGAGATTCGACTGAATTTTGGGCCACTGGTCAATTCATCAGAAAGATGAATCAACAAAAAGAAACCACAGCAAATGAAGTGAAAAGTGAATCGCAAAGGAACGACTTTAATTTGTTTCAGTTGATGTCAGTGCACCCAAGAGAACAATTTGTGTTCTTCTTCACCCTCTTTGATTTAACACCCAAACCACTGGCCTTGGTGAAGAGGATACATGAGGGATAGGATTTCTCTGTCTTTGGGGACCATGGGGTTCAGCTTCATCTGTCTTAAGTATCGCCTCACCTGCTGCCAACCGTTGAGGGATGAATTAAATGCACATGCACACAGGCTCATCTCCTGGCAACAGATCGATTCCAACAAATCAAAATACAGGTTGAGTAACCCTTATCTGGAAAGCACTGGACCCCAAGCGTTCCCAATTTTGGATTCTTCTAGATTTCAAAATCCACAGAATCCAATGTTTTAGAGAAAGGATATTGTGGCAGGAATATTGCGGCACGATTCCCTTCTTGCTGCAGCCACCAATGTGTACACATGCAGGAAGCGCTCAGCGGGGTTACTCTGTGGACTCAACGTGACTCCAGGCAACATGTCACACACTGGGGCTGCCCAGAGACTCTGCACCTGTCCAGAGCGCCCCTAATCTGGAAAGACTAAAATCTAGTTTACTTCAAAAATTCTGGTTTTTGGAGTCTTCTGGTTTTAGAATTCCTGATACGGGGTGCTCGATCTGTATTTTGTTAGAATTTTAGCCAAACCCAAATCAATGAAATTCATATTAACTAGGGGCGGCGTGACCCATCGAGCACTTGGGCGCTGCCCGAGGGCCCGCAGGTTTTGGCACGCATAGTGGGCCCTGCCATTTTCCTTCAGTCGCTCTGAAACCGCCTCTGCAGGACCACGACTTTCCGGTCACTCTGAAACCGCTGCTACAGGAGCAGTGCAATGTGCCTGCCGCAGTCCAACACTCTGGGAGCATGGCACGCTGCCTTGGCACCTCCCCCTCACGCATCGTGTGAAGGGGAGGAACCAAGGCAGCGTGCTCCCAGAGTGTGGAACTGAGGCAGGCACGTTGCGGTGCTCCTGCAGTGGCGGTTTCAGAGCGGCCGGAAAGTCGCGGTCCTGTTGCAGAAGGAGACGAACAAGGGAGGGTGCGGTGCAGAGCCATCCAGACTGAGGCCACGTGCACAAAGGATTCCATCAATAGTGTATGCCGGTGAGAAAGCGTGGGCGGGGCAGGGACTTAAATTGATGTGTGTGTGTGGGGGGTGAACTAAAATTGATGTTGGGGGGTGAACTCAAATTGATATGGGGTGAACTCAAATTGATGGGGGTGAACTCAAATTGATGTTGGGGGTGAACTCAATTGATATGGGGGGTGAACTCAAATTGATGTGGGGGGTGAACTCAATTGATATGGGGGGTGAACTCAATTGATATGGGGTGAACTCAAATTGATGTGGGGTGTGAACTCCTTGATATGGGGTGAACTCATTGATATGGGGGGTGAACTCAAATTGATGTGGGGTGAATTCAAATTATATGGGGGTGAACTCAAATTGATATGGGGGGTTTGAATAAACTATCGGTATATTACTGTGAGTTTTATTGCTGTGGAGCTCTGTGATACACTTATACACACTGCACATTACTGTGAGTTTTATTGCTGTGGAGCTCGGTGATACGCTCATACACACTGCACATTACTGTGAGTTTTATTGCTGTGGAGCTCTGTGATACACTCATACACACCGCACATTACTGTGAGTTTTATTGCTGTGGAGCTCTGTGATACGCTCATACACACTGCACATTACTGTGAGTTTTATTGCTGTGGAACTCTGTGATACGCTCATACACACCGCACATTACTGTGAGTTTTATTGCTGTGGAGCTCTGTGATACGCTCATACAAACTGCACATTACTGTGAGTTTTATTGCTGTGGAGCTCTGTGATACGTTCATACACACTGCACATTACTGTGAGTTTTATTGCTGTGGAGCTCTGTGATACGCTCATACAAACTGCATATTACTGTGAGTTTTATTGCTGTGGAGCTCTGTGATACGCTCATACAAACTGCACATTACTGTGAGTTTTATTGCTGTGGAGCTCTGTGATACGCTCATACACACCGCACATTACTGTGAGTTTTATTGCTGTGGAGCTCGAGTATTCATGAACTGGTAAACATAGTAAAAAATGGTGTAGAGAAATAAATTCTATAACACAAATATGTAGGGGGAGTTTAATGTGGGCAGGTGTGGCACAAGGGGCCCCATGATTTCCTATTGCCCGGGGGCCCCATGAGTTGTCAGTCGGCCCCTGATATTAACCGTAGTGAGCGTAGCTTTCCGGACTAATCAAATAAATTTGCTTGTACACAAATTTTTAAAACCTACAGAGAGACGGGTGCAACAGCGCTTCATTGTGATTATTCAACAATTTTATGTTCATTATCTGCAGTTTTTGTTCTCGGGGATTACGATTTCTTTTACTTGTTCTTACAGTTGGATTTTATGGCGTTGTCATATACAGGTCAATTCACTAAAAGGTGAAAATCAGGAGAATTGGCAGTAGAGAGCAATCTAGACCAAATAGCTGATTTGGAACGTGAGATAAATGGGAAAATTTTTCCAGCTTGACTATTTTCACCTAGAATTTAGTTCTCCTGCCAATTCTCCTGAGTTTCACCTTTAGTGAATAGACCTGATAGTGGCCTCAATCCTCCTCACATTATTTCATCTCTAACTTCTTGATGTCTGTTAACTGTACATGAGTATGTATAGGTTTTCTGTCCAAGATGTTACCAGGGCAGCCATCAGAGGTGACAGCCCACGACATGTTCTGGGGCCCAGTTGATCCAGGGGGCCTTTGCCAAACCCTATGTGCACCGTAAGGGCCCCTCCATGTAACCCAGGCCTGGTCAACCAAAATACCATCAATATACCCAGTGGGCCGCGGCATCTAGGGGCCGGTCAGAGCCCTCTGGCTCATAACGGAGGGATAAATTAGCAGGATCTGCACCAGGGAACACTTTTTTATCTCCGTGCTGGACCACCACGGATTTAGCCCATTCCCAGTAAAATATGGTTTGCAGAAAGAGGCAAAATGTTATATTTTTTAATTGGCTTATTGATATGGGCAGCTGAGAGAAGAGGGGGCCCCGACCAGTGGTTTAGTAAGGGACCCCACAATTTCTGATGGCAGCCCTGGATGTCGCCATCTCTCTATCACATGCTTGCATTATGGCATCAGCAGAAAAAGTCTAGATATTGGCCCCTAGAAACAAAAAAGGATGGAGACCAGTAAAACTTGTGGTCTTATGAAGTGTCTTTTATTAGATGCGTGCTTGTACAGGTAGCAACGTTTCAGTGCAAAGGTTTTTCTCAAGAATTGGGCTGGCTTCCTTCCCTTTCTGTTTCTACAAGCCTTGGACGTGGCGAGTCTGGATCTCATTGCACAGTGGAGTGGGCCTGCCCGTTTTGCAGCGAATGATGGATGCCTGTCCTTTTTTGTTTGGCGATATTTGCCCCTGTCATACAATACAGGGTTTAATTTTTGGCATCGCCCCAGATCTCTATTTTTATACTATAAAGTGTGCATACAAACATACATTATGGGCTCTTTTACATTCTCCGCTCAAAATCGCACGCGCAGCGCAATTTTTTTGCGCGCAGCGTTAAACGTTTAACGCGCGTAAATTAATGCTGGTATTACAATCCGAGCGCATCTTTTCATCCGTCCGAAAATATCGCGCTTAAAAAATTAACGCTGCGCGCAGAAATCGGTGGGCAACAATTGTCTCCCATTCAGTTTTTGCGCCTGTCAAAATCTGCGTATATATGCTGCAGCAATAATAAAAACACGCACAACCTCTCCATTTTATTGTTTGGGTATGTGTAGAATGTGTAACTATACTGTGCTGTATTTTTTTTTTTTAAGTGCTGGTGTATTTGGTTTTGCCCTGGACGTTCAGATTTGCCGTTACCACCAGCTTTTCAAAGACGTTAAAATTATGCGCGCAATCGTCGTTCGTAAAAATTTGTGCATCGATTGTAATACCATCCGCGTACCAGCGCACGAACGCATTTGCGCTCACAATGTTAAGTATGGAATGCGCGCACGAACTTGTGCTCGCGCAGGGTCACTTGCGTTAGAATTAACGCGCATCGTTTGCACGAACGTCATAATACGACGTTCAGTGCGAAGGGTTTTGCCCCTTGGGTTAATGTGTTTTTGCGCACGCACACATTTTTGCGCGAAGAGTGTAATAGTGCCCTATGTGCCCAGGATGCTTCCTCCCATATGTGTGCATTTCATCATTTCTCTGGGTAGCCATGCTTGCCCACTTTGTCATGCCACATGTCATGCTGTCCTGCCCTCTCTTTAGAGCCAGGCGCATTACCGGTGACATGACATGCCTCGCCTCATTGGTATGCTCCGGTAACTTCACCCACCTCGAGGTCTGAGCTTGCCACAGTTGGCAAGATTGTTGCCATCTCTCTCCGATTCTTTAAAACATTGTCTTTGCTGAATATATTATTTTCGTGCTAAATACAGCATTAGGATTGTCACCCTGTGACTCCTGGATGCCTCCATACACTTAATCACGTCATATCTTACAGTATTGATTTTTTTTCTTCTCTCGCTCCTGGATGGTTTAATTAATTTTAGGTTTGTGGTAATATGACAGAAGGATGAGGCGCTGGCAGGCTGCTTCACATTTGGGGTAAAATACCTTATTTTTTCTTTTAGCTCTTTCTTTTGTTTTTTGTTTTTTAAACCATCTGCAGATCAGTCAGTTCCATATTTACTATGTATTTAATTACAGGAATGTTTGCAGAATGTATCCATGTAGATGCTACAATTTATTTTCTAAGAATTACCGTAACACCCCTACATCTTTCACAACAAAATATACCAAATTGCCACATATGTGTCTTTAATTTAATACAAGAAGCCATGTTACTGTAAGGTGATGTCTGGGGCATCCTGCGACACTGCTAGGGAATGGATGGTGCACATCCCCAGCCATCCAGTAGCCGCTGATATCTGAGACTCCGGTGGAAATCTAAGAGCCCTTATCATTGCTGAGTCGCTTATCAGGAGACAGGCTATCAGGATGTTTGGATTGGGGTCAGACTGATAATGCACTTGGCTGTCCTGAGCTGTACAGTAGATTTAGGGTAATAATCATCCTATCTGTCCAGACTGCAGTCACTGGGAGAGATGGGCCCAGGAGACAGATTGTTATCTGGTGCAGACTGTGCTAAGCGCAGAGCTACTGTATGTCACCCACCAGGCCATGGATATCTTCTGGGAGTTCCAGGCGCACCCAAACATGCAGCATACAGGTTACCCGTTCTTTGCCAGACAGGTACACAGCGACTGAAAGCCATGTGGCACCAGATGGGTTATGACAATCCTCATCAAACTCCATAGGGGTAACCAGAGACGTATATGAAGGACGGTTCTCCTAAAGCTGGATCCAAGCCAGTCACAATTCCGCCTTTAGTTTGCAATTCTTCCTGTTGTTTTCCAAAAAAGCTTTAAATCAATCTGGAGCTTCAGAGAAAAGGACAAGAGGGCAAAATGTCAAAGATGCATGCTCCAGGTGTTTGGTGTGAGTGTAACCCTTTAATATATGACATGCAGGGCAATATGTATAGAACCTCACATCCAGTAAAATGTTATTGAATCCCTATTAAAAAGTGTTTATCGTAAAACATTTAGGGCCCTATTACATTCTTAACGCAAAAACGCACTCTAAACGTGTGCTTTTTTTTTTTTGCGCGAAGCGTTAAACGTTAACGCACGAAAATCACCGCTGGAATTACATTCCTGGCGCGTTTTTTCATCCGTCGGGAAATTGCACTCGTAAAACCGACGCGCAAAAATGAGCGCAAATCAGTGAGCGCAATGTAATTTTTAACGCCAGTCTGTCGCTTTTGTGCGGACTGCGCACAACAGACGTACGTTCTGACGGAAGACCAGGTAGTGGCCGCGTAATTTTTGACGGATCTAGAAAAAAAATACGTGTGCATCGACGTTCTCCGTTGTGAATGCGCAGTTTGGTACGGTCAGGTTGTTACAATTTGCCGTTACCGCCAGCTTTACAAAGACGTTAAAATTATGCGCGCAATCGTTGTCCGTTAAATTTTGCGCTAAGATTGTAATACCATGCGCGTACCAGCGCACAAACGCATTGAGGTGCCCACTGCTGCTTGTCGCTCGGCGCATTGATTCACACCCACACGTTTAAATTCATTCTAAAAGTGGATATTTATTACAGGCCACAGCATAATCCCATGTAAACAATAACAGTGCTGTAACAATTGTATTACACCCATATCTGTAAACATATCTTTAATCACACAATATTAATCATAACCCCCAATCATAACTCTTGAAATGTTAACCACGCCCCTTTACCCCCAGCACTGCCTCACACCCCCGCCACAAGCTCATTCGCATAAACCCTTATGAATGAGCTTTCCCATCAAGAAAAAACAAGGCCTGTTCAATACCCTCTCCCAAACCCAAATTTAGAATGTCCGACCCCACATCCATGAGGTGGACCCCATCCGCCTGAAGAAACCTGAAACCATCGTCCTCCTCCAGCAAGAGATGCCGGATCACCACTCCTGACAGCTGCCGTACAAAGCACGCCATCGTTCTGTTTATCCTCGACCTTTGTGTCGACTCCACATCCCGCGCGTGTCTCCAAACGCGCCGGGGTGTCATTTCCGACCAAACCACCACGACTTGTGGCGCAGGGTCGCTCGCTTTAGATGTTAACGCGCATTTTGTGCGCGACCGTCGTAATACGACGTTCAGCGCAAAAGGTTTTGCCCCTCGCGTTAATGCGTTTTTGCGGCGCGCACAATTGTACGCGAAGAATGTAATAGGGCCCTTATAGTTTTAGTTAAGAACGTTGGCCTAAAGGAACACTGTAGGCTAAGAATCACCCGCCTTTTTTTTTAATCACAATATACCTATTGCCCTACTTTAGTTATTCAGTATTTTTTTTTTTAATGTAATACTTACCCTAAAAACCACTTGTTTCCAACGGCGTTTTTTTTTTTTTATACTCCCTTCCCTCCTCTTCCGCTCCCGTCGTGGGAAATCTTCAACTTGGCTAATGGTTTACGTGAGAAGCGCGCATGCGCACCTATCACGTAAGCCAGCCAATCAGCAGGCTTCCTCCCGGTTCCATCTTCTTCTTTGATTAGTGTTACCCGCAAGAGGATGCCGCCAGCTACTGCGGCGAGTTGGAGACGTCATCGCGCTGAAAGCTGAAAGCGCAATGACGTCTCCTACTTGCCAATAGTCGGCAGAAGCGGGAAATATGAATCCCGCTCTGCTGACTGACAGCTGGGAGGGCGGAGTAAAGTCCTCCGCGTCTCTCAGCTATTTCAGCCGATCGGCTGAGCGGAGGGAGGGGTTAAAGACAAGGGCATACTCAGGGCATCACGACCACCTAAAAAAGCTCATGCCCTCTGTTAAGGAAAGCTGTAACCTCTACAGAAGCACTTTGTGAGTTTTAGCACAATAAGGAATAGGAATAAAATGACACTCTAATACGGGGGTGCTCAGCCTCGGCTACACGGGTCAGATTAAACAGGATCTTTTGGGAATGAAGTTCCTCAACTAGTTTTTCAGGAGGAACAGGATTCCATTTTGCCCCAAACAGTGAAAACCTTTTCTTAGGTTCCAATCATATGTTTCCTTAATAAGTTACCAGAAATATGATATTCTCTACAATTATCCTAATGACTCCCTAAAATTCCCCAGCTTATCACATTTAAGCATTAATATCCAATTTGTGTGTGAGGCGGCGGGTAAAGTCCAACAAGTCAATGGTTAATTGGGGGAGCAGAAATCTTGGAGAGGTCCCACACTTTTTTTTCTAGGACTAGCCCCCTGCATGGCTACATTTCCCACAAAGCTCTGTCGATCAACTGAGCGGCTGAGTGTCATAGGAGTGTCATTTCTTCATTTTTTTTTGTTCAGTTGTTGCACAGATGTATCATTGACTGTTTTCTGGTGGTTATACTTGATATACTTGAATATACATGGATTCATGTTTTTGCTGTTCTGCTGCTTTTGCCTCATTAACCCCTTTAGAGCTTCCACAGCTTCTCTGACTCGGGGTCCTTTAAATTGCTCTGCCCCTATGGAAGCCAGACAGGATCATTTGACCTGGTACCGCGTGGCAAGTATAGCGCGGACAATAATTGAGGTCAACTCGCTATCAAGAGATAAGAGGCAACATAAAAAAGGGGGTCATGGAGGCTCAGCCTCACACCAATTACAACCTTTAGATAAGATGTGTAGGCAAGTGACTCCATGCATGCTCCCGGGGATCATGTCTGCTCTTAAACAGGCGCTCTAGCACCTCATTTATCCACTCTGACTACATTTACAGTACAGCAACCTTTTGTGCGCCTGAGCATGATGAGAGTTTATGGACAGATGTTGAATCTAGTGGCATAGCTCTCTCTTCCCATTTGTCATGCAGCGTTATTCAAAGAGCACCGAAATTCCCCGACCCTGCAATGAATTCAGCATTCACCGCAGGGTCCCTGAACTGCAGGGAAAAGCCGACGACCGCACCTGCAAAACTGCAGATTTGAACACAAAATCCACTGTAAAAAATGATCCGATAAACCGCCAAAAAAAAGCTTAACGCAATCTGCCGCAAAACTGCCAACCACATTAAAAAGAAAACGTCGATCTGCTGAACAGTGTTGTCCAACTTTTAAAAGGTGTTTGCAAAACAACTGCTGCATGAAAATGCCTTTAAATAATATATAAGGTTCTATGAATAATAATAAAAAAGTCTGTTACAGGAAAAAATGCTATTTAAAAATAATATTGGGAATTATTATTTTTTTTGCCGAAAACTAACTAAAAATCCTAATAAATAAATAAAGACTTTTTGCTGCAAATTCAAAGAATAAATGGTTTAATAAATAATTAATACGGGAATATTTTTTTACATTCTACCCTATGGGATTCGCCTGATTAAGGCCCGTGTCAGACGAACGCAGTGATCACGTCGTGTTGTTGCACAGTTTAACGTCCGTCGTAGCTTTGAATCCTGATCAATAGAGACCCACACACGAAGTATGTGCGCACCGAACTGCGCACGCACAACGCACGTGGCAAACGGACGCAAGTTAGGCAAGAACGTAAAATCGCTACCACAGACGCGCAGAATGCGCCATGTCCGTGTAGCGTTCTGTGTGTGTGATGAGATGTCAGACGCAGCGCATTTGCAACGTTCAGCACCTTGACGCACACAATGGCTTTTCATATCCTTTTCAAATTTTTTTCATTTTCATATAATTTTTATTTCCCATAGTTCCCTTTTTTATTTTACGTCCGTCAACAAAAACGGACCGCGTGGTGTCTACAGTATCTTCCGTCAGTACGTGTGTCCGTTATGCATGCACGTACAGCACGCTCAGACTACGTTCATCTGACTCTAGCCTAAATCTGTCGAATGAAACCACTGCAAATATGGTCATTTCAGTGACATTTCGCTGCTGTTCGGTGTCTGTGAATTGCTTCTCTATGGGGGAGTTTGCTGTCGTCAAACAGCATTGTATTTCGCTGGCAATTCCCCAAAATTTGACGAACTGCCTGCTTTTTGAGTAGCCGAATGGCTCCGAAATTGCACCGTACGGGGAGCCAATTCGGATTTCTTTGAATAACCCCATAAGTCTTTTCTTTCTTCATCCATAACCTTGTCATTAAAACCCAAAGATAGCATGAAAAAAACGCAGATAACCCCAAACCGGCATGCACAACTGCAACAATCTGTTACAAACGAGGACCATGATTGTCTCCTTTTAATTTAAACATCTTTCTATTATTGTTTGTAGTTTCTTTTCATAGGTTAACTTCTTTTGTGAGTGTGTAGACAGTGACTTGGTGTATCGCATGGCATGAACTGATGGTCAAATTAATGCAGGGGCTATGGAAGGAGCAGCTCTAAGCCTGAACCCAAAAATATCCCCAGTGAAAAATAAACTGTCAAAACTTTAGGGCAAACATGAACTGCAAGCACCTGTTTCCGAAATACTCACCTCCCGCAGTGAGAAGGGTGGCCCGATCCGCAGCTTCTGGCCGCCGGAAGCAGAGTGAGACTGGGGACAAATAGTCCCTAGTGTCCCTCAGCGATTACTCCAGTGGTACGTGACCTCGCGAGAACAGGATTGCGCAGGGCTCGCTGCCCGGCAGCGCTGCCCTCCACGGTGTCCTATGGACTCCAGGCAGTGATACTCGCAGCGGCGCGGAAGAGCAACCGTCAGTATCCCTGAAGGTAGCACATCATTTCGGGGCAAGGTGCTGAAGTAGTGCCCGCCTTGGAATATCATGCAAAAAATGGGGATTCTACAGGGAAAACCTGCAGGCACAGGAGAATAGTGAACCTAATGTTTTGCGCGTCAACTATTCTATGCCCACCTAATTCACCTTAAAGGTCACCTTCAAGAGTTAGTCACAAATACCAGCTAATTTGTTGCGCACAGGTGCAAAATTCCTGAGTGTAGTGAAAAAACTTTCAGGGACATGTATTTCAGCAATGCAGCATCTCAACCTCAGAAAAAAAATAAGTAAGTAATACAATACTTAAAGTCCAAAAAAAAAATAGTGATCTGTCGCATAGCTGCCTGAAATAATACAGAATCTATAGAATCGAAAGAGCGCTGATAATTCAAAAGAAAGCGAGTAAAAGCCCATGGTCCTCTACCCCATTATCCCAAGTTATATTCAACAAGTATGGATTCCTCTATCGTGCGCAGCTCATTGCCATTTGTTTCCCACAAAATGCACATTTTGCATTAGAAATAACTGTCCAGTAATCAGAGATACAGTTAGTTTTTGTGTTTTTCATCATGCACCAGATAAGGTACCTCTAAACTGGCAATATAGGAGATGAAAGAGAACCTCGCTTCACCCACCATTGGGGTGTGTCTGGGCACACCATGCACACCCCTCTGCACGCCTATGATAGATTCCAAGGCTTCATCCAGTATTTTTATTAAAATTAATGATGCATCATGTCACAGAGGAACCCGAGGAGAAGCCTCTGTTGAGTGAATGTCTGTAGAAAATAAGGGGCAGCGCACACTCTGTACAGCATAATGGCTCGAGTGCTGTGATTCATTATAAAACCCCCTCGTTCTCCAGAGCTATTCCAGCGAGCTCGTTCTCCAGAGCTATTCCAACGAGTTCGTTCTCCAGAGCTATTCCAACGAGCTCGTTCTCCAGAGCTATTCCAACGAGATCGTTCTCCAGAGCTATTCCAACGAGTTCGTTCTCCAGAGCTATTCCAACGAGCTCGTTCTCCAGAGCTATTCCAGCGAGCTCATTCTCCAGAGCTATTCCAACGAGCTCGTTCTCCAGGGCTATTCCAACGAGCTCGTTCTCCAGAGCTATTCCAGCGAGCTCGTTCTCCAGAGCTATTCCAACGAGCTCGTTCTCCAGAGCTATTCCAACGAGCTCGTTCTCCAGAGCTATTCCAACGAGCTCGTTCTCCAGAGCTATTCCAACGAGCTCGTTCTCCAGAGCTATTCCAACGAGCTCGTTCTCCATCTGTGCCTGGTGTTAAGAAAATAATATCCTTCATAAAGTGGTGTTAAGTGATTGAGCTTCAGCCTGATCACTTAACACATAAATCTAAACCCCACTAAAAACTCCCAATCCTCACCTTCGGTCCCTCATTGCAGAGAGCGGCACGATCCGCCGCTTCCTTGCTCCGTAGCAGCTGAACACTGGAAACAAATAGTTCCCAGTGTTCCTCTGGGGTCCGGCTGGCTGTCACTCGCGCAAGCTCACGTCTGTCTCCATGGAGTCCTATGGACTTCTGCAGCTGATAACAGTACAGCGGTGTTATCATGTTGCGGCTCGTAAGTATTATGACTCAAGCTGCTCAGAAAGTGGCTCGGTCGTAATGCAGACATTAAAAGTGAGCTGCAACTAGAAAAAGGCAGATGCAAATGTTTAGAAATCTAAGTTCTGGCTCCAGGTATATATATAAGGGTCTATTCCCAAAGCACCAAAATTGTGTGTGATTTAGGTGCATTTTGGCGCATTTTGGTGCACTTTGGCAATTCTATTTTGCTGAAAATACGGTGAATTCACTATTTAGTCAATGTTCCCAATATTTTGCCAAAATTGATATCGCTGAAGCAGTTATGAAACATTGGCAAAAACCTCCAAATTGTGCTGATAACTGCCCGAATTGGCATTGGCAAATTCCACTGAACTGAAACAAAAAAAGGAAGTCTCCTGTTCTCTGAATAGGATCTTAAATCAATAAAAATGTGTCTGAAATAATAATAAAGGGTCTTGAAAAAATAATAAAGTCTGTTACAAAATAAAAAGATAGAACAAAAATGTCTTCTAAAAAATACAAAAAAGTCTTTAAAAAAAGTGTTTTTGCAAAAACTAAAAATAAACGGTCTTTTAAAAAAAATGGAAAAAGCTATTAGATTCACCTGTTTAAACCCGTCAAATTGAAACACATGAAAATCGGGGCATTTCACCGTCATTTCTGTGCAATTTAACGTTCTGCAGAAGACCCGATAGTCTTCCAAGGGACAATTTCGGTGTCGTCGAACGCTGGCGAATTGCACCGTATTTTGCTGTCAATTCACTGGTGTTTAAAGAATTGACAGCTTCATGATTTGCCCCGAAATTGCACCTATGGTGAAATTCACTGTTCGGTGCATTTTCGGTTCCAATTCAGAGGTTGGTGAATAACCTCTAGAAGTGTTTCCCAATTCTGTCCTCAGGTCCCCCTAACAGCCAGATTTTAAGGATTCCCTTGGGGAAAAGCAGACTAAAACCTGCAATCACCGAGCAGCAAATCGCCTCACCTGTGCTGAGCTTCACATATCCTGCAAACCTGGCCTGTTAGTGGGTCCTGAGGACAGGATTCTCCACTGCTCTAGTCTTTAGTATTCCATAGTTTTCAATAATTATACTGTGGAAGCATCGTCCACTTTGTAGTGCGCGAGTGAGTCCTCCTGTCTATGATTTCTCGGACAGACAGTGGCCTAATATCCGGCAGCGTGAAGGCATCCCTCCCTCATTTTCAGTAATTGGTCATTCTCCGGCTTTCTGGGCAGTTTTGGTTTGCCTGTCCATTCCACCATCCATCAATTCCCCGCTCTTGGCCCAACGCCAGCTCCAACCCGCCAAAGAACAGAGAGACGAACACAATCAATGAATCATCCCTAATAATTACATTTAGCTAATGAAAATGTATGTAATTGATATTTTATAACTATTTTTGGAAGTTGAAGACTTTAATGGTATTGATCTGCAGAAGAGGAGCCTTGTCTTCCATTATCTGCTCAAGGCGGCTACCGCGGGTCCAGTCAGACAGCCCCAACAGCTGCTTAACCTGTTCGCGGCTGCAATGGATGGAAAATATAGATCATTTTAAGCCCTTTATAGAGGAATGTATTGAAGATTACCATTCTGGCAACAAAGTAATTAACGTTAATTTACTGCAAATCCCCAGTCGGAGTTAAAGCTGTTTTGCATCATGTTTATAAATGTCATGATGTCAACTCTAAATCTCAAATCAACTCACTAACGAATTGGACAGGTAATGAACGATTATCACCGGAAACCTGCAGTTTGCATAAACTGTGGGTTTAGCGAATGACAAGGGATAGGCAGGATGAGTTTTAGCTTCTCCTATACGTTATGGGCAATATTATTTTATTTATCTTTTATTATATTGTTATTATTCATTTATCTTTCTATTAATAAATTAGTACATACATTTTTAATATAAAGTCATATAATTACCAGACTATATAATAACATCATTTTTTTCTGTAACAGACCTTTTTATTGTCATTTATAGGATCTTATATGTAAATTCCAGGCATTTTCGTTCAGTAGTTTTTTGCAAAGATCGTTTCAATTTTGACACTTTCAATCGTATTGTTTGTTTTGTTCTTTCTATCCATCCGGCGGCTTGTCGGCTTTTTTCTGCGGCTGTCGGCGCTGTGCTCGGCGGCTCGTCGGGTGCGTTTGCCGGCTGTCCGGCAGGGTGGCGGCGGCAGGCGACGGGTTTGTGGCAGCAGCTGGTGGGTTGGCGGCGACATTCGGCGGCCGATTCCCTGCACTTCAGGGACACTGCAGTGAATGCTGAATTCACCGCAGGGTGTGGAAATTTGATTCCTGGAAGTGCAGGGAACGACAGAGCACCGAAATGTCAGCAACATTTCGGTGGTCTCTGAATAACCGCCTAACGACTCTATTACGTTCTTTGCGCAAAAATGCACGGTAAACGCGTGAATTTTTGCGTGAAGCGTTAAACGTTATCGCGCGTAAATTAACGCTGGTATTGCAATCCGAGCGCATTTTGGAATCCATCAAAAAATAATGTGCGTAAAAAAAGACGCGCAAAAACACACGCGCATTAACGTTGCGCGTAGAAATCGGTGGGCGGACTGTTTTTTTAATGCGTTTCAGCCAATCAGAATTAAGAACCACAATTGTCTCCCTTTCAGTTTTTGCGCCTATCAAAATCAATCTGAGTATATATGCTGCATCAATAATAAAAACAGCAACTTCTCCATTTTATTGTTTGGGTATGCGTAGAATGTGTAACTTTACTTTGCTTTATTGTTTTTTTCGTGCTGGTGTATTTGGTTTTCGGCCAGAACGTTCAGATTTGCCATTACCACCAGCTTTTAAAAGACGTTAAAATTTTGCACGCAAACGCTGTGCGTTAAATTTTGCGCATAGATTGTGCGCCGGTATGCGGATGGTATTACAAACGCATTTCAATGTTAAGTGTAGGACGCGCAGTACAGTACGCTCGCGCAGGGTTTGCACAGGTTCACCCGCAGTAGACCTTAACGCACATTGTTTGCACGGACATTGTAATACGACGTTCTGCGGAAAAGGGTTCTGCCCCTCACGTTAATGCGTTTTTGCGCACGCGTTAATGTTTGCACAAGGAATGTAATAGAGCCCTAAGTCTTTTACTTTTAGCCAGCTTGAATTTTTTCTACAGTTTTCAATTGTCCCTGGGCCGGGGGACTTGCAACTTTTGATTAAGCCTTTTGGAATTGTATTAAAAAAAAGGTAGAGGCGGGGGGAGCAGCATCGTCATAATTGTCATTATATATACAGTGGCAATAAAAAGTAAGTGAACCCTTTGGGATTACGTGGAGTTTTGCATGAATTGGTCATAAAATGTGCTCTGATCTTCATTTAATTCACAACAATTTGAGAAACACAGTCTGCTTAAAATAATACAACACAAACATTATATGTTTTCATGTGTTTATTGAACATAACATGTAAACATTCACAGTGCAGGGTGGAAAAAGTATGTGAACCCCTAGTCTAATGACTTCTCCAAGAGCTAATTGGAGCCAGGAGTGAGCCAACCTTGAGTCCAATCAGTGTGATATTATTGGATGTGTTGCTGAAAGCTGTCCTGCCCTTTAAAAACACACACCAGTTTTGGGTTTACTGGTTTCAAGAAGCACTGCCTGATGTGAACCATGCCTCACAGAAAAGAGCTCTCAGAAGACCTACGATCATGAATTGTTGACTTGCATGAAGCTGGAAAGGGTTACAAAAGTATCTCCAAAAGCCTTGATGTTCATGTGTCCACGGTAAGACAGACTGTCTACAAATGGAGAAAGTTCAGCACTGTTGCTACTCTCCCTAGGCGTGGTCGTCCTGTAAAGATGACTGCAAGAGCACATTGCAGAATGCTTAATGAGGTAAAGAAGAATCCTAGAGTGTCAACTAAAGACTTACAGAAATCTCTGGCACATGCTAACATTTTTGCTGACACCTCTACAATAAGGTAAACATTAAACAAGAATGGAGTACATGGGAGGACACCACGGAGGAAGCCATTGCTGTCCAAACAGAATATTGCAGCACTTTTGAAGTTTGCAAAAGAGCACCTGGATGTTCCACAGCACTACTGGCAAAATATTCTGTGGACAGATGAAACCAAAATTGAGTTGTTTGGAAAAAACACACAACACTGTGTGGAGAAAAAAAGGCACAACATGAAAACATATATTGTTTGTGTTGTATTATTTTAAGCAGACTGTGTTTTTCAAATTGTTGTGATTTAGATGAAGATCAGAGCACATTTTATGACCAATTCATGCAAAACTCCACGTAATCCCAAAGGGTTCACATACTTTTTCTTGCCACTGTACTTGAGGTAGACCTGTATAATTTTGGCACAATTCAAATTCTTAGTTTAACCCTACATGATTGGCACAGTCTGCTGTTCCACGGCTACCTGTGCTTACTACTAGGGAGATACATACCTGCACAGGTGCTAGCAGTTAGTATTGTAAGTGGTAAAAAGGGA
The DNA here is from genome assembly GCA_009667805.1 of Leptobrachium leishanense. Classification (NCBI taxonomy): domain Eukaryota; kingdom Metazoa; phylum Chordata; class Amphibia; order Anura; family Megophryidae; genus Leptobrachium; species Leptobrachium leishanense. The sequence goes on from CM019074.1 coordinate 16,165,488, forward strand.
GTGCATTTCTTTTTAATAGCATGTTCATTTAAATTACAATAAAGAGCAATACATGTGATTAATCTCTGTACAGAATGTAAACTCCTGATATCATTCAGTGATTTATATAGTTGTATCTGTAAACGCCAGGTGAAATACTTCTGCTCTTTAGACACACGGGAGCTCAATACCGCCAAATGGTCTGTGATGCAGCTAGACAGTCACCTGTGCCCAGGGGAGCAGATCGGAGGGGTGCGTTGTTTTTTTCCTAATACCACTTCTTTATATACTGTATATATATTTTTTTGAGATGTAGTCATATAACAGAGCTGTAAAACAAACACACTCCCAGCAATGAGTATCTAAAAGGTATAATACATGATATTAGAAATCAATTGATGTAAATAAGAGACTTTGCTTGTGTTCTAATTTTTTATTTTTATAAGTTGTATTGAGATAAATAGCCCCGATAGATCATGAATATTTCTCTTAACTACATGTCTATGTTCATCTGAAATCATTTGAAGCGTTGGCAGCAGAATTTGGAGTGGCTAGAGCAGCACGCAGCCTAACTATGCCCCTGCAAGATCTGCATCCAGTGACGCAGAACAGCCATGGCAATAAATGAAGTAACACTGTATCAAACACAATCAGGACATTACCTGGCCATGTCGGAAGTGCTTCAGCGATTATCTGAACATGTGCATCATGTTGAAGAGCAGGCTACCATGATATGATGATGATGAGGTGGAGGGTCTGTATCCTCTAAGCATCACTTACAATGCGATACACCTTATTCTCTCATTCCATGATGTTTCTCCATCCCACCACTCACGTCTCCCAATGTTCGGCGGTATGAGTAACATTGATCATTAAACACTTCATCAGCATTAATCACTGTCATTCATATCATCCAATGCTTGCCATGTGGAATGTACTATTATGACAGGGGTCAGCAACTTTGGCCCCTTGAATGTATTGAAACTGCAACTCCCATGATGCTCAGGTACTCATTAAATTGACTGCGCCTCATGGGAAATGTGACTCCCAAACATCTGGAGGGTCAAGGTTGCTGACGCCTGACTTATGCCATGATGTCCATACAGCTGGCGTGTGCTGATAAGAATGCTTTTCCAATCATGAAGAACGGTCACGTACGAAAAAGAAACGGGTCTGGCTCTGCAACAATGTAACTCCTCTGTTAAACTGTGGATACTTGTTTGCAGATCACTTATTGAGGTGGTTGGGTCAGAGACTGTACAGACTTTTAAAAAACGACTCGATGACTTCCTGCAGACACAGAATATTAAGGGTTATAATATTTAATATGTGGTAAAAGCTTCTTGATCCAAGGAGAAATCTGACGCCATTCTGGGGTCAAGAAGGAATTTTTCCCCAGTATGTTGCATATTTGCAAGCATTTCAGACTGTGTTTTTTGCCTTCTTTTGGATCAACAGCAGTAGGTTATGTGGGAGAGGCTGAACCCGATGGACGCATGTCTTTTTTCAGCCTATATAACTATGTAACTATGCAACTAAGTAGATACACACAACCGTTACATTGCTACACTCTGAAAAGTTGAAATAGCAGACGGTTATCCCTGTAAGAAGTTTAACTACTCACTGCGCGTTGTGGCGGATTAAATCCAACGAGCAAAAGCAAAATGAAAAATAACTGAAATCTCTGGTGGAGCTGGACAATCTATACTAGTAATGAGCGATTACTAATATGAGGGCAAAAGCCTCAAAACGATCTTAAAAATGCTGAACATGAAAGACAAAATGTTGAAATAAACCTGTAAACATCCTTTGTGTCCGGATGATTAGCGTCTTGTTCTATGTGAGAGGTCCCCTTTACAGAACATTGCGCTCTCATCATTTCTCTTGTGGTTTGTTCACTTTACATATATGGCTATTTCAGGACGGCGATTTTGTTGTCATGGCCATGGATAATACATGTGAAAACAAACTGGATCCTATTAGACACCTTTATGCAAGAGCCACAAATATTCTGCTTTTGGTGCACATAATCAACGCTTATGGATCGTGTTTAAAATGTTAGGGCTCTATCACCTCCTTCAAGCTAACATTAGCGTTAGCTTAATGGAGGTCATAGCGCTGCGCCCACATCGCCTTCGAATCGCTAACAGGTTAAAAAAACCTTTAGCGCTCGTTAATTTTTGATTTGTAGCTCTAGTTACTGTACTTCGCGCTCCCCATGTTAGGTATAGGAAGCACAAAGTGACAGCACACATTAACTAGCGTTAAGACCACTTGGTCCTAACGCTATAAGAGCTGGCGCTAGCAAAAACGTTACCACCAGCTCAGAGGTGTAAGAGGATTGCGCTGCTGCAGAATCCGTTACCTGCAGCTCACACCCCCCAAAAAAAATCACATACTCGCCTCTTATCCTGTGGGAGAATGGCGGCCCAATCCGCTGCCTCTGGCCGCCGGGAGCAGAGGGAGACTGGGGGAAGAAAGTCAACGTGTCCCTCCACGATCACTCCGCCGACCAGCAGGATCTCGCAAGAGGCGAGATCCTGCCGGTCACGTGACCCGGCAGCACAATCATCCATGGAGTCCAATGGGCACCATGAAGGGGATGCTGGGGACGGTGCTGTAGCGCTGCTCCAGCATCCGCAAGCTTCGCAGTCGCCAAGGGGCAGGCTGCCGGACTTAGCGCCTGCCCCGCGATCTACTGGGGAACCCGGGACGCTAAGGGGGAAGTTGGCGAATGCTAATTTTTCCCCTTAGCACCCTGGTTTTAGCTCAGGGCACATGATAGTGCCCTTAGCGTTTGGAGATACTATACTATATTAATAAAAAGGCAGCAAAATATTTATTTTAGTTTACAGGGCGGGTATTGCTACACAATCCCTTTTTTTCTCATTGCAATAATCATGATGCAGATTGTGATATTTCAATGAGAACTCATATTTAACCCCTTAAACCCCCCAGATCATATCAAGCCAAAGCAATTTTTCATTGTAATATACAGTATATTGAAAAGCAATCATTAGCATATCAAAACCCAATTTGCAAACCTTTTTAAAGCATCATTAGTATGTCCCCTGTGGGGAAATGAAATTCACTGGGTGAAAATGAGAGAGATAAAACAATCTTAATGTAAACAAGCTGCAAGGAGCAGCTTTCATTCACATTGTATCAAAAAGTTCAGAAACGTTGATGCTGACCCAGTGGGCAGAATACAGGGAGATCTCTGAGGTCACTCACTGCACCATCTAGAGATTAGAACCTTTCAACCTAGTAACATTTCTGCAAAGGATAAACAAATACATTAAAAATTAGCAAATTTATATTATTTTAACCCCTTCGCTACCAAGTGATTTTCCAAGAAAACCTTGTCAGAAACCAGTGGTTTTTTGTAAAATCAAGTAAGAAATATTTGAGCTTATATTACCCATTGTATTTCTTACTGTAAATAACCTATTTTTGGCCAGTAGATGACACCAAATTGAGTTGGAGGTTTGAGCGGCTGGTTTATTTTCTTCTTTTTTTCCCTGCATTGGCTGCCGAAAGCCTGATATTTCAGAGCTTTGAGCATCTGATTTTACAGTTTGAGCTCTTTGGGCATTATGCTCACGGAGCTATAACTTTGGGGGCACCTTCTGCAGCCCGAAAGCTAACGAAATTAGTTTGCAGCACGCAAATTTCATTTGCTTTTGGGCTGCAGATCAGCATGACAAGATATCTCGCTATCGGGGCACCAGATGGTGCCTTTGAAGCCTGAGATATCTTGATATCGGTAGTGAAGGGGTTATTCTTTTAACTCAAAACAACAATGTCTGTGCAAAATGTTTATTTTACCCTATATCTGTTAACCCCTTCCCGACAGACAGGTGGTGCCTGGTGGGAGGGTCTTAATGCCAGCGGTACGTCCTAGTTCTCCAGCCCCTTCTGAGGTTCATCTCCGCAGCCAATGCGCCGCGCGCACCATTGGCTACAGGAGGATGGCCTTAGTTCAGCCGTCCACTGGCTGCCAGGATATGTGCTGCGTGCCGGCCGGGAGGCATGGCGAGAGGCTGGTCATAGACACCAGCGGGGCGTGCTATGCCATTCCGCTGCATCCAGACCCACCTGTCCCGGGGATGGCATAGCACGCCCCTCGGCGTGAAAGGGTTAATTTTGCATCTCATCCCATGTTTCAAATTAATGTTATGATACAATGTTTTTCCAACAAAAAGTGCTTGGCAGTGAAAGGACTAATAGGAATGTTCATATGGCATAATATAAATCCAGCAGATTTAACCATTTGTGTTCCTCCCGATCTGTATTTTTAATAGAATTCCAGACACTTCACACTCAACTTTTTTATGTATATGGTATATTTATCTCATGAATTTTTTTATCTCCTGTATGCCGGCTTTTAATGGGTTAAGAGAAAGATTGTCTTTGCTTCTTTTGAAATAATCATTATTTTCAGGTCTGTCATCCATGCCTTTATGAGTTAATTGAAGTTCCACAGTACATTGAATGATGTTATTATATAGTCTGGTAATTATAAGACTTTCTCACATTTTATTATGGCATATTAACACAAACATGTCAATTTCCTTAATGCCATAACTTGCAGATATTGCCTTAATCCGTGATATGTAGACTGTTCTCCTTGTGTCAGTGGTTTTGTTATTTTTTTTTTTTGAAATTTAAGATTTTTTATTATTTTCAAAGCACATAGTCAATGGGGGTACAGAAAAAAAGATAAGGGAAGGGAAACCAACATGTATTATAATATGCTTACAAACTTAAATTGAGGCGGGAAGATAAAAAAAAAAACAAAAAAAAAAAAAGGGAGGGGGGGGGAACATCACCATCACCTGTAAAGTAAGAGCCATTGCCTATTATGTACAGATAGATTTCTGGCACCCATTAACTAATCCCTCGATTCGCAGATTAGCAGGATCACCTTTTAACTTCCGAGACGCTCGCTTCTTCCCTATCCACAGGCCTACTCACCCCTCCATGCACACACTGTTTCACTAGATATATGTCCCACAATTCCCATGGGTCCTGTTTAGGGGGGTCACCGAGAGAAACTCTATAGCCCTGCTGTCATAAGTCCTATCTCTAGTCATGTACGTCTTAAGGAGCCCCATAGAGGGGACCGTGTCTGATTTCCATCTCTGTGCTATCAGCAGTAATGCGGTGGACATAATATGAAATGTCATTCTGGTCTGTTGCCTAGTTAACTTGGGGCCTCCCAGTCCCAACAAGATGAATCCGGGATCCATAGGATAGGAGTACCCACCACTGCTGTAGCAAATTCCACCACCATAGTCCAGAAGGGAATCAATAGAGGGCACTGCCACCAGATATGCATATAAGTACCTGTCTGTGAACTACAACGCCAACATACTGAGGAAGAGGACGAAACGAATTTAGACGTTTTATCCGGCGTCAGTACCATCGGTAGAGAACCTTCCTACTTGTTTCCAGGAGAGTCGCGTTTCTAGACACCCCCACATCTCTACGGAACACAGCTGCCCACAATTCTGGCTCAATGGAACGTTTCAGATCTTTTTCCCACACAGAGTGATACCGCCACAAGGGTAATTCCCTGTCCTTCATGATTGCATTGAGGCCGATGGAGATTAAACCTTTCGGTAACAATTGGGAGACACCCAGGGATTCAATTAACGTCAAGGGCGGTTTATGGATCGAGTAGAATGCCGTGAATCCCGGAGTCCTCAAGTATGAATGCAATTGGCAATAAGATAAAAAATAAGAGTCCTGCAGGTGAAATTTAGATTGCACCGACGCAAATTCCAATACCCCACATTTATCTGTTAATTGACACAAATTGAAAACCCCCTTCGTCGCCCAACATTGCGCATTAAAATGGGGAAGGATATACTGAAACATCCTCAGTGGTGCCGCTCTTGATACGGGGCCCGTCCCCGATATCTTCAGAAACATACTGTCCCATATTCTCAAGGAGAGTGTCGTTGTAGCAAACAGAGATGTGAACACCCCCCTTGGTCTATTCGGAGGGGGAACCCATAACAGTACCCTTAAATCGTGAGGGGTCAGAGTAATGGCCTCCATAACCGCCCATTGAGGACGGGAGGCATAGCCCAAGCATACTATCATCGCTGCAACATGGACAGCTCGGCTATATTTTGCAAAACCGGTACCCCTAATCCACCCCCTCGATTTTCGGCGTGAGAGGACAGGAAATTTGATTCTGGGGCGCCGATAATTCCATAGGAAGGCATTAACCACTCCCTGCAAAGTAGAAAAGAACGCTCGAGGTATAAAAATAGGAAGGGCTCGAAAAACATATAAATTTTCGGTAGTATCGTCATTTTCACCGCCGCAATGCGACCGAACCACGATAATCGTCGGGGGTGCCAAGACCGCAATAGGGTTTTAATTTCTATTAACAACTTCCCGTAATTAATATCGAATAAGACCTGAGGCGAAAGAGCTAGCTTGATACCTAAATACGTGAGAAATTTAGTTCTCCAATCAAACGAGAATTCCTGTTTTAGTGTAGTCAGCACGTCATCTGGGATATTAACTGGCAGCGCCTGAGTCTTGGAAAAATTAATCTTATGATATGAAAATGTTCCATATTCGTGCAATATGTTAGTCAGAGCCTCTAAGGAAGTTTTAGGGGATGTCAATGTAAGGAGGACGTCGTCAGCAAAAAGGTTTAATTTGTGTGTCTGCGGACCCACCTCTATGCCCCTTACGTCATCGGACTGCCTGATCATCTGAGCCAGAGGTTCTAAGACGAGCGCGTACAGTAGTGGAGACAGCGGGCAACCCTGTCTTGTGCCGTTCGTGATAGGAAATGCTCGAGAATGGAATCCCGCAAAACGTACCGTGGCAGACGGAGAAGCATAAACCGAAAAAAAAACCTTAACAAACTCAGGTGGGATAGAGAATTTTGCCATCACCTCTGACATAAAACCCCAATGCACTCGGTCAAACGCCTTTTCCGCGTCCAGTGACAGTATGAGACCAGGCGTAGAAGACGAAGTAAGCACTTGAATGAGATTGAGTAGTCGACGAGTGTTATCCGGACCTTGACGGCCGGGTATAAATCCGACCTGATCCATCCCGATCAAACTCGTGATAGTCAATGCCAAGCGATTCGCCAGGATCTTAGTATATATTTTAAGGTCTACATTTATCAGAGAGATTGGTCGAAAGTTTTGACAACTAGTGGGGGGTTTACCTAATTTGGGTAGGGTGACTATAGCGGCATTAAGTAGCTCAGAAGGGAGGTTCCCACTATTCATCGCAGCGGTAAACAAGCCATGGATATGGGGAAGTAGCGTTTGATGGAAAGTCTTGTAATAAGTGGACGTGAACCCATCGGGGCCTGGAGCCTTGCCTTTAGGTAGGGATGTAATAACCTCCGCAATTTCCTCGCATGTTATCGGGGAGGCCAAAGAGGCACGTTGTGTCTGTGATAGAGTCGGTAAGTTTATTTTGTCTAAATAGCCTCGTATATCCGATACCGAAGGTCCTGGGCCTGTGGTCCCGTCTCTTATATTATAGAGAGCCCGATAGTATGTCGCAAATTCGTTCGCTATGTCCTGTGGTTTATATATCCTTTCCCCTCGGCTATTTAACAAAAAGGAAGTTCTGGTTGATTGCTGAAGAGTACGGAGGCGGAGCGCCAACGAGTGCCCACCCTATTCGCGGTCGAATATCTATTTGCTCTAAGGCGTTGTAATGCGTAGAAATGTGTTGTACTGTCTAGGTCGGTCAGGTCCGCTCCCGCTTTGGCCAGTTCCCGAGCCGTACGTGGATTCGGGTGGTTTGGTTGGCCTTGGTCAAAGAGTCTATACGGGTCAGTAACTCCAGTCTATCTGCGATATGTTGTCTCTTCCTGATAGCTGCCCATCTAATGCACACCCCTCTCATAACCGCCTTGTGAGCTCTCCAGAGAATAGTCGGATCCGAGGAAGAATCTTTATTCTCCGAGAAGTAATTGTCAAGTGAGGACTGCAAGTCCGCTAATATCTCTGGATCGCCCAAAAGAGTGTCGTTGAGGCGCCAAGGAGGCCTGCTAAACACCTGGAAGTCATCTGCTAGTGTCAAGAATACTGGGGCATGATCTGACAGCGTGAAGCTCGAGATGTCGCAGTCACGAACAGAAGGCAGTAAAGAACCTCTTATGCAAAAAAAGTCTATTCTGGAATATGAATTGTGAGGTGGGGAGAACAAAGTATATCCTCTCTCGCCCAGATGGAAAACCCTCCACACATCATATAGATTAAAATGAGACAGAAGGTCCGCCAATTCCCTACATTGTTTTCTACTGTGTGCGTATGATGCGGCTGACCTATCTAGAAGCTAATCTGGACAAACATTAAAATCACCCATCACAATCACCTCGCCAGTTGATACTGTTAACATTTTGAGCAGTACATGTTTAAGAAACGATACTTGAGATGAGTTAGGACTATAGATATTACATATAGTGAACAATTTCTGATTAATCGTACACACTAAAATAAGGTAGCGGCCCTTCGGATCACTCAGCTTTGTGTGAAGTTGGAAAGACAGTCTATCATGCAGTAGTATAGATACCCCTCTAGACTTGGTGGGGCCCGTAGCATGGAATTGCGTGGTATAGCGAGGTACCTGCAACAAAGGGTGAGACAATCTACGAAAGTGCGTCTCCTGTAGACAAACCATATCTGGGTCTCCCCGTTTTATCTCTGAACATAATGCATGTCTTTTAAAGGGAGCGTTTAAGCCCCTAACGTTGAAGGACATAAATTTCATACAATTGAGACCAAAAACTGTATACGGTTCCTGGGCCAACAGAGCCCCCAATTCTCATTTTGGAGGTTTTGTTATTTTTTAACTCCTTTTATATTCTATGATTTCAACTTAAATTTTTCTGTATCTTTTAGGGCACATTGCTCCATCATCTGTATCTTTTAGGGCACATTGCTCCATCATCTGTATCTTTTAGGGCACATTGCTCCATCATCTGTATCTTTTAGGGCACATTGCTCCATCATCTGTATCTTTTAGGGCACATTGCTCCATCATCTGTATCTTTTAGGGCACATTGCTCCATCATCTGTATCTTTTAGGGCACATTGCTCCATCATCTGTATCTTTTAGGGCACATTGCTCCATCATCTGTATCTTTTAGGGCACATTGCTCCATCATCTGTATCTTTTAGGGCACATTGCTCCATCATCTGTATCTGGTTCGACTTGAGCCGTTAAGATAAGCAAATCAGCTGTTACATATAATGGTCTCACTTACTAATGGTTTTTTTTCTAATAACATTTTGGGCTCTATTCCAACCTTTCAGGGAAGGTTTGTTAGTGGGGGGGATCCACTACCTTTAACCCCGTGTAGAGCTGCATCGACTCATAGAACAAGCACATTATATCTAAACCACCAGGCGCTATTACATCACAATGTTTAACATTTTTCTCTTCCAACCTTACAGGGTTATTCAAAGAGATCTGAATTGCTGGCGGAAGGTAACTGAACGCTGAAATTCAGGGTACGGTTACCTTTCCTGGCCATTCGCCTATTCAGAGAGCAGGCAGGCAGGCAAGTGTTGGCGAATTGCCTGCACATACGGTGCCTGTTCGTTGCCTGTTCGAGGGCAGTGAAATCCCCATAGAGAAGCAATGCTTCGGCTATTCAGAGAACACAAACCAGCAGTGAAAGGTTCCCGAAATGCCCTGCTGTTCGGTGGTTTCATTCGACACGTTTATTCAGGCAGATCCCATAGGCTTCAATGTTAAAAATATTCCCGTTTTAATTCAATATCTAATAAACCGTTCATTATAATATTCTGCAGTAAAAAGTCTGTTTATGTTTAGATTTTTTAGGATCTTTTAATCATTTTTGGGGATTTTTTTGCAAACTTTCTTTTATTAATCGTTTTTTCTTTTTTCTGTAACAGCCCTTTTTATCATCATTCATTGGATTTTATATGTAAATTTCAGACATTTTCGCTCAGTACTTTGTTTGCAAACAGCGTTTCACTTTTCAAACATTCAAGCGTATTGTTTTTTTTTTTCTTCACCTCCTTCATCTGCGGTGTCGGGTTTTTCCGGCGGCTGCTCTGCGCTCTGATCGGCCACTAGTCGGGTTTCTCCTCCTGTCCTGACCACTTTAAAACTATAAAGTGAGCAGGAAGAGTAAAGTGTACCTTTAAGGCTAGAGTCCAACGAATGCATTTTTCGTGTCGTCCGTAAAAAAAAGTGCGTCCGAACACATTGATGTATTATTTCACGGAATGCGCGAAAATGGTCATACGATGCGCTTTTTCGTGCGTGATTTTTTTACGGATCCAAACCAACCAGGAAACTTTGGGTGTCTGGACGTGAAGTTGGCCGAACATGAGCAGCGTCTGACGTCCCCTAATCGCGCACACACGCCGCTATGCCGACGCAGCGCACTCTGTACGCCAGTACTAGCGGTTCGACGTTCTCTAAAAAATGCATTTGTTTGCCGCTTCGGTTGCGCGGCCGAACGTTTGTGCGCCGTACTTTGTATATTGTCCGTCATTGCCCGTCATGTGCTGCTACTACGGACGTGATTAAGTGCGCCTAAACGCACGTTAAAAATGCGTTAGTCTGACCCCAGCCTTAACACTTGAATCTAAAGGGTTAAAAAAATCCCTTACTTACTTACCTGAGATCCTGCAGTGCAGAGGGTGGCAAAATCTGATGCTTCCTCTGGCTACAAGCATCCGAAGACTGGGGGCAGATAATTCCCTATGTTCTTCTGCAGTTCCTGTATGTCGTTGACCAGGAAAGCTCTCAGACCTCAAGCAAGGACATGTTGGGCTCCATGGAGTCCTATTGTCTCCAGGAGCCAATACTTGTTGCAATGACGCACTGCACCGGTCCGCTGCCAGTATCAGTGAGAAGCTACACAATGTTCCATCTCGATCTGCTGGTGCAGTGGTTCGGCCAGAATCGGGCTGTTAATGGCAAACTGCAAATGGATAAAGGATTATGCAGCCTTTTCCTATTTCCCTCTAGGGTTGCCAAATCGGCCAGGTTTTCCTGGACACATATTACTGTTTAAGGCAAAGGGGGAGCACAGGAAAAGTGCTGCCCTGCAACATGTATAATTCATATGCTACAGGAAGGAAATCAAGGCAGGTCACCTGTCATTACTTGTTGATTTCTTACCTGCAGTGTATGGATTGTACATGCTGCAGGGTGACATTTTTCATACACTGCCCATCAGCATGAATAAATTCTATGTCGGGAAAACATGGCAACCCTATTTCCCATCCCCATTAATGGGTCAGTTGTGCCCTGATCCACTGTTCTCTGCTGACATGAAGGACATGCTGCACACAGGCGTGTTTGAGTTGCCGTTAGGGAAGTGCCATACTGAAAACACGAGCATGGTTTGCGATCGCAGCCTAACCCACCAGCCAATGGCTTTTAGGCACAAGCAACATGTGTTCTAATTTAGAGATAAAAGGGAGATTTATACAATGTCTAGAGCCTCAGGCCAGCAGCTTGATCCGATTGTTTGATTTGTTATTTTGTTTGTTTCTTTCATAATTTTATTTATGTTATTGCAATAGTCTGCAAAACACTGGAATATAAAACGCAAATGGCAACAGTGTCATCTCGCTCATTGATCCGGAGGGAGTTCTGGACCACAGAACCTAATCTCTTCCTTCTGTTACTTGGGACATTTAGGCTAGGGTCAGACGAACGCATTTTTCCCCGCAAAACGGAAAAAGTGCGTCCGAACGCATTGACGTATTTTTTCACGGAATGCGCAAAAACGGTCAGACGACGCGCATTTTCGGCCGTGATTTTGTACGGATTCTCAATAAAACTCTTTTTGCGTCTGACGTTATGTAGGCTGGACATTAGCAGCGTCTGACATCTCCTAATCACGCAAACACGCCGCTATGCCGCAGCTGCGACTCAGTACGTCAGTACTAGCGGTTCGACGTTCTCTAAAAAATGCATTTGTTTGCCGCTTCGTTGCGTGGCCGAACGTTTGTGCGCCGTACTTTGTATATTGTCCGTCATGCCCGTCATGTGCTGCTACTACGGACGTGATTAAGTGCGCCTAAACGCACGTTAAAAATGCGTTAGTCTGACCCCAGCCTTAACACTTGAATCTAAAGGGTTAAAAAAATCCCTTACTTACTTACCTGAGATCCTGCAGTGCAGAGGGTGGCAAAATCTGATGCTTCTCTGGCTACAAGCATCCGAAGACTGGGGGCAGATAATTCCCTATGTTCTTCTGCAGTTCCTTATGTGTCGTTGACCAGGAAACTCTCAGACCTCAAGCAAGGACATGTTGGGCTCCATGGAGTCCTATTGTCTCCAGGAGCCAATACTTGTTGCAATGACGCACTGCCACCGGTCCGCTGCCAGTATCAGTGAGAAGCTACACAATGTTCCATCTCGATCTGCTGGTGCAGTGTTCGGCCAGAATCGGGCTGTTAATGGCAAACTGCAAATGGATAAAGGATTATGCAGCCTTTTCCTATTTCCCTCTAGGGTTGCCAAATCGGCCAGGTTTTCCTGGACACATATTACTGTTAAGGCAAAGGGGGAGCACAGGAAAAGTGCTGCCCTGCAACATGTATAATTCATATGCTACAGGAAGGAAATCAAGGCAGGTCACCTGTCATTACTTGTTGATTTCTTACCTGCAGTGTATGGATTGTACATGCTGCAGGGTGACATTTTTCATACACTGCCCATCAGCATGAATAAATTCTATGTCCGGAAAAACATGGCAACCCTATATCCCATCCCCATTAATGGGTCAGTTGTGCCCTGATCCACTGTTCTCTGCTGACATGAAGGACATGCTGCACACAGGCGTGTTTGAGTTGCCGTAGGGAAGTGCCATACTGAAAACACGAGCATGGTTTGCGATCGCAGCCTAACCCACCAGCCAATGGCTTTTAGGCACAAGCAACATGTGTTCTAATTTAGAGATAAAAGGGAGATTTATACAATGTCTAGAGCCTCAGGCCAGCAGCTTGATCCGATTGTTTGATTTGTTATTTTGTTTGTTTCTTTCATAATTTTATTTATGTTATTGCAATAGTCTGCAAAACACCTGGAATATAAAACGCAAATGGCAACAGTGTCATCTCGCTCATTGATCCGGAGGGAGTTCTGGACCACAGAACCTAATCTCTTCCTTCTGTTACTTGGGACATTTAGGCTAGGGTCAGACGAACGCATTTTTCCCCGCAAACGGGAAAAAGTGCGTCCGAACGCATTGACGTATTTTTTCACGGAATGCGCAAAAACGGTCAGACGACGCGCATTTTCGGCCGTGATTTTGTACGGATTCTCAATAAAACTCTTTTTGCGTCTGGACGTTATGTAGGCTGGACATTAGCAGCGTCTGACATCTCCTAATCACGCAAACACGCCGCTATGCCGCAGCTGCGCACTCGTACGTCAGTACTAGCGTTCAGCGTTCTCAGAAAAATGCGTTCAAATTCCACTTGCGTTGCGCGGCCGGACTTTTGTGCGGCCGTACATAGTATATTGGCCGTCATTGCCCGTCATGTGCTGCTACTACGGACGTGATTAAATGCGCCTAAACGCACGTTAAAAATGCGTTAGTCTGACCCCAGCCTTAACACTTGAATCTAAAGGGTTAAAAAAATCCCTTACTTACTTACCTGAGATCCTGCAGTGCAGAGGGTGGCAAAATCTGATGCTTCCTCTGGCTACAAGCATCCGAAGACTGGGGGCAGATAATTCCCTATGTTCTTCTGCAGTTCCTGTATGTCGTTGACCAGGAAAGCTCTCAGACCTCAAGCAAGGACATGTTGGGCTCCATGGAGTCCTATTGTCTCCAGGAGCCAATACTTGTTGCAATGACGCACTGCACCGGTCCGCTGCCAGTATCAGTGAGAAGCTACACAATGTTCCATCTCGAGCTGCTGGTGCAGTGGTTCGGCCAGAATCGGGCTGTTAATGGCAAACTGCAAATGGATAAAGGATTACGCAGCCTTTTCCTATTTCCCTCTAGGGTTGCCAAATCGGCCAGGTTTTCCTGGACACATATTACTGTTTAAGGCAGAGGGGGAGCACAGGAAAAGTGCTGCCCTGCAACATGTATAATTCATATGCTACAGGAAGGAAATCAAGGCAGGTCACCTGTCATTACTTGTTGATTTCTTACCTGCAGCGTATGGATTGTACATGCTGCAGGGTGACATTTTTCATACACTGCCCATCAGCATGAATAAATTCTATGTCCGGGAAAACATGGCAACCCTATTTCCCACCCCCCATTAATGGGTCAGTTGTGCCCTGATCCACTGTTCTCTGCTGACATGAAGGACATGCTGCACACAGGCGTGTTTGAGTTGCCGTTAGGGAAGTGCCATACTGAAAACACGAGCATGGTTTGCGATCGCAGCCTAACCCACCAGCCAATGGCTTTTAGGCACAAGCAACATGTGTTCTAATTTAGAGATAAAAGGGAGATTTATACAATGTCTAGAGCCTCAGGCCAGCAGCTTGATCCGATTGTTTGATTTGTTATTTTGTTTGTTTCTTTCATAATTTTATTTATGTTATTGCAATAGTCTGCAAAACACCTGGAATAAAACGCAAATGGCAACAGTGTCATCTCGCTCATTGATCCGGAGGGAGTTCTGGACCACAGAACCTAATCTCTTCCTTCTGTTACTTGGGACATTTAGGCTAGGGTCAGACGAACGCATTTTTCCCCGCAAACGGGAAAAAGTGCTCCGAACGCATTGACGTATTTTCACGGAATGCGCAAAACGTCAGACGACGCGCATTTTCGGCCGTGATTTTGTACGGATTCTCAATAAAACTCTTTTTGCGTCTGGACGTTATGTAGGCTGGACATTAGCAGCGTCTGACATCTCCTAATCACGCAAACACGCCGCTATGCCGCAGCTGCGCACTCAGTACGTCAGTACTAGCGGTTCAGCGTTCTCAGAAAAATGCGTTCAAATTCCACTTGCGTTGCGCGGCCGGACTTTTGTGCGGCCGTACATAGTATATTGGCCGTCATTGCCCGTCATCTGCTGCTAGTGCGGCCGTAATTATGTGCGCCAGAACGCACGTTAAAAGTGCGCTGGTCTGACCCCAGCCTAAATACCCACCCGTAGCTATACAGGAAAGTGCAAGGTTTGATGGTGTCCAGTGGAACACAGAAATGTAAAATAAAAACATAGGCAGGACATGCAGAGACAAAACAAACAAACAAAACACAGAAAAACAAATGCAAGATAAAGTACACACCAGCAGATGAAAGTTAAAGGTCCAGATGGTTAAACCTCCCCTGAATAACCTGAAGCTCCTGGACAGTTGACTTTTTATTCTCCATCTTTTATTTTACTAATGTGATTACAATCAAATCTATGCAGGACATAGGCATAAAAAAGCATGGTTGGGGTCGGCTAAACACCTGCGCTCCCTTTGGCTTGAACATAATCATTTCCCTGCTAAACAGATCGTGTACAAACAAGGTCGGTGGACGAACGTTGGGCCCTATTCCACTGTGGACGCTAACATGGAGACTGTAAACAGGATAATGTGTGCTTGCAGATTTTACCTTATCGCTCCATGTTAACGTCATACTCCCGGGAAGGTGCTATTTCATCACCTTGCCCGGAATACAGCACTAAGCTGCCTGATATACGCAGTAGCGCTGCACGAGTATCAGCTCCTGGAGTCCAAAGGGCTCCATGAAGGCTCGAACTTCATGACCACGAGCTCTGCTCTTGCGTGATTTCGCAGCACTGTGGACTGATCACGGTCAGATTAGGAACTATTTGTCCCCTGTCTCACTTACTCCTGGGGGGAGGACGTGGTGGATCGTGCCTCCTTTTTCGCAGCGGGGTGAGCGGCGAGTATGGGATTTTTAGGGGGGGGTTTGGAGAGTGTTAAATGATTTTGCATTTGCAGTATCATGTATCACCAGTTTTTAGGAGATGTTAAAATCCTTCATTTTGCGTCCCGTTGTTATCTTGCTTCTGGACATTGTAATACCTCCCGTCTCAAGACGGTAATAATAGTTCGCCTTGTTACGGATAGGAGACGCTAAGTACAGTAAGCTCAGTTTGTGGATTTTCCCATGATGCAACACCAAATTCTTAGGGCAAGTCTCACTCTTGTCAAAAATGTCTAAAAGATCCTAAAAAATAAAATCAATAAATAAAGAGACTTTATACTGCTGATTTAAAAGAATAAGCTGTTTATTAGATACTGAATAAAAATGGGAATATTTTTAACAGTGAAGCCTATGGGATTTTCCTGAATAAACCTGCCGAATGAAATCACCAAACAGCAGGGCATTTCGGCAACTTTTCCCTGTTGTTCGAGGTCTCTTAATAGAATAACTTTTGCTTCTCTATGGGGTTTTCACTGACCTCGAACACACACTGTATTTTCTGACAATTCGCCAAAATTTGGCGAACTGCCTGCTTTGTGAATAGCCGAATGGCCACGAAATGGCACCGTATGGGTAAATTGATCTGGCTCTCTCTGAATAACCCTAACAGTGTATTTGTTCGAAGTATTCAAGGTAGAATCAAAGTTATATTCAGGGAAAATTTTTATTGATGGATTCAAATTCTTTTAAGCTTCCTGTCTTATCTCATTCAGCTGCCAGCTCTTGCTCTCTCGCTGTTTCTCTTCTGTGCTATCTCGCAGCGCTTTTTCTTGTGCTCTCGATGCTTTATATTGCTGTCTCTTTGTGTTTTTTTGTTGTACCTCTCTTTGCTATCTCTTTCTGCATTATCTTGCTGTGTCTCTCTCGGTGCGTCCCTGTCTCTGCAGTAGCTGGGGGTGAAAGAGTTACAGATTAGAAAGGCACTTAGCCCCGCCCTCCCCTCAGCTCACATTCCACAGAATACACACTGATTGGTTAGCTCAGTGTGCCTCCTGAGGTGGGCGTGGAAAACGCAAAGAAAGAAAAGTGGGTAAATATGAAAAAAATACTAGATTTCCTTGCATTTTATGCCTGCTGAATGCGACTACTGGCTCATTCAAAAGGCATTACACGTTTTTAAAGGCACAATAACAAAGCATGCCTGTCCCTTTAAGTAAATGGTAGTGTCCTTTTAATGCAGGGATCTTGAACTCTGGCCCCCTAGATGTTTCTGAACTACACCTACCATGAATCTCTGTAAATCTATTGCTTTCAAAGAATTCTGGGAATTGTAGGCAATAAACATTTGGGGGAGGGGCAGAGTTTGAGATCCCTGCTTTAAAGGAACACTCCAACAAAAATGACACAGTTTTCCACTTGAATAATTGTGCAGATGCTGCTGTCCTGTGGTGGAGGACACAGTCTTTGCGTTCTCTGGCAGAAGCAGTTCTAATCTTTTTTGCAACCTGCTTTCCTGCAATAAGGTACAGAAATGAAAGGAGGTGAAGTATTGTCATCGGGACACACTGCAGCAGAATCCAGGGGAAGCAGGAACGTGTCTTGGTCACCAAGGCAAAAGTGACATCCTATCCCCTTCTGGTATTCTGGTATTTATTGGGACGGCTTCCACAGCTCTTTTGGTAGATTTTGTGAAAGTTGGAGTGTAATTGTGTAGAATTTCAATATGAAGATGAATTATGAAATGTGTATAGCAACATTCCACAAAAATTCCACCTTGAGGCCCTTGTTTGAGGAAGGCCTAAGACAACTGCCTCTTTAGCCTAATTATAGTACCGTCTCTGATTCCGAGTAGATCTTTCCAAAATACCCCAGTCATATTTCTCTGAGCCCTGTTTCCATTTCTGTGGTATTATGGTGGTTTTTGAGACTCGTTTAGTATAATCTCCCTCCTATTACACCATAGCCACACGCGCACAGAGTCTCTTATTGCTTCTTTTCTCCGTTACTTCATTTAAGTTCTATTTGCTGACTTATCGTGTTGTTAAGGACTTTGAATCATCTGATTTGTGAAAGAGAAATTACAATGTTTCCACTATCCTCCTCTTTGTCTGCAACAGAGTCTGACTAAGCTGTGGCACCTTATCTATGAGACACGACAGCCAGCTAGCTTGTCTGAAACCCTTGGTCCTTTCAGAATTACACGACCTAGAGCGATATACAAGACACTGGCTTCAATTAGCACCAGATCCCGTACGTTCTCCCTATTAGTGTTACTGGATACACAGATAAAGTTACTGAGACAAAGTGAGAAGAAGCTGACAGAGCGTCTTTCACACTTCACAGGCGAGGGACGTACACAAGGTTACCTATTCTGAAAAGTTCAATATCTCTTCCTCTGAATATGTTTGATACTATGTGACGTTCTCACTGATCAGACACTGACTATCCCTAACATCCCACAAGACTAAAAAAAAAATAACAACATAAGTTACCAAAAATGAATGACGCAGCCATCCTTGTAGGATCCCAAACAATGACATGCAGAGCAAAGAGTAAAGGGGAAAAGGAATAAAATGCTGGCTTTGACTTTAAACCTTTAAAGTGACACTCTAAACCAGTGGTTCTCAACCTGTGCACCCTCAGGACCCACAATTGTCCTTGGTCATTAAGTCGCGACCCAAAAATAATTGAATTTCTGAAACATAATTTATTCTACAAACAGCGTGTGCAACATTCTACAATGTATGCACTACAATTTTCTAAACAGGGATTCTTTCCAAAAATGGTAATGCAGTAATCCCAGCACTAGTGAAAACGAAAGTACTGTTGAGGCAAAACCCCAGTAAAATATACTAATTGAAACACACAAAATGAATTAGAACTTATGGGAAAACTGGGGATGCTTCTTGCTCTTAAGTGTCTCAAAGTCTGGGGTGATGGTGACAAAGCAACTCTAATTTAAATCACTACTGAATGAATAATAAAATATTATAAAAAGACTTAACAAACTCACCTGCTCCACCCTCCCCCGCCGTCTGTCTCTGCCTCTGCGCAGATTATTTTTTCGCAGCAGCCTGCCCTCCCTGAGCCTACGCAATTTGCTTAGCTGAACGCTGCGCTAATCGCATAAGATCAAGCTGCCCAAGAGATTGAGGTCTGCATTGCGTGTCTGGCGTTGCCTACTTCCTGAACCTACGCTCTGCAGTGCCTCAGAGATGCACTAAGAGCAATGGAATAGCTTGGACCAATGGGAAAGCACCATTGGTCCAAGCCATTCAAAAAACGCCTCCATAGGAGGCTGGCCTTCCATGTATTGATTGGCACAGGACAGTCGTGGGACTGTTCACGTCTCACAGTCAGTGGGTGCGGGGCTCTGAGTGTGACTGTTCACTGTTCCAGCACCTGCTCCCTGTCGGAGGAGGAAGCAGTGCGCAGCTGCCTGGAGTGGACGACTGAGAGCAGGCAGATTCTGGGGAGCACTGAACTTGAACCTATGTAACCCTTGCAATTACAGAGTATCTTACCTGATGCAGCGGCCCCAGGTGGCACCCGGGAAAATTCAGAGGTAGCCACGCCACCTGGGACCCGCTGCTGCAGGTAGGATGCATTAGCACGTCCCAGGCATTGAGAGGCCTGGGGGCACTTTCCCCGCGACCCAGTCAGACCCTGGCCACGACCCACTTCTGGGTCGTGACCCACCACTTGAGAAACACTGCTCTAAACACCCTGACCATTTTAGCTAATTAAAGTGGCCAGACTGTGATGAGACCCCCCTCCCTCTCCCTCCAATCCAATGCTTTTGCATCTTATTTATACTCTTTGTTAATTTTGTGATGTGTGGGTATGTGTTATAAAGATTTTGCATTTAACATTTGTCTTGTGTTGCGTTTTACCTAAAAATTGTAAAATGTTGGTTCGATAGTAGAGATGATAAAAGTGCTTTTAGAATATGCTAAAAGGTCTTTTCACTGTTCACCTGGAGAGGATACCAACGGTATTCATATCACATTACCCCCTGGTCTTCATTCTGGGTTAATATGTAACAAGGCAGCACAACAAAATTACAAACTTAGGAAACAGACACAAGAAGTGCAATGCAGTGTTTCTCAACTCCGGTCATCAAGTGCCCCTAACAGGACAGGTTTTAAGGATTACCCTGGGGAAATGCAGACTGAATCCTGCAATCACTGAGCAGCAAATCATATCACCTGTGCTTTGCTTCAGATAACCCTGCAAACCCGGCCTGTTAGGGGGACCTGAGGACCGGATTTGAGAAACACTGGGGGTCCTGCCCAGCAGAGTTGAGAATCTAGAGGGCTGTTGTTAGCAGAGGTGGTTTCTTCGGAGATGGACATGTGTTCAGTATGGAAAAAACTTTGATTCGACAAGGTACAGCAGCTGCTTAATTGCTTTTTTTAATATCGCTTTTATTTTAGGTGTTGTTTTACAAATGTAAATACTCACCTTTTCTCTCTCATCACTGGGCTGCTCCTCCTCCTCTTCGGACATCCTTGGAGCTTTTAACGTATGTACCGTACACACATTGCGTAACTCGCGAACTTTGATACTTTTACACACAAATTACACAAGCGCCTGTGCAGAACGATGGATCGGTGCTGCATGCGCGGCACCAGTCCTCACCTGCCATCTCAAAGAAAGCTCGCTACTGCGAGCTTTTGGAGACAGGATGATGTCAGCATTGGTCCCTGAGTTGGTCCTCGGCAGGCAGGATATTCAAATTCCCCTCTGCCGAATGATGGCTGTATGGGTGGAGGAACTCCTACTTGTCACACAGTGATATCGGCCAAACGGGGCTGGGGATAGGGGGTAAGGGGGGGTCAGTCCACACAGTCCGATCACTTTAATTGGCTAAAGTGGTCAGTTTTTGTAGAGTGTCCCTTTAATATCTATTTCCTAATTTTAGTATCTTTCCAATCTGATGGAGGGGCAGCATAACGAAACACATTCATCCAGGGGTCAAGTCGAGGGGAATTTTTTGGGTAGGGAACAGAGTTCCCACTGGTCTTGAACACTATAAAGGTTTTATTTAGATATTAACCCCTTCACTGCTGAGCCATTTCACGTCTTAAAAAAACATGTTTTTCTTTTTTTTATTATTATTTTATTTTTTTTCTTTACTTTAAACATGGTCATGTTTGGTATCATTGGAAAGACCATTCTCTGGTCTTTCTAACTGCCAACAGTCAGAGATTGGAGTTCAAAGGAACCCCCTATCTTTCCTTAGGAGTCAATGAGGACATTCCCCACACGTCCTCAGCAGTGAAAGGGTTAATTCAGATATTCCCTTGTTAAGTCGTGAATACATGCGTAATCATATATTTTTGCTAAAATCTTCCCATATATATCAGATTTGAATGTGTGTTTGTGTTACGTGTGAGATGATAATTGCTAATTAGAGGGCAGGAATTTTGATGAGTTGCCATACTTATTTTTTTTTTTTTAGGACTAGACACATGCATTCATCCCAGAGTAAGTGAGTTCCTACATTTTCCTCATCCAGCCAGGCTAAAGTGGAAACTCTGCCTCACAAAATTGCGAGTTAGTTGTTGAAACGAGCAGTGAAATCCAGTCTTGACAGCTTGTCATGATCCACTTTACTATTTCACAACTGCGCTCTGGTGAAAGTCTCGTATGCCACAGTCCCATCAGTGGGTGGAAGACGGAGACCTGTCACGTGAATTTCTGACCGCAGCTCTTGATCCAGTCACTTCTTATACTCCAAAAAACGCCTTCCCTAAAAGCTGCGGTCTGTAACTTCTGACCATAGCAGAATGATGACTACCCGCATTGCACAACACACGGGAGGATGTGTGAAGTGTGACAGAGATGCACAAGAGACAGTCACGGAGACGCACCATAGCTGACAACCGCAGAGACAGAATACACGTTTGACGTGTATACAGTGGTGTAACCTTGGTCCTGCGGTGTACTTTGTAATCTCTGAGATATTCAACCAGGCATAGATATGGCTAAGCATCATTAGTAATAAAGTCCAAAACAAGGTTTATCTAGCTCTGATCTACTTGGCTGCGCTCCACGTACCATCAGCTTTTCTGGAAGGTCCATCTCGCTATGGGCAGTGATGCACAATGACAATAGCATCGCTTTTCTATCTACAAATGGCACAGAATTTTTTTTGTTTGTTTTAAAATCATGATTTTATTCAATTCTAATTTTCGCCCGAATACATTCCCAGTGATTTTATGTAATAATTGCAGTTTTTCAGTGAAACCAAATATGACACAATAAACCTATAATATAATTTGCAGTTTGAAATCAAGAGTCCTTATAAATCCCTTATAAATGAGTAGATTAACTCCATGGAAGACTCTCACCTGCAGTGCTGTGTGTGTAGACCCTCCAGCACACCTCATGGTGCATTAGGGACTGGGAGGTTGTGACTCTGGGGGGCAATTATTCCCCCTGCTCTCCCATGTTATAGCAAGGTCGAACACCCCTGATCCAGAACGTTTGGGACCCTGAGCATTCTTGATAAGGCTGTGTCACACAAACGTTTTTCAGAGTGGAAGGAACATCTGTAAGAGTGGACCTTCCTTCCACTCTGATGCCCATGTGGCCACCTCGCTAAGTGCAGTTAGTGTGCTCGGCGCTACAAAGCAAGATCCTCCTATGGAGGATCACACTTTGCAGCCTCGTCAGCGTCCGTCATAACTTTTTGACGAGGAGGCTGACATCACGTCCATTTGTAGCGCGTACAATTCGTGCGTACGCTACACCGTGTGGCCATCAACATCCCACCTGTTGTAATTGCAAAAGAAGTTGGATGTTCCCAAAGTGTTGTATCAAAGCACATTAATAGAAAGTTATGTGGAAGAAAAAGGTGCACAAGCAGCAGGGATGACCGCAGCCTGGAGAGGATTGTCAGGAAAAGGCCATTCAAAAGTGTTGGGGACTTTCACAAGGAGTGGACTGAGGCTGGAGTCAGTGCATCAAGAGTCACCACACACAGACGGATCCTGGACATGGGCTTTAAATGTCATATTCCTCTTGTCAAGCCGCTCCTGAACAACAAACAACGTCAGAAGCGTCTTACCTGGGCTAAAGAAAAACAGACCCGGTCTGTTGCTCAGTGGCTCCAAAGTCCTCTTTTCTGATGAGAGCAACTTTTGCATCTCATTTGGAAACCAAGGACCCAGAGTATGGAGAAAGAATGGAGAGGCACACAGTGCAAGATGCTTGAAGTCCAGTGTGAAGTTTCCACAGTCTGTGTTGATTTGGGGAGCCATGTCATCTGCTGGTGTTGGTCCTCTGTGCTTCATTAAGTCCAGGGTCAACGCAGCTGTCTACCAGGAGATTTTTGAGCACTTCATGCTTCGTTCCACAGACGAGCTTTATGGGGATGCTGACTTCATTTTCCAGCAGGACTTGGCACCTGCCCACACTGCCAAAAGCACCAAAACCTGCTTCAATGACCGTGGGATTACTGTGCTTGATTGGCCAGCAAACTCGCCTGACCTGAACCCCATAGAGAATCTATGCCAAGAGAAATATGAGAGATATGAGACCCGAACAATGCAGAAGAAGCATCCTGGTCTTCCATCATAACACCTCAGCAGTGCCACGGGCTGATGGCTTCCATGCCACATTGCCGCATTGAGGCAGTAATTGCTGCAAAAGGGGCCCAAACCAAGTACTGAGCACATATGCAGCTTATACTTTTCAGAGGTCCCATATTGTTCTATGTACAATCCTTGTTTTATTGATTGCATGTAATATTCTCATTTTCTGAGATTGTGGATTTGGGGTTTTCATGAGCTGTAACCATAATCATCACAATTATGACAAATCACGGCTTGAACGATCTTGCTTTGCATGTAATGAGTCTCATATATTAGTTTCACCTTTTTAAGGTGCATTACTGAAATAAATGAACTTTTGCACCATCTTCTCATTTTTCGAGTTTCACCTGTGTATATATATATATATATTCTATAGCACTATATCGCATCATTATCAGGGGAGAGAAAGTGTGGCGTAAAACTTCCCCATGTGTTTATAATTCTCAGCTCTGGGACCCTGTTCTAGATGAACTGTCTTCCCACTTCACAGCGGGGTTTTTGGCAATAACTTGACAGCTATTTAGCTCTGAGATTTTTTTTTATTTTTATTGCCAGGTTAACTATCCTGTTGCCAAGAGCTCCTGGATCAAATTCCACAACAGACACATATGTAAAAACGAGAGACAATTAAAACAAAAAAAAGCTATTAAATAGCTGTGCAGATGGTTCCTATAAATCACGGGACAAATTAAATAAGATCCTTTAAACATGCCTACTGTTTGTTACCAAAACTCCGATAGAATATCTGCCAGATATTTATTGAAAACAGATATTTTATTTCGTAGCCCTGTAACGTTTTTTTATCAGTAGGTTTTAAGGGCTTGATTGTTTTTAATGTGGTTTTAATGTAAGCCAAGTAATATTCTTCTCTTCGATCCTCAATGTGCTGGCTTTTTTTTTTTTTATTGCTATAATTTAGGGCCAGAATGCACTAAGAGATTTTGGTTTATATTCCTGATAATCCAGAATCACAGGCAATGGGGATAAAAGCTAAAATGGGTTAAAGGGATACTCTATCAAAAATAGGGGTTTATTCAGAGAGCACAGAAATTTTGTGCGCTCTCGTTCGGCGCACTTCGGCGCTTTCAATTTGCCGACCCTGCAGTGAATTCAGCAGACACTGCAGGGTCCCTGACATGCGACAAACGGGATCCACCAATCAGCCTGCCAAAGACAGCTGCCGATCTGCCAAACTGACCACCACAGGCCGCCGAATCACCGCCGAGTGGAATGTGGAATGCTGCTATTGAAACAATGGTGTTTAAAATAATAAAAATGCATGGAATTAATAAAAAAGGCCCTATAAGAAAATTATAAAACGGTCTGCTACAGAATAAGAAAAAAAACGGCATTTAAGAAAAAATGGGAATCAAAACTTTTGCCGAAACAAATCCAGAAAGATGCCTAAATTTTTTTAATAAATAAATAAATATGCTTTTTGCTGCAAATGAAAAGAATAGCCATTGGAATAAAATATTAGTAAAAATGAGAATATTTTTTTACATTGTATCCTATGGGATTCGCCTGTTTAAACCTGTTGAACTGAACCTTCGAAAATCTGGGCACTCTGGTGCAGTTCGGCTTTCTCTGAATAGATTAACCATTACTTCCCTATGGGACAACTTCGCTGCTGCCGATGATCTTCTGCTGGCAGCATTTGCCCAATTATTATTTTTTTTTACTTGGGCAGATTTTACTCACCCTTTGTCCCTCGCCGCGTGCTGCTCCCCCCTCGTCAGGACGCTAAGGAGCATAAGAAATTCTTTTGTTTGTGATTTTTATATAATATATATATATATATATATACACAGTTGTGTTCAAAATTATTCAACCCCCACTGAAATTGAGTGTTTTGGCCAGTTTGACATGGATTTTGATCATTCAGTCATCTTGCTTACAATTAAATCAAAGAGGCACGTGTAGGTCAGACAAATATAACATAACATTTATAATGAAATAACCACAAATGTCTTTTCTGTGCTCACATCATTATCAGTTTTATTCAACCCCCAAGTGACATTCAATCTTAGTACTTAGTACAACATCCTTTTACAGTTATAACAGCTTTTAAACGTGAAGCATAGCTTGACACAAGTGTCTTGCAGCGATCTACGGGTATCTTCGCCCATTCATCATGGGCAAAAGCCTCCAGTTCAGTCACATTCTTAGGCTTGCGCACTGCAACTGCTTTCTTTAAGTCCCACCCAGGGCCGGCGCTAACGTAAGGCGGCACAGGCGGCCGCCTTACTGTCTGGCGTCCTGCCAGTGTGAGGGGCGCCGGCCCGGGGTGTAATCGGTCATCCGATTCGGATGACCGACCCCCGAGATTTGGCCCTCAGTCTCAGTACCACCTGACTGGCCGGACCGCGTGACCGGCTGCGCACGCACACAGCCGCATCCACTTCACAGGACGGACTGTTCAAGATCGGGCAGGCGCTCCCGCGCTGCCCGGCATCTGGGTCCCTCAACCCCCTGCCGGAGCTGGGGCAACAATCCAGGTGAGAGCTGGGGGCAAATCCATGACCTGGGGGCAAATCCATGACCTGGGGCAAATACATGAGCTGGGCAAATACATGAGCTGGGGGCAAATCCATGACCTGGGGGCAAATACATGAGCTGGGGCAAATCCATGAGCTGGGGGCAAATCCATGTGCTGGGCAAATCCATGACCTGGGGGCAAATACATGAGCTGGGCAAATACATGAGCTGGGCAAATCCATGACCTGGGGGCAAATCCATGACCTGGGGGCAAATCCATGAGCTGGGGGCAAATCCATGTGCTGGGCAAATCCATGACCTGGGGGCAAATCCATGAGCTGGGCAAATCCATGAGCTGGGGGCAAATCCATGAGCTGGGGGCAAATCCATGAGCTGGGGGCAAATCCATGTGCTGGGCAAATCCATGACCTGGGGGCAAATACATGAGCTGGGCAAATACATGAGCTGGGCAAATCCATGACCTGGGGGCAAATCCATGACCTGGGGGCAAATCCATGAGCTCTGGGCAAATCCATGACCTGGGGGCAAATCCATGAGCTGGGCAAATCCATGTGCTGGGCAAATCCATGACCTGGGGGCAAATACATGAGCTGGGCAAATCCATGAGCTGGGCAAATCCATGACCTGGGGGCAAATCCATGACCTGGGGGCAAATCCATGTGCTGGGCAAATCCATGACCTGGGGGCAAATCCATGACCTGGGGCAAATCCATGAGCTGGGCAAATCCATGACCTGGGGGCAAATCCATGAGCTGGGCAAATCCATGTGCTGGGCAAATCCATGACCTGGGGGCAAATCCATGACCTGGGGGCAAATCCATGAGCTGGGGGCAAATCCATGTGCTGGGCAAATCCATGACCTGGGGGCAAATCCATGACCTGGGGCAAATCCATGAGCTGGGCAAATCCATGACCTGGGGGCAAATCCATGACCTGGGGCAAATCCATGAGCTGGGCAAATCCATGACCTGGGGGCAAATCCATGAGCTGGGCAAATCCATGACCTGGGGGCAAATCCATGAGCTGGGGGCAAATCCATGTGCTGGGCAAATCCATGACCTGGGGGCAAATCCATGACCTGGGGGCAAATCCATGAGCTGGGCAAATCCATGACCTGGGGGCAAATCCATGAGCTGGGCAAATCCTTGAGCTGGGGGCAAATCCATGACCTGGGGGCAAATCCATGAGCTGGGCAAATCCATGACCTGGGGGCAAATCCATGACCTGGGGGCAAATCCATGAGCTGGGGGCAAATCCATGTGCTGGGCAAATCCATGACCTGGGGGCAAATCCATGAGCTGGGCAAATCCATGACCTGGGGGCAAATCCATGAGCTGGGCAAATCCTTGAGCTGGGGGCAAATCCATGAGCTGGGCAAATCCTTGAGCTGGGGGCAAATTCATGTGTGAGCTGGGGGCTCTCTGCTCCTCTAGATTGTAAAATCCGGGGTGCCCTCTGCTCCTCTAGATTGTAAAATCCGGGGTGCCCTCTGCTCCTCTAGATTGTAAGCTCCTGGGTGTCCTCTGCTCCTCTAGATTGTAAGCTCCTGTGAGCCGGGCCCTCTGCTCCTCTAGATTGTAAGCTCCTGTGAGCCGGGCCCTCTGTAAATTCTCGTGAGTCGGGCTCTCTGCTAAAACACCTTATTTTCTGTAAGTGCCCCTCCCGAGACTAGTCTCTGGATCCGCCCCTGCCTGGGATTGGAAGGGGGCAAT
Source organism: Leptobrachium leishanense (assembly GCA_009667805.1). Taxonomy (NCBI): domain Eukaryota; kingdom Metazoa; phylum Chordata; class Amphibia; order Anura; family Megophryidae; genus Leptobrachium; species Leptobrachium leishanense. The sequence continues at coordinate 16,193,123 of CM019074.1, forward strand.
GAGAGGGAGGGGACAACAAGCACCACGTGGTTCCCTGCCTGGCCTTGCTTCCCAAATCCAATCACAGGCGAGCGGGAAAGGTGCGTGTGCACGTGTGCATCACATGCCTGGCCAGCGCCAGCGGCCGCTCGCACCAGTCGCCTCGAGACGTGACGTCACGTGTCACACGAGGGGACGCAGAGAGCGACGGTGGCGGTGCCTAGCTTAAGCTAAGCCTAAAACATTGTTGCTACTAAAAAACCTACTACCTGGTCTGGTCCCTGATTGTCCCTGGTGGTCTGGTCTCTCGTCTCACTCCCTCCCTGACTGCCTGAGAGTGTGGACTGAGTAGAACTAGAATGCCAGCGGGCGACGGGGGGGCCTGCAGTGCCAAGGTGAGGCAGCAGAAGTCAGCAGGCAGCAGTGAGCAGTGCTGTGCACACTGTCACAGTCAATCAGACACAGTCAGCTGAGCAGAGAGGTAAGAGACTCGCTGGGGGAAAATTTATACCATAAATAATACCCATATGAGCAGCTGGGGGCCGCAAATATACCCATACATGAGCTGGGGCCGCAAATATATACCCATACATGAGCAGGGGCCGCAAATATACCCATATGAGCAGCTGGGGGCCGCAAATATATACCCATACATGAGCTGGGGCCGCAAATTATTACCCATACATGAGCAGGGGCCGCAAATAATACCCATATGAGCAGCTGGGGGCCGCAAATATATACCCATACATGAGCTGGGGCCGCAAATATATACCCAAATATGTTGTTCCTACAGTCTGACAAATGTAACTACTGCCTTTCCAGAAGAAAGACAGTGTTTATATAAGTCCATAAAGACAGCACTGGTGGCTGTCCCCCCAATCAGTGACTCACAACGCTGCTAAAGGTTGTCCTTGCAAGACCAACTTTAAGCATCCTTTAATCTCTGCGTGACGACACCGAACACTCACGATAGAGATTATTATGCATTTCTATCCTGATTGGCTTGACATGACGGGGGGGGGCACCAAAACAGACCTTCGCCTGACTAGGCAAAAAAGCTTGCACCGGCCCTGGTCCCACCAGAGGTTCTCAATCGGATTTAAGTCAGGTGACTGCGATGGCCACTCCAAAATGTTCCAGCCTTTAATCTGCAACCATGCTCTAGTGGACTTGGAGGTATGCTTGGGATCATTGTCCTGTTGAAAGGTCCAAAGTCTCCCAAGCCTCAGGTTTGTGACGGACTGCATCACATTGTCATCCAATATCTCCTGGTACTGAAGAGTATTCATGGTACCTTGCACACGCTGAAGCTTCCCTGTACCTGCAGAAGCAAAACAGCCCCAAAGCATGATTGACCCCCCGCCATGCTTCACAGTAGGCAAGGTGTTCTTTTCTTCATAGGCCTTGTTCTTCCTCCTCCAAACATAGCGTTGATCCATGGGCCCAAACAGTTCTAATTTTGTTTCATCAGTCCACAGAACACTATCCCAAAACTTCTGTGGTTTGTCCACATGACTTTTGGCATACTGCAGTCGACTCTTCTTATTCTTTGGAGACAGCAAGGGGGTGCGCCTGGGAGTTCTGGCATGGAGGCCTTCATTACGCAGTGTGCGCCGTATTGTCTGAGCTGAAACTTCAGTACCCACATCTGACAAATCTTTTCTCAGTTCCTCAGCAGTCACACGGGGACTTTTCTCCACTCTACGCTTCAGGTAGCGCACAGCAGTCGAAGTCAGCATCTTCTTTCTGCCTCGACCAGGTAGCGTTTCAACAGTGCCCTTTGCCTTGAATTGCGAATGATGCTTCCTATGGTCTCTCTTGGTATGTTTAACAACTTTGCAATCTTCTTATAGCCATTGCCCTTCCTGTGAAGAGTAATCACCTCTTCTCTTGTCTTCCTGGACCATTCTCTTGACTTCACCATGTTTGTAACCACACCAGTAAATGTCTAGAAGGAGCTGAGTATCACAGTCATTTTAAAGCTGCCTAATTGGTGCTTATTATGCTTTATTGCTGCTCCGTGACATCCACAGGTGTTTTCAATACCTGATTGAAAACACTTGAATGAACCTCTGTTCTTCAGAGTGGTGGTCTTTAAGGGGTTGAATAATTGTGTCAATGAAGAATTCACAAAAGAAACATTTACTACTGTATTACAAAACCAATTGATGTCATTTTAGTTGCATATGGTTCTTTAAAAAGTCCTTGTAGGATTTCATTCTGAATACAATTACAAATGTACACTAAATTCCCTAAAACCCTTTACAGCATTGGGGGGTTGAATAATTTTGAACACAACTGTATATGTGAAAGCAGACCCAGGATCCAAACAAATGGGAAATTGCTGACGTCATTTGCATGTATTACCCAGAGTTCCTTGCTGCATATGGGGAATGTAGCACATGAGCTCTGTGATGCAGTTCTTTGAATTGCTGAGATGTGTAAATGGCTTCTGCAATAATAAACTTTATATATATACACAGTATATAAAGGGTGTCCATAAAGTCTCCTTACAATTTCAAAAATGTATTACAAAGGCAAATGAAAAGACAGATAAGTGCAAATTATTACAAAATGAGACTGTCGGGTTGCCCCTCAGGTGATGGTGAACAACTCAAGGGACGTCGTTATGGAGCAAGGAGCGAGAAAGGATTAGGCAGGATTCAGTGGTTAAGGTCACACACTAGGTCAAACACAAGCCAATCTGCAGGAGGATTCAGAGCTAGGAGAAAAGGAATACTGTCTCAATAATGGAGCGAGGGTACACTGGCATTCTGGCCTTTTAAACCCTGTACCTCCCTCTGGACCAATTGGAGGTCCATGATGTCATCATCTTGTTGGAGCCCAACCACGCGCGCACCTGATCAGAGGCCTAGGCAAGGCCCGGAGCCTAGCACTGCGGCGAAGGCCGCTGCCCGGCGGCGGTGATGCCACCCGCGAGGGAGCCGGCACCCGAGCCTCCTGAGACCCCGAAACGCTAAGGGGAGGTAAGGCCCTGACCCTGGTCCGCACGGCACCGCCGGACGCCCACGCAGGCCGTCTCGCTAAGACCCAGGCGAAAACGCCGGGAACTCGGGGAGGCAGCCGCTCCAGGCGCCGACGGGCCAGCGGCCCTGACAGAGACGTATACATTTAAGGTTTTTTTGCCTCATTTAATACACCTCTATATGGGCACCATTAGTTGCACGAAGCACATCAAGACGGTACTGGATTTCTTGCCATGTTGGCTGTAGCTTCCCCTCATCAATGGTGGCAATGGCATCAGTGATCCTCTGCTTTAGATTAGGGATGTCCCTTTGTACCTTTGTTCCATACACCATAACTTTAACATAACCCCATAGAAAGAAGTGGAGGGGGGTGATATCTGGTGAACGAGGTGGCCGGGGAATTGGGCCACCCCTTCCAATCCACCGCTCTGGAATTGTTTCATTTAGGAACCCACGAACATGCCGTCCCCAATGTGGTGCTGCAGCATCTTGCTGGAAAATGATGGTTGAAGGTCATGTAGTTGTTGTGCCGCATATTCAGTCAAAAGGTCAAGGTAAACATTTGCAGTAATTGATGTCTCGCCAAAGAAAAACGATTTCTTTCTATGGGGTTATGTTAAAGTTATGGTGTCTGGAACAAAGGTACAAAGGGACATCACTAATCTAAAGCAGAGGATCACTGACGCCATTGCTACCATTGATGAGGAGATGCTACAGCCAACATGGCAAGAAATCCAGTACCGTCTTGATGTGCTTCGTGCAACTAATGGTGCCCATATAGAGGTGTATTAAATGAGGCAAAAAAAACTTCAATATATACGTCTCATTTTGTAATAATTTTTACTTATCTGTCTTTTCATTTGCATTTGGAATAATTTTTTTAAATTGTAAAGAGACTTTATGGACACCCTGTATATATATTATATACTGTATCTATAAGGGTTGTAGTGGAGGACAAAAAGCGAGATAAAAAGCCTCCACACTATAATAAGTATGTTTATTATGGCAGAAGCCACTTGCACATCACAGCAATTCGATGAATTGCATCCCAGTGCTCCTGTGCAATATTCCCCATATACAGCAAGGAATTCTGGGTAGGATATGCAAATGACCTCTGTCTCACTTTTCTGCATCCTGGATCTGTTATTACACAGAACCCTAAAATCAATGCTATGCCACACTGTGGCTTTCTAACAGAGATAAGGTTTATGCAACTGGTCAAAGCCACTCCTAGGACAGCGCTGTTTCGGGTTTGCTGTACCCTCATCAGCAGGAGCTAGGCATGATGACCAGTTGCAGGGATGCTTGGGACCCGTAGGGCAATCAGTATCTACAAGGGATACTGTATATATACACATATATTGCCACCTCCATCGTATCAATATTATTTAAATGTCTTTACATACATCTATATTTGTTCGCACTGTTCTGCTTGAGAGGATGAAGCTGATCGTGACGTCCTCTGCACTTTGGGACCTGAGATAATTTTACCTTTTTTTGCTGTGTTTTAAATTGAAGAGTGAAGCGATTTTGCAAAGGAATAATCACGACGCCAGGCCCTGAGAGTCGCTGCTCTTTCAGGAATATTGGCCTGGACCGAGAACAACCAGCTATGTTATACTAGTTCTTAGATTGTAAGCCCACTCGAGCAGCGTCCCCCTTTCCTCGCATTCTAGATGTGTACGACTGATTTGTTACTGTATATTTCTTTTTTTTTACACTCACTGTACAGCCTTACAGAATATGTTGGCGTTTTATAATTAATAACTATTGTTATTAATACACAGTAACCTGTTGCAACGTGTGTCAAAGCTTACGACTCGGTTGGAATAGTGGCATGTGACGTTGACTATAAAGCTTGGCTGGAATCGGGAGATATGGAAGTCATTTCAACTGCTGAAATGCTTCTTTTACCAGGCAGAGTTTATAAAAAGCCTACATTAAACCATTACGCTGATCCATTAAAGAGATTAAAGTGAAATAATGATGAAATAATGGTGACATAACGACAGAACAGTTTTAACTCAGCGCTAAGGATGTGTGGGACACGTCTACTGCATTCCTTTAATTCTTCTGCACTCTGTGTAGTAGAGGGATGTGTCTAATTAAGCTTGTCACTTGCACTCAACATTATTATTGTGACAGAATGCCCTGTCACTGTACAATTTTGGAGGGGGCTGTGGGCTCGTCTCCTGCCCACAGAACGGAAAGTTGGCGAAATGCCCAGACTTTCAGTGTTTTCGTTCCATAGGTTTAAACAGGCGAATCCCATAGGTTTTAATGTAAAAAAAAATCCTTGTTTTTTTTTTCCTAGTGTTGTGTTCCACCGTTTATTCTTTTCATTTGCAGGAAAAAGTCTTGTTATTAATCTATTTTTTAGAATTTTTTTAAGCATTTTTCTGGATTTTCTCGGTGAAATCTTTGATTCTGATTTTTTTACATGGTGTTTTTTTTATTCTGTAATAGACCTTTTTATTAATATTCATAGGACCTTACTTATTATTTTCATGCATTACTTTTGTTTAATCTGCCTTTTAAACATTGTTGTTTTTTTTCTTACCCCTGTTCGGCGGCTGGTCAACTTTTTTCAGCGGCGTTCAGTGACTGTTCGGAGGCGTTCGTGGTCTATTCGGCAGATCGTTGACTGCGTTAGGCAGTTTATCGAATGCGTTCATTGATTTATCGGCGGCGATCGTTGGTTTATCATACGAATTCGGTGCGTTTATCAGTTTATGGGATGCGTTTGGCGGCTTTATCGGCATAGTTCGGCGGATCCATTCGGCGCCCTTTGCGGACCCTGCGGTGAATGCTGAATTGATCCACAGGGTCGTCGAATTGAACTCACCGACATTTCGATGCTCTTTGAATAACCCTAAAGAGTTTTTTCTGGAAATATAAGTATAGGAAATATTAGAGAATAATGACACGCTTTTGTTTAGGAATCATGCTTTCAAAATGACACAAAACCTCCACGTTTATCCCCCTATAACACGGAGACAATGTTTCATACTTCAGTAAGTGTTCAAATCTTCGTTAGGCTAAACGTAGAGGGTCTGAATAAAGAAGACAAAGAAAGAGGTATACTTTGAGTTCTTTTTCTTCGAGCCACTTGCACAAACAGCGATTAAATATAGTTACGGGCTAAGGTGTGAAATGGTTCAGCACTGGAGGGGTTAATGCAAGTTGTAGCTTGTCGATGAACAGTGTGGTACATTGAGTCAGCGTGGGTCAAACGAAAAACTTTCAGGCACATAAATGACTGAAAATGGAAGATCGAAACCCAACTTCAGTCAGGGGCGAAGAAAATAATGTTTAAAAAGGCCCGTGGTCTGAGATGGCCTTGGGTTTTAAAGACAAGTATTAAAGACAAAGCCTGGGCACGACGGATGCTTTTTATCTGCTGGGTTGTTCTGCTTTCTGTGTTTAATCTCCTGGGTCAGTTTCTCTCCAGGGCTCTCCAGTGTATTTGTGATGACAGCTCAATACAACATCTCACTCATGTCCTGCAGAGGCTAATATTGATCCTTAATAGACAATCAGGTGAATTGCTGTTAATGCTGATAATGGTTCTTACACTCCGCTGGTTTCACCCCCAGGCTGCCAAAGCGTAGAGCGCCTACATAATTTAACATGATGTCTTTTCTTCAGAGTGTGCATCGCTAAAGCGTGGACTGTATATGTATCAGAAAGGGGTCAATGGTGTAACGGCTACATTTAGGGCGAGGTGAGTGATTGTGGAGTTTAGTGATTAGATTTTTGATGTACATAGTATTTAATAAAGGACTCAGAAAGGGTTATTCAATAAGAGCCGAACTTGCCACCGAATTGCACTGAACGGTGAATTTCACCATGCCGTGCAATTTTGCGTCAGTTAGGCTATCAAATTTGCCAAATAGTGGTGAATTGCAAGCAAAATAAGGAGAAGTTCGCCTGAGATTGCTGCAATTCGACGACCTTTGCAGTAGGGAAACTGTCCCATAGAGACAATGTTTAATCTATTCAGAGCGCACCGAGCTGCACCGAAATGTTGGCAATATGCCCAGATTGTCGGTGTTTCAGTTCCACAGGTTTAAACAGGCGAATCCCATAGATTTCAATGTGAAATTAAATTACCGGTTTTACTATTTTTTTTTTTATTCAACCATTTATTCTTTTCATTTGCAGCCAAAAGACTTTTTATTTAATTATTTTTTTAGAATTTTTTTTAGCCATTTCTCCATATTTTTTATGCGAAATTTTTGATTCCCATTTTTTTCAATGGCATTTTCTTTTTTTTTATTCTGTAACAGACATTTTTATTCACTTTTATAGGACCTTATTATTTCCAACATGCATTTTTAGTATTTTATACACCTTTTAAAAAAATGCCTTTTTTTTTTTTTTTATCTTCAGTTCAATGGCGTTCGGCAGCTCATCAGCTTTTTCCAGTGCTGATCGGCAGCTCTGTTTGGCGGCATTCGGGGATCCTGCAGGTGAATGCTGAAACTGAAATCAACGAAGTGCGCTGAATGACAAAGCGCCGAAATCTCGGTGTTCTCTGAATAACCCCTAGAATGTTATATTATGTAACAGTGTTTGCTTAATGTGCACCTGCCATGCTCACTGCTGGGTGCCGCCATTACCTGTCTCCTATAGGCCGGCTCGTAGCACCTGACAGCTAAACAATGGCAGCTCTGGTTGGAACTCAAATTGCTATTTCAAAGATGTCGGCGCCCTGTAGGTAAGTATGACCGGTCTATATTAAAGAAGAAATGGATTGCCATGGGGCAAGCATCTCACCTTTCATCTCATCATATAAAAGCTTTGCTCTATGGTAGGAAACTCTGGAGAGGAAATACAGCTTTGTGTAGAATATGTAAGCGCGTCCCTTGTACCGAGTAGGGTTATAATTTCGTAGCACTGCACATCCGCATAGCAGTATTTATGCGCAAATACACTTGTATTCTTCCAAAATGCCGACAGCGCACCCTGTTTACACATGTTTGGACAAAAACCAACTTACTAAGGAAATTGTAAAAACTTGTGTGTTTTCTGACTTTAGACACTGACAATGTTTCCAGTTCAGACTGGTCTATACAGTCAGCATTTGGTCAGCAGTTTAGCTATCTGCCTCCTGATAAAAGATACACTGACCTCTGCTGTCTCATAATTACATTTTCCGCTGTTTCTCATTGCAGAGAATGTATCACGGTGTTTTCACAATAGGAATGGCTCACATTATAATGCAAATATTTAAAGATACACTATATGAAATAGTTAACTCCCTCAGCCCTTTTCTCTTAACCCCTTGGAAGCCGACGGCGTGTGGGGAACGTCACAGGGATTCCTCGCTATATGCTGTTATAGCTGACTATCTGAACAAGCAGAGAGCATAACATATGCGAAGGACGTTCCCCACACGTCGTCCGGAAAGAAGTGTATTCTAAGGAATATTCACCTCTCTCCACGGTCCCACGGTGGTCTGATCTCCTTGAAGTTAGACCCCGCTTTCATACCCCCTCCTGGCGCACTGACATCATGACGTTGGGCTCGATGACGTCAGTTTCAGGTGCCTCGCTGGCAAAGATGTAAGAGCGCATATATGGATGGGGTCCTTTGGACCCCTCTCCACCTCGATCGGGAGGAGATCAAAGTTCAAGCGAGGCATCACTGGAAAGCTCACAGTCTGTTCTTTCCAGCGATGCCGCTCTTTAACTCCTAAGGTGCCGGTCCGCGATCCGATGTATTGGGCCCGCCCACCTTGCACCCATACTTGCCATTTTGGCAACCTCACTTAACAGGTTAGCAACAGCAGCTCTGATTGGCCCTCAGATTTCTGTGCCAATGCTACCAGCAAGATGGCAGCGCACTGTAGGCAAATATGACAGGTACTTTAAGGCTCTATAGGTGTCTGTACATCTTTCATGGCTAACAATGAGTTGCAGGCTCTCTGTGCATAAATTGAAAACACAGACATTTTCCTGCTACCCTTGAACAGCTGTGTAAACTATTTGTGTGTATGTGTATGTATATATATATATATAACAAAAATAGATGGAGGGAGGCACTCAGGGTCTTATAAAATGGAAACGTTTTTTTACTTCAATAAAAAATCCATCATTGCGACCCCTTGAGGTCTTTATCAAGGAAAAAATACTATTTTTTTTCCTTGATAAAGTCCTCAAGGGGCGAAATGTTGGATTTTTTAATGAAGTAAATAAAGTTTTCCATCTATTTTCGTTATATTTGCAAACATCTGGCGGCCTGCACTGGGGTGAAGTAAAAAAGTTGCGCAGTCTCCTCTCCACTGGAAATAACTCTGGTATTGGTGATCGCACGCTAACCTGGTTTCAATCATATGTGTCTGATCTATCACAATATGTGTCCATTTCTGACAGCACTTCCCTTCCCCTCCCAGTCACGTGCAGTGTACCCCAAGGCTCAATACTAGGCCCCCTGCTATTCACAATATTCATAAATGATCTGCCCAATGTCTGCAAAGCCTCAACCGTACACATGTACGCAGACGACACTGTAATCTATACCAGCAAACCAGATCTCCTGCAGCTGGAGGCCGTGCTGCAAGAACAATTCACAGAGTTAGAAAAGTGGATCAAAGATAACAAACTTTGTCTAAACACTGACAAAACGGTAACGATGCTCTTTGGAACAGCACCTAAACTACACAAATTGCAAACACCCCATCTATGTGTCAGGACAAAATCAAATGGCACGCTGACCACAGTCACTTCTCTCAAATATCTAGGTATGTGGTTAGACCCAAATCTATCCTTTGGCCCCCACATTGAAAAACTTTAATCTAAAATTTACCCCAAACTAGGTGCCCTGTACAGAAACAAATCCTGCCTGAGTCTCGCGGTAAGAAAGCAGATTGTACAACAAATGCTTATGCCAGCTATTGAATACGGAGATGTAGTGTATGCAGCCGCCCCGCAAACACACCTCCAGAAACTTACTACATTGTATAACTCATTCTGTCGCTTTGTGCTACAATGTAACTACATGACCCACCATTGTGACATGTTAAAAGAACTAAACTGGCCGTCGCTGGAATCTAAACGCTCCCTTCACCTTTCCAACCTGGTGTTTAAGAGCTTTTCTGGGAAGCTACCACCCTACCTGAATAGACTGCTTCCCCCAGCAGTTCTCTCATCCTATAACCTCCGATCCAGGACCTGCACCTTACTTGCAATACCGCAATACAAAAAGAAAGTGGCTCGATCCTCATTTTCCTACAGAGCACCGCAGTTATGGAATAACCTCCCAGACGCCATCAAATCTTCCCCCGGTCTAAAGTCCCTTAAGAGCTCCCTATTAGGCTAGGGACAGATGAGCGCATTTTCTGCGGCCACCGTCAAAATGTACGTCGATGCGTGCGCACGCATTTTTTCACGGAATACGCTTAAGTGGTCAGACGATGCGCAATTCTGGACGTATTTCATGACGATGGGGTGAAAAGAAGTCTAGGGAAATCCGGCTGTTTGAACGTTATGTTGGCCGCACACTAGCAGCGTCTGACATCTCCTAATCACGCACACACGCTGCTATGCGGCCGCAGCGCACTCTGTACGTCAGTACCAGCGGTTTAACGTTCTCGAAAAAATGCGTTCATTTTCCACTTGCGTTGCGCGGCCGGACTTTTGTGCGACCGTACTTCGTATATTGGCTGTCATTGCCCGGCATCTGCTGCTAGTGCGGCCGTGATTATGTGCGCCAGAACGCGCGTTCGCACTGCCTCAGTCTGACCCTAGCCTTAACATACCTCAATAAGGAATGCACCTGTAAACATCTAACACAGTGACTATATACAGAATGCACCTGTAAACATGTAACACAGTGACTATATACAGAATGCACCTGTAAACATGTAACACAGTGACTATATACAGAATGCACCTGTAAACATATAACACAGTGACTATATTTCCTACATATTTATTTTCTGTTAATCTGTATATTTGTTTTGTGATAATATCTTGCATTTTATTACTTTGTATTTCTGTAACTGTAACAATTCAATGTTCTTGAACCCAGGACATACTTGAAAACGAGAGAAATCTCAATGTATCCTTCCTGGTAAAATCCTTTATAAATTAATAAATAAATAAATAAATGAGTGCCCGCTTCACCATTGTTTGTATGTATGTGTATATAAATATATATACACTGCTTGGCCAAAATAAAAGTCGCACACACTATTTGGTTGTGTCGCCTTTTGCTGTGGTTGCGGCTCGCATTCGCCGCGGCATCGTGTTGATAAGCTCATGCAATGTCACATCATTTATTGGTGTCAAGAGTGGTATTAATTTGTGGCCAAGATCTTGTATTGATGATGGGAGAGTCGCAGCGCTGCGTAAAGTCTTCTCCAGCACATTATCCCAAAGATTAACCTCAATGGGGTTAAGGTCTGGACTGTGCGGTGGCCAATCTATGTGTGAAAATGATGTCTCATGCTCCCTCAACCACTCTTGCACAATTGGAGCCCGATGAATCCTGGCATTGCCATCTTGGAATATGCCCGCTGTGCCATCAGGTGAGAAAAAACCCATTGATGGAAAAACCTGCTCATTCAGGGAGTCACATGACCTAATTTATTCGGCACATAACGTTGCTGAAGCTAGACCTGATTGACTGAAGCAACCCCAGATCATAACAGGCTTTTATGGGAGTCAGTGACTTTTTATGGCCAAGCAGTGAATATGATGTTCTGTGAGAGAGAGAACTTAATTTGCATGTCCTACCCAGAGTTCATTGCAGCATATGGGGAGTGGAGCAAATGAGCTCTGTGGGCAAAGAAATTCTCTGATTTAGGCTGGGGTCAGACTAACGCATTTTTAACGTGCGTTTAGGCGCACTTAATGACGGCCGCAGTAGCAGCAAATGACGGCCAATATACGAAGTACGGCCGCACAAAAGTCCGGCCGCGCAACGCAAGTGGAAAATGAATGCATTTTTTCGAGAATGCAGAACCGCTAGTACTGACGTACAGAGTGCGCTGCGGCGGCATAGCGGCGTGTGTGCGTGATTGGGAGACGTCAGACGCTGCACACGTCCGGCCAACATAACGTCCAGACGCACAAAGTGTTTGACGATCCGTAAAAAATCACGCACGAAAATGCGCGTCATCTGACCGTTTTCGCACATTCCGTGAAAAAACACGTCAATGCGTTCGGACGCACTTTTTGACGGTCGCTGCGAATAATGCGTTCGTTTGACCCTAGCCTCACTTGGACATCTATTTTTTTTAGCCCTTGCTGCTTTGAGCACAAAGATAAATAATATTATATGATACAATCGTTTTCTTATAAACTCCAAGTAATGTTAAGTTTAACCCTGTTATTTATTATACATCGGGGCGTGCGCAATTGGTGTGCCCAGGCACATTCTTATGTTGGGTGACGAGGCCTTCTTCACCTCCTACATAGATATTTTAGATGTCCCTTTTCTCTTATTAAACTTTTTGTTATTTCTAAAGACTAATTTGCATTTTGAGCAAAATCTTATAAACCTAAGTTTTCAATTAATAAATGTTCCCTGGGTGCACACCCTAATTTAATGGGCCGCACACGCCAGTGCATCGGGAACATTGTGCAAGTCTGCAGCGGCCGGATCCTTGCCCAAACTAAACCCAATTTCACTCTGACTCCTCTCAGAAGACTGACTCGACTACTTAGGATGGCCAGGATCAAGAAATGAGGCCCGAGTGGCAGGGAGGGGGTTAAAGCTCTCTTTAATTACTCTCCCCTCGCACTGTTGCGGCCAGAGTTGATCCTGCAGGGGTGGCTGTCACTAGCCCTCACGGTGTCAGACAGGCTGTGTAATAGGAAGATAAATTGTCCCAGGCCTAGCCACCGAGATGAGATTATTCATCTCCCTCACAGCTTGTAAAACCACCCAGTCTGACACGGCGTCAGATCGGAGAGAGGAGAGACCAGAAATGAATTTTCTGCCCGTCTTCCTGCAGAATTTCAATAAAGGGCTGAATTATAGTGAAGTCGAAGGAATGTAATTAGCGCAGTGTCCAACTGTCTCCAGCCGAGTTAATAAAAAGGGTCTGCGGCTACTTGGAATCCCAAGGTAAATGCCAGGGAGACCCCCAACGTAAGAGAGACTCCCACCAAACCGCCAAAAATTCATCTTGCCTTCTCTCCCCTAACAATACTGATGGGAGACGGATACCAGAGATGATGAAGAGGTCTTGGAGACCCCCCCCCCGGCTCATGCCTCTCGTACAGGCCTGACAAACCTCAGCCCCCCCCCAGATGTTGATGGCCTACAATTCCAATTTTTTTTTCAATGAAACAGATGGCCATAGAATCAATGGGAGTTGTAGCCCAACAACTTTTGGGGGGGGGTGCCGAAGATTGACATCCCTTCTCTTGTAGTTAGGGAGTTGTGTGATGCTTAAGATTTGCCTTTTTTAATAAGGATGGGGTTGAGCGAGACCCTCTCTGACGCCTCACTCTGGGCACTATTGGCTGCCTGTAGCTAAAATGAGGACGCTAAGGGGAAAAATTTGCGTTTGCTAATCTCCCCTTAGTGTCCCCGTTTTACCTGTAGATTACGGGGCAGGCGCTGAGTCCAGCAGCCTGTCCTGTCGTGACCGCTAGGGTCCAGGATGCTCTAGCAAGCGCTGAAGCGCCGTCCGGAGCATCCCCTCCGTGGAGTCCATAGGACTTCATGGAGGCTTCTGCTGTTGGGTCACATGACTGGCAAGATCTCACCTCTGGCGACATCCTGCAGGTCGTGGGGTGATCGCGGAGGGAGACTGGGGACTTTTTTCCCCAGTCTCACTCTGCTCCCGGCAGCCAGAAGCGATGGATCAGGCCGCTGTTCTCACTGCGGGATGAGAGGTGAGTAGGTGATTTTTTTGAGGAGGGGGGGGGTTTACAGCTGCTTCTAACGGATTCTGCAGCAGCTCTGAGCCGTGGCAAACCTTTATCGTTAGCGACATCTGTTTGTAATTAGCGTTAGGACTTTGTGATCCTAACGCTAGTTACTCTTTGCGCTCTTCTACTTAACATGGGGAGCACAACGTACAGTAAGCTGACGCTAAAAAGATTTAATATCGATTTTCTAATGGGTTTTTAAAACCGTTACCGATCGGGACGTGATGTGGTCGTACCGCTATCACTTCAATTAACCTAGCGCTAACGCTTATTTATGTGAGCGATAGTGTTAGCGTTAAGGCGGTGATATGGCTACGGAAAAACTAGAGGGCTATATCAGCCATATCAGGCCTCAAAATTTCAAGTCCCAAGCTACTAGCCAGGCCTTAAGAGTTACTCGCCACTAGTTGCCCCACCTAACCCCTATCCAGCCATGCCTCTGCATTCCCACTCGCCCTCATGTAATTTCCACTCGCCAAATGCGAGCAGGCGAGTGGAAATTTTGAGGCCTGAGCCATATCATTGGTGGCCGTCTTACGTCTCACAGTACTTTCCTCCCGACCCTCCTCTGCTTCTATTTTATGCTCTTTAGGTTTTTGGTTGTGGTGTTTAGATAATGTGTAAAGAGGGAGTGAACGTGTTCAAAGTGATCTCTGATCTATCAATGTGGCAGAGAGGGGTTAATCCAACACAAAATGACGCTCTTGGGGTGTGCCAGGATGCAGCCAAAGCTAGAAAGAAAGCTGGGTGTGAGCTGGGTGCTACCGATTGGCACGAGTGAGGCCCTATTTGGCTTCCAAATCTATCCAGCAACAACAACGAGGGGAGGAGAGGGATGGTGTGAGTCAGCAGCCTGGAGAGGGAAGCCTGAGCAAATGAGATGTTTCAGGATGAGCTGCGGCTCCAAGATCTGGGTCACGGAGAACGGGGACTGGAGTAGACGCTAATCCTGTGCACACCCTGGTTAGGAGTATTAATGCAGAACTCATTGTACCTTGAAACTCCCCATAAAATTAACAGGTCTATATTATAATCACTGCGAAGCTGCTCATGGGGAGAAAGTTTCAGGGTTCCCTTTAATCCAAACCATGTGACGATGACTTTCAGAGTTTATTGCACTGCACACCTTTTATATGAAGTATGCTTAATGATTCCTTTTAATGCTCATCCTGTGCCAGAAAAAACACATGGATTCCTTTAACCGTTTGTTCTTTGATGGAGAAAGATGTATCTGTGTTACCTTACACTGCAAAGGAGCAGCCGAACATGTCGCCGCCACCCGGGACTCCGTTCTGGATTTGACTAAAGGATGGGAATTTCTGTGTCTCCGAAACCTTTGTAGTATGGACCCTATAATTAAATAAAAACTCCATCATTCACAAAGGTTTCACACATCAAGCTCCCTCGAAGGCCAATTAGCCATACAAAGCTTATTTCACACATTGAGCTCACACACACACACACACACACACACTACCAACTCTCATCACGTCCATAGATCCCCACACATTCACAACATAGAACATATCCCATCCATAGAGCACATACACATGTTGAACGCTCCTCACATCCACTGAACTCAGAGACACACACACGTACAACTCTTACCACATCCATAGAGCCCCCTCACATTCACAACACTCTTATCACATCCATAGAGCACATGCACACGTACAACTCTACAGTAATCACATCCATAGAACCCAGAAACGTACACACAACACTCACACCCATAGAGCCCCCACACATTCACAACACTCATCACATCCATTGAGCACATACACACATACAACTCTAATCACATCCATAGAACCCAGAAACACAGACACAACACTCACCACATCCATAGAGCCCCCACACATTCACAACATTAATCATCTCCATAGAGCACATGCACACGTACAACTCCCATCACATCCATATAACCCTGAGACACACACAACTCTCATCACATTCGTAGAGATGAAACACACTCACAACTGTCATAACACACACTCACGACTCATGGCACACACAAACCACCCAAGCACTCGCAATCCTCTTCACATAAACCTGGACACACTTTTGTGACACATGTAAACTCTCATCGCAGACATATAGCCCGAAGCACTGACAGCTTGCAGAAAACGCATATTACAGTCCCACACACTCACAACTCTAATAACACACGTATTAGGCTGGGGTCAGACCAGCGCACTTTTAACGTGCGTTCTGGCGCACATAATTACGGCCGCACTAGCAGCAGATGACGGGCAATGACGGCCAATATACGATGTACGGCCGCACAAAAGTCCGGCCGCGCAACGCAAGTGGAATTTGAACGCATTTTTTTGAGAACGCTGAACCGCTAGTACTGACGTACTGAGTGCGCAGCTGCGGCATAGCGGCGTGTGTGCGTGATTAGGAGATGTCAGACGCTGCTAATGTCCAGCCTACATAACGTCCAGACGCAAAAAGAGTTTTATTGACGATCCGTACAAAATCACGCCCGAAAATGCGCGTCGTCTGACCGTTTTTGCGCATTCCGTGAAAAATACGTCAATGCGTTCGGACGCACTTTTTCACGTTTGCGGGGAAAAATGCTTTCGTCTGACCCTAGCCTTACATACACACTAACAATTCTTATCACACATATACAGCCCCACATGCCTCATCACATACATATTCCCCCAAGTACACACACCTCTTATTACACACATTCATCCCCTGCACACTCACAACTCCCACCGCAGACATAAAGCTCTCAAACACTCACATGTAAAGTTTATATTGAATTACACGCTCATATTGGAGTGTATTTTGTCATCTACAGTGAGGACCTCTTACTTTTAACATCCCTTCCTGTGATGTCACTAAATCGGTGCACACTATGAAATTATTTTCTGAACTGTTATGCTTTAATACCATCATGCAAATAGCTTTTCGTACCCTGAAACCTGCATAAAGGATTCTCAGACCATTATCAGATGAGAGTACACCTCAAGGGCCCTATTACATTCTTCGCGCAAACGTTAACGCGCGTGCAAAAACACATTAACGCGTGGGGCAAAACCCTTTGTGCAGAACGTCGTATTACAATGTCTGCGCAAAAAATGCGCGTTACGGTCTACTGTGGGTGAACCTGCGCGAACGTAATGTACTGCGCGCATCCTATACTTAACATGGTGAGCGCAAATGTGTTTGTGCGCTGGTACGCAGATGGTATTACAATCTATGCGCAAAATTTAACGCACAGCTTTTACGCACATAATTTTAACGTCTTTTAAAAGCTGGTGGTAACGGCAAATCTGAACGTCCTAGCCGAAACAAAATACACCAGCCCAAAAATAAAAATACAGCAGAGTATAGTTACACATTCTACACATACACAAACATTAAACTTGAGTAGTTGTGCGAGTTTTTATTGTTGACAGCATATATTGTATGTGCAGATTGACTTTGACAGGCGCAAAAACGTTACGTGAGATAATTGTGGTTCTTAATTCTGATTGACTGAATCGCGTGAAAAAACAGTCCGAACACCAATTTCTGCTCGCAATATTAATGCGCGTGCGTTTTTGCGCGTCTGTTTTATTCGTGCAATTTTTTGACGGATGAAAAAATGCGCGCAGATTGTAATACCAGCGTTAATTTACGCTCGTTAACGCTTCGCTCACAAATTAATAGGGATGTGCGTTTCGGGTTTCGGAATTTCGGAATTTTCACAAAATTTCCCGATTCGTGTCTTCGGATTCGGCCGAATTTCCAAAATTTTTTTGATCCGAAAACGGCAGATCCGAAATGTTTTCCGAGCCGAATCGAAAATTTTTCGGAATTTTCGAATGGACTTGAAATGTGTCAAATCGAAATTTATTTTCCCTCTATTCATGATTTCGGTTCCATTCGGGATTTCGGTTCCATTTCGGTAATTCTGAACATCGTTTATTTAACTATTATCGGTTATATCGCTGATTCTGTAAATTTTGTATTTGTAAATGTGCTGGGGCAAATCCATGTGCTGGGGCAAATCCATGTGCTGGGGCAAATCCATGAGCTGGGGCATATCCATGTGCTGGGGCAAATCCATGTGCTGGGGCATATCCATGTGCTGGGGCAAATCCATGTGCTGGGGCAAATCTATGTGCTGGGGCAAATCCATGTGCTGGGGCATATCCATGTGCTGGGGCAAATCCATGTGCTGGGGCAAATCCATGTGCTGGGGCAAATCCATGAGCTGGGGCAAATCCATGTGTGAGCTGGGGCAATATCCTATGAGCTGGGGCAATATCCTATGTGCTGGGGCAAATCCATGAGCTGGGGCAAATCCATTTGCTGGGGCAAATCCATGTGCTGGACTGCTGGGGCAATAGAGTTAGACAGCTTTGAAACGAGGAGAACAGATGTTCCTAAAAAAACGAAAATTTCCGAAATAACGAAAAGCCGATACAAAAAACGAGCAAAGTGATACGAAAAATGGTCGATATTCCGAAAAATAAATGTACCCGAAAAATGAATCGAGCCGAACCGAATCGAAACAGAAAGTGGTCGAAACGAGCCGAATCGAAAAGTTTATCGGTGCACATCCCTACAAATTAACGCGCTGCGCGAGATTTTTTGCGCAAAGAATGTAATAGAACCCCAAGAATTTGCCATGACTCTTCTGTGACTGGAGCCATCGCTCCATTCCTTCTCGCTACCGTACACTGTCATAACAGAGCACTTTACAATATTGGTTCTTGATAGGGATTTTGTCTGACAGTAAAAGCGGTAATTCGGAATGCCGGAGTAACAGTATATCTGTGACACGTTATAACTCGCCGCATGGGAAAATATATGCAGCCATTTAACAGATGACATTTATTAGCAAAACTAATAAAATGAGGTGCAAAATAAATACCACTTTAACACATCAACACATTTCAGAGATTATTATTATTATTTGATTGTATCTTTTATTGCCAAGAGGTAAATAGAACACAAGGTGGCTAGAACTGGTGAGTTACAAGAATACGCTGATGGAGTGTCTCTATAACACTCATGCATAGTCTGCAGGGATGTACAAAGCATAAACTACAGGTACAATGTGGAACAGATGAGACCATCTTTAAGGACTAGGGTATAATATGAACCAAATATTTAAACTCGATTGATTTAAGGTATGGCATATCAGGGGTCTTATGCACATTTTATCGTAAAATTCCTGCAACCTAGTAACAGTTTCCACTTTGCTGAAAGATTACCCCAGCATTATCCTCTTCCTCAAGTTTCCGCGCTTTTGCTGTTTCTATTGAATTCATTTCCAGGAAGCGGGTGGAAGGGTGGCGTGCTACTCATCTATCCTTTAACTGTCCATCGAACAATGACCAGGGTGGTGTGAAGCGCCCCGAAGGCCAAAATACCACTATAAACCTTCCTCACAACACCTGCACTTTCCTGTGCGAGATGGACACAGAGCGGCCATAAAAGGTCTCAATCCAAGGTGCTACTTCCAGGAAAAAACGAGACCTAGAGAGCATCTTTCATTCATCGACCAAAGTGAAATAATGGACAGTAATGTGCTATGTGAAAGATGAGTGACTTTTACCATCCCTTCTGCGGAAAACCTTTGAATAAAAAGGTGTTAAAATGCATTTTTGCCTTTAATTCGTTTTAAAGTAAAACGATTTTACTGTGCTTTTACATATTAGGATTGTTGTACCGATAATTAACCCCTTCACTAGCAAGCATTTTTATGAAAAAAAATTATCTTAACGTTCATTTGAAACATGGGATGCGAAGGTACCAATTAAATATATGGTAAAATGTATATTTTTCACAGAGACTGCTTTTCCTAGATGGTTAAAAATAATCTAAATCTGTTCATTTCTAATTTCCCATGTATTCATTTATCCTATACAAAAATAATGCTGGTAGGAAAGATTCTTAACTCTGGATGACATGCCTTATTTTACACAATCTCACACGGAGTCTGCATTATCAACATACAGACAGAAATGGCCTGTGTGTCAGTAAATGTGCTGCAGACAGATAATAAAATGGTGAGATCTCCTGTTTATGGGGGTTTGGAGTGATCAGAATGAGATTATTATTAACAATGCAATATCTGTATGTGCTGCATAATGCCTGTGTATGGCAATTACAGCAACACCTTGTATCTGTATGTGCTGCATAATGCCTGTGTATAGCAATTACAGCAACGCCTTGTATCTGTATGTGCTGCATAATGCCTGTGTATGGCAATTACAGCAACACCTTGTATCTGCATGTGCTGCATAATGCCTGTGTATGGCAATTACAGCAACGCCTTGTAGCTGTATGTACTGCATAATGCCTGTGTATGGCAATTACAGCAACACCTTGTATCTGTATGTGCTGCATAATGCCTGTGTGTGGCAATTACAGCAACACCTTGTATCTGTATGTGCTGCATAATGCCTGTGTATGGCAATTACAGCAACGCCTTGTAGCTGTACTGTACAGGGATTAGGCTTGTGCACCGATTTTTTTTTCGGTTCGATTCGGTTAGATTTTTCGGATTTTTAAATTTTTCGGCTCGTTTCGACCGATTTCTATTTCGATTTGGTTCGGCGCGATTCGTTTTTCGTGTCCTTTTTTTTTTCAGAATATCGACCATTTTTCGTATTTTCGTGTCACTTAGCTCGTTTCTTGTATCGACTTTTCGTGATTTCGGAAATTTTCGTTTTTCGGAATTGTACATGTTTTCGGAATTTCAACCATTTTTTGTATTTTCGTGTCACTTTACAATCATTATAATCCCTGAATCTTATCCCTGTACAGCAATGACTGACCCCACAGCTCTCCCTGTATTCTGCCCTCGCTGCTGTAATGCAGCTGCAACGTTTCTGAACTTTTTGTTGCAATGGGTGTGAGAGCTGCTCCTTGTAGCTTGTTTACAGTAAGATTAGGTGAAAAGGAGAGAGACAAGACCGTATATTTTGTTTTTCCACAGGCGGCACACTAATCTTGCTTTCATAAAGTTTGCAAATTGAGTTTTGATATGCTAATGACTTGAGTGCTTTTTAATGTGTTACAATGCTCAAATTGATTTTGAGAGTAAAGGGGTTAAACATATTTTAAAAATTACAGCAAGTCAGTGAGGATCTAGTATGCATTTCTCACAAATTATGCCCTTAAAAAAATTATATAAAAGCACGGGGCCACGTAAAGGGCAATCAAAGTGTGTAGAAGTGGCTGTATCAAATTACTAGGTAAAAATCAGTATATTACAGTAAAAAATGTCCTAATTTGATAATGCATATGGAATTATCCAGAATCACCTGACGAAGGGAATGTTTCAATCCCTCCTATGGACTCCAGGAGAGAATACCAGCCGACTCACTCATTGCTGGTGCCAGTTCCTATTAGCGCATCCCAACAATTTCTTGTCAAGCCGGTAATATAGAGGCTGGATCTTAATTGAGCCGGTTATAAGGAGCCATTGAAACCGTTTAACAGCTCCCTACTATACTAGCTCAGCTGGAACAGGAGCCAGATTCAGGCCATTTGGGTTTTTCACTGGAATGTCCCTGGAATAACCGTTGCAGATGTTGAAATGAAATTTCAAGCAGAATTCAAGGGATCCTTCCTTTTACAAGACTGTCAAAAATATCATGGATATAACCCTCAGAGATTCCGATCTGGTCTTGTCCCCCTTCTTATCCCGATCATAATTTCCCGAAATTCTTTCTGCACCCCGGGGCCTCTTTTTTTAATCTTTTTTTTTAAATTCTCTTGTCATGTAACACAGGACTAGATTTAATTAAATGGGCCATTTTTTATCCGGTTGCTTGCGGACAATAATTTTTTCAAAATATCGTCTGATTCAGTTGAAAAAATTTGGCCTGAGCCGATCTTAAAAAAAAAATAAATGCCGCTGGCCAGTAAAAAGCCCGAAATATCTTCTTTTAAGCTAGTATCATGCAGATGTGTGCCTTTAGACATGACGATTAGAAAGGTCTGATTTCTTCGATCGGCTCCTTTCAGTATTTGTAATTTTTGCGGAAATCAACATACTGATAAATTTTAATTGATAAAGCCGATATTTCCATTGAAAAGAATAACTGCGAGAATTTCCCGGTACAGTGCAATGTAGTGGCTGTTCGCTATTCAAAAAGCTGGCAATTTGCCAAATTTTGCTGAATTGCCAGTGAAATACAGTGCTGTTCCATGGCAGTGTAATTCCCCATAGAGGAGCAATGGTTAACATCTATTCAGAGACACTGAACAGCAGAGAAATGTCAGTGAAATGTTCTGATGTTCGGTGCTTTCATTTGGCAGGTGAATCGCATAGGTTTCAATAAAAATATTCCCGTTTTTATTCAATATCTATTAAACTGTTTACTCTTTCAATTTACAGTAAAAGGTCTCTTGATAAATTTTTTGTAATTTTTTTCGGCATTTTTCGTGATTTATTTTTTTTATGAATTTTCTTTCTTCTGTATTTTTTTTTCTGTAACAGACCTTTTTATTATTATTCATAGGACTTTATATGTTAATTCCAGACATTTTCATCCAGTACTTTTTATGTAAACAGCGTTTTATTTTTTTCTTACCTTAGTTAACCTGTTTGTCGGCTTTTTTCAGACGCGTGCGGCAGATCATTGGGTACGTTCGGCGGGTTTTCTGCAGCTTTCCGGATAGTATCGGCATGGTTATCGATGGATTTTCAGATCTATTCCCTGCACTTTGGGGGACCCTGCGGTGAATGCTGAATTCACCGCAGGATCGAGGAATTTGATTAACCGAAGTGCGGGGAGTGAGAGAGCACTGAAATGTCAGTGACATTTCGGTGCTCTCTGAATAACCCCTCTAATCTCCTTTATCCCTCCTTTTTTATTTTCTCCATCATTCCTCATCACACCTTTTGAATGATCTTCTTTTTAAACACATTTTTCATCCTGTTTTTCCCCAGTGACACCATCATACCTTATTCCCATTAAGCATACCATAAATGACTTCTCCTCCAGCCTCTGGTTTAAAGTAAGATCCTCTAGGCCCCAATAGGCCTATATTCTTTATTTCCCCCCTTTTTCACTATCCGTTTACCAAAATGAATAAAATAAAAGACCTGAAGAATATTTTTTGTTTCTTTTAAGTTGACCCCATTTCTCCAGCTCCGAGTCATCACCCCATTTTGTCGATGACTCGGATATCCTCACCTTTATTTCTTATTTCCATCGCATCTCATCCCTTCTCTTTCGTGTACACTTTCCTCAACGCGCTGGGACATCAATCTTTATTAATTCTCTTTATAAAGTTATAAGTCTGAGATATGTATCTGCGCCGGGGAATAAAACGTTCAATTTGGAGCAATTCCTTTCACCTTCACCTGTAGGACACACACTCCCCTTTGTATTTTTGCTCAAATATCAGGCAGAACAAGGAGCCAAAATGATGTCAAGTGGCCCATAGCTAACCTCAGGCTTGTTTTTTATTGCCTCGGAGAGAAGGATTGAGAAAATATTTATAGGTCCTGGAAGACGAGTAAAAGTTTGCAGGCATTTAGGGACTTCACTTAATAAACCTTTCCCGTGCCCTTCATGCACCCATTAAACCATAAAACAGGAATCATACACTGACAGCCAGTCAAAAATCAAAGCCGACTTAACCGTGCAGTCAAATCAGGTGACCCTGGCATGCGCGCCCATCCTGCTTTCTGCTGACCCAGGGATTGTGAAAAATACTAAGAGACCCAGAGTGTCAGGATACGAGAGAGTCTGTGATACATTGCAGCATGTTTCACCTATGCGTACTGTGGAAGGGCTGGGAATACAGGCTGAAATAGAACACTTTCAAGCTCTGGTTTTACAAGTGATCCACGGGGTACTGAGGCTGAATTTATACATGGCATTTGGTTGTAAAGGTTTGATACTATGGGTGCTTGCAGAGGCGTAACTAGAAACCTCAGGGCCCCGGTGCAAGAATCCTTGAAGCCCCCCAATAAATCCATACTTTAATTAATTTTTTCTTCAATATAAAAAAATAGTACACCATTTAATTATTTCTAGTTACTTGTTAACAGTGGAAGTTTCAGGCTACAGTTGTGTTCAAAATTATTCAACCCCCACTGAAATTGAGTGTTTTGGCCAGTTTGACATTGATTTTGATCATTCAGTCATCTTGCTTACAATTAAATCAAAGAGGCACGTGTAGGTCAGACAAATATAACATAACATTTATAATGAAATAACCACAAGTGTCTTTTCTGTGCTCACATCATAATCAGTTTTATTCAACCCCCAAGTGACATTCAATCTTAGTACTTAGTACAACATCCTATTACAGTTATAACAGCTTATAAACGTGAAGCATAGCTTGACACAAGTGTCTTGCAGCGATCTACGGGTATCTTCGCCCATTCGTCATGGGCAAAAGCCGGCTCCAGTTCAGTCACATTCTTAGGCTTGCGCACTGCAACTGCTTTCTTTAAGTCCCACCAGAGGCTCGCAATCGGATTTAAGTCAGGTGACTGCGATGGCCACTCCAAAATGTTCCAGCCTTTAATCTGCAACCATGCTCTAGTGGACTTGGAGGTATGCTTGGGATCATTGTCCTGTTGAAAGGTCCAACGTCTCCCAAGCCTCAGGTTTGTGACGGACTGCATCACATTGTCATCCAATATCTCCTGGTACTGAAGAGAATTCATGGTACCTTGCACTCGCTGAAGCTTCTCTGTACCTGCAGAAGCAAAACAGCCCCAAAGCATGATTGACCCCCCGCCATGCTTCACAGTAGGCAAGGTGTTCTTTTCTTCATAGGCCTTGTTCTTCCTCCTCCAAACATAGCGTTGATCCATGGGCCCAAACAGTTCTAATTCTGTTTCATCAGTCCACAGAACACTATCCCAAAACTTCTGTGGTTTGTCCACATGACTTTTGGCATACTGCAGTCGACTCTTATTATTCTTTGGAGACAGCAAGGGGGTGCGCCTGGGAGTTCTGGCATGGAGGCCTTCATTACGCAGTGTGCGCCGTATTGTCTGAGCTGAAACTTCAGTACCCACATCTGACAAATCTTTTCTCCGTTCCTCAGCAGTCACACGGGGACTTTTCTCCACTCTACGCTTCAGGTAGCGCACAGCAGTCGAAGTCAGCATCTTCTTTCTGCCACGACCAGGTAGCGTTTCAACAGTGCCCTTTGCCTTGAATTTGCGAATGATGCTTCCTATGGTCTCTCTTGGTATGTTTAACATCTTTGCAATCTTCTTATAGCCATTGCCCTTCCTGTGAAGAGTAATCACCTCTTCTCTTGTCTTCCTGGACCATTCCCTTGACTTCACCATGTTTGTAACCACACCAGTAAATGTCTAGAAGGAGCTGAGTATCACAGTCATTTTAAAGCTGCCTAATTGGTGCTTATTATGCTTTATTGCTGCTCCGTGACATCCACAGGTGTTTTCAATACCTGATTGAAAACACTTGAATGAACCTCTGTTCTTCAGAGTGGTAGTCTTTAAGGGGTTGAATAATTGTGTCAATGAAGAATTCACAAAAGAAACATTTACTACTGTATTACAAAACCAATTTATTTGCAAAGGATTTTACCAGGAAGGATACATTGAGATTTCTCTCGTTTTCAAGTATGTCCTGGGTTCAAGAACATTGAATTGTTACAGTTACAGAAATACAAAGTAATACAATGCAAGAAATTAAAACCAATTGATGTCATTTTAGTTGCATATGGTTCTTTAAAAAGTCCTTGTAGGATTTCATTCTGAATACAATTACAAATGTACAATAAATTCCCTAAAACCCTTTACAGCATTGGGGGTTGAATAATTTTGAACACAACTGTATCTCTTGGCAGCCAACGGCAGCCCCTTTCCATCTTTCCTCTGCCTCTTTCTTTCTTTCCCCTGCCTTTCTTTCCTCTGTGCCTCATTCCATCTGCCCCCTGTGCCTCATTCCATCTGCCCCCTGTGCCTCTTTCCATCTGCCCCCTGTGCCTCTTTCCATCTGCCCCCTGTGCCTCTTTCCATCTGCCCCCTGTGCCTCTTTCCATTTGCCCCTGTGCCTCTTTCCATCTGCCCCCTGTGCCTCTTTCCATCTGCCCCCTGTGCCTCATTCCATCTGCCCCATTTCCCTTTCATCTGCCCTCCATGCCTCTTATTACTTTCCTCTGCCCCCTGTGCCTCTTTCCATCTGCCCCCTGTGCCTCTTTCCATCTGCCCCCTGTGCCTCTTTCCATCTCCCCCTGTGCCTCTTTCCTTCTGCCCCCTGTGCCTCTTTCCATCTGCCCCCTGTGCCTCTTTCCATCTGCCCCCTGTGCCTCATTCCATCTGCCCCATGTCCCTTTCGCCTGCCCTCCATGCCTCTTATTACTTTCCTCTGCCCTCTGTGCCTTTCTTACCTCGGCCTCGTCTTTTTTCTTCTGTGTCTTTTCTTTTCTTCTGCACCATCATGTGGTGCCCGTGCTCATCAAGGGATGCCCACGCATCAGCAGGTGCTGCCCGCACGTCCCCAGAAGACGCTGCTAGCAGGGGAACGCGAGTTGACACTGTCGGCTACTTGGCCCGCGAGCTGCCACTGCCTGGGGCCCCCTCCAGTGGTGGAATGCCAGGTCCCAGTCGCAAGTGCGACCGCTGTGACCCTGGTATTTCCGCCACTGGGTGCTTGATTGGAAGGGTCATTGAAAGGTTTATTCAAAGAGCGCCGAACTTGCCACCGAATTGCACTAAACAGTGAATTTCACCATACTGTGCAATTCCGTGGCAGTTTGTCTATTCAGAGAGCTGTCATTTTGCGAAATACAGTGCAGTTCGCCACAGATTGGCGAACTTCAGGAGCAGCGAAATTGTCAAATAGAGAAGTAATGGTTAATCTATTCAGAGAACGTTAAAGTGTCAGTGAAATGCCCCGACTTTCAGTGATTCAGTTCAACAGGTTTATACAAGTCAATCCATTTGGATTCAATGTTAAAAAATATTATCGTTTTAATTTTTTTTCATTCAACTGTTTATTCTTTTCATTTTCATCAAACCGTCTTTTTATTTATTTGAAATGTTTTGTATTTTTTGGGATTTTTTCTTAGGCAAAATGTTTTATTCCCATTTTTTTTTTCTCTCTTAAATGTTGTTTCTATTTTCATTCTGTAACAGATGGTTTTATTATTTATTATAGGACCTTTTTTTTTTATTAGTCCCACACATTTTCATGCATTTTTATTGTTTTTAAACACCTTTTAAAGAATAGCAGAGTTCTGGATTTTTTGTCCTGCAGTTCGGCAGCTGGCGGTGGCAGCTTTTGATGGGCTGATCAACGGTTTTCAGTGGTGTACGGCGGTCTGGTCGGCGGTGGTCTTTGGTGGCCCTACGTTCGGCACACATCAGGAACCCTGTGGTGACTAGTGAATTCACCACAGGGTCGGCAAACTGGAATCGCCAAAGCGCGCCTAACAAAAAGCGCAGGAATTTCACTGGACTGGTCTGAGTATTTCAAAAAGTGCTGTTCTACTCGGATTTTTACGCACCACCATCTCTAGGTGTAATGATCATCTGATTTGTAAGATGAAATATTCAGATTAATTAAAGGGATATTCTACTAAAAATAGAGTTCCCTTTCTTTTTTGCCGTTACTGCTGACAGCCTCTGCCTAATTATTGTTTTCAATATTTTTGTTATTTTTTTCATTGATTTTACTCACCTGCCCCCTTCGTCGTGTGCTGCTCCTCCTCTTCAGTTCAGGGACTTCCGAACCCGGAAGTCCCTGCAGCCAACAAAATTTGCGCTCCTATGCAACTTGCATAGCGTAGGAACCGCAAAAACTACGCACTGCTATGGGATCTGTGCAATTTATGCACACACGTTCCATAGCGCCTGTTCAGTGAGATGGATCGGAGCTGCACGCGCATGCCCAGACCCGATCCAATGGCTGCCTCTCTGAGACCGCTCACTTCTGCAATTGGTCTCAGAAAGGGTAAAGTCGGCACGATCTCTGCGTTCTGACTTCACAAGTGACCGATCTGGTGACAAGCAGCTGGGAAAACGAGAGAAATCTCGATGTATCCGTCCTGGTGAAATACTTTATAAATAAATAAATTCAAAATAGCAGCTGCTGAGGACGCTATTAATATCACAAGATTGGTGGAGCTGGGACGGGGGGGGGGGCACTTTCACACCCTGACCACTTTAAAATGATAAAGCGGTCAGGATGAGTAGAGTGTCCCTTTAATTATAAGAAAAGGCGAGAAAACCAGAGATGAACAGCTTTTCAAAGTTGATTGCATGAGATTTAAGGCTTGTATAACCGTGGCTGTCAAACATTTTGTGGCAGTCGGCTTTGGGATAGAAAGTTGCAAACTATAATGTTTAATAATAACATAGGAATATATGTAAATCAGGAAAACTCTGAAGTCCTAGGATGATTGGTCTCCACTCTCCTTCAAAGCTCCATCCCATGGACCTTCTGATAAACATATAAAGCAAACAACAATCCTTTTAGATTGTAAGCTCTTGAGCAGGGTCTTCTCTCCTACTGTACTGACTGTTGAACCAGTATGTATATTTGTTGTTCTGCCTCCCATTGTACAGCGCTACGGAACTTGTTAGCACTTTATAAAAACTTGTAACCGTAACGAACAAGAAAACCAGTTTTTGACAAAAAGAAAACCTAAAAAAGGAGTGATCTAACGCAAAGTGATTGGGTGCTTTATGTGTGACAACACAATCCTAATGCAGCTCGTTTGTGATGACCCTGCAGCATTTCTGTATAGATGCCGCAAGTAACCTCCATCGACCCTCTGCACCGCAGGCGTATGAACCAGCCAGCAAGCAAGACGACAGAAGAGCTAAAGTTGATTTAACACCATTTATATGCATCCATGCTTCTCCCAGCAAATCCTTTCAAAATTGGATGTAGCCACAGATGACCACTTACCTATATTAATAGACATGATGACTAATGGGATGTCAATATACAGGAGTATCCCAGAAGTGCCGTTCCTCTCCTTTCCTTCCTCCAAAATTAAAGAACTGGAAAAAAATATATATACAGAAACATTCCATTAGATTCCGGTTTTCTTACAAGTCCCTTTTTCAACCTAACTTGTTATGTTGGCCCCAGACAGGTTTACAGCGTCACACAAGTGGCAGTGGAAGTATACTATAGGGTGACCATATCGGCTATGGTTACAGGGACACATATTGCTATTTCATGCAGAGGGGAGCACAGGGAAAAGTGCTTCCCTGCAACATGTATAATTCATATGCTGCAGGAAGGAATACAAGGCAGGTCACCTGGGAATCCCCTTTGATTCTTACCTGCAGCATAGAGATTCCTCGTGGTGCGGGGGCCACATTCATCATGCATTTCCCATCAGCATAAATAAATTATCAGGGTTATTCAAAGAGAATCGAAAAGTCAACACACGTTCGGTGACTTTTCGTTCTCTTGAATTTGGTACGATTTGGCGATCCCATTTCGGTGACCCTGCGGTGTATTCAGCAAGCACCACAGAGCCGTCGTAGTGCAGGGAAAAGCTGCCGAAAACCTTCAAAACCCAGGCGAATGCACACCGAAATCCGCAAATGCATCTGGATTAACCCTGCCGGAGAAACCCGAGCAGGAGCCGATCAGACGGAAAAACCCGACACCGCAGACGAAGGAGGTAAAGTAAAAAAAAAAACAGTACGCTTGAATGTTTGAAAAGTAAAATGCTGTTTGCAAAGAAACTACTGAGCAAAAATATATGAAATTTACATATAAAATCCAATGAATGATAATAAAAAGGTCTGTTACAGAAAAAAGAAAAAACGATTTAAAAAAAAATGCCTAAAAGATCCTAAAAATCTATAAATAAAGAGACTCTGTACTGCAGAATATTATAATGAACGGTTTATTAGATATTGAATTAAAACGGGAATATTTTTAACATTGAAGCTTATGGGATTCGCCTGAATAAATCTGCCGCATGAAACCACCGAATGACAGGGCAATTCGGTAACTTTTCACTGCTGGTTTGTGTTCTCTGAATAGATGAAGCATTGTTTCTCTATGGGGATTCACTGCCCTCGAACAGGCACCGTATGTGCAGGCAATTCGATAGGATTTGGCGAATTGCTTGCTCTCTGGATAGCCAAATGGCCTGGAAAGGTAACCGTTCGTTGAATTTCAGCGTTCGGTTACCTTTTGCCAGCAATTCGGAGCTCTTTGAATAATCCTGTATGTGTCCCTTTAAACATGGCCGATATGATCATCCTAGTGTACAAGCATCACGTACCAAAGGTCCGTTGTCAGTGTTTTATTTGTGGAGTCCCATTCTTCACCACCTGTGTCCAAAACGTATCCTTATACTCGTTTCAGCCATTGGAGTTGTAGGAGTGCAACCCATGAAAATGTAAATTCTAAGTATCACAGATCTTCCTGCCTAGTAGAGTTCCACCATGGGAACTTCATGGGGGTCTTCTATTCGCCAGACATTTGTAACAGATTTCTAACCTTTCCAGCTGGTTCTGCTAACACATATCTGTCGTCTGCTGACCCTGTACACTTAAATATATCTGTTGTTTCATGGTAACATTATGCATTGTGACTGTGCTCTTTTCATCATTGCATAAAATGGCCCAATAAAGTCATCAATGTTGACGGTTTTCTAGACCACAATTACCTTTCTCAGACTGTCTTCGGCAGAAATCGAGAATGGTGCCAGGGAGTTATTCTTCCACTTAAATAAATTGTACTTAATAAAGGAAATTTGGATAGCGACAAGATGGAAAATGTCTGTTACTCTGTGAAGAACATTTAAAAAAATGTACAGAAGCAGGAAAAGACCGTTAAGTATTTACGATGACCAGAGTTTCCTTGAAATAACTCAAAATAGTATGTTTTATGGTTTTTTCATTTTTTTTTTTTTCGTTGTTTTGTGATGTTGGATTATGATTTTGGGTCTTACTCATAAATTTGGAAACTGCTTTGTGCCTTCTTTGGATTAAATTGAGGTAAACATTACTTTTTCTTGGGATGAACTGATTAAGGTTCTGTTTGTAGTGATATCCCGGAAGAAAACCTTGTTTTTCCAAGCAAAATGGATATACTCTACAGTTGTTGCTAGATAATGTGTGCTGAATACCTTGAAACAGGTTGAAAATGCCCTTTCTTAGATTCAACCAACCATAACACATTTCCAGTGGAGGCTCATCCATTAGGAACCGTCACACACACACACACATACACACACACACACACACACACACACACATACACACATACACACACACACACACACACACACATCAAGGTTATCTTCTTTTACGCTATTTTTCTAGGGAAATGCTAAAAATAGAAAATGCTGTGGGTCATGTATCTCCATTCCTGCAAGATGTCAGCGTAAAGAAGTAACAGTAGTAACTGTGCGTGTCGTCATTTATGGACGTCACCTTTACAGATTTCTTTTAAACCTGCCCAGTGTAATGGTACTTTGCACATGCTCAGACAGCACCTTTTAAGCAGAGCAGCCATCAGAAATGATGGGGCCCCATTCTCAACCTCACGATGGGGCCCCTCGTAAACTTCTTCAACCCGTAACAGCTTTCTGCCCCATTCCAAAACAAAAAAGGACATAACACCGTTCCACAGCAATAAAACTTACACTCATGCACACCACAGATTGCTGTATCTGTCACGTCTAGGGCTCAGAGGGGGCCCCGGCACCCAGTGGCACCATCGACAAGCTGGGTGCCAGGAGTTGTGCCGGCTTTCAGAGCTCGCAGGGCTGGCCAGGAGGTGGGGCGCGGCATGATGACGCACGCCCGCCGGGTTTAAATACAGACAGCGCGATCTGGCTCATCGCCCTGTCGTGGAGTTTGCTTCCCTCAGTGCTGAGTGTCTCCTGGCGATTCACTACTTGGTTGATTTTTCAATCTCCGTTGTTACCTGGCTTGTATGAGAACCACCCCCGTGTACCAGTCCTTGGCTATTCCTTGATCACTGTAACTCTGATTTTGGCTTATATGATAGATACTCATTGTGTACCGTTTTGGCTATCCCTGACCACTCGAACACTGATCGATTTGGGCTTGTGTTAGACCAGACGGTATACAATGATGTATTCTATTTCAGGTATACACTGTCCTGTGTGTTGGTAAAACATTTCCCACTTGTTGGTAAAACATTTCCCTGGGTCTGGCTGGGCCCTGGCTGGGTCCTAGGGTTTGGCTGGGCCCTGGGGTTTGGCTGGGCCCTGGGTCTGACTGGGTCCAGGGTTTGGCTGGGCCCTGGGGTCTGGCTGGGTCCAGGGTCTGACTGGGTCCAGGGTCTGACTGTGCCCTGGGGTTTGGTTGGGCCTAGGGGTCTGGCTGAGCCCGGGGTCACGCTGGGCCTGTGGTCTGGCTGGTCCCTGGCTCACCGCTCTGCAGTCTTCTGTCCTGGTCCTCTGCTCCTTCTTCTTCTCTTCTTTCTTCTCCTGTTCCTTCTCTCCCAGCCGTTGCAGCCAGCTTCTCCTTTGTGTGTGAGTCACACACACGTGACTGGAGGGCGGAGCCAAAGCAACATGCTTGGGAGGCACAAGCACATTGCTTGGCCCGCCCACCCAGGAAGCTGCCGGCCAGTACAGCTCCAGATTCGGACTCCTTGAGCCTGATACCAGAGCTAAAAAACTGTTATGGTGCCGCCGGCGATGGGGCCCTGGCAGGATGGGCCCCCCTGGCCACCGGGCCCCGTACTGTAACATTGGGCATAATGCCCTGATGGCGGCCCTGCCTTTAAGAGATTTGTAAAGTCACCCATTCACTTTACTTATGGACGATTAGACACAGATGTCCTTGAAAAGAAGCAGAGGGCTTGGTGCCTTTCATTGTCTCAAAGGGACCAACTGATAATGAAAACTCACCTTTTCTCTCTGCGGGCACTGCTACTCCCCTTCAGCTCAGGGCTTTCAAAATGCGGAAGTCCCTGCAGCTATCTAACACCATTTGTGCATGTACAAATTGTACTTCACTCAGAGCTTGCGTACCTTTTGTACGGAACCAACCCAGCGGCTACTGTCAACCCACCACGAGGAGGGAGACCGAATATTAGCATGTAGAGCGTGTTGACCTCATCAGTGACTGACTTGGTGACCAGCAGGCAGGATATTCAAATCCTGGCTGCCTGGTGATGCTTGTGTTGGCAGAGTAAACTCCTCTGCTTCACACAAGGATATCTCCAAAATTAAATTTATGGGGGGGGGCGGGAAGAGGGCACTTTATGCAACCTGACCACTTTAAAAAGCTTAAGTGGTCAGGGTGTGCAGAGTGTCACTTCTTTAAGGTGTCCTGTTTGTTTTTTCACAGCAGTTATGATAGGGTTGGGATGTGTTTTAACGGTCTCTTTCAGTGACAGAAGAGAGATTGGTCTGTATTTGCCCCCCAAAAAAAGTATTTAAGACTTTCTAAGCCTTCTCCTCAGCTTGCAGTAACCCCTGGTTTACCTGTGATGACCAGCTATTCGCATGACGTTTGGAGAGCTTTACTTAGAGCTTACAAATTTTTAGATGTGTGCTTTGGGTGGGGGGGTGCACTCCCACCTCTCACAATGGCCAAACATTGGACCACCTGCAACACTTTATTATCAAGTTATTGGTATAACTTTATTTCTAATCAATAAAATCACACCGGGAATGCTTTCTAATTTCTAATAACTTTTCTAATTGCCCAATTCCCCCTCCCCCTGTATTTCATATTCCTCCCTAAAAGTTATTCTGTAACAATTTACCCCCCTTAGAATACTTCCTTGTATCTTCCTATTTCCCCACTTAATAATCCCATATAATTCCTCTGGTTTCTCCCAATAACCCTTCAGTATTTCTATGAATAACATCTTATACGATTCCATTTAAACCTTCCCAGTTACTCATCTCAGTGTTACATATAAATGACATAAAGCCACTACTATTGTTACATGTTACTAAAGCCCCCACCCCACCCCCCTTTCCCTTAATGCCATGTGACGGTCTCCTGGGACTCGACTTATCTCCTCGGCACTTGAACCAATCTCTATTAACCTGCACCTCTAAAGCTATGAGATGTCAGCCCTTATCTCTGTGAACACTGTAAGGTCTCATCCTTTCACCCACCATTATCCCTCTATTCATCCCATCCTTCCCTTTCCTGATACACATTTTCAATTTCAGTCCCCTTTCACAGCCATTCATTCCCCCTGACCCCAGAGCAGAAGTAGAGGAATGACCTCCGCACTCCGCTGAATTCAGACAGGTCGCGGGCCCGCAAGAAAGCAATTGGCTGTGCAGGATTTGTACTTAAAGAGGGGATAATCCAGGAGTGTATTACACAGATACACGAGTGAAGATGGGATATTGGATGAATTAGGGAAGCTGACACTGAAGTTATTATCCTCTGCCTTCATATCATCACCTCCAGGAAAAGACGGGTCAGAGGACGACACCGGTCGGCTTCCATCACAAACTTGTCCGTCTTTGTGATTTCCCATTTCATTCTGCTTAGTGACCTAATGAAGTAGATCCAGATTTCACAGCTTCGGTTTTATGCTGCCTTTGTGTAGCCACCAGATTAGGTGACGCATGAAGGACACAGGAATGCAGGAACACAGATCCTTCAAAGCCTAACTGTGACGCCCAGTTGGAACGCTCCAAAACCTCTGTATTACCTTTTTTATTCTGCGTTTCAGTTCTGTGACTCCTTTATAAATGATACATGCCTATGAACATCCATTGTACCTCCACTCGACAGCGCCAAAACATCAGCTTATCACAGTGTTACTTAGGCCTCCAAATGTACATTCCGAGAAGTGAGCACTTGTGCGAAGTTAAGTATGTATACATAGAAACATAGAAAATGTCGGCAGATAAGAACCTTTCGGCCCATCTAGTCTGCCCAATTACATGGATACTTTACCTGGATTTATCTTTTGTTTAGGATAGCCTTATGCCTATCCCATGCCTGCTTAAATTCAATTACTGTTTGAGCCTCCACCACTTCTACTGGAAGACTGTTCCATGTATCCACCACCCTCTCAGTAAAATAATGCTTCCTGATGTTACTTTTAAACCTTTGCCCCTCTAATCTAAGACTATGTCCTCTTGTTTTGCTACTTTGTTTCCTTTTAAATATACTCCCTTCCTCTACCTTGTGGATTCCCTTTACGTATTTAAATGTTTCTATCATATCTCCTCTGTCTCGTCTTTTTTCCAAGCTGTACATGTTAAGATCATTAAGCCTTTCCTGGTAACTTTTCTCCTTCAAGCCGTACACCATTTTAGTAGCCCTTCTCTGAACTCTCTCTAAGATGTCTATATCCTTCTGGAGATACGGTCTCCAGTACTGCACACAGTACTCCAAGTGAGGTCTCACCAGTGCTCTGTACAGTGGCATGAGCACTTCCCTTTTCCTACGGCTAATACCTCTCCCTACACAACCAAGCATTCTGCCAGCATTTCCTGCTGCTCTATTACATTGACTACTTACCCTTAAGAAATGTTTGGGTATGGACCAAAATGTTGATGATTTTTAAATAGTTTAAAAAAAAATTCTTACCTATTTTTTATA
This sequence comes from Leptobrachium leishanense, assembly GCA_009667805.1. Taxonomy (NCBI): domain Eukaryota; kingdom Metazoa; phylum Chordata; class Amphibia; order Anura; family Megophryidae; genus Leptobrachium; species Leptobrachium leishanense. The sequence continues at coordinate 16,228,474 of CM019074.1, forward strand.
CAAGCCCTTGTGTTAAGCTTCTTCATGGAATGTGTGAGGATAAATATATGTATTCCCTGAACTGTGTTCTACTGTGCATATATCGTACTCCCCGTCCAGTGTCGAGTGTATTGGCACGAACTAAAGATGGAATGTTCTTTAACTTTACAACAAAGAGCATTCCGACACTGGATTCCTAATTAAGGCTGACACAACAAGCATAGGGGAGGTTGTCTATCGAATACACTGCCTGGCCCAAAAAAAGTCTCCACCTACCGAGCAAGCTGGCTATGATCTGGGGTGGCTTCACTTGGCTATGGCCATAATGTTCAGCAACATTGTGTGCCCATAAAATGAGGTCAGATGACTCCCTGAATATAATGAATGAGCAGACAGTGTGTATATACAAAAAATATACAAGATATTTATATACAGTGTGTATATTAAAAAAGTCACACGCTCTAATATTTGTTTGTCACGCCTCTTGCGTTGATTCCGGCACGCATTCGCCACCGTGTCATTTCAATAAGCTCATGCAATGTCCAGCATTTATTTGCGTCCAGAGTGGCATTAATTTGTGGCCAAGATCTTGTATTGATGATGGGAGAGTCGCGGCTCTGCGTAAAGTCTTCTCCAGCACGTTATCCCAAAGATTAACCTCAATGGGGGTTAAGGTCTGGGCTGTGCAGTGGCCAATCCATGTGTGAAAATGGTGCCTCATGCTTCCTGAACCACTCTTGCACAATTTGAGCCCCAGGAATCCTGGCATTGCCATCTTGGAATATGCCCGCTGTGCCATCAGGGGAGAAAAAAACCCATTGATGGAAAAACCTGCTCATTCAGTATATTCAGGGAGTCACATGACCACATTTTTTTTTTACATAAAATCATTGCTGAACCTAGTCCTGAACACGTGAAGCCACCCCAGATCATAACAAGCTTGCAGGTAGGTGGTGACCTTTTTTTTTTATCATGCTGTGAATAATGCAATCTGAAAGACTCACTGTTACCTCTTTATTGGAGATCGTGCTTTATGTGCGTACCCGCAATAAGTGCTTTCGCAGTGTTTCTAGTTGAGTTGTATGGCAGGTTTAAGGAAAAAAATAAGAAAAGTACTAGTGGGTTAAGTTTTTTTTCATGATTTGTGGCCGATGGCCGTGTAAAGAAGCAATGGCGACAACTGAGTTTATCGTGATTTTTAGACTTTTTTTAAGTGTCCATTGTGATGGCACTTTGCACATGCTCAGTCTGTCCCTTTATGAGATTTCTGACATCACCCATTTACTCTCCTTATTGATGATTAGGCATAGTGATAACTCTAAGGCTAGGGTCAGACGAACGCACTTTTTGCGTTGTCCGTGAAAAAGTGCGTTCGAACGAATGGACGTATTTTTTCACGGAATACGCGACAGCGGTCATACGATGCGCATTTTTGTCCGTGATTTTGTACGGATCATCAATAAAACCATTTTTGCGTCTGGACGTTATGTTGGCCGGACATTAGCAGCGTTTGACGTCTCCTAATCACGCACACACGCCGCTAGCGGACGCAGCGCACTCTGTACGTCAGTACTAGCTGTTCGACATTCTCGAAAAAATGTGTTCGTTTGCCACTTGCGTTGCGCGGCTGCACTTTCGTGCGGCCGTTCTTGGTATGCTGCCCGGCATTGGACGTCATTTGCTGCTAGCGCGGCCGTGATTAAGTGCGACTAAACGCACGTTAATACTGCGTTCGTCTGACCCTAGCCTTAGTGTCTCCTTGGCCGTAAGGGACCACGTGATAATGGCACGTTTGGTACTGTTGGTAGGAGTGAAACGTCCTGTAAGCAATCTAACTTCAGCATGCCATGCAAAGACCAAATATATAAGCGGATAGTTAAACTGCTCATTTGGTAGATGGGGTCCATTTAAGGAGCAGGGTTTGGCACTCCATTATCTTCAAGCCAGATATCACCAGCTGTTACTGTGCGCCTTTCCTTCAAACAGTAACATGGCCATGTTCTGAGCTAGAACTCTTTCCCTGCCCTGTGCAGATTGCCAATTTCTTGCTAAAACCTTGGCTTTGACATGGCTAGATTTGTTCCAACTGACCTTCGCTTCCCTCTCTTATTCTTCAGCCTTTCTGCCTTCCTTCATTTGTCCTTGCGTTCTGGCTCTACCTCTGCTGAAATTCCTCTTTGTCCCCTCTGTACTCTCTCCGTCACACAGCTCCTTGTCCCAGCTGGAATCCCCAAAGGCCGTAACCTCTTCCAAAGATGGATTAAAAAGTCAGTTTTCTGCATTAGTGCTGCTCCGAAGGAGAGCTTTGGCTCTTTTCCCTGCCAGACAGCGCTTTAATCCCCAAATCACACGTCAGTTCCAATTAAGAATATTATTCTCTTTCCCCCGTCCCCTCCCTTGGGCCCAAGTTTCACCCAAACGCTGCCTTTTCAGATGCAGGGGAATTGTATCAGATATGGTCTGTGTCAAATAAAGAAGAGAGAAAGGTCTGGCTTGGAGGAGAATTCCAATGTCCCAGACTGAACTCTACGGAGGCAAACACAGCTTCATGGCACGTTTCAAGCCAACGCTTGGCTCTTCCATCACTGCCACAGTTAAAGAAAAAACAAAAAAATATTTTTAATCATTCATACAACCTAGGTGCTACCACGTAAGTAGGGATGACAGCAGCTAATCGTGTGAAAACTACTGTGTTTTTTGTGACAAGGGTTGCAGTTGCTGTGTCTATTGAGATGTGAATGATTGGCACCTGCCAGGAATGTGTATTGTCTGCTTAAGTATAAAGCCTGGGAAATCTACGGTATGAAAACATATGTCTGGTGCTTTACCTGATGCTACCACCTAAATTTCAAGAATCGAGGCAGTGCTACAGTGAATGTCCAACCCTCAGGACCTCTCGAACTCTGTCTGGCACATTATTATATCATCGTTTATATAGCGCCATCAGTTTCTGCAGAATTTTACAATAACCAAAGGGTACAAGGCACAAATAAACAAGCAAAGATGGAGACAAGAGGTGTTGAGGGACCTGCTCGTGGGCGCTTACAATCTAGAGGGATTGGTGTGGAGGAAGACGAGAGGAGTTTTATTGGTCGTCAGGATCACTAATGCCAGTAGTTCAGGAATGGTGTGGCCATGGAAGTGGCCTCAATCATGATGTGTAAGTAGATGAGCAGAAGGATGAGTTGCACCAGTGTTATGCTAATCTGAAGAGTTGGGTTTTGAGGGATTTTTTGAAGGCCTGAAGATTAGGGGAAAGTTTGATAGAGCGAGGTAAGTCATTCCACACGACCGGAGCTTCCCTTGAGAAGTCTTGGAGGCGAGAGTTGGCAGTGTGGGTGTAGACAGAGGACAGGCGGAGGTCTCCTGCTGACCAGAGTGATCTGGACGGGACATACTTGCGGAGTAATGAAGACATGTAAGGGGGAGTTGAGTTATTGAGCGATTTGAACTTGAGCATCAGTATTTCAAACTTTATCCGGACGTGTACAGGAAGCCAATGGAGGGACCATTGAAGATATGAGAGGAGTGTCGGGTGGGAAAAATAAGCCTGGCAACTGCATCTTAGGTGTATCAAGGTAAAGTCATAGATCTTCAATGGTCATTGCCAGGAAAAAGCTAACCGATGTGTGTCAAACCTCTTAAAATTAAGAAAAAGTGATGTTAAATTCTGAACGAGTGCCCCGCTTCCTTTTATATTTTATTTTAATATTTTTCACTTTATTTTTTACCGTTTTTTTTCTTCAATTTGGATAGAATGAATCTCTTCACAGTATATTATACATGGGAAGCTGAGGGAAGGGGGACCGGACCAGAGGTTCAGTAAGGTGCCCCAAGATTTCTGATGGCTGCCTTGGATACCATATATTAAAAGCTGTTGTGAGGGGTCGTTCCCTATAATAAGTGGGAAGAGTAATCTTTATATCGGCATTATCTGTTTTAATCCGTTCCCAGACTGTACATTTCTTTTAACCGTTATTTTAATTAATTTAAGCTCTTACTTTCTCGTATCACCATCTAATTCCATCTCTATGCGCTTGTTACCCCTACACGGGCCAGACTTGCCGAACTTTATGTCATCCAAAATGGCCAGTTCATGATTGAGATCTCGAAGTCTGAGGACAAAACAAACATTGCTCCCCCCTCCTCCTTCATCCCCAAGTATATCCTACCCCCTCCTGAGCTGTGCATTCATATCCATCAAAGCATGAGCAAAGTCCGCCCCCATGTGAGAGACGTATCCATAATCCACTTTTCTCCCTTTTTTTAATAAAAGAGCAGTTTGCGGCTCATTAGTAGACAGCCGGCACACATTTCACGAGCTGTTAAATTTGCAGAGGCGTAAGAGAAGTATGTTAAACATTAAATTGCCCACAGTCCTATTAAGAGAGCAGTGAGTAGCTTCTCAATCGGCTCGTTTAATGGGATCTCGCAGAGTGGAGGGGGTAGTGGATTCATGCAACAGCCTCCCGGCAGATGTGGGTAGGGAAATCCAGGTTTTAATTCGTATTAAAGTGACGTTGAATTCATAGAAACACTCGGTTTAGAATTTCCGGTTAGCCAAGAGTATTCCCATCGGGTTCTTATACTCTGCCCAGCCAAAGATCCTTTGATAGATGTTTGTGAGCCATAAATTTTGTGGAGGACGAGTAATGTAAGGAATTTTTAGTAGGCGCCGAAAAATTGTTAGCAAAAGTATCAATTTAATTTCATATCAGTCAGTTTTGCAATAATTTAGCCAAAACGTTGCAGCTATGAGTTAATTGGCAATTACACATGGACCTATTAGAAAGGACTTTATACAGCGAGGAATGTGGCTATGATTCGTATTTGTTTTTTATTCTTGATTGTACTGCCCTTGAGAAAGTCTGTTCAGTCAGACGAAACGCGTCAGGCTTTTTTTTTCTTTCTTATGGGCCTTTTATGCTTGTAATTCATTTTATTGAATAAATTTCACTATTTTAGTACCCAGTGGCGATTTTATATATTTGGTCATATGGGAGTTCCAGGGAAAAGCCAGTTCCCCTGGGGACTCTGGGAGTCTCAGTATCGATTGGAATTGCCTATCCACACTGCAAACTATTTGGCTGCGTTCTCCTAGGATTGTATATCCTCCGTGTCTACCCATTATCAGAATTAGAAGGATGAGAACCACCTTCTGGAGGATTTTCCCATACAACAAAAAAAGCTAAGTACTTTTGTATCTCACCAATTTGTTTCTGTTATTGCAGCTATGAGCCTGCCTCCCTCTACCAGATGTCAGAAGAGGAAACGATTCTTCCTCCTATGCTTGTCCATGTACTTATATGGCTTGTGATTGGTTTAACAGGCAGTCTCCGCACAAGCTCCAGATTAACTTTTAGCATACGTTTGAATAATACGAAAAGACCCGGGATCGTGCGATTGTCACGAATCAGGCCCAACATCCCTCCTCCTCTGTTGCTCCTTGCAGGTCCTCGCATCATTCCCGTGGCATCGTATTGCCGCGGTCCTCCCTTCTAGCAGCATTAAAATTCCTTGAATTTCTTCAATGAAATGATGGCCAGGGAGTCATGGGAACTGTAGTTCAGAAAACATCTGTGGGGCCGGAGTTTGACAGCCTTGATCTAGAACGTTTAGGTAAGAACCTAGGGGCCCTATTACATTCTTTGTGCACGTGCGCAAAAATGCATTAACGTGTGGTGCAAAACCCTTTGCACTGAACGTCGTATTCCGACATTCGCGCACAAAATGCGCGTTAACGTCTAACGCGAGTGACCCTGTGCGAACCCTTTGCGAGCGCAATTTAGTGTGCGCATCCTATACTTAACATTGTGAGCACTGGTGCCACCAGCGCACATGGTATTCCAATCTTAGCGCAAAATTTAACGGACAACGTTTGCGCGCATAATTTTAACGTCTTTGAAAAGCTGGTGGTAACGGCAAATTGTAACAACCTGACCGTACCAAACTGCTGATTCACAACGGAGAACGTCGATGCGCACGTTTTTTTTTCTAGATCTGTCAAAAATGACGGCCAATTCCTTGTCTTCCGTCAAAACGTACGTCTGTTGTGCGCAGTCCGCACAAAATGACACTCGTGTTAAAAATTACATTGCGCTCACTGATTTCTGCGCGCAACGGTACTTTGCGCACTTTTTTACTTGTCGGTTTTACGAGCGTAATTTCCCGACGGATGAAAAAAATGCGCGAGGAATGTAATTCAGCCCGGCTATTCCAGGAACCATCTCTGTGAGTTGAAGTTGTTACTTGTTCACTCCTTAACCTTGAATGACTTTGGGAAACAATGCTTGAGTGGGTCCCAGCGTTCAGATTACCATACAACATAACTTCTACATGAGAGCAGACTATGTCTCGAAGCGTCCCTGACATGTGTCTCTCTTCCCATTTTCTGTTCTCCTGTCCTTCCAACCTCAGGATGTTGCACAAGGTCTAGATGTGTCACTTGTGTCGCTGATGTCTGGCGAGTAGGGCAATCGGGTCACAAACACAGGACAGGAGTTATTTTTGTAAAATTGAACTATTTTTGTTTTAACCATTAGCTGCCAGAATAAAGAAAATGCAGTTTAAAGCCTCTCTGCATCAATATAAATTGAGAGAAATTCAGCAGCGTGGACTGGATTTTAATGTTTCCTCCTCTCCAGGCACCTCAGCAATATATGCTTTAAGCCAGATACGACCATATTTTGTGAACTAAATTCCCAGAATTTATTATCCAAGTTATTTGTTAAAAATTTGTTAAAAATCTTTAAATTGTGTGAGTTTTAAGATGGTATGATTTTGTATAATGGAGTGCTCTCCCCTTGGTTTGTTATGTCTGCGTGAGAAGCGCCTGCCTGTTATGCTTAGTACAGGAAGAGTGCTGCTGCCCTCCTGTTGCTGTATTATACATGTTGAGGGCTGACAACCCTCCAGGCAAGCACCCCTCCAAGTCACCGATGTTCTGACATAGGTTCTATTTAACCTTGAATCACTGGGAGCTCCAGGAAGGATTCTATCCTCAGTAAGGGAGTTGACCCCATAAGGGCAGTCATTAGGGGAATAGAATAGAGCCGGTCATCGATGGGATATACTGACATTGTGACAGGCTTAACCCTTTCCCGACCGCTGACGTACCATGTACGTCATGGCCACGGGTCTCCCTTAGACCCGCAGATGTACTTGGTACGTCAGCGGTCTCCTAACCTCCCTCCCGCCGATACTTACCTCCCTCACTGGGCTCCCACGGCACCTAAACAGGCTTGAAGCCTGCCCGGCCGTTTTCTGGGGGCCGGCAGACGGAATGACGTCATCATATTGCGTGATGACGTCATCGGCAGGGGCCCACCGGCGCCTGCAGTAAAATTCAGAAAGGGTCGGCTCCTCTGGAGCCCTCTATCTCCCCAACAATGTAAGTTACAAACAAACATACTCCCCTTTTCAGCTGTGTACAGCATTAACTGTTTCGCTGCCGGATCACGATTTGGCACCGACTCGTGATTCAAACCTGGAGGTGGCTGACATCTTGGATGTCAGTCAAGCCTCTGGTTCACCCCCCACCCGCTGACATCCTCACCATATGTGCGAGGATGTCAGTGGGCCAGTTAACCCCTAGCTGCCAAGTGGAGATAGGTATATCCTTTGGATCCTCTTATCTCCTGATCCATGGTAGCTAGAGGGTGATGTTTGACATCATTGGAAAGGCCTGATCATGTCATTTCAAAAAACACATTTTTTTTAAAAAAATTATTTATTTTTTATTAATTTATTTACACAAAACCTGGTCATGTTTGGTGTAAAATTAAAAAAAACATAAATAATAATAATAATAAAAATATATATATTTTTTTAATTGTCCCGGGGTTTAATTAAATAGGACCTAGGCTGTCATCTAAAAATTATGAGCATAAAACGGTCATAATGAGCTCAGCACACATAGGTGAACTGGCTCGGCAGTGAAGGGGTTAAAAAGCAAAAGCATGTAAAAATTGGGTATTTCTAATTTCTATTCTCGGGACAAAATTCTGAAACTATTTAGCTGGGGTCTTTTTTGGTGGTTGCAGATTTTGGGGGTTAAATTACAAAAAATTATACGATATGATGGAAATAATGGTATTTTTAGAAAGTCCATTTAATGGTGGGAAAAACGGGGTATAATATGTGTGTGTTGTATAAACGAGTAAGAGGGAAAATTTGACATAAACACCGATAGGGCAGAAACGTAAAAACAGCAGCGGGCACTAAAGGACGGATTTACGTAAAACCGCCCGGTCACTAAGGGGTTAAGCAAGATAGGGTCATATCTTGCAAACTAAAATTCATGAAAGTTATGTGGTTAAAATCTGTTAAAATCTTTAAATTGCTAAAAAAATCTTTAAATTATGTGAGTTTTTAATATTACACACACACACACACATATACACACACACACACACTATTTTAGAGAGATCTGTTATTACACAAAACACTTTAGAAATTGTAAAGCTATACATATCCCTCTTACCTTTCTAAGGTTTCTAGTCTATAATATTGATAAAGCACTAACAGATGTTTTATTTTTGGACAATGAGATTAATGTACATTTTTGGGAAATGCAGCCAGAACATGTTTACAAACAACAAGGTATAGAATTCTACCAAAGCTACCACGGAGCATTTTCTGAGTTCTTTACAATTCATTTCAATAGTAGAAATCTGTCTGCTCGTATGTGTGAGCCTACAGGGAATCTAAAAAGTTCTGGTCAACTGTTGCAGTTTTTTTTTTGCGTTTGACACTAGTCTCTGAAGCAAAACAAAACTGATGGATGGAGAGGTTCTACGTGTAATTAAATGGGAGTCAGTCAGTGCACAGGAGGTTAGGTAGGGAGGACAAGTATAATGAAAGACTAGGGGAAAAAACTCACATATGGTCGTTATGGCCATGATGAGAGTTCTCCAGATCCACAAAGACCCATATGGCAAACACGTGAACTGATCACTAATAGGCACAACTTGCAGGAAAAAAGCTGGCCGCAAGTTAAAATATAGCCTGACGGTCATCGAAAGAACTCGGACTGTGTGCATGATCTCATGGCCTGGAAACGACTAGTACTCATGTTATATTTATATTATGCTCACTTGTATGTTCTTACAGTTTGTTTTTTGCATTTGGTGACGCAAGGCAGGCGGAAACGTACAACTAGGGATGAGCTGTTCGGGTTTGGACGGTTCGGAGTTCGACCCGAACTTTGGCAGTTCGAAAGTTCGCAAATTTCGAACTTTTTGGGCGTGTTCGGGTTCGGAAAAAAAAAGACATTTTGAAAAAAAACTATAGAAAATGCTTAAAAAACTACTAAAAAATCTAGAAATAAAGAGACTCTTTACTGCAGAATATTATAAGCAATGGTTTATTAGATATTGAATTAAAAACTAATGTGTACGTGGAAAGATTATCAACTCTAAATGACCTCTGTTCACAAACGGGCATAACACCAGGTGTTTTTAGTCTGGTAATCAATTTGATACATTGTACAATATACTGAGGGTGGGGTGGTGTCTGCTTCTGATTGAGATTTGAGAATTAATTTCCCTAAAACATCCTAATATGCTGCATTTAACTGGTGTTTGAAAAAAATCTAAAGCAATGTTATTTTTCACCTCGGGATTAAACATTCACAGGGTTATTCAGAGAGCGGTGAAAAGCAGGAGAATAACTGGAGAAGTGAAAATTCTAGGTCAAAATATATTTATCTCACTTTCCAAATCGGCTATTTGGTCTAGATTGTTCTCTTCTCTTGCCAGTTCTCCTGGCTTTCACCTCTCTCTCAGGGTTGTTCAGAGAAAGGTGAAAACCAGGAGAATGGCAGGAAAAGAGAACAATCTGGACCAAATAGCCGATTTGGAAAGTGAGATAAGGCTAGGGTCAGACTAATGCATTTTTCGCAGCGACCGTCAAAAAGTGCGTCCGAACTCATTGTCGTATTTTTTCACAGATTGCGCGGAAACGGTCACACGATGCGCATTTTTGTGCGTGATTTTTTACGGATCCAAACCAGGAAACTTTGGGTGTCTGGACGTTATGTTGGCCGGACATGAGCAGGGTCTGACGTCTCCAAATCACGCACACACGCCGCTAGTGGACGCAGCGCACTCTGTACGTCCGTACTAGCGGTTCTGCTTTCTCGAAAAAATGCGTTCATTTTCCACTTGCGTTGCGCAGCCGGACTTTCGTGCGACCGTACTTCGTATATTGGCCGTCATTGCCCGTCATTTGCTGCTAGTGCGGCCGTGATTAAGTGCGCCTAAACGCACGTTAAAAATTCGCTAGTCTGACCCTAGCCTAAATGGGAGAATTTTTCTGGTTTGGCTATTTTGACCTAGAATTTTCCATTCTCCAGTCATTCTCCTGCTCTTCACCGCTCTCTGAATAACCCTGACAGGGTTATTCAGAGAAAGGTGAAACTCAGGAGAATGACTGGAGAATGGAAAATTCTAGTTCAAAATAGCCGAACCAGAAAAATTCTCCCATTTATCTCACTTTCCAAATCGGCTTTTTGGTCTAGAAGTTTCCATTCTCCTGCTTTTCACCGCCAAAAAAATCAGTAAACTTTTTCTGCGTGTCCGAAAATGTCTGCTCTTTTCATACAGACTGCCGCCCCAAGCAGTTGTTTATGGATAGATTAAAGGAAAAGCATTTACCGTCATTTGAAATGTCATTTTTTGTTTTTAAGTGTTTCTATACATCCTAGAAATCCGCCACTTCACGGGCAGGTTATGGGGACCTCCTAGGCACGATATTTGAAGGAATTTTTCGTTTTTATTTTTAACCCTTATTTCATGGAAAACTCACTGTCCCTTTAAAAACGTTTTTTTTTTAACTTTTTGTCCTTGTTTCCTGTCCCCCAGGGCACTACCCGGACCCCCATACACCTTTTATGGCAAATATGTAGCATATATGCCCTCTTGGAGGGCACTCTAAAAAACCGAATTTTCAGCCCCATTGACTTGCATGGGGGTTCGGGTTCGGTCCCGAACAAATGGGAAGTTCGGGTTCGGGCTCGAACCGAACTCGGGGAGTGATCGGCTCATCCCTACGTACAACCCCTAGAACGGCCGCTCAAAGTGTGCTGCGTCTGCATCGTCTGCATAGCTGTGTGTGCGAGTGATGGAACGTGGTCAGACGGACTGCATTTATACGTCCAGCATTTTTCACGGACAAAATGGTTTTGCTTTTTAATTTATTTTCCCTGCTACATCCGTCAAAATATACGTCCGTGAATAAACGGACTGTGTGGCCACTACTGCGTTTCCCGTACTAACGTCGTCTGTACTGCACGGACGTACAGTCCGTAGAAATCACGTTTGTCTGACCCTAGCCTAATTCTGCACCGTGGACTTGGGGTCAGTATCCTTGTTGATCCTCCGATGGGTGAAATATGGGTGTTCCTCACTATTCTTGCAGCGGGAGAAGGAACGGTATGGGCGCACAGTAAAGCTGGCTTTAACTCACTAAGGGCTGGCCTCGTGGTCGAGTTATGAGATTTTGCGTGTGTTTGCTAATGCGTTTTAGACACATTGTTCGTTTCTGTGTTTCAATTGCTTTTTTTTCACTCGACAGTTTTTTGGGGAGACAGCCCCATCTTTGGCAGCACATAGGTACTCACTGTGTGGGCTTCTATACGTATAATGGAGAGGTGATAACAGCTCCTCTGGTTGGATTCAGATCAGAGCCAAAAAAAACATATGCATATACGTGTGCATTATATGTATATATCAACCACAGGGCTGGATTTATACCTAGGCAAAGTAGGCATGTGCCTACAGGCGCCTGCCACAAGTGGGCACATGCTCTTTAAAAAAAAAAAGAATATATGAGGGTTATTCAGAGAGAGGTGAAAACCAGGAGAATGACTGGAGAAGTGAAAATTCTAGGTCAAAATTCTCCCATTTATCTCACTTTCCAAATTGGCTATTTGGTCTAGATTGTTTATTCTCCTGCCAATTCTCTTGGTTTTCACCTCTCTCTGAATAACCCTGTTAGTTTATTTTTTTTACAATTTACCCGTGGCATTCAGTACCGCCCGTCGCGGGGCCGGCATCGTGCGCCCCACTGCGTTAAAATCTGAGCAGTTTTTTTATAAATCTTTTTTTTATAAATTTTATAAATTTTTATAAATTTTATAAATTTTGTGATATCTACATGAACCCATTGAAAACCGTATGACGGATTTATTGAAGGATAGCATTTACAAAATGAAAATCATGGCTCTCTGTTCACAGTGATAAAAAAATTAACAGAGCTGCAAATTCTACAGTTTTACATTTTCTACAAATTCTACAAGTTGTACATTTGGGCCCCGATAATAAATGGGTAGGAGGCAGAGCAAGACAATATTCAGAAAAATTGACTGATACATAATATTTACTACATCTGAATGTTGCAAATCCAACCAGTAGAACTACAGTAATACTTTGGATTGCGAGCATAATTGGTTCCAGAAGCATGCTTGTAATCCAAAGTGCTCTTATATCAAAACGAATTTCTCCATAAGAAATAAAGGAAACTCTGCCAATTCGTTCCACAACCATTTATTCATATGAAAATGATTACAGTAATACAAAATACGGTGCAGTATGAAGTAAAAATAAAACAAATTAACCTGCACTTTATCTGATGAGCATATCAAAGAGCTCCATAGCAATAAAACTTACAGCAATGTGCAGCGTGTAGGAGGGTATCACAGAGCTCCACAGCAATAAAACTTACAGCAATGTGCAGCGTGTAGGATGGTATCATAGTGCTCCACAGCAATAAATCTTACAGCAATGTGCAGCGTGTAGGATGGTATCACAGTGCTCCACAGCAATAAAACTTACAGCAATGTGCAGCGTGTAGGATGGTATCACAGTGCTCCACAGCAATAAAACTTACAGCAATGTGCAGCGTGTAGGATGGTATCCCAGAGCTCCATAGCAATAAAACTTACCCTCCTACACACTGCACATTGCTGTATAACAATGCTCCACAGCAATAAAACTCACAGTACTTTAATGTGTGGTGTTACACACAGAAGGGACAGAGGACATGCCAGATTGCCAGTGATCCTCTGTTCACCTAGTAGGGGAAAACTGAAATAGTGGCCAGAAATAGAGCAGAGGCAAGCACTCCTAGTCCCCCTAGAACATCCAAATTTACTGTACAGTACTTTCTCCTGTACCTAGTGGTTGGTGTCAGAGATGCTTGATGAGAGACGTTGGGAGACTAGCGGCTTGTGATTAGATCCGCCCCTGCCACGTATCCGCGCATTGATCTGACTTCTCCACACCTCTGGCAGCATGTGCATAAACGTGCTACGGTCTGCCACTGCCCCGGCTGCGCATGCGCGGATGCGCACGTACTGCTCGTAGTGCAAGACGGCGCTCGTGTATCAAGGCAAAAATTTGTAAAAAGAGTTACTCGTTGTGCAAAACACTCGCACACCAAGTTACTCGTAATCCAAGGTATCACTGTACTGGCATTTACTTGGCAAAAGGTATAAAAGCATTAGACCTGTAGCGGCCAATCTACACACTGCTAGAGTGAAGTGATCAGTGTCTAACTGCTGTTAAAATATGTTTACTTGATTTTATCATGAGTGTACAACAAGTCCAGGACACTGAAATATGTCAGAATGACAACCTTGCAGTTTGTAGTCCCCTAAAACAAGACAACATTATATATGTAAAGGAAGGTATCACAAGAAAATGATCAGAAAGGTCAACATGGAAAAAAGATTTATTTCAAAGGAGTAGTAATGCGTGTGAGAGTAGTGTACATACTCATGGACATCTCACTGGCAACCAAGACCCCTGGAAGCTACTGCTCTTTTTTTTTTATTAACACATCCTTACATGGTTTACATAGAAACATAGAAACATAGAAAAATGTCGGCGGATAAGAACCTTTCGGCCCATCTAGTCTGCTCAATTACATGGATACTTTACCTGGATTTATCTTTTGTTTAGGATAGCCTTATGCCTATCCCGTGCTTGCTTAAATTCAATTACTGTTTTTGCCTCTACCACTTCAACTGGAAGACTGTTCCATGTATCCACCACCCTCTCAGTAAAATAATGCTTTCTGATGTTACTTTTAAACCTTTGCCCCTCTAATCTAAGACTATGTCCTCTTGTTTTGCTACTTTGTTTCCTTTTAAATATACTCCCTTCCTCTACCTTGTGGATTCCCTTTACGTATTTAAATGTTTCTATCATATCTCCTCTGTCTCGTCTTTTTTCCAAGCTGTACATGTTAAGATCATTAAGCCTTTCCTGGTAACTTTTCTTCTTCAAGCCGTACACCATTTTAGTAGCCCTTCTCTGAACTCTCTCTAAGATGTCTATATCCTTCTGGAGATACGGTCTCCAGTACTGCACACAGTACTCCAAGTGAGGTCTCACCAGTGCTCTGTACAGTGGCATGAGCACTTCCCTTTTCCTACTGCTAATACCTCTCCCTACACAACCAAGCATTCTGCCAGCATTTCCTACTGCTCTATTACATTGACTACTTACCCTTAGATCCTCTGAAATAATAACCCCTAAATCCCTTTCCTCAGATGTTGAGGTTAGGACTGTATCAAATATTCTATATTCAGCCCTTGGGTTTTTACGTCCCAGGTGCATTATCTTGCACTTATCCACATTAAAACTCAATTGCCACAGCTCCGACCATTTTTTTAGTTTACCTAAATCATTTGTCATTTGGCTGATCCCTCCAGGAACGTCAACCCTGTTGCAAATCTTTGTGTCATCAGCAAAAAGACATACTTTTCCATTAATACCTTCTGCAATATCACTAATAAAAATATTAAAGAGAATGGGTCCAAGTACTGACCCCTGAGGTACCCCACTGGTAACAAGACCTTGCGCCGAATAAACTCCATTTACCACAACCCTCTGTTGCCTGTCACTCAGCCACTGCCTAATCCATTCAACAATATTGGAATCCAAGCTCAAAGATTGCAATTTATTGATAAGCCTTCTATGCGGAACAGTATCAAAAGCCTTACTGAAATCTAAATAAGCAATGTCTACTGCACCACCTGTGTCTATTATTTTTGTTACCCAATCAAAAAAATCAATAAGATTAGTTTGGCATGATCTCCCTGAGGTAAACCCATGTTGTTTCTGATCCTGTAATCTATGTGTTTTTTAGATGTTCAACAATCCTTTCCTTTAACATGCTTTCCATTAATTTCCCCACTACTGACGTAAGACTAACTGGCCTATAGTTCCCAGATTCCTCCCTACTACCCTTCTTGTGAATGGGCACAACATTTGCTAATTTCCAGTCTTCTGGGACGACTCCCATTAGCAAGGATTGGTTAAATAAATCTGTTAACGGTTTTGCTATTACATCACTGAGCTCTTTTAATAATTTAGGGTGGATCCCATCAGACCCCATTGATTTATTTGTCTTTACTTTAGACAGCTGCTGTAGAACCTCCTCCTCTGTAAACTGATATGTAAATGTCTCATTAGTGTTTCCTCCTAACTGAGGTCCCTTTCCTTCCTTTTCTTCTGCAAAGACTGAACAAAAATATTCATTGAGGCAGTCAGCGAGACTTTTATCCTCTTCTACATACCTTCCTTCCTTTGTTTTTAATCTAACTAATCCTTGTTTTACTTTTCTTTTCTCGTTTATGTATCTAAAAAATGTTTTGTCCCCCTTTTTTACTGACTGAGCTATTTTGTCTTCTGCGTGTGCTTTGGAAGCCCTTATAAATTGCTTTGCCTCTTTCTGCCTAATTTTATAGGTTTGCCTATCTTCTTCACTCTGAGTTGTTTTATAATTATTGAATGCTGTCTTTTTGTTCTTCACTATTTTGGCCACTTCTGCAGAGTACCACAGTGGTTTCTTCCCTTTTTTGTTTTTGCTAACAAGTCGAATGCAATTGCCTGTGGTCTTCAATAATGCTTCCTTTAAATAATCCCATTTCTCCTGCACTCCCTTTAAACTCCTCCAGTCTGATAATGACTCCTTCACACAAAATCTCATTTTAGAAAAATCTGTTTTTTTAAAGTCTAAAACTTTTGTTTTTGTGTGGTGCGGCTCCATCCCTGTTCTTATATTAAACCATACTGACTGGTGATCACTAGATCCCAAATTTTCACCTACAACAACGTCCGATACCAAACCTCCATTTGTGAGTATTAAATCCAATATGGCCTCTTTACGGGTCAGCTCCTCAACTACTTGTGTTAGAGATAATCCCAGTAGGGAGTTTAGAATATTTGTACTTGTTTGTTTTGTTTTTCCAGTTCACATCAGGAAGATTAAAGTCCCCCATGATAATAACTTCCCCCTTCATTGCCATTTTGGCTATTTCCTCAAGCAGCAGATTATCTAGCTCTTCTACTTGTCCAGGGGGTCTATAGATCACACCTACACGAGCTACTGTATGATTGCCAAATGTTAGCGTAACCCAAACTGACTCTATGTTCACCTCGCTCACTTTTATTTGGTTCGTTTTTATGTTGTTTTTCACATACAGGGCCACTCCTCCTCCTTTCCTACCTTCTCTGTCTTTTCTATATAAAGAGTACCCCGGTATTGTTATGTCCCAGTTATTTTTCTCACTGAACCATGTCTCAGTAACCGCAACTAAATCTACTTTTTCAGCTGCCATCATTGCCTCCAGTTCATTGATTTTATTGACTAAACTGTTTATTTATAGACACGACTCTGAGCTTGTCATTTTTTTCCCCGCATGTTGCTTGCACCCTCCGATTTAGTTTTGGGGACAATCAGGCAGATTGTTTTTTACCCTTTTGTCCCCCCCTCCTAGTTTAAATATTTCTTTGCGAAACCTTTGAACTTCTCACTGAGAACCTATGTTCCCCTATGA
Source organism: Leptobrachium leishanense (assembly GCA_009667805.1). NCBI lineage: Eukaryota > Metazoa > Chordata > Amphibia > Anura > Megophryidae > Leptobrachium > Leptobrachium leishanense. The sequence continues at coordinate 16,245,299 of CM019074.1, forward strand.
GTAAGATGCAAACCATCTTTTTTATACAGTTCCTTTCTGCTCCAATTAGAGCTATCCTGGGACACAAAGCCAAATCCTTGCTCTCGACACCATTCCCGAAGCCACAAATTAAATTCCCTATTGCGCATCAGCCTATCCTGAATATTATGCACAGGCAAAACTTCAGAGAATGACACAGTGGACGTAATCTGCTGTATTTCACCTCCAAGAACACAAAAATCATCCTTAATCTCAGAAACCTCATTGCTAGCCAAGTCATTTGTCCCTAGATGGACTAGAACATCCACTTCCCGTTGCTGCTTTGCTTGTTTGACAATATTGAGACTACGTCTCTTGTCTCTACGAGCAGTAGCCCCAGGAAGACATCTCACCAAACCACTACTCTCCAGCTCAACACCTCTTATGATAGAATCACCCAGCAACAATTGCCTTCTATCATGTCCCACCTTTTCCTTATTGTTCTTGGTTGCAGTCCTGCATACCTTAGGCATAGGGGATGGTGGTTCCTCAACTATGGTGTCTGAGCCTACTTCCGTCTCACCACTACACTCTGAAAGTGCCTCAAAAGAATTAAGAAGAGCCACAGACTGTGGGACATGCCTTCTATCCACAACGCTAAGTCTACCAGATCCTACAGTAGTCCATCTGCCGCTCCTAGGAGGCCTATGTGGCAGTGGCTTTGTAACAGTCCTAGCCATAGCCTGAGTTTGTCTAACAGATAATTTACAAATCTCAGACTTCAAACAGGAAATTTCCTGCTGCAATAAAGAGAGCTGCCTACATATCAGGCACACTCCAAACCTCCAAAAATTGGATCTAAAAACAAATGCATGACAGCTCTTACACTGGACCAAGCCTGCCATTATAAAAGAATGGATTTAAACCAACAAATCTTACCTATTTGTAAGTTTTCTACCTCCTGTCTAACCTCAGACTACCTCCAGAGTATCTCCAGGATATCTCTAAATGCTCACTTAGAAGGCTTCCCAAGCTCAATTAGACCAAGCTAATATTCCACAAGCTTTATATAGTCACCTAAGAACACCTCCCCCAGCAAGGCGTGGACAAGTTTAACCACCTTAGCAAATAGCATCCAATTGATTCTAATTGTATGCTAATCCATAAGAGGAATGAGTCACCAGCCTAACCTAATTTACACACCAGACCTAATTTAAAACCTTAAAATGAATAGAAAAGATCTGTTTGAAACAAAAATCAAAATCACTCACCAGGATATCTCTAAGTGCTCACTTTGAAGGCTTCACTTAGAAGGCTTCCCAAGCTCAATGGTTTAATTACTAAGATAAATAAGTAACAATTTACCGTTTCTGTCCCTCATTCTCTTGTCTTCCCGTTTTGTCCCTCATTCGCTTGTCTTCCCGTTTCTGTCCCTCATTCTCTTGTCTTCCCGTTTTGTCCCTCATTCTCTTGTCTTCCATTTTGTTCCTCATTCTCTTGTCTTCCGTTTTGTCCCTCATTCTCTTGTCTTCATTCTTCTCTTCCGGACCTCTAGCTGCAGTGAGCACAGGAAGTAGCTGGATGCCCATCATCCAATGATTTTCTTTTCATAGAGACATTGGGGATGACTGGTGCATGTTAAGTCTCATAGAGTCTGTGATCATGGTGGCTTGAGTGTCCTTTTAAATTATAAGAAACCCATCCTTTCCTCCAGACTCCATAGTATTGCTGCTAATTATGCAGGGCCGAGAAGTACATTTCCTCCTCGCATCATACCTTTTTCAGCGCAGCTTATCCATTCATTGACAGGAAGGAGTTTCATTCTCCATGAAAACACGTGGGACCACATTTTTGCATTTTATCACATCTGGGATGCACAGGTAAACCGCAATCACGCCGAAAACGTAAGAGCTGCAGCCACGGTGATAGCAGGAAGATTGTGCGCAAAATGGATTTTACACTACAAACCTCGCGTGTTTTTAATCGCAACAGATTGAGTTTGAAAAGTACAAATTGCTCAATAAATCATGTATGTTGTTAAGAGAAAAAAAAATCAGACGAAGCAAGGAAATCTGTTCTTTGAAGAACAGATCAATGGAAGCCAAAGCGAAGCTGCCATATTTAGCTTGAAGTAGGTTCCTGCTAATTAGGCAACACTTGTAGGTCTCTGCGGGGGGCACTGAACCACTAATGTGGAGATTTACAACAGAGGGGGGATATCTCACTTCATATCAAACATTTATACAAAGTACAAATCTGTCTCATTTTCTGCCGCTGATTGCAGTGACTTCTTTACAAACCACTGGCGCTCGCGTGTAAATAATTTAAATAATTCCCCTTTAATATTTGTAGCTTTGTAGTTTCTCTGTTTGTTTTGTTGGAGGGGAGGGGATTGTTATGGATTTGTGTTTTAGTGCTGTGTAGGATTTTATGCGGTGTTTGTCAAGTTAGTATGGGCTTAAGCTAGAGACGCAGAAATTATCTCACACTCAGAAAAAAAGGATCAAATATGACATAGAATAAAAAATATGTTCCAATTCAGGAGCGACTATGCTCCCAATTCTGATGCGTCCGACCTGGAGCAAGTGTCCTTTCTTGTCACATCCAGAACTTGAATGCTATTTTTTTCTGCTTTTTGGTGTCATTCCTAGGGATGGGCTGCCGGTTCGAAGGTCGAACAAGGAGTGGGAAATGTTTGTGAATCCCATAGCTTCAATGTTAAAAATATTCCCGTTTTCATCCAATATCTAATCAACCATTTATTATTATAGTCTGCAGTAAAGAGTCTCTTTATTTTTAGATTTTTTTAGGATCTTTTAAGCATTTTTTGGAAACAAAAAAAAATTCTCGAACTTCCCGCGAACGTCCCAAAAAGTTCGAAGTTCGCATATTTTTGAAAGCGGTTTAGGTTTTGATGTAACAATTCGTAAAAATGGATTGTGCCATCGCCTCCACACTTGTTGGTGGCATGAGAAATGTGATGGTGAGTTAGTGCAGCATCATTGTTCACTTTATAATTGAAAAGTGAAAAATATTGCTGTGCTAGGGAGAAAAAGAAAAAATAAAGAAAAATGTATTATAGTTACCGAAAATCTGCCAATGTTTGGTATCATTGGAAAGGCCATGCTCTGACCTTTCCAGTGATACCTCACATGACCCTGTAGCTGCTATGGAGTTGGAGCTACAGGGGTCCGAATGCCCATCAATGCATATATAGTTATCCTTCCTGGTGGGCCTATTCTGGGGCATGGGCCTGGAGCTGCTGCTCCATCAGCCCCTATGTTAATCCGGCCCTGGAAACAGTGTATTAAGTGATTTTGCAACACAGGATTTAGATGACAGTATTTCTGTGAGAAATGCTATCTCCATATTAAAAGAGAGAGCTACTTTGGAATAGCTTGTGCTTCTACTCCAAGGGGCCTATTAACGCCTCCCATACAAAGTATAGAAGATGTTAATGTACAGTAAGCCGGTGCAGGGAAGAGCTGTACTTGTATGGAATAGCAATTTGCGGTGTTCCATCATTTCATGAGACCTGTGGAAACTCGAGACCGACGTCACTTCCGATGCACCCTCGTCACTTCTGGTGATGTGGAATCAGCTGTTTTCACACTATGCCATAGCCACACAACGCGCATGCGCACTGTCATAGCCACACAATGTGCATGCGCATTATGCCATACAGCACACTATGGGCATACCCGCTACACCATAGACACACAATGTGTATGCGTGCTATGCCATAGCAACACAATGCGCATGTGCACACTACTTCACACATTCCACAACGGACATGTTAACGCTGGCATGTCTGCTTTGGAATGTGTGGTGTAGCTCGCGCATGTACATTGTGCAGCTTTGGAGCTGAACAGCTGATTTGACGCCACAGGAAAAGATGAGGGTGCACCAGAAGCGACCGGAGTCTCGCGTTGCCGTGGGTCTGATGAAATGATGTAACACTGGCAATAAGATAGCTTCTTGACACATTATGCATAACAAATTGAGAAATTATCCGATCAACATCTGTGGAATAGGGTCCGCGACTCCTATATAAATCCCATTAATGCAAAAATCCTAAATAAAAATTTCTGTATCCAAAATCCCAGTGTGTGTGTGATAGATAGCAGAGGGTTTCAGGCGTTTTTAGCGCTGCAGCAGCCATTAAAGCGTAAACTCACCTACATAAAGACATCAAATATCATAGGGGAGTCCTGCGCGACACTCATTTCTATCAGCTCATAGACAAAACCTCACGAGACAGAAGCGGGACCTTTTCTTTTAAATTCAAAAAGTGAACTGGAAATAGGGGAAACCTGCAGGGGTAGGTTTTCTGCCGAACCCTGGGCTTTGTCGTCAGGTATTAATCTATCCGGCCGAGGCACAGTTAAAGATATAAGTCCTTAACCCTCTTACTTTTATGTCACCGGCCCGTTTCCAAATCGACAGATCAAATAATCGCCGGAGTTACGAGCCTCTCTGGTGCCATTGCTGCACGTTGCACGAACCTTATTAAGTTGGAATTACCAGACGTCGCCATGACAACCGGCCGCTAATTAATAAATATGCCATCAGCCGAAAATGAATTATAAGAGGGTGGGCGCGGGTCGGAGGCCAGGGGCGCAGGCACAGGTGGGGACGCAGAGTGTTAGAAACTTTTTTCATAACATCCTACTCCCCCCAAAATATCTGTTTCTTGCGGTTACCCCTAAAACGGAGGAATGCAAGGAATCTGGAGGCCCCTTTCCTAATGTAGACTACTCCGAGAGGACTGAAGCAGGCGGAGGAGGAGAGAGACGTTAAGATTAGGATGCAGCAGGGCAAAGCCCAACCTAATACTGCTTTTTTTTAATGTAGGGGGCAGGCTGTTAGCCATTATGAGCAGCAAGGGCCAAATTCCCATTTCATACACCCAGAGTTACTGGCACACCTCACATTCTTCGCTTGTAGTGCTCCTCTGTTAAAAACCGGTGGAGGAAATGAATATTGTTTCCTTTTCTGCTCCATTTGTGGCATTTGACGTGGAGGTTCAGGTAAAAAAACTGCCAAAACTAACAAAAAGTGAAGTGCACAAAATTCCTGGCCGGTGCTCAGCCTGCGCCTGCCGAGGTGTTTCTAATGCATAGATACTGCTACGAAATAGGGGCCCGTCTTCTCGGCGGACAGATTCACCTTACAGGGAATAGGGCATATGAATTCTGGAGCTCAGGCCAAAGCTCATCATAGACACGGGTTAGATTCCAAGTCAGGCGTTAACAATGAACCAGACCCATTCAGGCAAGTCTGTTAAACTCCAGCCCCTCAGGTGTCTCTGCACTACAACTCCTACAACTCTCCCAATGACTTGTTGCATTCAAAGAATTCTGGGTATTGTAGGCGATCAACATCAAGGGGGCTGGAGTTTGACCCTGCTGTATTAAAGGCTACATTACATACTGAACGCTACCTGTACCAAAGGGATATTTAAGCGTCAACGCCAGGATAAGTGACTTTAACGCAGGCCCCCCCCCCCATATTACCTTCCTAACACTAAACCTGGTAAAAATCCTTTAGTGCATCGGTGCTTGCAGGAGCTTACTGTACTTTGCGCTCCCCATGTTAAGTATAGGATGCGCAATCAGTAATTTGCTTTAAGATAAGTAAAGAATTACAAAGTCCTAGCGCTAATTACCGCTCTGATGGGCTAACAAAATTTTTAGGGCTCTATTACATTTCCTGCGCAAAAAAGCTCGCGCAGCGCGTTAATTTGTGTGTGAAGCATTAAACGTTAACGCGAGTAAATTAACGCTGCTATTACAATCCGCGCGCATTTTTTCGTGCGTAAAAAATACGCGCAAAAACGCGCGCGCATTAACGTTGCGCGCAGAAATCGGTGTGCGGACTGTTTTTTCACGCAATTCAGCCAATCAGAAATAAGAACCACAATTGTCTCCCGTTAAGTTTTTTCGCCTGCCAAAATCAATCTGAGTATATATGCTGCATCAATAATAAAGACAAACACAACTTCTCCATTTTATTGTTTGGGTATGTGTAGAATGTGTAACTATACGTTGCTGTATTTTTTTTCGTGCTGGTGTATTTGGTTTCGGCCAGAACGTTCAGATTTGCCGTTACCACCAGCTTTTCAAAGACGTTAAAATTATGCGCACAAACGCTGTCCGTTAAAATTTGCACATTGTAATACCATCCGCGTACCAGCGCACAAACGCATTTGCGCTCACAATGTTATGTATAGGACGCGCGCAGTACATTACGCTCGCAAAGGGTTCGTGCAGGTTCACCCGCGGCAGACGTTAACGCGCATTTTTCGCGCGGACATTGTAATACGACGTTCTGCGCAAAGTGTTTTGCCCCTCGCGTTAATGTGTTTTTGCGCACGCACTGACGTTTGCACGAAGAATGTAATAGAGCCCTTACTGTGTCCTAAAAGCTGGTCCTAAATGATTCTGCTTTTGCAGAATCATTTAGCACCACCTAAATCCCCCTCAATAAATCCGATACTCACCTCTCCTCTCTGAACGGTAGCCCGATCCGCCGCTTCTGGCTGGGAGCAGAGTGAGACTGGGGACGAATAATCCCCAGTCTCCCTCTGCGATCACTTCACAGCACAGGGCGATCTCGCGGCCCGGCTGCGCAACCCTCCGTGGAGTCATATGGAGAATCGCACTTTGCAGCCGACGGAGAGGCCTGAATAGCCGACGCTTGTAGCACGCATTTCGTGCACGCGCACAAGCGTATGACCGGCCCCGTTGCAGCGTCACAACGCTGCGACGGATACCGGTACGGACGCACATAGCGCGCTCGTCTGACGCCAGCTTTAGTTGGGTTTTTACATCCAAATCTCTGCGGTTAAAAATCCCTTGTAGCCATATTTTTTTCCTCTGTAGCCAGAACTGGACAAGAACCCTTTTTTTTGTCTTCCTTAACTCCTTACCTTTTTTATATTTTAGTCTCCCCTTCTGCGATTATTAAACTTTCTGTGATTTTACTTTTTATTCACACGTTCTTTCAGTATATTTCCATATTTCCCTCTAATTCATTATTTGATTTAGTGATTATCTGTAACAACCTGTCGCCGGATCTGGCCTTAATATGCTTTGCTCCATAAGTATATAAATGCATCACTCTGTGCAGGGATAGTGGGATAGGGGACCTATCCTATGTAAGGGATATACCTTGTTATGATGCTTGGAGGGTCCTTTAAACATATGTTTAAGTGTTGCACAGTATCTGATTTCTGGATATTCTTTTTTTCCTGTGGATTTTGACTGTCGGAGCCCACAGATCCCCTATGCTGTAATGTAATCCCTGGCTAGCAAAGCATAAACCTTTCCTGGACTCGATCCCATCATGGCTAAGCTTTCTCTCTAGCGTCCCATCTTAACGGCTTTTATTTCTTCTAATGCTTCATGGGAATTTAAAAGAAGTGTAAACAATCACTGAAATGCAAAATGATACACGTTCTGTCTGTGAAGCATCCAACACAATTCTCTACTTGCCCTGTAAGATTCAGAGGTGTGCAACAGGGAAGTTCCTTTTCTCAGGATATTATCTGACCTTGCGTGACCTTGGGATGTTTGTTAATATCCTCCGCAGTGTTTACTGCTCTTCCTAATCATTCTGTTTTATTTGACTTTTATTTAGACGCGCACAGGGCAGAAACTCCGTTTGGTTCTGAATATTTCCGAATCCAAAAATTTCAGATTCCAAAATATTTGGCACAAGCAAATTCAAAATATAGGAAGCTGCTGATTTGGAATATGAGAAGGGACTGATATACATATGTATTTGGTAATTTTTTTTATAAATCGGGACTGTGATGCAATAAAATATGGAAACTTATAGAATGACCCACAACTTCATCCAGAATGGCACACCGGCTGGGAGGAGTAGACGTAACATCGCTGCTCTATAACCGTGGCGACCCAGGTTCAAATCCCAGCCAGAGCACCTCTCCAGTAAGTGTCCTTAGGCAAGACACCTAACGGTAAACACTTGCCTACCAACTGTGGAGAAGCAAGTCTCAACTTTGAGAAGTGGGTTCAACCTAACCGCCGGGTCACTGCTCTACAATCATGGAAAGACGACCTGATCCCACTCAGAAGACACCACCAGCGAGTGTCCTTGGGCAAGACACCTAACGATATGGATGCGCCTACTAACAAAATACTTGTACATCTCATATAGTAAATTCCCTTGGGAACAGGGACCCCCTGAATCATCATGTGTGGTATTCTAATCAGGGTTATTCAAAGAGAATATAAAAGTCACCGCACATTCGGTGACTTTTCGTTCTCTTCAATTCGGTGCGATTCAGCGATCCCATTCCGGCGACCCTGCGGTGTATTCAGCAAGCACCACAGGGCCGTCGTAGTGCAGGGAAAATCCGCCGCAAAATTCGCCGAAAACTCACCGCAAAACCTGGCGAACGCACACCGAAACCCGCAAAAACTTCTGGATTAATCCCCTGAACACGCCTGAGAAACCCGAGCAGCTGCCGATCACTACGCAGAGCAGCCGCCAGAAAAACCCGACACGCAGACGAAGGAGGTGAAAAAAAAACAAGTACGCTTGAATGTTTGAAAAGTGAAACGCTGTTTGCAAATAAACTACAGAACGAAAATGTCTGGAATTTACATAGAAGATCCAATGAATGATAATAAAAAGGGCTGTTACAGAAAAAAGAAAAAACGATTTTAGAAAAACAGGGGAAAAAAATTACTAGAAAATGCTTAACAGATCCCAAAAAATCTATCAATAAAGAGACTTTTTATTGCATAATATAATATTAAACGGTTTATTAGATATTGAATTAAAACTGAATGTTTTTAACATTAAAGTCTATGGGATACGCTTGAATAAATCTGTCGAATGAAACCACCGAACAGCAGGTCATTTCGGCAACTTTTCACTGCTGTTTTTGTGTTCTCTGAATAGACGAAGCATTGCTTCTCTATGGGGAATTCACTGCCCTCGAACAGGCACCGTATGTGCAGGCAATTCGCCATCATTTGGTGAACTTCCTGCTCTCTGAATAGCCGAATGGCCAGGAAAGGGAACCGTACGCTGAATTTCAGTGATCGGTTACCTTTCGGTCACAATCCGGATCTCTTTGAATAACCCTGAATGTATCAACTTCTTGTACACTGATCTCGTAAAGCGCTGCGGAATATGTGGCGCTATATAAAGGATAATAATAATAACATGAATGGCTTCAGAATGGTACACATATACTAAAATAACGCACAGAATCACGCATATGCTAAAAAAAAAATAATGCACAGAATGGAGCATAGTCTCTAAAAATGATGCAGAAGATGGAGCATAGACTCCAATATGACTCAGAGAATGGTGCGTGCAGCTCCATAAAATTATGTGCATAATTACACATAGGTATCAATAACGCTGTCCAGCATTCCAAATTAATCCGAATTTATCCAATATATCCCGGATCTGGCCAATTATAATCAGATCAGTTCAAATCAATTCCGGATGGTTTTATTCAGAGAAGAGGAATTCGGATCAACCCAAATCACCAAAATTACAGTATATTCGGCTAAATTCTGAGTTGGATAGAACCAAATTGCATATGCCTACTTTTATTGCCCATATTCCCCATAACCCAATCTGTATCCTATTCTGTATCTTAATTTCCATTAATCCACAACCAGAATTGAGCCAGCCTTGCTCTTGATTTGATCTGGCCTACTGTTAGCTCCTTACATGTAGAACCAGAACTCGCATGATACTTTGTCAGGCTTAAATTTACTAACTAGGATACAGAATAATGTGATAAACTCCCACTACAAGATGATATTCCCAAACACGCTGCAACATCTCAGCACCAACAGCCTGGGTCCTTATGCATTGGAAACCTGCAGAAACCACATAGAAAGAGTGGAGACAGTGCAGTGTTTCTCCAAAAAGGTGCTCTAGGGCAGTGGTTCTCAACCTGTGGACCCTCAGGACCCACAATTGTCCTTGGTCATTAAGTCGCGACCCAAAAATAATTGAATTTCTGAAACATAATTTATTCCACAAAACAACATGCGCAATATTCTACAATGTATGCACTTTTTAAACAATTTTGGAAACAAACAGGGATTCTTTCCAAAAAGGATAGTGCAGTAATCACAGCACTAGTGAAAACGAAAAGTGCTGTTGAGGCAAAAACCCAATAACATAAACTGTAATTGAAACATATGAAATTAATTAGAACTTTTGGGAAAACTGGGGATGCTTCTTGCTCTTAATAAGTGTCTCAAAGTGTGGGTGATGGTAAAGCAACTCTAATTTAAATCACTACTGAATGATAAAATATTATAAAAAACTTAAACTCCTCTTCTCCGCGCTCCCCTGCCGTCATTATTTTTTCACAGCAGCCTGCCTTCCTGAGCCTACGCAATTTTCTTAGCTGAACGCTACGCTAATTGTATAAGATCAAGCTGGCCAAGAGATTGAGAAGTCTGCAGCGCGCGTCTGGCGCTGCCTACTTCCTGAATTTATGCTCTTCAGTGCCTAAGAGACACACTAAAGAGCAATGGAATAACTTGGACCAATGGGAAAGCACCATTGGTCCAAGCCATTCACAAAATGCCTCCATTGGAGGCTGGCCTATCTAAATATACTTTGCTTCACTGAGGTGTGGTTTGTGCACAGCGGCTCCTGGTGTTGGGAGTACAGAGCGTACCACCAGTCACGGAGTCCCACCCCACACCTCCCATTTTGGATTCTCCCCCCCTACCTTACCATTACAGAGTATTTTACCTGATGCAGCAGGTCCTAGGTGGTGCCTGGGGATATTCAGAGGTAGTTGTACCGCCTGGGACTCGCTGCCACAGGTAAGATGCATCAGCGGGTCCCAGGCATTAGAGAGGCCTGGGGCACTTGCCCCGTGACCCAGTCCGACCCTAATCGTGACCCACTTTTGGGTCGCGACCCACCACTTGAGAAACACTGCTCTAGGGTCACCTGTATTTAAAGGGACACAACCACTTAAACAAGCTGTAATTATATTACTTGTACATTACAAACAAAACCACCTTATAAAACACATGCTGCTATTTTTACTTCTTTTTCGGAAGTATTTGTATGTACAAAAGAAAAAGAAAATTATGTTTTTTTTATCTCCTGTTTCCATTTTGTGTATCTTTTCCATGATGCAACATTTACCAAAATTTTATGGTGAGTTTTACTTTGTGGCTGCGCTTTAGCTTATACAGAATTTAGCCGTTAATGAGGTAAAGGAGGGAATGTTTAGATAAGGCAGCAGGGAGGCTATTGTCCTGCTGCCTCTGCTAACCGAAATAAGAGCTGGCAGCTGATAAAGCAGGGAGCTTAAAAGACTTCTACTCTACCACCTGGTGATGTGCTTTGAATACATCCCACACAATACAATGATGTGAGTTGGTGAGTGACCCATTCACTTCATTCTATGGCCAAAGCCGCACAGTGAGGAGCAAGTGATGGAAAGATACGGGGGGGGCAGTTTACAACACAAAATATCACACAATGGATGCGCCCAGTGACACATATAGAGGAAAATATCACACAATGGATTTACCCAGTGACACACAATGGATGCACCCAGTGACACATATAGAGGAACATATCACACAATGGATGTGCCCAGTGACACATATAGAGGGAAATATCACACAATGGATGCACCCAGTGACACATATAGAGGAAAATATTCCCTTAACTAAACATACAAGAGAAAAACAAAGCACTTGTGAGATATCAGCAACATCAAATAAACACAATAAGGACATTTCATTTTTTGGTGGTACTGGCCCTTTAATGGATAGAAGGAGCATAAAATACAAACGTTTCGGTTATGGAACCCTTTGTTACACGGACATTACAATGAAGAAGGGTTCCATACCCAAAATGTTTGTACTTGATGCTCCTCCTAAGCAGTAAACACATGTGACACTAGTGCACCTTTTTGGAGAAACAAAGATCTGTCTCCGCCCTTTCTACGTGGTTACTGTGGCGGAATGGGGTATCCGCCTGCGGTCCTGCTCTATCTGACCCCCTCTTTGGTGTTGCCAAGCCCGACTACCGAGTGGCACGGCACCCGGCGTCTCAAGCGGCTTGGGTAGAAGACCACGTGGCGGTGGAGATCTGGAGAGTATATGGGGCACCCACGGTGGAAATCCGCCCGACTACCGAGTGGCACGGCACTCGGTATCTCGAGCAGCGGATCTACTGACCTTTGGAAGGCTGGAGACGGTCTGCGTGGCGAACCGCGGTTCGGTAGAGTCTCCTTGAAGATGCGGGGCACGGCGCTGAGTCGAGGTCCCGATTCGGGGTGGTTGCGGTATCCCGAGGTACCGATCCAAGGTGGCGCAACGGCGCGGCGAATCGATGTTCTGCTGCGGAGTTAGAGTGACCCGTTCCTGGGCGGTGGTGATATATAGCCGGCGTAAAATGACAACACCAGACGAAGCTGCATGTATCAAACACTCAGATGAACTCTTTTAATGAACAACGCCACTATTTATGCTGAAGTACAACAGTCATAATTTGCATACCCATACTAATTAGTAGCATACCCATACTAATTAGTTATGTCAGTTATTTACAATAAACATTCTTCACATTCTCTTAGCCTTCAGCTCACACAACGTTTGTACATCCATTGTTCCAGCACATCAGATTAAACACACACTATCAGAGATCCCTTAAATTAAACATGTAGCTAGATAATGGGGAAAATTCCTGACGCATAAATTACACAGCAGCAAAACTTGTTTACTAGCTACAGAAACACACATTTGCCTACAGGAATAGAAGTATGTTTTAAAACCAAAGCTATGTCATTTCACTAAACTAAATTAAACTAAAACCAAACGATGTAAAGTATATTTAAAATCACACGATATAAATGACCATAAAGTCCTTTGAGGTTTGAAGCATGGAGCGTTACCTCAGCTCCATGACATAGGTCCTTTTAAAAAATGTCCTGGGTTTGAGTCCTGGGCTCGCTGCGCCGAGCCTCTTGGGTCATTCCGTGACACTCCTCCCCCTTTCCAAAGTCCGACGAGCCCGGTTGGACCCACACGGGTCGTATAGGGGGAGTCGGTGCAGTCTCTGCGGCCCATAGTCCGTGGGCAAGAGGCGAGCCGCCAGGCTTCTCCAGTGGTGCTCGCGGCCGTGCCTGGCAGGTTGTAAGTCCTTCGGGGTACCCCCTCCAGAATAAGTGTCCCGTGGTTGGGGAGAGGTACCACCTGTGCCATCTCCAGTGGTCTCGGGCACTCGGGAAAAAAGGGGGCTAAAGGCACGCGCCCCAAGTGCCTTGGTCAGCCGTTGATAAAAATGGTGGCTGCAGGGGGCCTCCGGGCCAAAGGGTTGCAAAGAGGGGCAGGTTGGCAACCGGCTCTGCTCCGTCACCAGCGCGTCGGCTGGGGTGGTGAATGCTGGAGAAGAACCACCCGGCAGGAGAAGGACGTCCTCCATCTCTGGTGGGGTTGGTGGCTGCAAATCAACCCGCTCAGGGGAATCCTCCTTCTGCTCCTCGGTGCAGATAAGGGAGAGTGGACAGAGGCCAGATGCACTCGGCCCCGTTGCCAGCACTTCTGCTGGGCAGGCGGGTCCGGTAGTAACATCCAGCGGGGAAGATGGGGTCAAGGGCTGCACAACAATCAGCCCGGGGAAATCCTCCTTCTGCCCTTCGGGACAGACGTCGGAGGGTGGACAGAGGCCAGATGCACTCTGCCCCGTTGCCAGCTCTTCTGCTGGGGAGGTGGATACCGGAACAAAGTCCAGGGGGTCGGACGAGGTAAGCAGCTGTGGGGGAGACAGCCCCAGGGTATCCCCCTCCTGCTCCTCGGGACAGCTGGGAAAAGGTGGGCAGAGGCCGGCGGCACTCTGCCCCGTGGCCAGCTCTTCGGCTGGGTGGGGGTCTCCTTGCGGGAGGATGGTTTCTTCCATCCCCAGGGCGTTCAGTGGCTGCGAGCAACCCAGCCCGGGGGAACCATCTGTCTGCTCCTCCTGGCAGACTGTGGGAAGTGGGCAGAGGCCAGCGGCGCTCTGCCCCATGGCCAGCTCTTTGGCTGGGTGGGGGTCTCCTTGCGGGAGGATGGTTTCTTCCATCCCCAGGGCGATCAATGGCTGCGAGCAACCCAGCCCGGGGGAACCATCTGTCTGCTCCTCCTGGCAGACTGTGGGAAGTGGGCAGAGGCCAGCGGCGCTCTGCCCCGTTGCCAGCTCTTCTGCTGGACCCGCGGATACGGCCACCGTGTCTTCCTGCGGGTTTGAGAGAATCGCTTCTTCTGCTGTGGCCCCAACGAGGACCCATGGGAGCGGCTCGGCCTCCCATACTTCGGGGTCTCTTGGACTGTCGGTTTCTTCAGCCGGACAGTCCCAGGACATGGGACTCAGACCTAACTGCGGAACGCTGTCCAACAATCTCCTGTAGGCCTTCTCGAGCTCCCATTCTCGCTCCACCAGGAACTCCATCTCCTCTGGCTCGAAGTCCCTGCTCTCGTATGGGATTTCCTCTTCCCGCGCTCCAGGATCTCCTCCAACCGCTCCTCCGACTCTTCTCCAAACCCCAGGGTCGTCGACCATCCTGGCGTAGAGCAGCCCTGTGCCGCCGTAGTGGAGACCTGCGGTGGCGGCGCCGTCGGGAGTGCGGGGTATCAGGGGGCCTGTTAGCCAACGGAACGCGCGGTACTCGGCGTCCAGTGCCATCTCCTGCCGCACCAGGCCTTGGAGCTCGGCCTCCCACTCCTCCGGGGGTCGGCCCTTCAGGAATACAGCTCTGGCATTGTACTGCACCTGATAGATGACGGCGTCAGAAGGAACATCAACCCCATGGTAGTCCCTTTCATGGCACAGCGCCTCGTACCAAAGTTCCTGGCGAATCTCGTCCCACCACTCAAGCCCAGTGGGCTCAACTGCAGACCCATGGTACCGATCCGGGCCCTCCTGCAGCCTTTTTGGCAATTCGGCCCACGTGTCGGCGACGGCGCAGGGGCACCACACCTCGATGGGGAATGTGGCGTCCTCAGATGCAGCTCCAGGCGAGCTGTAAGCAGTGGCGTAGCGTGGGTTGTCAGCGCCCGGGGCCAGCCAAGAATTGTGCACCCCCCCCCCAACCTGTGGACACGTTATCGATATTGCCCCAGCTCACACATGGATATTGCCCCAGCTCACACATGGATATTGCCCCAGCTCTCACATGGATATTGCCCCAGCTCACACATGGATATTGCCCCAGCTCTCACATGGATATTGCCCCAGCTCACACATGGATATTGCCCCAGCTCTCACATGAATATTGCCCCAGCTCACACATGGATATTGCCCCAGCTCACACATGGATATTGCCCCAGCTCACACATGGATACTGCCCCAGCTCACACATGGATATTGCCCCAGCTCTCACATGGATACTGCCCCAGCTCACACATGGATACTGCCCCAGCTCACACATGGATATTGCCCCAGCTCTCACATGGATTTGCCCCAGCTCACACATGGATACTGCCCCAGCTCTCACATGGATTTGCCCCAGCTCTCACATGGATTTGCCCCAGCTCATGGATTTGCCGCAGCTCGTGGATTTGCCCCAGCTCATGGGATTTGCCCCAGCACACACATGGATTGCCCCAGCTCACACATGGTTATGCCCCAGCTCACACATGGATACTGCCCCAGCTCACACATGGATACTGCCCCAGCTCACACATGGATACTGCCCCAGCTCACACATGGATACGCCCCAGCTCTCACATGGATTTGCCCCAGCTCACACATGGATATGCCCCAGCTCACACATGGATTTGCCCCAGCTCACACATGGATATGCCCCAGCTCTCACATGGATTTGCCCCAGCTCACACATGGATTTGCCCCAGCTCACACATGGATTTGCCCCAGCTCTCTCATGGATTTGCCCCAGCTCATGGGATTTGCCCCAGCTCACACATGTATTTGCCCCCCAGCTCACACATGGATTTGCCCCCCAGTTTACACATGTATTTGCCCCAGCTCTCACCTGGATATTGCTCCGGCAGGGGTTGAGGGGACCCAGAAGATGCCGGGTAGAAGACCACATGGCGGTGGAGATCTGGAGAGTATATGGGGCACCCACGGTGGAAATCCGCCCGACTACCGAGTGGCACGGCACTCGGTGTCTCGAGCAGCGGATCTACTGACCTTTGGAAGGCTGGAGACGGTCTGCGTGGCGAACCGCGGTTCGGTAGAGTCTCCTTGAAGATGCGGGGCACGGCGCTGAGTCGAGGTCCCGATTCAGGGTGGTTGCGGTATCCCGAGGTACCGATCCAAGGTGGCGCAACGGCGCGGCGAATCGATGTTCTGCTGCGGAGTTAGAGTGACCCGTTCCTGGGCGGTGGTGATATATAGCCGGCGTCAAATGACAACACCAGACGAAGCTGCATGTATCAAACACTCAGATGAACTCTTTTAATGAACAACGCCACTATTTATGCTGAAGTACAACAGTCATAATTTGCATACCCATACTAATTAGTTATGTCAGTTATTTACAATAAACATTCTTCACATTCTCTTAGCCTTCAGCTCACACAACGTTTGTACATCCATTGTTCCAGCACATCAGATTAAACACACACTATCAGAGATCCCTTAAATTAAACATGTAGCTAGATAATGGGGAAAATCCCTGACGCATAAATTACACAGCAGCAAAACTTGTTTACTAGCTACAGAAACACACATTTACCTACAGGAATATAAGTATGTTTTAAAACCAAAGCTATGTCATTTCACTAAACTAAATTAAACTAAAACCAAACGATGTAAAGTATATTTAAAATCACACGATATAAATGACCATAAAGTCCTTTGAGGTTTGAAGCATGGAGCGTTACCTCAGCTCCATGACATAGGTCCTTTTAAAAAATGTCTTGGGTTTGAGTCCTGGGCTCGCTGCGCCGAGCCACTTGGGTCATTCCGTGACAGTTACATTTAGAGAAATCATCATGGTTGTTGCATGAGGACTTAACATTTTTTATATGAGCACACCCGACTTCTTGATACAGACAGGGTTTTTTTAATTTTATTGGAGTAGCATTAAACAACTGGACAATGTTTCGACTCTTAGCGAGTCTTTCAAGTCAGTGAGACGACCTGAAAAAGACTTGATAAGAGTTGAAACGTCATCCAGTTGTTTTACTCCAGAAAAAAACCTGCCTGGATCAAGAAGTCTGGTGTGTTCACAGCGACGTAGCATGGGTTGTCAGCACCCGGGGCAAGGCAAGAATTGTGCGCCCCCCCCCAACTTGTACACACGGTAACACACCCTGATTCCCTTCTACCAGTACAGTATTGACCCCCTTACCCCACAAGCACATGTATTTTATATTAACAAAATACTGATATAATAAATAAAATGAAACACACATGCCCCCCTCATACTACGCCACTGCTACCAGTCACCCTGTCCCAGTATACCCTAGCATAGTTCCACTCTCACACTATACCCAGCCACTCTCCCTGTACCCAGTCACTCTCTCCCAGTACCCCACTCTCTCCCAGTACCCCAGTCACTCTCTCCCTCCTAGTACCCCAAGTCACTTTCTCTCTCTCAACTATATGTCCAAGTACCCCCAGTCACACTTTCCCAGTATCCCCAGTCATTCTCTCCCTGAACCTCCAGTCACCCTCTCCCGTACCCCCTCACTGTGTGTTGGTCACGCTGCTCTGGTGGCACACAGTGTCGTCTACCTACGTGGAGTTGCTGGTGGCCTGGAGGGGGGCTGTCCAGGGGGATTAGTGGAGGCCAGATTTTAAATGTGCTGCAGGGCAGGCGCTTCCCTTCCTCCTTCCTCTACAGCGGCTGCAGGGCTGCCAGCGGCAGGGCCTGGCACAGGGCTTCAAGGGGGGCTGACAAGCGTGGAGCAGGGTGTTCCATCGGATTATGCTGCGCTGCTTCACGTGGCTGATGTCAGCGTTAAGGAGGAGTCAGGACAGAATTTTCTGTACTGGTCCTCCCTTCCCGACACTGAGTGCTAAGTCACTGCCAGCACCATGTAAGGGCCTCTCACGGACACCAGTGTCCGTGAGCAGACACCTTGCTGATCCCTGCCGGAAAATATTAGTGGTTCAAATTTCTTTTGGAATTTTGCGCCCCCTAAGAAAATTGCGCCCGGGGCGACCGCCCCTGAGGCCCCCCCACGCTACACCACTGTGTGCTCATATCATCTCTCCTACTAGAGATGTATCTCAGGAATTTGTCGGTTCCGATACATGTTGCCTACCTTGATGTAAGCACTGGGGTTGGTTGCACTTATTGTATTGATAACTTTTTTGAGACCTGCTCTGTACATTTCAGCTCTCGAGCGCATTTTCAGTACTTATCTGTTTCATTTCCTCACAAGCTTCCTTAAAAAGTAAAAAAAAAAACTCTAAATATGGTACGGCCTCACACACCCCAACACCTCCGTCCAGTATCTGTGTTTGGTTTCTCTCTGCGCTTATTTCAAAGTCGACTCTGTTTTCGAAACTTTGTTTAAAAAAAATAACAAAACATAAAGAGAAGAGCGAAAGCATGGTTATTTAATGTGGGTTTATTCATTAGAGGAAGTAAAGGTCTTTTTTTTGGGGCGAGGAGGCACAGGACGCCAGCACCACCCAATGCATGTCCGCACGCCCCAGAAGGCTAGCTGTGGGTACATGCCAGCGCAATGTGGATCTGGGACGGGCTCAGAGATCAACTGAGGTCGAGCAGGTAGGAAACAGCCAGGTTAGGAAAAATAACCTACACCCAACGCCGCCTTCACCCTTCTCTTGGTTCTACATGTGTAACTGGAAGAATTGCTGAGCTCCGAGCAAGAGTTAATGAACGTGGTACGAGCGCACAAGGCGAGAAGGAGGGGGGTGTTTGCCTGTTCCGTCATGCTCGGGCTGTGTTCGTCTGTCTGGTAGGTGAGCAGATCTGTGTCAGACACAGCTTATGTCTGTTCTATTCTGCCATGAAACACCCAAACAGTAATTATGTATTGTACATTTACTGAATTATTACTTAAAGCAGAAGCTGCAAGCACTAATCTTACCAAATATATATATTCTCCAAATTACACCCCGTATAAACACTTTATACCATGCATAAACATTATGTTGTAAGTGTTTACTTTAAATTCCGAACCAGAGGCGACTTGATTTAATTCACAGGTAATTTTCATTATGCAGTAAAGCAATATTTCTATTTATTTTATTGTAAAACGCTTGATATTTTTTTTCCCTCAGACAGGTGTTGCATGATATTCATTAAATACTCTAACATATATACTCTAACAGGCCACTTTATTAGGTACACCTTGCTAGTACCGGGTTGGACCCTCTTTTGTCTTGAGAACTGCCTCGATTCTTCGTGGCATAAATGCGACAAGGTATTGGAAACATTCCTCCGAGATTTTGCTCCATATTGACATGATGGCGTCACACAGTTGCTGCAGATTTGTCGGCTGAACGTCCATGCTGTGTATCTCCCGTTCCACCACATCCCAAAGGTGCTCTATTGGATTGAGATATGGGGACTGTGGAGGCCATTGGAGCACAGTGACCTCAATGTCATGGTCAAGAAACCAGTTTGAGATGATTTGAGTTTGTGACATGGTGCATTATCCTGCTGGAAGTAGCCATCAGAAGATACAGGGTACACTGTGCTCATAAAGGGATGGACATGGTCAGCAACCATACTCAGGTAGGCCGTGGAGTTTAAACAATGCTCAATTGGTACTAAGGGGCCAAAGTGTGCCAAGAAAATATCCCCCCACACCATTACACTACCACCACCAGCCTGAACCGTTGATATGTGGCAGGATGGATCCATGCTTTCATGTTGTTTATGCCGCATTCTGACCCCATCATTTGAATGTTGCAGCTGAAATCAAGACTCATCAGACCAGGCATCGTTTATCCAATCTTCTATTGTCCAATTTTGGTGAGTCTGTGTGAATTGTAGCCTCAGTTTCCTGTTTTTAGCTGACAGGAGTGGCACCTTGTGTGTTCTGCTGCTGCTGTAGCCCATCTGCTTCAAGTTTGAACTTGTTGTGCGTTCAGAAATGGTGTTCTGCAGACCTTGGTTCTAACGAGTAGTTATTTGAGTTACTGTTGCCTTTCTATCATCTCGAACCAGTCTGCCCATTATTATTTTTATTATTCTTTATTTATAAAGCGCCAGCATATTCCGCATTCTCGTCTGAAATCATCAATGCATTTCCATCCACACAGCTGCCGCTCACTGGATATTTTCTCTTTTTAGGACCGTTTTCTGTAAACCTTCTCTAGATAGTTGTGGGTGAAAATCCCAGAAGATCAGCAGTTTTTGAAATACTCAGACCAGCCCTTCTGGCACCAATCACCATGCACCGTTCAAAGTCACTTAAATCCGCTTTCTTCCCCATTCTGATGCCTGGATTAAACTCCACAAGTCGTCTTCATCGCGTCTAGATACCTAAATGCATGGAGTTGCTGCCATGTGATTGGCTGATGAGCAATTTGGGTTAAGAAGCAATTGAACAGGTGTATCTAATAAAGTGGCCAGTGAGTGCAGGCAGGGACTGATCTCCTAAAAGGTAACAGCTCCCGATTCATCTGTTGATGTGACGTGTGATGGTTAATAAGAGTATTTTCTGGATACACTGTCGTCATTGCATATACTGTATGCTCTATATTAAATCCCTATATACACGACAGTCCCAATAACCTATATTTGCGACGAATGCTTTCGAACAGTTCCTCCTGTAATAATTCACAAACCGCACGGTCTTCCTGGTCTTGTATGACAATATTCTATATATGATACGTATGATGATCCTCTTGTCACATGAGTAAAGAGGAGACTGAGACCAGGGAGCACAGCGGCAAACCAATCGCAAGCAGGACAGACCGTCATATAGTTACTCTGCTTTGTGGATTCTCTGGGACTTCAAAACTGTGAGAATATTGGTTTTATTAATTTTAAGTGGAATAAATGTAGGGCTCTATTACAATCTTCGCGCATTACGTCGTATTACAATGTAACGCAACAAACGCACGTAATCATCTACCGCGGGTGAACCTGCGCGAGCTTACTGTACTGCGCGGGTCCTATACTAAACATTGTGAGCGCAAATGCATTTGTGCGCCAGTACGCGGATGGTATTACAATCTATGCGCAGTTTGTAACGCACAGCCTTTGCGCGCATAATTTTAGCAACTCCTAAAAGCTGATGTTAATGGCAAATTCTATCAACCTGACCGAAACCAAATACACCAGCCCAAAAAAAAACGCAGCAAAGTATAGTTACACATTCTACACATACCCAAACCAATAAATTTGAGAAGTTGTGCGTGTTTTTTTTATTGATGCAGCATATATATGCGCAGATTGACTTTGACAGGCGCAAAAACTTAACGTGAAACAGTTGTGGTTCTTAATTCTGATTGGCTGAATCGCGTGAAAAAAACAGTCCGCACACTGATTTCTGCGCGCAACGCGTTTGTGCGCGTCCGTTTTACGCGTGTTATTTTTTGACGGATGAAAAAATGCGCGAGGATTGTAATACCAGCGTTGCACGTGCGTTTTTGTGTGAAGAATGTAATAGGGCCCGTAGTTTTTAAAAATAGTAAATGGAGCGGAGATATCATTTTCTGACTCCAGCATACGGTTTGAGAATCCTAAACGCATACCAGGGGTCTGATCCTCCCCAAGGTGTTCAGGAGTTCATGTGTGAGTAGTACATGGTCACTGGCAATTTGGCGAAAGCATTTTAACAAAGCCCTTATGTATATATTTTATTTATCATAAAGTACTGTATTTAATTTGCAGATCATGATGATTTTGTTCACCATTGCACAGCATCCACTGGGAATATGGTTTCATGCACCCATCTGGCTACATTGACCTTGTCCAGTTGTTATTTTGCGGCAAACACTAGGCTAGATTGGGGGGGGGCTTCCAAGGTGACCCGGCATTTCTCGAACTTGCTGTCTAGAGTCCAGATGTTCTGCTGCAAGGTATGTCTGCTCAGCAGCTGCTGTGTCTTTGAGAGGTCCTGCAGTGATCGCGTTCCTGGAGGAGGCTGCCAGGCTGGCATCCCACGTGGGCACCTCTGCTAATATATCCAGTGCCCCAAGGAAAACAACATGGAAAGGCCGCAGCGACACAAGAGGGAGCCTTACCTAGAGCACAGACTCACAACTGCTCGATCTACTAACGCTCCGCAGGAGTCCCCAATAACATATGGACCCTGCCACATCATTCTAGCCTAGATGGTCCTTCAGTTCTCCATCTGGTGTCATCTGACAGCTTTAGATATGTCTCTGCCAGACACAGAATGTTATACAGTCTTCACCGGCTGATAGACTAGACTTTTCACATTCTCACAATACAACTGGGTCTTAATAAATCCTAATATGAATTGTGCAAAATTTGACTTCGTGGGACTTACAAAATTATACCAAGTCCCATTTAATGTGTTTGTATGAAGATTTAAAGAAACATGAGATAGCTCTGTGCTGCTAAGATATTTTTTTAATAGCAATAATACTTTTTTTGTCTTTTAGTCTGCACTGATTTAACTTTAAATGTGAAATCCGGTCATTATTTAAAAAATAATTGGAATTTCCATTAAAAAAAAATAATAAATTTTTTGGAAAAACGTGGACCGGGAATGGATTTTCATAGATTACACAAATATACAGGCTTTTAGAATATTTATTTATTTGGTTGGAAACGTTGATCACAACTTCAAAAAGCACGAATCGGGTGATGCAACCACGCCTTCAGATTCATTACTGTCACGAATTGAGAACTCCCTGTATGATGAATGACATGTAAGCAATTAAAAACAAATAATAGATACAAAAATACTTTCTGAATGTTCTCTTTGAAAATGACGGTAAGCCTAATAAAGAAATGAAATCGAGTCCATCAACCACAAACCGTTCAACAAAGTAAAGGATTATGAGCTCTATTCCATTAGTTGGTGCTAATGTTGCATATCAATATGTATTTGTTAGCGCTAGAAGTTTAACCTGTTACCGCCGTGGGCCGTACTATGGCATCCCTGCGGCGGGTAGGCCTTGAAGCCGCGAGTTGACGTAGCACACCAGAGGCTTCTATGGGCCTCTGTGCTCCCGCCCACCAGTTGGCACGTGGCAAGTGCCATTGGCTGCTACGGAACCCCCTGCAGCCAATGACACATGCCGCATGTCCGCTGCGTAGGCGGGCCAGAGGAGGGGCCTGCTGCAGTAGCCAGCCAGCGGGGTGTACTGGTTAACGCCCCGCCCCCAGGCACAACCTGCCTATTCTGGAACCCCAGGGTCATATGCAAGAAGTGAATGTCACATGCAGGATATGATTGAAGTCAGATAGCTTAACTCATCCTCTTTTGAAATCACACAAAGTCCTTTGTATTTTCTTCACTTTATTGGGAAAGTAACAGCAAATTAAGGTGGCTTTATAGATAGAGAGGGCTTCTTAGGTGTACCTTGTCATGGGAGGATGGTAAAAACAGGTTGCAATCACCCGGTAGAGACCAATGCTTGTTTACTGTCTCTGTGGTATACTGACAGGAAGGCAGGCTTTGCTATCTATGTGAGTTAGACAGGGGGAGTGGACTGATCCATTTTAAGTAAGGCTGGGGTCAGACCAGCGCACTTTTAACGTGCGTTCTGGCGCACATAATTACAGCCGCACTAGCAGCAGATGACGGGCAATGACTGCCAATATACGATGTACGGCCGCACAAAAGTCCGGCCGTGCAACGCAAGTGGAATTTGAACGCATTTTTCTGAAAACGCTGAACCGCTAGTACTGACGTACTGAGTGCGCAGCTGCGGCATAGCGGCGTGTGTGCGTGATTAGGAGATGTCAGACGCTGCTAATGTCCAGCCTACATAACGTCCAGACGCAAAAAGAGTTTTATTGACGATCCGTACAAAATCACGCCCGAAAATGCGCGTCGTCTGACCGTTTTTGCGCATTCCGTGAAAAAATACGTCAATGCGTTCGGACGCACTTTTTCACGTTCGCGGGGAAAAATGCTTTCGTCTGACCCTAGCCTAAAAGCATAGGGGGGGGGGAACAAATAAGGAATCTGGTTCCATGACACTGCCCGGCAGCAACAGGTTAATCTCTGGCATTGATATTCCAATCTTGACGCTTGCACAAGCTTACTGTACTTAGCATCTCCTACAGAGATATGCTTATTTTTTCATGGCTTATTCCATCAGAGACACAAGCTCAGCTTGCATCTCGGTTGTGGCGGCTGCTTAGTGTACATTGATGCCTCATATACTTTGTATGGGAGATGTTAATGTGACCGTAGTGATTTGCCACTATCCTTCCACCATCCCGGCCAGATCACACTAGCGCAGGGGTCAGCAACCTTGGCTCCCTGATGTTTTGGGAACTACATTTCCCAAGATGCTCAGTCACCCATTAGGCTGAATGAGCCACATGGGAAATGTAGTTCCCAAAACATCAGGGAGCCAAGGTTGCTGACCCCTGCACTAGCGCTAGGGATGTGCGTTTCGGGTTTCGGAATTTCGGAATTTTCACGAAATTTCCCGATTCGTGTTTTCGGATGCGGCCGATTTTCCGAAAATTTTTAGATCCGAAAATGGCAGATCCGAAAAGTTTTCCGAGCCGAAACGAAATATTTTCGAATGGACTTGAAATGTGTCAAATCGAAATTTATTGCTTTGAAACGAGGAGAACAGACGTTCTGAAAAAACGAAAATTTCCGAAATTACGAAAAGTCGATACAAAAAACGAGCTAAGTGACACGAAAATACGAAAAATGGTCGATATTCTGAAAAAAAAATGTACACGAAAAACGAGTCAAGCCGAACCGAATCGAAACAGAAATCGGTCGAAACGAGCCGAATCTAAAAGTTTAAACATCTGAAAAATCAAACCGAATCGAACCGAAAAAAAATCGGTGCACAAGCCTAACTAGCGCAAGCTCTTGTTTGTCTCCACGGAGTGTTATGGACTCCTGGAGCTGATAACGGTGCAACGCTTAGTGCTGCTGGTGTTATCACTTAACACCCACAAAGCATTACGACTCGAGTTGACGAGAAAGTGACTCAATTGTAATAAGGTAATAAGGTACAGATGCTAATGGTAAACAGCTGACACTCAGGTTTTCCATTGGCATCTCCTATTTAACGACGACCTCGGAATAGGGCACAACCCTTGCTATATTGGTAGCTGGTTGGATGGGTATATATGACTGGTACCCAAGCTGTAGACTTATGTCTTTCTGGATATATCAATCTCTAGACATATGTTTCTTGCTTGAAAGTTGGCAACCATATCCTGCGTCCTATTGTCCACTCATGCTCATTGAGTAAGGATCAAAGAGAATGGTCTGATTCCTGTTGGAGTGACCATACTGTTTGTCGTCAGTGTGTCCTTTGCCTTCAGATATCCCTTAGCTCTCCATCTATATTTGACCCAGCAAACGATAATCTACTTGGTTTGGATAATGATACTTATAGATCAACAACACCTGCTGGTCACGTACATATATGTGGATGCTGGCGAAAAGCAGGCAAGAAATATAGTGGATTGACCAGGTCCGCGTTTGTATGTTTCGTAGGAGTGGTGGCTGATTTATACCACCTTTTGGTTCCCGTGTTTGGAGCCTGGGATTTGGTTGAATGGGTAAATCCATTATCTAAGTTTACGCAGAGAGGATTGAATGACCCTGGGACATCGTGCTACTGGCAGAGTCCTACAAATCTCTCCCGGTGACCTTCCCTACAGCAGAAGTCATGAGTTAAGGGAAAGAACGATAAGTTAATTCAGCCGTGTGGTACCCCCATACGAATAAGCATCAGAAGCGTTCCCATGAAGACAGAAGAAAACAAGTCTCACCTCACTGGTTTCAAGCCAGCCTTCGGAAAAAAAGCGGCCATCGTGTGATCGAGCCAAAGTGACAATCCGATGGAGCTGGCGAACAATAGGATTAGAGTAAGATTACATGCATTTATTCTTATCTCGTCACAAATTCACGGTTAATTAATTCAGTCCTTAGAGCTGTTATAATAAGGGCTTGAAGACATTATTAAAATGACTCATTCTGTGCATTTTTATTGGTTAATGCCAGTCTTGCTTAACGTATGGCCCTGGCTTCCCCCAAGGACAAAGCACTATGTAATTTAGTCTATTGGTCATACAATGGGGGTAGATACTGTATATCCCAGTATCTCTATTCAAATATCTGACACGGATGTCATTAAATTAGAGAAATCGGAAGAAAAAAAGAAAATCTTATTTAGCCGAATAAGACAGAAACTCATGTCTGGTTTTAACATACTTCTTCAGCCCAAGATTATTTTTAAAGTGATTAAACCAGGGCTGTAAAACTTGTCATGGCCCCCCAGATGTTGATTGGCTACAATTGCCATAAATCGTTCAATTCAATAGATGGCCAGGGAATCGTGGGAGTTGTAGTTCAGAAACATCTGTGGGGGCGGAGTTTGACAGCCCGGGGTTAAATATTTATTATATCTATTAGTGTTCCGGGAGCGCAATAGTATTACGTCGTATAATATAACCATATCATATATGCGCAAACCCCCCTTTCTTGTATAAACAATATATCCACCGCAGTGCGCAAAAAACAACATGTGTTACAAATGAGAAGGGAAAATATACTTATATTTCTTTGGTGGTTCACTCTGTTGGTGTGAATATCCTGGACCTCCACGCTGACTCCTTCTGTATTTGAGCAGTAGGTGCGCCGGAACTTTAGGATCCAATCCTGGGGCTGGAGCTGCTGAAACTCCTGCTCCATACACTCTTCATTTCCACTTTCCCAAAAGTCAGAGCCAGTGTCCACAGCCACTACCAATTACATGGGCTAGATTACTTGTGCATTACAAACAAAACACCCTTATAAAACACATGCTGCTGTGTTTTTTCTTTGAGTTACTTGCATGTAAAAAGGGAAAATAAAGTCCGATTTTTATCTCCTGTTTCCATTTTGTGGATTTTTCCCATGATGCAACATTTGCCAAAATTTGAGGAAACGTTTTACTTTGTTGTAGTGGTTTATCTAATCTTAATCATCACATATACAATATATATACAGTATCTCACATTTTTGTAAATATTTTATTATTTCTTTTCATGTGACAACACTGCCTGAAATGACACTTTGTTACAATGTAAAGTAGTGAGTGCACAGCTTGTGTAACAGTGCAAATTCCCTCAAAATAACTCAACACACACAGCCATTAATGTCTAAACCGCTGCCAACAAAAGTGAGTACTTTTGTTATAAAAATTATAAAAGGTCTGTTGCAGAATTAAAAAAAATCTTTTAACCACTCGGCTGCTATGGACGCGCTCAGCGCGTCCAGTCAAGTGGTTCTCCTGTGCTGAGCGCGTCCATGCACAGGAGGCAGCAATCCGCTGCGCACCCCCGGTGCGGGCTGACATCTTGGATGACAGCCCAGCACTCCGGGACCCCGGCGGGGACATTAGATGTCATCGCGGCGACGCAATGACATCTAATTCAGGCTCCCCCCCCACATGTGCGGAGGAGGCGCCTGAAAGGGAGGGGGGTGAGGTCCTTCGGACCTCTCTCCCTCCCAATCGCCGGGGAGCAGGGAGTTAATACAGGCACCACTTGGAAGGGCACAGCCTGCCCTTCCAAACGGTGGCTGTCATTAACCCCTGGGGAGCCGGATCACGAATCGGCGCTGAAAAGCGCCGGTTCGTGATCCTTTCCCGGAGCTGGCCGACATCTTGGATGTCGGCCAAGCCTCTGGAAACTCCCCCTGAGGACTGGCGTCATCGTGCATAGCACGTTGACGCCAGTCCTGGAGTTAACCCCTAGCTGCCACCAACGGTGGAGATAGGGGGTTCCAATGAACCCCCTATCTCCCGATCCGTGGAAGCTAGGGGTTAAAGTTTGGTACTGTTGGATTGGCCATAGCATGGCCGTTCCAACGATACCAAACACGACTGTGAAAAAAAAATGTAAAATTTTTTTTTAAATAAAAATAAAAAAATATTTTAAAAAAAATTCTAAAAAAAAAAAGGTTTTTTTTTTTTTTGGTTTGTTAATGCAGCAATATTGTTCCCATTTCAATTATAATGTGAACAATGATGCTGCACTAACAATTTTTGTATGGGGTGCGTTTGTTAAAAATCGCGTAATTTTCCCCCAAAAAAACGTAACGAGACCCCATTTCTAATTTTTTTAATAAGCGCACCCCATAGAAAATATAACCACAATTGCTCGCATGTTAAAATGTGAAAAAAAAACTTTACACGTTGTAAATTATTGAAAATTCATATTTTATTGCATTTTTTGTTATAATATACAGACAGGACATGACGTATACATATAATAATGACATATTATGAATCTGCCGAGTCTGACGGAAAGAACGATATATAATATGTCTGGGTCATATACTAAAATAAGCCTTCAAAACGCGTTTAAACATGATGAGCGAAACCGGTAAAAATGACCTCAGCACAGAGGCGTGAAACGCCTCAGCAGCGAAAGGGTTAAAGAAAAGTAAGAAACAAAAATTTTGCCAAAAAAATACAAAAAAGTGTTCTAAAATATAAATTTACTGAAAATGAAAAGAATAAACTTTTTTTTTAAAAAAATAATTAAAAACTATATTGTTTTACATTGAATCCTGTCGAACTGAACCACCGAACATTAGGTAGAGATGTGCATTCGTTTTGGGAAAATTCGGAATTTAACGAAATTTGATAATTCGTAGTTCGGAAGTACTTCCGAATAATGAATCGATACGAATTTGAAACTAAACAAAATGGTATATAACAAATTTATTTAGTTTTACAACTGTGTCATCATCATAAAAGAAAAATTTGAATAATTGATATCAACTATCGAATTTGAAATGAACTATCAAATTGATATCAACTATCGAATAGATCTTGACTTTTCACTGTTTAATTTGACTCAAATACTAAATCTGTGACACAGCTTAAAATTTAACCCTAGCTTTTTAGGTTTAGCTAGGGTTTTATTTAGTGATCCAAAATTCAAATTGATATCAAGTATCGAATTAATATATGAAATTCGAATCGATTTTGAAAATTTCAAAAATCGATCCGAAATGAAATTAGTTACGAAATTCCGAAAACAAAATTATTTAAAAACGTAACAAAACGAAACAAATTTTTCAGCCATGATCATCCCTAACATCAAGGCATTTCACTGACCCTTCGACATGTCTCTGAATAGATTAACCATTACTTCACAATTTCGCTGCCACTGAAGATCGCCGAATTGCAACGCATTTCGATGCCAAATTCGTCAGTATTTGGTGAATTGCCAGCTTTCTGAACAGACGAACTGCCACGAAATTGCACCATACGAGGAAATTCACCGTTCGGTGCCATTCGAAGGCAAGTTTGTCGCTTTCTGAATAACCCCTTTAGTTTGTCTTTTTTCCTTTTCTTGTTCGTCATAACTGTGACCGCTTAATAGTTTTGAATACGGCAGGAGACCTGGAGAATCTGGGTAAAGCTGGCGAAGCTGTTGAGATTTTCCAGCAGTCACAGCGTGTCCTGACTTGCAGGCCTTTATAAAGAAACACCAATAAAACGCTACCATGTTGCGCTTTATTGCTACAAATAAGGAGGTGCAGGGAGACCCGTTTGGTGAGATCCTGCTTAACTCTTGTTGTGCTGGAGAAGTTGCCACCGCTCACAAACGCTGCATTGCATCTCACCAGCATCTGTAACCTGGCATTTGCTAGGGAGGTTTTTGGGCCAGAATAAACATGTAAGATGTTGTTATTATTTGACAGGAGATAATGTCCACCTGTCCCAGCCTGTCTGCATCTTTTCCAACCTGCTGTGAAACCGCAATGTCTACTCGATCCATTATGTTCTCATTCATTTGCATCATTTATGTCTGAAACAAATGGTCGGATTATCTTTTAGCGTTCGGTTATGCCAAATAAACTGGAAATGATCTACACATTTACTGATTTCTACTCATTATGGTTATACCATCTCAGCTGGGACACAACCCAAACTCCGTCCCTTTTAACCATTTCATTGCAAAGCACTTTATTGATCAAAAAATAATCTCATATAACATGGGATGCATAGCTAACACTTCAGGGTTGTGAACTCTGCACCCCCCCCCCCCCCAGATGTTGATGGCATCTACTTCCAGAATCCTTTTGAATTAAATAAATGGCCAGAGAATCATGGGAATTGTAGTTCAGAAACATCAGGGGGTGGAGTTAGACAGCCCGACTTAGGCTGGGGTCAGAGGAGCGCACTGATTGCGCACAGTAATGCACTTTGTAACGGATGAGTTTGTGGTTATATTGTATCAGTTACTTTTGACTGATGTTGAGAAAAAGAAAAAAAAAGCTGCATGCAGGGGTTTCTCTACGTCCGTGTAGCTTTTTCACGTCGATGCCAATTTGGCGTCCGTTGCACGCGCATGAAAAAGTACGCACGTGCTTTGTGTGTTGTTCTCTATTGACTCCTTTGAGAAGCTACGACGGACAGCAAACAGTGCGGTCAGACAGACGCGAAACATGCGCTCGTGTGACCGCAGCCTTAAATGTAGGGTAAAATAACAGTCTTGCATAAAGATTGTTATCCTGGTGCCTAAAAGATTAATATAATGACAATTTGCAGATTTGTAATTAACATTTTATTCATCTGTGCTTTTTACACGTTTTAATCTATTTTTTACAGTGAGGACATGTTCTTTTGCAATCGCACAGAGTGACCATAATGAGTTCTGTATGAATACTTGGCGTCTTCACAGGGAGAACATGAACCGTGTTTAAAATAAGGTATGTAAATGAGGTTTCATGGGTTAAATGTATACGTGTTTTCGTCCTGGTGGCAGTTGGGCTTTTCTCTGCATGGTTGCATATCACGCCCCACAGCTTACTGGCCCTCTTCCGGCCCGTCTCTCTACTATCACTAACATAAACTGTAACTATAGATTACTTGTGCATTACAAACATAACCACATTAGAAAACACATTATAAATCACTTTATTAAACACGTGCTGCTGTTTTTTTCTCTTTGTTTGAAGTAATTGCATGTACAAAAAAAAAGTTAGTTTTTATTCTCGCTTGTTTCCATTTTGTGGAGTTTTCCCATGATGCAACACTTACCGAAATCTCTGCAAAACGTTTACTTTTGCTGTGGTTTAGCTTCTACAGTATTTAACAGTCAATGGAGTGGAGGAAGGGATGTTTAGATAAGGCAGCAGGGGGTGTATTGTGTTCTCCTTACTTGAGATAAGCGCTGGCACCTGAATGAGATAAAACAGGGAGCTTAAAAGACTTCTAATCTACCCCTGTTAATGTCCTTTGAATACATCCCACACAATATAATGATGTGAGTCAGTGACTGACCCATATATTCTATTCTATGGCCAAGGCACACAGTGAGGAGGAAGTGATGGCAAGATACTTTGGGGGGTTGGGGGCAGTTACAACACAAAATATCACACAATGGATGCACCCAGTGACACCTATAGAGGGAAAATATCACACAATGGATGCACCCAGTGACGCATATAGAGGGAAAATATCACACAATGGATGCACCCAGTGACGCATATAGAGGAAAATATCACACAATGGATGCACCCAGTGACACATATAAAGGAAAATATCACACAATGGATGCACCCAGTGACACATATAGAGGAAAATATCACACAATGGATGCACCCAGTGACACATATAAAGGAAAATATCACACAATGGATGCACCCAGTGACACATATAGAGGAAAATATCACACAATGGATGTACCCAGTGACACATATAGAGGAAAATATCACACGATGGATGCACCCAGTGACACATATACAGAAACATATTTTCTTAACTAAACATACAAGAGAAAACAAAACACATGTAAGATATCAGCAACATCAAATAAACACAATAAGGACATTCCATTATTTGGCGGTACTGGCCCTTTAAGATCTCTCGCAAGACTGCTGGAGAAGATGGGACGCTGGACAATGTCTGCACCATTTGTTTCATAGAAAGCAAATAAAATTCCAAACAGTTGCAGGTGAGGAGCAGGCCAAAATATGTTTGTTTTTTTATTACTATTATTTTCTTAACGAAATCCCTACATTTTGCAGAAGGGAAACGAGGAGCAACTTACCGCACAGCCTACACAAAGTGTGTGGTTAATACAATTACAGTGCGACTTAAAAATAGAAGGGGGGGCTGAGCTTGAAATATGCTATGCCCCCCACGCAACCCGTCCCATTGCTTGGGTGGATTAGCCCAAAGAAGTAGGCAATTTATGAAGACATGGCACTGATTAGATGCAGAGCACGGCGTAACCCTGCGGAAGCACAGCCTGGCACAATGAGTATTGATTGGGTTAGAGAAATATCTCCGCTGGCAGCGCTGGAAGATGCGGCGCTCAATCGTATTAACATAATGTTCACGCAGATACGGCCATTTAACTTCACACAACCACATCTGAAATGAACGGCTGCTGAGCAGATTAATACCCCCATATTCATAGCGGCACAATGAAAAGAGTGATTTCCTCCTTACAACAGATCAATGGATTTCCCATTCAATTATACGGCTGTAATAATTGCATTACGCTAAAGTACTCCTTAAAGGCTTATTTGTGTATATATATATATATATATATATAAACACACAACAGGACTGCAGCATGAAAAGGAGAGGCCCTGGTCGACCCAGATGACCAGAGGGGTTATTCAGAGAGCACCGAAATGTCGCCGAATCAAAGTTCTCCACCCTGCGGTGAATTCAGTAGGCAAAACCTGCCGCAATGCTGCCGAAAACCCACCAATAACCATGCTGGAAAAATCCGCCAAGCCTCCGATCACAGCGCAGAGCAGCCGCCTGAAAAAGCCGACGAACGGGGTAAGAGAAAACAAAAAACAGTACGTTTGAAAATGTTAAAATTGAAATGCTGTTTGCAAAAACAACTGAATGAAAATGTCTGGAATTTACATATAAGATTCTATGAATAATAATAAAAAGGTCTGTTACAGAAAAAAGAAAAAAAACCACTTTAAAAATAAAGAAAAAGGAAAAAATATTTTGCTGATAAAATCCCGACAATGTCTAAAAGACTCGGAAACCGATTTCAGACATCCAACTGGTGCCTGTTTTTATCTAATAATAGAAACTTATGACTACAGAGGACATCAAAACAAATCTCCTGTCTTTTGGAGCATGGGTACGTCTGAAAATGGCCTGAAGAAAGGGTTTTATTTATATAGCGCCATGCAGGGCCGGATTAACATAGGGGCAGATGGAGCAGCAGCTCCAGGCCCATGCCTCAGAATAGGCCCACCAGGAAGGATAACTATGTCCGCATTTGGACCCTTGTATCTCCAACTCTATAGCAGCTACAGG
Source organism: Leptobrachium leishanense (assembly GCA_009667805.1). Taxonomy (NCBI): domain Eukaryota; kingdom Metazoa; phylum Chordata; class Amphibia; order Anura; family Megophryidae; genus Leptobrachium; species Leptobrachium leishanense. The sequence continues at coordinate 16,278,647 of CM019074.1, forward strand.
ATCAAATGAGGTATCACTGGAAAGGCCAGAGCATGGCCTTTCCAATTATACCAAATATGACCAGGTTTTATGTAAAAGAAATAAAATAATAAATATTTACTTTCTTTTTCTTTCCAACAGTAATATTTTTCACTTTTCAATTATAAAGTAAACAATGATGCGGCACTAACTAACCATCACATTTCTCATGTCACCAACAAGTGTGGAGGTGATGGTACAATCCATTGTTACAAATTGTTACATCAAAAACCTAAATCGACACACAAATTGGATAAATGCAGATGGTTTTGAATTTTGTTTAAATTCTGAAAATGATTTGAGTCAGACATCGTCAATTGAGATCAATATGTCGTACCATTTCTGAATAGGTCCAAACTATATCGCACATGTCTATTACCTAGCGCAGGCCTCAAAATTTCCACTCGCCTGCTCGCATTTGGCGAGTGGAAATTACATGAGGGCGAGTGGGAATGCAGAGGCAGGGCAGGATAAGGGGTTAGGTGGGGCAGCTAGTGGCGAGTGACTCTTAAGGCCTGGCTAGTAGCTTGGGACTTGAAATTTTGAGCCTAGCGGCATTTGGGTAGATCTGGACTTACCTGGGTCAAGCCCAATGTTTGATTTCTTACCCAAAGCTGCCTGGGTAATGTCAGTTTTCCACGGACTTTGTACTTTACTTGCAACATTATATATATAAATTAATAATTAATGTACCAAACACAAAAGTTGATTCCACTTGGCAATTACATGTGTGATGTCGAAGTTATTCTTACATAAACCCCAATTTGTGTCCGTATAGGGAAAACACTGTTGGCGCACGACATACAACCAAGCTGCCTTGGCATTATGGGAAATACAGTTCATAATTGTCTGCAGGGCCAGTGTTGCTTGAAAATGTTGTGCTTTGTCAGATTCATTACAGGAGCCGTGTAAACCGTTCTATGGTTCAATACCAAATATATCACCCATGCTTCCAGAAGCTATGCCAGTGCGTCTGTAATGACCTGAGAAGGAGAATGAAAGTGATTTAATCAGATTGATGTCTGCCGAGCAATTCTCTGACACCATAAGTCTCTGGAGTGGTATTACGGCCACTCGAGCACAGATGACACGCCGGTGACAGCCCCTCGTGCGGCAGAGAAGTTAAGGCCATGCCACGTTGACTTTTGCAAACAATCCTCAGTCCAGCCGCTGGTATCCATCATCCTTCTACCTTCTGTGACGGAAATGGATTAGGTCAATGGACGCGTTTTGCCTCGCTCTCTGGAGCAGTAGCCAGCATTCCAGCATTATGGCGTGCACACAGACCAGCTGATGTGGTGAATGATCAACAGCCAAGCGATATCAACAACCAAATTGGAAAAGCGATGACACGGTTTCCTTAAATACCTCGTAATCTAAAATCGTGTTTTAAGCACTGGCTTGGACACCACTGACATATTACACCATGTGTAGCTCCTAGATCAGCGAGATAAATAAAGCAAGCATCAATCGGGACATCCTGGCCTTCTCCCAACATTGACGTTCCACGGTTTCCTGGCCATGTCAGATAGGGGCAATCGGAGCTGAAGCTCCAGGCTCATGCCCAAAAATAAGACCAAGGGTTGAAGGTACTTGGTGCTTATGGTTTGTTTGAGACCACAGGTTAGAAAAAGTAAGGATATGATGCAACATCCTGTCTATGTGCAAGCAGCGAAACAACGAGGCTTCAAGGATGAGACCTGGCTGGAACAGCAAAAGGGGTTGAGCCACAATTGGGTTTGAGAAAAATCCGGTGGCGCTACGAGGAATGGGACAGATCTCCACAAAACGTTAAGATTTCATAAGTTAAGTTTTAGTGTTTTTTGAACAGAGTCTGAATCAATTTGGCGTGATTAAAGAAACATTTTCCTAAGTTACATCCACTGTTAACTTCCTTAAGTGAACTTTTCCTTTTATAAAAGAAGCGTCAACGGACTTCTGCCTCCATCTAAAAACATGGTCCATACGAAGTTCCTGCATTGACTCATGCTACTGCCGTGAACTGCAATGTGACCTGCAGGGACTTACTATGTGGTAAGTGATTGTCTGCTTTTTGGTCAGGAGGGTGACGTTTATGGTCTCTTATTTTTATTAAGAATAAATTGCTAATGGTAGGAATTAAATAATGGATTTAAATTAGGAAAACGTTGCCATTAGTTGCTGGTAGTCTCCTACCATGACATCCGATCAGCCAGCCTGATAGTTGAGGTCCCTGTGATCCCATTTACCTACAGAACCATGAAACCTAACACAGGCTTGACAAACCGTAAGGATTTCCTAAAACTTTGGCAGCAAAATAGTTAGAACAGACCTAGAAGCCCTGGGGAGGCATTGGCAACTGTTGGTTTAAGCACTTTCGATCTCTTCCCAGTTTTCCGTCATATCCCAAGGTTTGAGATTTAATCACAATGGGATCCTTGTCTATAGCAATGAGTTTACCACATAGCGAGAAGAATCAGAGATGGGAACACGTTGTGAGTAGGGATGAGCCGAACACTCCCCGAGTTCGGTTCGAAGCCGAACCCGAACTTTCCAAATGTTCGGATCCGAACCCGAACTCGGACTCCATACAAGTCAATGGGGCTGAAAATTCGGTTTTTAGAGTGCCCTCCAACAGGGCATATATGCTAGATATTTGCGATAAAAAGTGTATGGGGTCCGGGTAGTGCCCTGGGGGACAGGAAACAAGGACAAAAAGTTAAAAAAAAAAAGTTTTTAACCACTTCGCTGCTGAGGACGCGCTCAGCGCGTCCTCAGCAGTCCCGCTGGTGTGCTGAGGACGCGCTGAGCGCGTCCTCCCATTGGGGTCAGCGTTCGGCCGGGTTCCGGCCGATCGCTGGCCCCTCCGGTGCGGGCTGACATCCTGGATGTCAGCCCGGCATCCGGACCAGCAGCCGCCAGAATTAGGTGTCATCGTGGGGCGCGATGACTCCTAATTCAGGCGCCCCCCCGCATGTGCGGAGGAGGCGCCTGAAAGGGAGGGGGGGAGGTCCTTCGGACCTCTCTCCCTCCCGATCGGTGGCTCTGCGGGGGTTAACCCAGGCATCAATTGGAAGGGCACAACCCCTAACTGCCACCAACTGTGGAGATAGGGAGTTCATTGGAACTCCATCTCCCGATCCGTGGCAGCTAGGGGTTAAATTTTGGTATCGTTGGATCGGCCAGAGCATGGCCGTTCCAACGATACCAAACATGAAAGTGAAAAATGTTGTAAAAAAAAATGAAAAATAAAATAAAAAAAAAAATTTAAAAAAAAAAATAAACACTTTTTTTTATTTTTTTGGTTTGTTAATGCAGCAATATTGTTCCCATTTCAATTATAATGTGAACAATGATGCTGCACTAACGATTTTTGTATGCGGTGCGTTTGTTAAAAATAGTGTCATTTTCCCCATAAAAAAATGTAACGAGACCTCTCAATTTATTTTTAACAAGCGCACCCCATACAAAATATAACCGCAATTGCTCGCATGTTAAAATGTGGAAAAAAACACTTTACACATTGTAAATTATTGAAAATACATATTTTATTGCATTTTTTGTTATAATATACAGACATGACATAACGTATACATATAATAATGACATATTATGAATCTACCGAGTCTGACGGAAAGAACGATTATATATTCTGTCATATACTAAAATAAGCCTTCAAAACACGTTTAAACATGATGCGCAAAACAGGTAAAAATGACCTCAGCATAGGGGCGGGAAAAGCCTCAGCAGCGAAAGGGTTAAAGGGACAGTGAGTTTTCCATGAAATAAGGGTTAAAAATAAAAACGAAAAATTCCTTCAAATATCGTGCCTAGGATGTCCCCATAACCTGCCCGTGAAGTGGCGGATTTCTAGGATGTATAGAAATATGTAAAAACAAAAACATGACATTTCAAATGACTGTAAATGCTTTTCCTTTAATCTATCCATAAACAACTGCTTGGGGCGGCACTCTGTATGAAAAGAGGAGACATTTTCAGACACGCAGAAAAAGTTTACTGATTTTTTGGCGGTGAAAAGCAGGAGAATGACTGGAGAACGGAAAATTCTAAACCAAATAGCCGATTTGGAAAGTGAGATAAATGGGAGAATTTTTCTGGTTCGGCTATTTTGACCTAGAATTTTCTCTTCAGTCATTCTCCTGAGTTTCACCTTTCTCTGAATAACCCTGTCAGGGTTATTCAGGGAGCGGTGAAGAGCAGGAGAATGACTGGAGAATGGAAAATTCTAGGTCAAAATAGCCAAACCAGAAAAATTCTCCCATTTAGGCTAGGGTCAGACTAGCGTATTTTTAACGTGCGTTTAGGCGTACTTAATCACGGCCGCACTAGCAGCAAATGACGGGCAATGATAGCCAACATACGAAGTACAGTCGCACGAAAGTCCGGCTGCGCAACGCAAGTGGAAAATGAACGCATTTTTTCGAGAACGCAGAACCGCTAGTACGGACGTACAGAGTGCGCTGCGTCCACTAGCGGCGTGTGTGCGTGATTTGGAGACGTCAGACCCTGCTCATGTCCGGCCAACATAACGTCCAGACACCCAAAGTTTCCTGGTTTGGATCCGTAAAAGATCACGCACAAAAATGCGCATCGTATGACCGTTTTCGCGCAATCTGTGAAAAAATAAGGCAATGTGTTCGGACGCACTTTTTGACGGTCGCTGTGACAAATGCGTTCGTCTGACCCATGCCTTATCTCACTTTCCAAATCAGCTATTTGGTCCAGATTGTTCTCTTTTCCTGCCATTCTCCTGGTTTTCACCTTTCTCTGAACAACCCTGAGAGAGAGGTGAAAGCCAGGAGAACTGGCAGGAGAAGAGAACAATCTAGACCAAATAGCCAATTTGGAAAGTGAGTTAAATGGGACAATTTTTCTGGTTTGGCTATTTTGACCTAGAATTTTCACTTCTCCAGTTATTCTCCTGCTTTTCACCGCTCTCTGACTAACCCTGTGAATGTTTAATCCCGAGGTGAAAAATAACATTGCTTAAGGCTGGGGTCAGTCGAGCGCAGTTATCACGTCCATGTTCCCGCACATTTGTACCTCCGTGGCAGCATAGCATTCTGACCAATGGAGCCCCAAACATGAAGTACGTCCGCACGGAAGTGTGGATGCATGGCGGACGCAGCAAACGGACTCAGGTTAGGCAAGAACGTAATACTGCTAGAATGGACGTGCGGAGTGCGCCACGTCCGCAACGTCTGTGTAGCTTTGTGTGTGAGTGATGAAACGAGGTCAGATGGACGGCATTTATACGTCCAGCATTTTTGACGGACAGAATGTTTTTTCATTTTAATTTATTTTCCCTGCTACATCAGTCAAAAAATACGTCAGTGAAAAAAACGGACTGTGTGGCCACTACCTTGTTGTCAGTCAGTAAGTACGTCCGTACTGCACGGACGCACAGTCTGTACAAAATGCGCTCATCTGACCCCAGCCTTAGATGTTATTTTGAATTTTTTTCAAACACCAGTTAACCACTTGGCTGCTATGGACGCGCTCAGTGCGTCCAGCCAAGTGGTTCTCCTGTGCTATGGACTCGCTGAGCGCGTCCATGCACAGGAGGCAGCAATCCACCGGAGAACTTTCGAACTGCCAAAGTTCGGGTCGAACTCCGAACCGTCCGAACCGCTCATCCCTAGTTGTGAGCGGAGTGGTACCAGGGCTGGTCCATTCATGGGTCCCGATGGAGCGAAGGCCCCAGGCGGCACTTTCACCAGGGCAGCATTTTCCTGGTGAAAGCATTAATTTTACAATATGTGCACATTTTAGTATTTCAATTGAATTCAATTATTTTAATATATTTATAATACTTTATTTGAATATATATATATAACTTACATATTTTGAATATTTAATTTTTTTAATCTATATTAAATTTAATAATTATATTTAATATTTTAAAGTGCAATTTACTTTGAAAATATATTATTTAATCAAGCTATTAAATTATGTATAATTATTTTAATCTACATTTTTTTAAATTACTTTAATATACTTACTGGAAAATATAATTTTATATTATTCGATAATTATTTTTTAGTTTTATTACTGTGGAGATCTGTGATACGCTTGGTTGGGGGGGCAGTATTTCATCCTTGGACGCAAGCAGCATAATGTCTTGGGCCGGCCCTGAATGTACCAACCCTTGTCTCGTCTACCTGTATTTGGCGTCCACAGAGAATATGAAAACCAGTGGACAGATACGAAGGAGATTTGCATATAGTAAAGGGGACACTGTGGTCAGTGTGCCTATCGGGAGAAAAAAGTCAAACATTGAGAAAAGATACAAAATTACACAATGGCTGAGTTAAATGATCTCAGATACACATAACATATACAGATTAAGGAATGTGTACATTGGTAGCTGGCACTACACATAAAGACAAGAACAAGGTGATGCGTAACAGGTGAAAAAGTTACAGCCTTATATGTGCCCTTAGGCCGGGTGCACACTAGGCGTTTTTTTGTGCGCACTAACGCGCGTTATGACCATGTTCTTGACATGCATTGTAGCATATAATTACACGGATAGAGAGGAACACACACATATAACGCGCGCAACGCATACCGCGCGCTGAAGACGTCCGTCATGGAAACATCAAGGCGCTAGCATTGACACGACGTTGGCCGAGTGCTGAACGTCAAATGCAGCGCGCCTGCGCACTTGAACGGCCGCGTGCAGTCAAATTAGCGCACCTGTGCACTATCGACGCTAGGCACGTTGGGTAGGGCAGCTTTATTTTTTTTTTCATTGAACTCAAATTCAGTTTTTACGACGTGCGTAAAAAATAACGCATCGTCTGGCGTCTACCATCTCTTCCATCATTTTTAACGTACGGCTGCGTCGTTTTTAATGCACGCTAGTGCGCGCAAAATAAAGCCTAGTGTGCACCCAGCCTTAAGGCCAGCCTAGCACATGGAAAGGACAGAAGATAGGTGTAAACGCTGCTAATGAGACCAGTAATGAGATAAGGGTGCCGGTCAGTGATGATGCACAAGGCTCTGTAGTAAGAATGAGCAGTGACAGACTGAAGCTGACAGAGACAGATGGTTTCCCAGTGAAGCAGACTCCTAGCGCTCACACCTCATTGCTGGCCATAGACCGTGAGCAAGGGCAGAGCTGGATTAGCAGAGGGTCATGGAGCAAGGATGGCGAAGGAGCAGGCCTATAGCCTGCAGAGAAAGACACAAAACCTTACACCAAGAAAGCAGCTCCTATACACAAACTCGTACAGCTGGAGTGCGGCATATATTGCCCATCTCCTCGTATGTAAATATCCTGTAATATTTTTCATACAATATTTCGTTTGCTAGTGTTTTTATACTTTTCAAAATAGTTACAGGAAGGTTTACATAGAGAGACACATACAATAGCATCGCTCGCTTTATTCTGTATTTACACAGCGCCAACATATTCTGCAGCGCTTTACAATTGAAACAAAATAAATTCTGGTACAGAAAGAATAGAGGACGAGATCAGTAACAATAAAGCAATTCTAGCACTTTATACAAGTGATCTGCCAGATGAACTTACAATCATTACACCCACTGATACAAAGCTCATATCTGGGATTGTTTATCTATGGTTATATAACAATGTATCACTTATGCACATAATGATTTACAAGATGGAATGCGAGGATACAATGTAACCATGCAGGAGAGATCATATGAATCAAATTCTAATACACAGACATGAAAAGAAAGAATTCCACAGCACATGCATCAGGACACACACCCTCACCTCCTCCTAATACACAGGCATCAGGACACACACCCTCACCTCCTCCTAATACACAGGCATCAGGACACACACACCCTCACCTCCTCCTAATACACAGACATCAGGACACACACCCTCACCTCCTCCTAATACACAGGCATCAGGACACACACCCTCACCTCCTCCTAATACACAGGCATCAGGACACACACACCCTCACCTCCTCCTAATACACAGACATCAGGACACACACCCTCACCTCCTCCTAATACACAGGCTTCAGGACACACACCCTCACCTCCTCCTAATACACAGGCATCAGTACACACACCCTCACCTCCTCCTAATACACAGGCATCAGGACACACACCCTCACCTCCTCCTAATACACAGGCATCAGGACACACACCCTCACCTCCTCCTAATACACAGGCATCAGGACACACACCCTCACCTCCTCCTAATACACAGACATCAGGACACACACCCTCACCTCCTCCTAATACACAGGCATCGGGACACACACCCTCACCTCCTCCTAATACACAGGCATCGGGACACACACCTTCACCTCCTCCTAATACACAGACATCGGGACACACACCCTCACCTCCTCCTAATACACAGGCATCGGGACACACACCCTCACCTCCTCCTAATACACAGGCATCGGGACACACACCTTCACCTCCTCCTAATACACAGGCATCGGGACACACACCTTCACCTCCTCCTAATACACAGGCTTCAGGACACACACCTTCACCTCCTCCTAATACACAGGCTTCAGGACACACACCCTCACCTCCTCCTAATACACAGACATCGGGACACACACCCTCACCTCCTCCTAATACACAGACATCAGGACACACACCCTCACCTCCTCCTAATACACAGGCATCAGGACACACACACCCTCACCTCCTCCTAATACACAGGCTTCAGGACACACACCCTCACCTCCTCCTAATACACAGGCTTCAGGACACACACCCTCACCTCCTCCTAATACACAGACATCAGGACACACACCCTCACCTCCTCCTAATACACAGGCTTCAGGACACACACCCTCACCTCCTCCTAATACACAGGCATCAGGACACACACCCTCACCTCCTCCTAATACACAGACATCGGGACACACACCCTCACCTCCTCCTAATACACAGACATCAGGACACACACCCTCACCTCCTCCTAATACACAGGCTTCAGGACACACACCCTCACCTCCTCCTAATACACAGGCATCAGGACACACACCCTCACCTCCTCCTAATACACAGACATCGGGACACACACACCCTCACCTCCTCCTAATACACAGATATCAGGACACACACCCTCCCCTCCTCCTAATACACAGGCTTCAGGACACACACCCTCACCTCCTCCTAATACACAGGCTTCAGGACACACACCCTCACCTCCTCCTAATACACAGGCATCAGGACACACACCCTCACCTCCTCCTAATACACAGGCATCAGGACACACCACCCTCACCTCCTCCTAATACACAGACATCAGGACGCACACCCTCACCTCCTCCTAATGCACAGGCATCAGGACGCACACCCTCACCTCCTCCTAATACACAGGCATCAGGACGCACACCCTCACCTCCTCCTAATGCACAGGCATCAGGACGCACACCCTCACCTCCTCCTAATGCACAGGCATCAGGACGCACACCCTCACCTCCTCCTAATACACAGACATCAGGACACACACCCTCACCTCCTCCTAATACACAGGCATCAGGACACACACCCTCACCTCCTCCTAATACACAGACATCAGGACACACACCCTCCCCTCCTCCTAATACACAGGCATCAGGACACACACCCTCACCTCCTCCTAATACACAGGCATCAGGACACACACCCTCACCTCCTCCTAATACACAGGCATCAGGACACACACCTCACCTCCTCCTAATACACAGGCATCAGGACACACACCCTCCCCTCCTCCTAATACACAGGCATCAGGACACACACCCTCACTCCTCCTAATACACAGGCATCAGGACACACACCCTCACCTCCTCCTAATACACAGGCATCAGGACACACACCCTCACCTCCTCCTAATACACAGGCATCAGGACACACACCCTCACCTCCTCCTAATACACAGGCATCAGGACACACACCCTCACCTCCTCCTAATACACAGACATCAGGACACACACCCTCACCTCCTCCTAATACACAGGCATCAGGACACACACCCTCACCTCCTCCTAATAAGAGGGAAATAAAAACGATATATAATTTGCCTGATGGGTCCTACAATAAAACATGACTTTAAACATTATTTAAATGTGAGGAGCAAAAAATGGTCAAAATGAGCTCAGCACAGGGGGTGAAATGGCTCAGTAGCGAAAGGGTTAAACCTATCAATACTTGTTTGTCAGGTTTTTTTATTTGTATTTTTAGAAACGATCTTTACAAAAAAAGCAAATTGTTACGTGTGTGTAATATTGTTGATGTGATCTAGGATTTTAGGGTGATCTCCTTCGCTGGATTCCATGTTTGAAACTCATACTTTTGGTAACAGAGTCTATAATTCAGTACATGAGGCTCCAGGACAGATGACGTTCACCTCCGACCGCACAGATACCTCCAAAACTGACACTTGTTCCTAATATTTAGACACCAGGGAACAATTGGTGACATTTAACTTGTATGACATATTTTAACCAATTGCGCCTGTGTTATCAAGCCGTGTAGTAAGTGCGCAGCTCCATCTGCCCCGGGTCGACCCGGGAGGAAACTGCACAGGGAGGGAATCTCCTAGAATGGGATGAAACGACCCAGCCTCACCTCTTCCTTTCTGACTTCCTCAGGAACCAAGTGTGTAACCCAGGGGAAGGGAAGTCCTACATGTCATATATTCTCCCTCCTGTTCTCATCACTTACAAATACATAGATCAGATAGACCTCAGTCTAGATTTCTAGTACAGAGACCTCTCACCTTCTGCTAATACAGAGTCCTCATTATACAAAGACCTATCACCTCATCTGAGTTATTTGGAATCAGGCCTCTCATTTCCTTCATGTAAAGAACCGTCACCTCCCCATAATAAACCCATATAAATAATTCACTGAGTACTTTGGCTTTTCACAACCTCCTGATATACAAACCTCTTTCTTTCTTTCTTCCTCCTAATACACAGGCGCTAGAGCAGGGACCGTGTAAGGATCTTTGGACACGATAAAAAGTTACCTCCCCAACTAACTCCTCTATCTATTTCGTGATGAGTTGTGAGAGTATGTGTAGACTGTGGCCCAACTTCACGCTAAAACAGGGACGTTAAGGAGCAAAACCTGCGTCTGGACTTCTTAGCGTCCGCATTTTAGCGTGATATTACGGGCAGGCGCTAATCGAGCAGGCATGCAAAGTAACACAGCGCTAAGCTTCGGGATGATCGAGGCAGCGATATGCGCCGCCGCGAGCATCCCCTCCATGGAGTCCATAGGACTCCCTATAGGCTAACGCTGCCGGTCACATTTATTTATTTATTTATTTATTTATAAAGGATTTTACCAGGAAGGATACATTGAGATTTCTCTCGTTTTCAAGTATGTCCTGGGTTCAAGAACATTGAAGTGTTACAGTTACAGAAATACAAAGTAATACAACACATGACCTGCAGGATCTCGCCATAGTGATCTACAGAGGGTGACTGGGGGACTTTTTTCCCCCAGGTCTCTCACTGCTCCTGGTGGCAAGAAGGAGCTGATGGAGCCGCCGTTCTCAACGCGGGGTGGATGGTGAGTATGTGATTTTTTTTTTGGGGGGGATTTTCTGCTGGGGCTGACGGATTTCGCAGAAGCACCAGGTCCTAGCTGTGGTTAACGTTCGAGTTAATAAAAACAGCAGGACGGTAATTAGCGTTAGGACTTTGTAACTGAGGATGTATGTATGAAGGGGTCACGTCCTGAAAAAAAAAAGAAGTGTGGGAACTCACCAAGATTTCTGTCTCCCAATCAGCAATTACCATCCCATACTTAACACAAACACATTTAAATATGATATTTATGTGTATATGTGGATTTTAGCAGGAATATATGATAAATCCTATATTTATTGTTACTTAACAAGGAAAGAGATTGTACACTTGAATACAAGCTTTATTGTGTGGGACCAAACAGAACTACATTCCCTCTTCAAAAATAGTGTAGGAGCTACGTTGACCCCTGGATGTTTGTGCTTTTTGCTGTTTGTGGCATGGTAGTGTTTGTATCTCTTCCTTACACATGGATCAGCACATTAAACTCTCACTCAATAATAAAAAGACATCAGGACACGCATATCTCATCTCCTTCTCACAGACACAAGAACAGTGCACTCTTAATACACAGACACCAGGAAATGCACTGCTCACCTCCTCCTAATACACAGACAATATGAGATGTATCTCTCACCTCCTCTTACTACACAGGCACCATGAGATGTATCTCTCACCTCCTCTTACTACACAGGCACCATGAGATGTATGTATCTCTCACCTCCTCTTAGTACACCGGCACCATGAGATGTATCTCTCACCTCCTCTTACTACACAGACACCAGGAGATGTATCTCTCACCTCCTCTTACTACACAGACACCAGGAGATGTATCTCTCACCTCCTCTTACTACACAGACACAAGGTATCTCTCACCTCCTCTTAGTACACAGACACCATGAGATGTATCTCTCACCTCCTCTTACTACACAGACACCAGGAGATGTATCTCTCACCTCCTCTTACTACACAGACACCAGGAGATGTATCTCTCACCTCCTCTTAGTACACAGACACCATGAGATGTATCTCTCACCTCCTCTTACTACACAGACACCAGGAGATGTATCTCTCACCTCCTATTAGTACACCGGCACCATGAGATGTATCTCTCACCTCCTCTTACTACACAGACACCAGCAGATGTATCTCTCACCTCCTATTAGTACACCGGCACCATGAGATGTATCTCTCACCTCCTCTTACTACACAGACACCATGAGATGTATCTCTCACCTCCTCTTACTACACAGACACCAGCAGATGTATCTCTCACCTCCTATTAGTACACCGGCACCATGAGATGTATCTCTCACCTCCTCTTACTACACAGACACCAGGAGATGTATCTCTCACCTCCTCTTACTACACAGACACCAGGTATCTCTCACCTCCTCTTAGTACACAGACACCATGAGATGTATCTCTCACCTCCTCTTACTACACAGACACCAGCAGATGTATCTCTCACCTCCTATTAGTACACAGGCACCATGAGATGTATCTCTCACCTCCTCTTACTACACAGACACCAGGAGATGTATCTCTCACCTCCTCTTACTACACAGACACAGGAGATGTATCTCTCACCTCCTCCTAATACACAGACACCATGAGATGTATCTCTCACCTCCTCTTACTACACAGACACCAGGAGATGTATCTCTCACCTCCTCTTACTACACAGACACCAGGAGATGTATTCTCCACCTCCTCTTACTACACAGACACCAGGAGATGTATCTCTCACCTCCTCTTAGTACACAGACACCATGAGATGTATCTCTCACCTCCTCTACTACACAGACACCCAGGGGATGTATCTCTCACCTCCTCTTACTACCCAGCAACACAAGGAGATGTATCTCTCACCTCCTCTTACTACACAGACACCATGAGATGTATCTCTCACCTCCTCTTACTACACAGACACCAGGAGATGTATCTCTCACCTCCTCTTACTACAGACACCATGAGATGTATCTCTCACCTCCTCTTACTACACAGGCACACATGAGATGTATCTCTCACCTCCTCATACTACACCAGGGGAATTCAGTGTTCCCTGCAACGTGCGCGCGTGCGCGCGCGCGCAGGGAACGCGGTGCCAGGCGCACAACTTGTGGTTATGCGCGCCATGGCAACCGGCGGGGTTTGAGGGGACCAGAGCCGGGCAGCGCGTGAGTGCCTGCCCGGTTCTGAAGAGTCCGTCCTAAGCGGCTTGCGTGCGTGCGCGCGCAGCCGGTCACGTGGTCCGGCTAATCAGGCCACCTGACTGGCCGGCGCGTGACCTGCGCACGCACGCCACGCAGCATCCCCTTTAACAGGACGGACTCTTCAGGACCGGGCAGGCATTCCCGCGCTGCCCGGCATCTGGGTCCCCTTAAACCCCGCTGGGGCAACTAACCAGGTATGAGCTGGGGGCCAAATCCACGAGCTGGGGGGTTAAATCACGAGCTGGGGGGCAAATCCATGAGCTGGGGGCAAATCCATGAGCTGGGGGCCAAATCCATGAGCTGGGGGCCAAATCCATGAGCTGGGGGCAAATCCACGAGCTGGGGGCAAATCCATGAGCTGGGGGGTTAATCCACGAGCTGGGCATATCCACGAGCTGGGGGGCAAATCCAAGAGCTGGGGGCCAAATCCATGATCTGGGGGCCAAATCCACGAGCTGGGGGCCAAATCCACGAGCTGGGGGCAAATCCATGAGCTGGGGGCCAAATCCATGAGCTGGGGGCCAAATCCACGAGCTGGGGGCCAAATCCATGAGCTGGGGGCAAATCCACGAGCTGGGGGGCAAATCCACGAGCTGGGGGGTTAAATCACGAGCTGGGCATATCCACGAGCTGGGGGGCAAATCCAAGAGCTGGGGGGCAAATCCACGAGCTGGGGGGCAAATCCACGAGCTGGGGGCAAATCCACGAGCTGGGGGGCAAATCCACGAGTTGGGGGGCAAATCCATGAGTTGGGGGGCAAATCCATGAGTTGGGGGGCAAATCCATGAGTTGGGGGGCAAATCCATGAGTTGGGGGGCAAATCCATGAGCTGGGGGCAAATCCATGAGCTGGGCAAATCCATGAGTTGGGGCAAATCCATGTGAGAGCTGGGGCAATCCATGAGCTGGGGGCAAATCCATTTGTGAGCTGGGGGCAAATCCAATGGATTCCCTCTAACGTGCGCGCCCGCGCACGGAATGCAATGACAGCGCGCACAACGTTATTTTTATGCGCGCACAAATTAGTGCAGGGGTGGCCAACCCGCGAGGCTCTATACCAGGGGTGGCCGACCCGCGTAGAAAGGGGGCGCCGGAACATCCTGCTCAGGCTGTAAGTTACAAGAGCGCTCTGTCCGGCGCCTGTAACTTACAGGCTGTAGGCGCTGCGCGACGGCGAAGTTCTGGGGGGAGCTCTTCGTCGCGCAGCTGAACACGTACCTGCGTTCCGGCGCGATGATGACGTCACGCCGGAACGCACGTACAGGGGGCAGAGCATAATACTCTGCGCGCGCCCGTTCTTCCGCGCTGTCAGCATCTCACCGCGGCTGTGCTTCTCGTAACGCTGCAGGGAAATCTCTGGCTTAGCTGTCTAAAAAAGCAGGGGAAAATCTCAGTGGTTTAGCTGTCTAAAAAGCAGGGAAAAATCCCAGTGGTTTAACTGTCTAAAAAAGCAGGGAAATCTCTGGTTTAGCTGTCTAAAAAGCAGGGGAAAATCTCAGTGGTTTAGCTGTCTAAAAAAGCAGGGAAATCTCTGGTTTAGCTGTCTAAAAAAGCAGGGGAAAATCTCAGTGGTTTAGCTGTCTAAAAAGCAGGGAAATCTGGCTTAGCTGTCTAAAAAAGCAGGGGAAAATCTCAGTGGTTTAGCTGTCTAAAAAAGCAGGG
Organism: Leptobrachium leishanense; assembly: GCA_009667805.1. Taxonomy (NCBI): domain Eukaryota; kingdom Metazoa; phylum Chordata; class Amphibia; order Anura; family Megophryidae; genus Leptobrachium; species Leptobrachium leishanense. The sequence continues at coordinate 16,294,076 of CM019074.1, forward strand.
AAAAATCCCAGTGGTTTAACTGTCTAAAAAAGCAGGGAAATCTCTGGTTTAGCTGTCTAAAAAAGCAGGGGAAAATCTCAGTGGTTTTAGCTGTCTAAAAAAGCAGGGAAATCTCTGGTTTAGCTGTCTAAAAAAGCAGGGAAATCTGGCTTAGCTGTCTAAAAAAGCAGGGAAATCTGGCTTAGCTGTCTAAAAAAGCAGGGAAAAATCTCAGTGTTTAGCTGTCTAAAAAAGCAGGGAAATCTGGTTTAGCTGTCTAAAAAAGCAGGGAAAAATCCCAGTGGTTTAACTGTCTAAAAAAGCAGGGAAAAATCCCAGTGGTTTAACTGTCTAAAAAAGCAGGGAAATCTCTGGTTTAGCTGTCTAAAAAAGCAGGGAAATCTGGTTTAGCTGTCTAAAAAAGCAGGGAAATCTGGTTTAGCTGTCTAAAAAAGCAGGGAAAAATCTCAGTGGTTTAGCTGTCTAAAAAAGCAGGGAAATCTGGTTTAGCTGTCTAAAAAAGCAGGGAAATCTGGTTTAGCTGTCTAAAAAAGCAGGGAAATCTGGTTTAGCTGTCTAAAAAAGCAGGGAAAAATTCAGTGGTTTAGCTGTCTAAAAAGCAGGGAAATCTGGTTTAGCTGTCTAAAAAAGTAGGGAAATCTGGTTTAGCTGTCTAAAAAAAGCAGGGAAAAATCTCAGTGGTTTAGCTGTCTAAAAAAGCAGGGAAATCTGGTTTAGCTGTCTAAAAAAGCAGGGAAATCTGGCTTAGCTGTCTAAAAAGCAGGGAAATCTGGTTTAGCTGTCTAAAAAAGCAGGGAAATCTGGTTTAGCTGTCTAAAAAAGGCAGGGAAATCTGGCTTAGCTGTCTAAAAAAGCAGGGAAAAATCTCAGTGGTTTAGCTGTCTAAAAAAGCAGGGAATCTGGTTTAGCTGTCTAAAAAGCAGGGAAAAATCCCAGTGGTTTAACTGTCTAAAAAAGCAGGGGAAAATCCCAGTGTTTTAACTGTCTAAAAAAGCAGGGAAATCTGGTTTAGCTGTCTAAAAAAGCAGGGAAATCTGGTTTAGCTGTCTAAAAAAGCAGGGAAAAATCCCAGTGGTTTAACTGTCTAAAAAAGCAGGGAAATCTCTGGTTTAGCTGTCTAAAAAGCAGGGAAATCTGGTTTAGCTGTCTAAAAAAGCAGGGAAAAATCCCAGTGGTCACAGACGTGAACAAATCTAGGTAAATATAGGTTATCAGACTCTTATAAATGATAGGACTGATATTTGTAGAAGTCTCATGTACCTTAATTGATGGAAGTTTTTCCTTTTCTTTTCTCACATGAGTTAGAAAATATAAATATACATTCATTCAGATATAAGTTTTATCAAATCATCTGGTTGCTTCGTTTTAGCTTTGAAACAGTTTTCACTTACACGTACGATCAATTGCGCTACTTTTAAAAAACCAACTGTTGGTTACCATAGTCAATAAGCGCTCATGACGAAAATATTGTTGCTCATGAAAAATCTGGTGCGCTCTACACGGCCCCCAAAAATTAGAGGGAACATTGCAGGGGATGTATCTTTCACCTCCTCTTACTACCCAGACACAAGGAGATGTATCTCTCACCTCCTCTTACTACACAGACACCAGGGGATGTATCTCTCGCCTCCTCTTACATCCCCTGGTGTCTGTGTAGTATCTCTCACCTCCTCTTACTACACAGACACCAGGAGATGTATCTCTCACCTCCTCTTAGTACACAGACACCATGAGATGTATCTCTCACCTCTCTTACTACAGACACCATGAGATGTATCTCTCACCTCCTCTTACTACACACACACCGGAGATGTTATCTCTCACCTCCTCTTAGTACACAGACACCATGAGATGTATCTCTCACCTCCTCTTACTGCACAGGCACCATGAGATGTATTCTCTCACCTCCTCTTACTACACAGACACCATGAGATGTATCTCTCACCTCCTCTTACTACACAGACACCATGAGATGTATCTCTCACCTCCTCTTACTACACAGACACCATGAGATGTATCTCTCACCTCCTCTTTCTACACAGACACCAGGGGATGTATCTCTCACCTCCTCTTACTACACAGACACCAGGGGATGTATCTCTCGCCTCCTCTTACATCCCCTGGTGTCTGTGTAGTATCTCTCACCTCCTCTTACTACACAGACACCAGGAGATGTATCTCTCACCTCCTCTTACTACACAGACACCAGGAGATGTATCTCTCACCTCCTCTTACTACACAGACACCAGGAGATGTATCTCTCACCTCCTCTTACTACACAGACACCAGGTATCTCTCACCTCCTCTTAGTACACAGACACCATGAGATGTATCTCTCACCTCCTCTTACTACACAGACACCAGCAGATGTATCTCTCACCTCCTATTAGTACACAGGCACCATGAGATGTATCTCTCACCTCCTCCTAATACACAGGCACCATGAGATGTATCTCTCACCTCCTCTTACTAAACAGGCACCATGAGATGTATCTCTCACCTCCTCTTACTACACAGACACCATGAGATGTATCTCTCACCTCCTCTTACTACACCAGACACCAGGAGATGTATCTCTCACCTCCTCTTACTACACAGACACCAGGAGAGATGTATCTCTCACCTCCTCTTACTACACAGACACCAGGAGATTGTATCTCTCACCTCCTCTTACTACACAGACACCATGAGATGTATCTCTCACCTCCTCTTACTACACAGACACCAGGAGATGTATCTCTCACCTCCTCTTAGGCTAGGGTCAGACTAACGCATTTTTCACGTTGTCCGTGAAAATGTGCGTTCGAAGAATGGACGTATTTTTTCACGGAATACGCAATAGCGGTCATACTATGCGCAGTTTCATCCGTGATTTTGTACGGATCATCAATAAAACACTTCTTGCATCTGGACGTTATGTTGGCCGGACATTAGCAGCGTCTGACGTCTCCTAATCACGCACACACGCCTCTAGCGGACGCAGCGCACTCTGTACGTCAGTACTAGCAGTTTAACGTTCTCGAAAAAATGCGTTCATTTTCCACTTGCGTTGCGCAGCCGGACTTTTGTGCGACCGTACTTCGTATATTGGCCGTCATTGCCCGGCATCTGCTGCAAGTGCGGCCGTGATTAAGTGCGCCAGAACGCGCGTTCGCACTGCCTCAGTCTGACCCTAGCCTTAGTACACAGACACCATGAGATGTATCTCTCACCTCCTCTCACTACACAGACACCAGGGGATGTATCTCTCACCTCCTCTTACTACCCAGACACAAGGAGATGTATCTCTCACCTCCTCTTACTACACAGACACCAGGAGATGTATCTCTCACCTCCTCTTACTACACAGACACCAGGAGATGTATCTCTCACCTCCTCCTAATACACAGACACCATGAGATGTATCTCTCACCTCCTCTTACTACACAGGCACCATGAGATGTATCTCTCACCTCCTCTTACTACACAGACACCAGGAGATGTATCTCTCACCTCCTCTTACTACACAGACACCAGGAGATGTATCTCTCACCTCCTCTTAGTACACAGACACCATGAGATGTATCTCTCACCTCCTCTCACTACACAGACACCAGGGGATGTATCTCTCACCTCCTCTTACTACACAGACACCATGAGATGTATCTCTCACCTCCTCTTACTACAGACACCATGAGATGTATCTCTCACCTCCTCTTACTACACAGGCACCATGAGATGTATCTCTCACCTCCTCATACTACACCAGGGGATGTATCTTTCACCTCCTCTTACTACCCAGACACAAGGAGATGTATCTCTCACCTCCTCTTACTACACAGACACCAGGGGATGTATCGCTCGCCTCCTCTTACATCCCCTGGTGTCTGTGTAGTATCTCTCACCTCCTCTTACTACACAGACACCATGAGATGTATCTCTCACCTCCTCTTACTACACAGACACCAGGAGATGTATCTCTCACCTCCTCTTAGTACACAGACACCATGAGATGTATCTCTCACCTCTCTTACTACAGACACCATGAGATGTATCTCTCACCTCCTCTTACTACACACACACCAGGAGATGTATCTCTCACCTCCTCTTAGTACACAGACACCATGAGATGTATCTCTCACCTCCTCTTACTGCACAGGCACCATGAGATGTATCTCTCACCTCCTCTTACTACACAGACACCATGAGATGTATCTCTCACCTCCTCTTACTACACAGACACCATGAGATGTATCTCTCACCTCCTCTTACTACACAGACACCATGAGATGTATCTCTCACCTCCTCTTACTACACAGACACCAGGAGATGTATCTCTCACCTCCTCTTACTACAGACACCATGAGATGTATCTCTCACCTCCTCTTTCTACACAGACACCAGGGGATGTATCTCTCACCTCCTCTTACTACACAGACACCAGGGGATGTATCTCTCGCCTCCTCTTACATCCCCTGGTGTCTGTGTAGTATCTCTCACCTCCTCTTACTACACAGACACCAGGAGATGTATCTCTCACCTCCTCTTACTACACAGACACCAGGAGATGTATCTCTCACCTCCTCTTACTACACAGACACCAGGTATCTCTCACCTCCTCTTAGTACACAGACACCATGAGATGTATCTCTCACCTCCTCTTACTACACAGACACCAGCAGATGTATCTCTCACCTCCTATTAGTACACAGGCACCATGAGATGTATCTCTCACCTCCTCCTAATACACAGGCACCATGAGATGTATCTCTCACCTCCTCTTACTACACAGACACCAGGAGATGTATCTCTCACCTCCTCTTACTACACAGACACCAGGAGATGTATCTCTCACCTCCTCTTACTACACAGACACCATGAGATGTATCTCTCACCTCCTCTTACTACACAGACACCAGGAGATGTATCTCTCACCTCCTCTTAGTACACAGACACCATGAGATGTATCTCTCACCTCCTCTTACTACACAGACACCAGGAGATGTATCTCTCACCTCCTCCTAATACACAGACACCATGAGATGTATCTCTCACCTCCTCTTACTACACAGGCACCATGAGATGTATCTCTCACCTCCTCTTACTACACAGACACCAGGAGATGTATCTCTCACCTCCTCTTACTACACAGACACCAGGAGATGTATCTCTCACCTCCTCTTAGTACACAGACACCATGAGATGTATCTCTCACCTCCTCTCACTACACAGACACCAGGGGATGTATCTCTCACCTCCTCTTACTACCCAGACACAAGGAGATGTATCTCTCACCTCCTCTTACTACACAGACACCATGAGATGTATCTCTCACCTCCTCTTACTACATAGACACCAGGAGATGTATCTCTCACCTCCTCTTACTACACAGACACCATGAGATGTATCTCTCACCTCCTCATACTACACCAGGGGATGTATCTCTCACCTCCTCTTACTACACAGACACCAGGGGATGTATCTCTCGCCTCCTCTTACATCCCCTGGTGTCTGTGTAGTATCTCTCACCTCCTCTTACTACACAGACACCATGAGATGTATCTCTCACCTCCTCTTACTACACAGTCACCAGGAGATGTATCTCTCACCTCCTCTTAGTACACAGACACCATGAGATGTATCTCTCACCTCTCTTACTACAGACACCATGAGATGTATCTCTCACCTCCTCTTACTACACACACACCAGGAGATGTATCTCTCACCTCCTCTTAGTACACAGACACCATGAGATGTATCTCTCACCTCCTCTTACTGCACAGGCACCATGAGATGTATCTCTCACCTCCTCTTACTACACAGACACCATGAGATGTATCTCTCACCTCCTCTTACTACACAGACACCATGAGATGTATCTCCCATCTCCTCTTACTACACAGACACCAGGAGATGTATCTCTCACCTCCTCTTACTACAGACACCATGAGATGTATCTCTCACCTCCTCTTTCTACACAGACACCAGGGGATGTATCTCTCACCTCCTCTTACTACGCAGACACCAGGGGATGTATCTCTCGCCTCCTCTTACATCCCCTGGTGTCTGTGTAGTATCTCTCACCTCCTCTTACTACACAGACACCAGGAGATGTATCTCTCACCTCCTCTTACTACACAGACACCAGGGGATGTATCTCTCGCCTCCTCTTACTACACAGACACCATGAGATGTATCTCTCGCCTCCTCTTACTACACAAACACCATGAGATGTATCTCTCACCTCCTCTTACTACACAGACACCAGGGGATGTATCTCTCGCCTCCTCTTACTACACAAACACCATGAGATGTATCTCTCACCTCTCTTACTACAGACACCATGAGATGTATCTCTCACCTCCTCTTACTACACAGACACCATGAGATGTATCTCTCACCTCCTCTTACTACACAGACACCAGGGGATGTCTCTCACCTCCTCTTACTACACCAGGAGATGTATCTCTCACCTCCTCTTACTACACAGACACCATGAGATGTATCTCTCACCTCCTCTTACTACACAGACACCAGGGGATGTATCTCTCGCCTCCTCTTACTACACAAACACCATGAGATGTATCTCTCACCTCTCTTACTACAGACACCATGAGATGTATCTCTCACCTCCTCTTACTACACAGACACCATGAGATGTATCTCTCACCTCCTCTTACTACACAGACACCAGGGGATGTCTCTCACCTCCTCTTACTACACCAGGAGATGTATCTCTCACCTCCTCTTAGTACACAAACATCCAGGCCAGGCCCACATCTCCCTCTCTGTAGTACAGGCCTGTAGGTGAGTGGATGGAGTGTAGTAGTAGATGAGCGCCGTTTTCCACGCGTCGTTTGCTTTGGCGCGTATACTGCTGTTCAGTTCTCCTGTAGAGGTGTGAACCAGGATAGTAGCTGGGAATCCTAACGTGGTTTTCACTGGCTCTTCCATCTGTGTAAACTTTTGCTTGCCAGTCTGGAGATGGAGGACATGCCAAGAAAGTTATTTTGTATTAACTGTATCATTGCTGGAATCGTCCGCATCGACGGGTCGGTACAAAATGATGTGGTTTTTTTTTAAGACTGTTTCACTGTGTGCAGAGGGATGTGTATTATATGGGATGACATTGTAATGTTGTTTTTTGTGGTATAATAAGTAGGACAAGTCACCACTAACTGCACAATTTTCCCATCTTCTTAGTATGTGGTTACATCTAATTTCTCCCTTTTATAACTTAATATGGATGAGAAATAAAGTGATGTCATCTGGAAGCTTTAATTCATGGATTGTATGAAACTTGATGTGTGATGACTCTGTATAGCTATGTTCTAGGAGGTGGTGAGAGGTGTGTGTCATGATGTCTCTGTATTGGATGAGTCCATGCCTCTGTATTAGGAGGAGGTTAGCGGTGTATGGTGTCTTTGTAATAGGAGGTGAGCAGTGTATGTGATGGTCTCTGTGAATAAGGAGGAGGTGAGAGGTGCATTTCATGGTGTCTGTCTTTTAGACCATTTCACCAACATTTCGGTGCAGTTCAGTGTCTCTGATAGATTAACCATTTCTTCTCTAGGGACAATTTCACTGTCGCCAAGGTTTACAAATTGCTGCGATCTGAGGCAAATTGCACCATATTTCACTGTCAATTCGTCAGTATTTGGCAAATTGCCAGCTTTTTCAGTAGCCGAGTTACCACGAAATTGTACCGTATGGTGAAATTTACCGTTCGGTGCAATTCAGTGGCAAGTTCGGCAGTCTTTGAATAACCCCAAAAGTGTCTGTGTGGGGGGCGTGGCCGGCTGTTCACAGGAGCGGACGTGTTCTCCAGGAGCTCCGCATGTCTGCTCGGTATAGGGACAATTAGCAGACTTTTTCTACAGAGATTCCCCTTTGAAGTGTTCCTGGGCAGCTGGCTATCGGTTTAACACTGTCCGGAGGCCGCTTGGTTCCCCTCCTCCGGACTAGCGACTAGAAAATTAGAGGAAGATGCCGTCGGCCATCTTGCGGCCTACCATCAGGCAGATCCCTGGACCGGGGGCCTTGAGTACTTCCCAGCCGGGGTGTCCTTCTGGCTGCCGTTTCGGGACCTTGCCCCACTCCGCGGCACCTCTGCTGTCCCCGCCAGCCACTGCCTGGATGAATGCCGGGAAGACGGAGGGCCCCCGTCTCCCGGCACAAGTGACTGCCCTGGTGGAGGAGGAGAGTGGAGTGCACACGCGGCGGCGGGAGGATGCCCTGACGCTACCCCCGCTGACTGGCATGGAGGCACTATTCCTGCGCCTGGACACCCTGCTATTGGAAGAGGGAGAGGCTGATCGCCCACTGACGAGGGGAGACATGAGGTGCTTCACAGCGGTCCTGCAGAGCTACAGAGAGGCGGCTGCCTTGAACTCGCCTGTGCTTGAGGGAGACCAGAACCCAGCAGAGAAACCTAGCTGCGCAGCGGTGGAGGAGTCTGAGGAGATGGGGGATCCCATGCTGTGCTGGAGTTCTCTGTGTTTGGGGGGGACCCCTGGACCGCGAGTGAGCGGGGAGAGCCTGCTTCTTCAAGCATTACTAGCACGGCGACCATCAGATTGGCCTGCGTGGCGGTCTCAGAAAATGCTGCAGTCGAGCAGAGGATAGCGACGCATGTAAAGATGGATACCTGGGTGTGCGCACAGGGCTACCCGAGGTTAGCGGAGAACTTCCCTCAACGGGGTAAGAAGATGGCGTGGCTGTGTCTATTGGCACTACGACTGGCCCTACATCGAGTTGGCGACGCTGGACTGCCTAAGATGACCCGGGCCTTGGATATACTTGGCGAGTTGTTTTGTGGTAGCAGGTTTGTCGACACTGTGGACCTTGGCCTACGCAGTAACCTGCCTGCTGCACGTGAGATTCCACTAAGGGATGCCGGCTGAGATGGCCTTGCCGCTGATTGCTGTGTTCTTCTTTCGGCTGACTTTATTTTTATTTTAGTTTATCTTTTTTTTTTTTTTTTTTTTTTTTCTTATGAGACCTTGCTTGATGTTACTTATGTCGCTTTCTGAGGACTCTTGCTTTTTGAGGGGATCTTTATTAACCCCCCCTGTTTTTTCACGTTTCTTGCGGCGCACTTATGTGACCTCCCTATTGTTTTGTGCCTGAGGACTCCTGCTTTATCTCGCTGTACCCCGAAGACTTGTTTTACTTTTGAGACTAGATGTGCGCTTTCCTTTCCCCTTTTATCTTAGTTGGTATGTTAGATTCTCGTTCTGCTGGAGATGGTGTATTCATTCCCCTCCTCCCATTTTTTATTTTTATTTTATTATTTTATTTTTATTTTTATTTTTATGTTTTTGGCACTACTGGGTTGCCTGAGGTGTGCCACCATGACTATTTGTTATGATTGGCCCTTAGGATCCCGGGCCTCGTGACATTATCCCTCCATGGCCTCTTTCGGGAGCGTGCCAGGAGCGTCACGGAGATGGCCTTTGCCATTCCCCCACCCCCCCCCCTTCCCTTTTTTTTTTTTTTTTTTTTTTTTTTTTTCCCTCCTATATTTGTTTTTCTTCCTTTTCCTTTTTACGGTTATTTGGATCACCATCTTTTTGGCAGCGTTGCGTGTATAACCCCTTCTTCCTTATTATCCTACCACACCCTTATTTTCTGAGACATTTTTTATGTAGATAGATCTTTTGTGTCATATGTATTACGTATGCGAGATCTTCTGGCCCTGCGAGGCCACTTCTGTTGATTTACTATGTGTTTATTCTTACAAAATAAAAACCTTGAATTACAAAAAAAAAAAAAGTGTCTGTGTAATAGGAGCAGGTGAGCAGTGCCTGTCATGGTGTCTGTGTATTAGGAGGAGGTGTGAGGTGCATATCATGGTGTCTGTGTGTTAGGAGCAGTGGCGACTCTAGGAACAATATTTAGGGGGGGCACATAGAATACTGCAGTCAAAACCGGGGGGGGGCACTAATAATTTTCACCACTAAATCATACCACTGAATAAAACTAGGGGCCCTATCACCTGGTGTGAGATAAAACACCATCACTAAAGGAAAAATTTAGCGCGAGTCATTAAAACGTAGTGCCTGACGACCTACTAACAGATCACCTTGTCCGCGGTAGTCCATGAACAAGGTTGTGTAGCGCACGCTAGGAAGACTAATGCGGTTGTGTACAGGATAGAACTGTTTGTTTCCAGTGCAGAGTGCCGGGCCATACCTATCCCCCGCCCTCACAAGCTTGAATATGAACACATCCAGTGAATAACCTCTCACCCCTGGAATATTAAAATCCTCCACAGTGGCCGTATCATCCATGTTTTGATGCACACAAATATTAAGGCTGATGGGCATTGCATGATAAATGCCACCTAGCAGCATGTACAATCATTACACTGCATTTAATAGATCTAAAGGAAGGCTAGGTGAGCGACACAAATTTCCCTGCTGCAGCATATAAATCATAAATGTTTCAGGGCAAGACTTATTCACGTGTCCCTTTAAACATGGTCCACACAGTCACCCTAATAATCAACCGCTTCCATAGTATGAATAATCCCCAGCATAAAATGTTTAAAATTAGGCATTATATTAGAATTAGGATATATGTGGATAAAGGATATATTTATAATAGAGCCTACTGCAACAGCAACGACATTGCGGACCAGATCCATTACTATGGTGTATGGGCCAAGAGAACACCTGTGCTGCATTCCTTTCAATTGCCTGTTAATTTTGGGCGAGGACCTGTTTTTTCTGTCTTTTTGGAGTTAGCACCAGGATTGAGCAGTAGGTAAAATGTTGCAATTAGCGCCCCTCAAAAATTAGCGCTGGCACAAGTGATGTGATAACTGCAAAAGCGCTAGAGATCTCTTGCGCTTCCCGTGTTAAGTAAAGGATGTGAAAAGTACAGCAAGCTCGTGGTACAAACCGCTAATAGCAAAGTGCTAAGTGATTTTTCCCATTTGTAGCGGGAGGCAAATGATCTGTTGGTCAGGCGCTAGACTCCATTAACCTGGTGCTAACGCAAAAACATGCCAGCGCTAGGGCTAGCTCACACCAGGTAATAGTGCCCTAAATAAGTATATATGATTCCAAAACCCCAGAGTAATGTGATGCAATGATGCCTTTTTGTTGTACTAACCTGATACTTAAGTGTGTTACGAGAAAGTGTGAGTTCGATTGTGTCTGTGGATTAGAAGGAGATAAATAGTAAATGTCATTGTGTCTGTCTATTAAGAGTAAATGCATGATGTCTGTGTATTAGGAGGAGGGGTGAGGTGCTCTGTGTCTGTATATTAGAAGGAAGTGCATGGTGTCGCTGTAGTAGGAGTAGGTGAGCAGTGCATGGTGTCTATGTATTAGGAGGTGTGAGGTGCATGGTGTCGCTGTAGTAGGAGTAGGTGAGCAGTGCATGGTGTCTATGTATTAGGAGGTGTGAGGTGCATGGTGTCTGTGTATTAGGAGGTGTGAGGTGCATGGTGTCTGTATTAGGAGGAGGTGTGAGGTGCATGGTGTCTGTGTATTAGGAGGTGTGAGGTGCATGGGGTCTGTGTATTAGCAGGAGGTGTGAGGTGCATGGGGTCTGTGTATTAGCAGGAGGTGTGAGGTGCATGGGGTCTGTGTATTAGCAGGAGGTGTGAGGTGCATGGGGTCTGTGTATTAGGAGGAGGTGTGAGGTGCATGGTGCCTGTGTATTAGGAGGAGGTGTGAGGTGCATGGTGTCTTTGTATTCGGATACGGTGTGAGGTGCATGGTGTCTGTGTATTAGGAGGAGGTGTGAGGTGCATGGGGTCTTTGTATTCGGATACGGTGTGAGGTGCATGGTGTCTGTGTATTAGGAGGAGGTGTGAGGTGCATGGGGTCTTTGTATTCGGATACGGTGTGAGGTGCATGGTGTCTGTGTATTAGGAGCAGGCATGAGGTGCATGGTGTCTGTGTATTAGGAGCAGGCATGAGGTGCATGGTGTCTGTGTATTCGGATACGGTGTGAGGTGCATGGTGTCTGTGTATTAGGAGGAGGTGTGAGGTGCATGGTGTCTGTGTATTAGGAGCAGGCATGAGGTGCATGGTGTCTGTGTATTAGGAGCAGGCATGAGGTGCATGGTGTCTGTGTATTAGGAGGAGGTGTGAGGTGCATGGTGTCTGTGTATTAGGAGGAGGTGTGAGGTGCATGGTGCCTGTGTATTAGGAGGAGGTGTGAGGTGCATGGTGTCTGTGTATTAGGAGGAGGTGTGAGGTGCATGGTGTCTGTGTATTAGGAGGTGTGAGGTGCATGGGGTCTGTGTATTAGGAGGAGGTGTGAGGTGCATGGTGTCTGTGTATTAGGAGCAGGCATGAGGTGCATGGTGTCTGTGTATTAGGAGCAGGCATGAGGTGCATGGGGTCTGTGTATTAGGAGGAGGTGTGAGGTGCATGGTGTCTGTGTATTAGGAGCAGGCATGAGGTGCATGGTGTCTGTGTATTAGGAGCAGGCATGAGGTGCATGGTGTCTGTGTATTAGGAGCAGGCATGAGGTGCATGGTGTCTGTGTATTAGGAGCAGGCATGAGGTGCATGGTGTCTGTGTATTAGGAGCAGGCATGAGGTGCATGGTGTCTGTGTATTAGGAGGAGGTGTGAGGTGCATGGTGTCTGTGTATTAGGAGCAGGCATGAGGTGCATGGTGTCTGTGTATTAGGAGGAGGTGTGAGGTGCATGGTGCCTGTGTATTAGGAGGAGGTGTAAGGTGCATGGTGTCTGTGTATTAGGAGGAGGTGTGAGGTGCATGGTGTCTGTGTATTAGGAGGTGTGAGGTGCATGGGGTCTGTGTATTAGGAGGAGGTGTGAGGTGCATGGTGTCTGTGTATTAGGAGCAGGCATGAGGTGCATGGTGTCTGTGTATTAGGAGCAGGCATGAGGTGCATGGGGTCTGTGTATTAGGAGGAGGTGTGAGGTGCATGGTGCCTGTGTATTAGGAGGAGGTGTGAGGTGCATGGTGTCTGTGTATTAGGAGCAGGCATGAGGTGCATGGTGTCTGTGTATTAGGAGGAGGTGTGAGGTGCATGGTGTCTGTGTATTAGGAGGAGGTGTGAGGTGCATGGTGTCTGTGTATTAGGAGCAGGCATGAGGTGCATGGTGTCTGTGTATTAGGAGGAGGTGTGAGGTGCATGGTGTCTGTGTATTAGGAGGAGGTGTGAGGTGCATGGTGTCTGTGTATTAGGAGGAGGTGTGAGGTGCATGGTGTCTGTGTATTAGGAGCAGGCATGAGGTGCATGGTGTCTGTGTATTAGGAGCAGGCATGAGGTGCATGGTGTCTGTGTATTAGGAACAGGCATGAGGTGCATGGTGTCTGTGTATTAGGAGGAGGTGTGAGGTGCATGGTGTCTGTGTATTAGGAGGAGGTGTGAGGTGCATGGTGTCTGTGTATTAGGAGCAGGCATGAGGTGCATGGTGTCTGTGTATTAGGAGCAGGCATGAGGTGCATGGTGTCTGTGTATTAGGAGCAGGCATGAGGTGCATGGTGTCTGTGTATTAGGAGCAGGCATGAGGTGCATGGTGTCTGTGTATTAGGAGCAGGCATGAGGTGCATGGTGTCTGTGTATTAGGAGGAGGTGTGAGGTGCATGGTGGTCTGTGTATTAGGAGGAGGTGTGAGGTGCATGGTGTCTGTGTATTAGGAGCAGGCATGAGGTGCATGGTGTCTGTGTATTAGGAGCAGGCATGAGGTGCATGGTGTCTGTGTATTAGGAGCAGGCATGAGGTGCATGGTGTCTGTGTATTAGGAGCAGGCATGAGGTGCATGGTGTCTGTGTATTAGGAGCAGGCATGAGGTGCATGGTGTCTGTGTATTAGGAGCAGGCATGAGGTGCATGGTGTCTGTGTATTAGGAGCAGGCATGAGGTGCATGGTGTCTGTGTATTAGGAGCAGGCATGAGGTGCATGGTGTTGCTGTAACAGTAGGATGCATGCAGGTGATACACTTTGTATATAATGTATGTTAGGTGATCACTAAGTACCTTTGCAGATTAAGCTGGAATGCAGATTTATTTTTCCAGTGTAAGAAGGAAGCATTTCAGAAATGTCATACTGATAAATTACCATACGTTAAAGCCCCGATATAAAAAAATATTTTGCTGAGGAAACTCCAGATACCACAAGCTCCTGCGCATCCTTTCCCGACTCGCACCGGCAGGAAACAGTCATGATTGGTGGCATTTCCAATAAGGCACACAGGGGTCATGGCTGACACTGCCAAGTCCATAATACTGTATCTGCAAAGTGATCGGATACTTTAGCCGAGTTAGAAAACACTTCATGCTCAATAAGCTTCTCAATGATTAGATGTCAGACAGCCTTCAATTTATAACCTGGCATTCAGGAGCTTTAATGCACAGGATGGCTATGCGGGGGGAAAAAAACATTTAAAGCCCATTAGTACCATGACCTGGTTTACAGAGCACATGCAATTAGAGGATTTCTTATTAGCTGAAACAAATGCCTTGAAGATGCTTTGCTTTGTAGGCGTAGGATGCCTTAGACGCCCTTATTGGTGAAGAGCCTCCAGCTTATTTCCTGTGGGTGAAGATGGAAGCTTTGTAGGTACGTGATCATTGTAGTATCAGCATAACCATCCCATTGCCTGGCAGGGTGCCCATGCCCCTTCCTATGGGATAGAAAGGATAGCAATGGGCAGCACACATTGGGCTAACCAGGCAATGCCCAGCTATGCGCCATGGGCTATTTTGTAGACCAGGGATCTCAAACTCTGCCCCCCCCCCCAGTTGTCGAATGCCTACAATTCCCATAATTCTTTGAATGAAATAAATGGCCAGAGAATCAAGGAAGGTGTAGTTCCGAAACATCCGGGAGGGCCAGAGATTAAGATCCGTGTTGTAGACCATGGGTCAGCAACCGTGTCCCTCCAGATATTTTGGAACTGCATTTCTCTTGAGGCTCAGCCAATCTAAAGAGCACATGAGCATCATGGGAGAAATTGTTTCCAAATATCTGGAGGGCCAAGGTTGCTGGCCCTTTTTTCATACCATATCTACTGGCCAGCCCATGAGCTGGCCTACAAAAATACAAAATATCTCTACCAGAGCATAGGGCACCATGGCATGCCAATGGTAAAGCGGTGCATGGAAAAAGCTGATCTGGGAAAGACAGGAGGGCACTGCTAATTCCTAAAGCATCTCTTCCGCTTGCCCTTATTACAGCTGTAGTGTCACAGCAGAGCCGCGGAGCTGCAATGTGGCGACATCCACATCACCGAAGCTTACAATGAGATCACTCAGGGATATTCAAGACAGTTGATATGTCTATAGTAATGTGGGATTGCTACGGTACGAGCCAGAGCTCCACCTGGAAAATATCTCTCCAGTCCATCTTTGGCTCTGCTGACACAAATCCATCATAACTGATAACCTCCTGCACCCGCCGATAAAACTCCACTGCCATAGTTCTTTTCTGCTGATCCAGAAAGGAGCTTGATCCTTGAGCTGCCAGCCAGTGTAACGTGGGTCCATACCCGGGGTGGGTAAACGTTATAGCAATTTCATATTTACAAATGTATATTTTTGTGGCAGCTTTGCTTTATGTTCCTTTTGTCATGCAGTGCCAGTGATACATCTCACATCAAAAGATTCATATGTTAATGTCAGATTTCAATGGAGGTGCATTCGTTTCGTAATGAATCTCAATTTGTTTGAAAATGCGTTAATTCGTATTTCGGAAGTACTTCCGATATAACGAATTCATTTCATCTGAATTGAAACGAAACGAAAGCAGTATATAACAAAATTGATTTTGATTTCACAAGAGAACCATTGAATGATTCCTCTATGCACACTGAAGCGAAATGGTAATTTAACCCTAGCTTGCATTTTCACAAAGCACCCCACACCTGTCAATTGGCCTGTGCTGCTGAATTTGTTGGATTCAGCACCACAGGCCAATAGACAGGTCAATATTTAACCTTAGCTTGCCGTTTAACCCTCACGTTTAACCCTAATCTAACAGTAATTGAGCAGAATTTGATCTGTTTGTTTTTTTGTGATCTGAAATTCGAATCAAATCAAAACGAATCGAAACGAAATTACAAAAACTAAATTATTTTCAAGCGAAACAAATTTTTCAGCGTGCGCACCTCTGGATTTCAACAGTATTACCCCTTTATTTATTCTGAAGAGTAATTAACTAGGCATTACTTAAAGTTATATTGACAACTATTGGAGAACCACGACACCTGTCATGTAGCGTCATGTGTTTGGTTTAACTTCATAAGACTTGTAGACCTGCAGCAGCCGGCGGATCTACCTTTGGTCTAGACCAGGAGTCAGCAGCCTTAGCCCTCCAGATGTTTTGGAACTACATTTCACATGAGGCTCAACCAATCTAATGAATGCCTGAGCATCATGGGAGATTTAGTTTCAAAACATATGAAAGACCAAGGTTGCTGACCCCTGGGATACACCCTCCTGTTTATTGCATAATATCCACGAATTGTGGCTGTCCATGGTACTGAGGATACTCCCCTCCCACCTTGAACAAAAAACCATGTGGACCTGCAGAGGGACGGCCAAGTGGGCAATAATATATTCTCATACTTTCAAGACTCTAGACCAGGAGTCCGTAATTTGCCCCTCCAGATGTTTTGGAACTACATTTCCCACGAGTCTCTGCCAGCCTAATGAGCATCTGAGCATGGGAACTGTAGCTCCAAAACACCTGGAGGACCAAGGCTGCTGACCCCTGCACTAGACAATGCAAGGTCTCAACTTTGCCACAATGTATAACGATTGATGCAGAGTTCTGGATAAAAGAAAGGACCAGTATGCAAAATAAAGTGACCTCACACTTCTTACCCAATGATGTTGATAAATTGAGAATTTTATTATCCCTGTGAGACCAATGCAGAAACAAAGAAACATCTGTATATTTGTGTTTTGTTTTTAATATCTTGCATTTATTACTTTGTATTTCTGTAACAACTGTAAAATTTCAATGCTCTTGAACCCGGAACATACTTGAAAATGAGAGAAATATCAATGTATCCTTCCTGGTAAAATCCTTTATAAATAAATAAATAAAATAAACACCTGGCTGTTTTGTCCCTCTTAAGGGGTTTCTCAGAGAGCAACGGATTGGCCATGGAATTGCACCGAACAGTGAATTTCCCCGTACGGTGCAATTTTGTGGCGATTAGGCTCAGAGCTGGCCCAAGACACTGTGCTGCCTGGTTTCAAGGATGAAATGCTGCCCCCCCACAAAAAAAAATGTGCCGTGTGAGCGTATCAGAGCTCCACAACAATAAAACGCACAGTAATGTGTATCTGAGCCTATCACAGAGCTCCACAGCAATAAACCTCATAGTAATCATGTGTGGTGTGCCTAGCTGAGGCCCAAAATGCTGCCCCTGGCAAAGTGCTGCCTGGAGCCACGGCTCCATCTGGCAATATGGATGGGCCGGCCCTGATTAGGCTATTCAAACAGCTGGCAATTCGCCAATATTTGAAATACGGTGACCTTTGGCGGCAGTGGAATTCCCATAGAGAAGTAATGGTTAATCTATTCAGAGACACCAAACCGCAACAAAATATCAGTAAAATACCTTGATTTTCGGTGGTTTCATTTGACAGGCTTAAACCGGCGAATCTCATAGGTTTCAATGTTAAAAAAGTTCCCTGTTTCTATTAAATATTTATTCAACCATTAATTCTTTTCATTTGCAGAAAAAAGTCTATATTATTTACTTTTGTGGGAATTTTTGGGCATTTTTTCGGAATTTTCAGCATTTTTTTTTTAAACGGTGAGGTTTATTTTGTAAGAGACCTGTTTATTATTATTCATAGGGACTTATATATTATTCCCCGGCATTTTCATGCAGTACATTGTTTGAAAACCCCTTTCAAAAGTTGTCAGGGTTTATTTTTTTTTACACTGTTCGGCGACTTGTTGGCTTTTTCCGGCAGCTGTTCGGCAGGTTGGTGGCTTTTTCCCGATCGATTTAGCAATTCTGCAGCGGCTCGTCGGATGCATTTGGCTTGTTTTCTGGGTTTTTTTCGTATAGATTCTGCATTTTTGCAGCGGTTTTTCGGTTTGGTTTAGCGAGTCAAATCGTGAGGTCCAGCAAGTCCGCTTTATTTGCGTGGCTCTCGGATTCCATAAAAAAGTCTCAAAACTGTCTCGGTTTCTAAAACAAGATATCAAAAGCCTGAGCATTCACTATTTTGGTCCCAGTGGATATTTGCTTTCAGGAAAATGTCATTACACGGCTTTTTTTTTTTCTTCTTCCGTCAATAAACACAGAAATCTGTTAGGTCCTCGGCTCTGCAGAAAGACTGCCTTAAGTTGCTAAATAAACAGAGTATTGATATCTCCACAATAGTGATTTATTTACATTGTTATTAGTTCTCCTCAATTAATATTGATTGTCCTGGACAATGATGTTCTCCGGATAAGCGCCCTGGGGGCAGAACACAGTTTACGTTCGGTAAGATGGAAGGAGAACCGATATAAATGATTAAAAGGTGAACGTACCATCTTTTTGTCCAACAAAGCGAGCGACCTGAGCAGTGGAAACACTCATATCCTTCTCATTCAAATTATTAAGCCGGAAGGATATTAAATGGTATGGAGACTTTTGTTACAGTAACAGTGGTAGAAATCTTCTTAAAGCTCACCTGTTAGAATTGCCTATAGGGAGGTGCCATCTTGGTGATCCCATTGGCACAGTATTGGCACAGCTCTGTCAGGTGACATCATACGAGCTGGTCTGTAGAAGACAATGTGCTGTTGAAGAGGTTAGTAGAACAGGTGCTCTTTAAAGTGGCATTATAGTTACTGTAGTAAATCCAGCGTGATAAAATAAGCCTTTTAGTAGCAAATGAAACTATTTTCTTATCTTCTGCCTTTTAATGAGTGGATTATCTTTCTTTAAAAGCTCTGCAGTCTCGGCTTTCTGCTGCTTAACATCCTGGTTAATAGCAGAGCGTAGGCGTCGCTATAGGATTGCCCCCCTAGGTTATTCCTTGCCCCCTCACCAGTGATCAGCATCCAGCTTCCCCCACTTACTTCGGACCGCGATATCTCCGTCCCCTTGCATCGTACATGGTCGATGGAGGTGTCCCATATTCAGTGTAAAATAAAGAAGAAAAATAATAAAATAATATTTTTTTTTCACAGGGTTGAAATGGTTCAGCAGTGAAGGGGTTAACAGTCACACTATATTACATTGTATATTTCTTTTTCGTTTTTTGCTTTGTTTTAGTTGTATATTAAGGGTTAATAGCCAGGCTTCATCCCTCACAGTATGCATTTTATTTTTTTCCTCGAGTAAAAGCATTTTAGGGGTTAATGGGTAGGCGACATGCCTCACAGTGTATACATTTTAATGTTTTCCCTTGATTATTGGCATTTAAGCGGCTAATCGGTAAGCTACATGCCTCACAGTGTATACATTTCATGTTTTCCCTTGATTACTGGCATTTAAGGGGTTAGTGGGTAGGCAACATGCCTCACAGTGTGTACATTTCATGTTTTCCCTTGATTACTGGCATTTAAGGGGTTAATGGGTAGGCCACATGCGTCACAGTGTATACATTTCATGTTTTCCCTTGATTACTGGCATTTAAGGGGTTAATGGGTAGGCCACATGCCTCACAGTGTATACATTTCATGTTTTCCCTTGATTACTGGCATTTAAGGGGTTAATGGGTAGGCCACATGCATCACAATGTATACATTTCATGTTTTCCGTTGATTACTGTTATTTAAGGGGTTAATGGGTAGGCCACATGCCGCACAGTGTATACATTTCATGTTTTCCCTTGATTTCTGGCATTTAAGGGGTTAATGGGTAAGCTACATGCCCCACAGTGTATACATTTCATGTTTTCCCTTGATTACTGGCATTTAAGGGGTTAATGGGTAGGCCACATGCCCCACAGTGTACACATTTCATGTTTTCCCTTGATTACTGGTATTTTGGGGGTTAATGGGTGGCTAAATGCCACACTGTTTATTATTTTTATTGTATTTCCCTGCTTTGATGGCATTTTAGGGGTTAATATGGAAGTTAGATTAAAGGGTTCATTCATCTTTAGATCCTTTGCTCTTTGCCCCCCCCCCCATATATTGTTCCTAGAGTCGCCACTGCAGCGAGGGACGGTGATTTCTAATCTAATCCGTGTTGAGAAGGAGGGGATAGTAAGAATTGAGATCAATTTACAGAGAGAAAGATTTCAGGAAAATGGAGAAACTGTCAGAAATACAGAGCGTGATTGGTCGACGTGGCATGCCTGCCCACTGGAGGGTTCAGATTCCAACTACGAACAGCAGTGACTGTCAAAGATTGAGTTAATGTGGGGTGTAAGGAACACATAAACTAATTAAGCAGTATAAAGGGTTGCGTGTTCTGGACAAGGTGCTACTGACAGGAGAAGTTACACACCCATACATAAAACATATAAAAATAGAGACTGGTGCACAACAGTGTATACAATACCGGCTTCCTGCCGGCGTCAATTTCTGTCTCGCAACCAACTGCTTTGTGAGAGTGAACCCCCTGTAAATATAATATAACTAACACAGCAAAGAGACTTTTTTTATGCAGGTTTGAACAGATAGACTAATGAATTAACTCTAAGACAAAAAGCATATGTTTAATGCGAGAGAAATCTCAATGTATCCATCCTGGTAAAATACTTTGCAAATAAATAAATAAAATGAATATGGTAACACACACTTGAATCGTGCGACACGCCATTGGTAAAGTGTTGCCTACGAAAAAACGCTAAGGGCACTATCACCTCGTTAACGCTATCACCTCCCGTTAGCGAATCGGTATTAGCGCTCTTTAGCGCCAGCTTAATGTACTTTGCGCTCGCTAAACTTAACATGGTGTAAGCAAATGAGTAAGTAGCTATAAGATTGCAAAGTTACAAAACGCTGTCACTAACTGAAAAAGATTCCAACAGCTTAGAGCTTCTGCAGAATCCGTTAGCTGCAACTGTAAACACCCAAAAAATAAAATACTCGCCTCTCATCCCGTGGCGAGAACGGTGGCTCACTGGCAGCAGCAGAGTGAGTCTGTGGGAAAAGTCCCCAGTCTCCCTCTGCGATCTCTCCGCCGACCAGAGACAGAGGAAAAATGAGTCTTCAGAGGATGGGCAGCGGCACAATGGGGAGAAAAGGGGTAGGGCAGCGGCACAATGGGGAGAAAAGGGGTAGGGCAGCGGCACAATGGGGAGAAAAGGGGTAGGACAGAGGCACCATGAAGAATGAGCAGAATATTGCAGGGCCACAACACGCAGAGCGATGGGCAGAGGTACAATATGGAGTGATTGGCATCGGACAGCGGCACAATGCTGAATACGTGGGGTGGGCAGAGGCACACGAGGGAGTGATTGGCATCGGACAGCGGCACAATGCTGAATACATGGGGTGGCAGAGGCACACGAGGGAGTGAGAAATGAGGCAGAGGCACAAGGGAAAGTGAGAAGGGTGGGGCAGAAGTACATTGGGAGAGTGATTTCCTTACTGCTCCTAAGGATAAGTGTCACATAACCATGACAGGACCCATAGCTTCACATCCCTATTCTTCGCCCATACTGGAAAAAAATATCGTAACATCTCAATGAGAATCTGAAAGGTGTCTGTACCAAATTGTAAACTCCCAGCAATCGGCAAACATCAGAAGTCTTCCACACCTGCCTTCTCAACAGTTGCTTCTCCTAAGTTTCCACCTTTGTTCCGCCTCACAGACCTATGGTCCTCCTCCAGCCAGAATTGCACCTCGCTCACTTCTCTCAGCAAGGCCCCATTAAATCACTTCTATAGAGAGATACAGTAAAAGACAAAAAAAAAACCTCAAACGCTCCTCTCCTGGCATGTAAAGCATGACTAAGATATCCTGCTAATTGGCGATTTTCCATCAGATACACCCAGCGATCGCCGTGATGTCCCCAGCACAGACTCCAGATACAACAGTGTACATGATGAAATACAATGTAAAGCATCGTCTTGTGGCTTCAAAAAGGTTGAGCATCCACATTCTAGACCATGGCAGGGACGGACATCGTACATTTCCTGTAGTGCTCGGACAAACTAAAAGTTGTCGAAAATGCACAAAAACCCCCCAAACCAAGCATAAAAAAAAGCTGCATGTCCAGTTATTAATGCCCAACAATGTGTGTGTATATATGACACTCACCGGCCACTTTATTAGGTGCACCTGTTCAGTTGCTTCTCAACACAAATTGCTAATCAGCCAATTGCTAATCAGCCAATCACATGGCAGCAACTCAATGCATTTAGGCATCTAGACGCGGTGAAGACAACTTGCTGAAGTTCAAACGGAGGATCAGAATGGGGAAGAATGTGATTTAAGTGACTTGGTTTGAACGTGGCATGGGTTGTTGACGCCAGACGGGCTGGTCTGAGTATTGCAAAAACTGCTGATCTTTTGGGATTTTTACCCACAAACATCTCTAGGGTTTACAGAGAATGGTCCAAAAAAGAGAAAATATCCAGTGAGCGGCAGCTATGTGGATGAAAATGCCTTGTTGATGTCAGGGGAGAAAGGGCAGACTGGTTCGAGATGATAGAAAGGCAACAGTAACTCAAATAACCACTCGTTAGAACCAAGGTATTCAGAATACCATTTCTGAAAGCACAACGCGTCCAACCATGAAGCACATGGACTACTGCAGCAGCAGCAGACCACATTGGGTGCCAGTCCTGCCAGCTAAGAACAGGAAACTGAGGCTACAATTCGCACAGACTCACCAAAACTGGACAAAAGAAGATTGTAAAAACTTTGCCTGGTCTGATGAGTCTCGATTTCAGCTGCGACATTCAGATGGCAGGGTCAGAATTTGACGTAAACAACATGAAAGCATGGATCCATCCTGCCTTTTATCAATGGTTCATGCTTGTGGTGTAAGGGTGTGGGGCAGTAGGTCCCAACCGCGGTCCTCAAGTACCCGCAACAGGTCAGGTTTTCCAGATAGCTCAAGCACAACCCAGGTGATATTATTTGCTGCTCAGTGATTGCAGGATTCAGTTTGCATTTCTCCAAGGTAATCCTTAAAACCTGGTCTGTTAGGGGAATTTGAGGACCGTGGTTGGGAACCACAGGTGTGGGAGGATATTTTCTTAGCACACTTTGGGCCCCTTAGTACCAATTGAGCAATGTTTAAACACCACAGCCTACCTGAGTGGTTGCTGACCATGTCCATCCTTTTATGACCACAGTGTATCCTGTATCTTCTGATGGCTCCTTCCAGCAGGATAATGCACCCTGTCATCAAATCATCCCAAACTAGTTTCTTGAACATGACATTGAGGTCACTGTGCTCCAATGGCCTCCACAGTCCCCAGATCTCAATCCAATGGAGCACCTTTAGGATGTGGTGTAACGGGAGATTCTCATCATGGACGTGTAGCCGACAAATCCGCAGAAACTGCGTGACGCTATCATGTCAATATGCACCAAAATCTCTGAGGAATGTTTCCAACACCTTGTGAAATCTATGCCATGAAGAATTAAGGCAGTTCTCAAGGCAAAACGGGGTCCAACCCAGTGCTAGCAAGGTGTACCTAATAAAGTGGCCTGTGAGGGTATAACAAATAGATGTGTGTGTGTGTGTGTGTGTGTGTGTGTGTATATATATATGTGTGTCAGGACAAAATCAAATGGCACGCTGACCACAGTCACTTCTCTCAAATACCTAGGTATGTAGTTACTAGACACAAATCTATCCTTTGGCCCCCACATCGAAAAACTTTCATCTAAAATTTACCCCAAACTAGGTGCCCTGTACAGAAACAAATCCTGTCTGAGCCTCGCGGTAAGAAAGCAGATTGTACAACAAATGCTTATGCCAGCTATTGAATACAGAGATGTAGTGTATACAGCAGCCCCGCAAACACACCTCCAGAAACTTACTACATTGTATAACTCATTCTGTCACTTTATCCTACAATGTAACTACATGACCCACCATTGTGACATGTTAAAAGAACTAAACTGGCCGTCGCTGGAATCTAGACGCACCCTTCACCTTTCCAACATGGTGTTTAAGAGCTTTTCTGGGAAGCTGCCACCCTACCTGAATAGGCTGCTTCCCCCAGCAGTTCCCTCATCCTATAACCTCCGATCCAGGACCAGCACCTTACTTGCAATACCACAATACAAAAAGAAAGTGGCTCGATCCTCATTTTCCTACAGAGCACCGCAGTTATGGAATAACCTCCCAGACGCCATCAAATCTTCCCCCAGTCTAAAGTCCCTTAAGAGCTCCCTATTATTAACATACCTCAATAAGGAATGCACCTGTAAACATGTAACATAGTGACGATATACAGAATGCACCTGTAAACATGTAACACAGTGACTATATACAGAATGCGCCTGTAAACATGTAACATAGTGACTATATACAGAATGCACCTGTAAACATGTAACACAGTGACTATATACAGAATGCGCCTGCAAACCTGTAACATAGTGACTATATACAGAATGCACCTGTAAACATGTAACATAGTGACTATATACAGAATGCACCTGTAAACATGTAACACAGTGACTATATACAGAATGCACCTGTAAACATGTAACACAGTGACTATATACAGAATGTGCCTGCAAACCTGTAACATAGTGACTATATACAGAATGCACCTGTAAACATGTAACACAGTGACTATATACAGAATGCACCTGTAAACATGTAACACAGTGACTATATACAGAATGCGCCTGCAAACCTGTAACACAGTGACTATATACAGAATGCGCCTGTAAACATGTAACACAGTAACTATATACAGAATGCACCTGTAAACATGTAACATAATGACTATATACAGAATGCACCTGTAAACATGTAACATAATGACTATATACAGAATGCACCTGTAAACATGTAACATAGTGACTATATACAGAATGCACCTGTAAACATGTAACACAGTGACTATATACAGAATGCGCCTGTAAACATGTAACATAGTGACTATATACAGAATGCACCTGTAAACATGTAACACAGTGACTATATACAGAATGCGCCTGCAAACCTGTAACATAGTGACTATATACAGAATGCACCTGTAAACATGTAACATAGTGACTATATACAGAATGCACCTGTAAACATGTAACACAGTGACTATATACAGAATGCACCTGTAAACATGTAACACAGTGACTATATACAGAATGTGCCTGCAAACCTGTAACATAGTGACTATATACAGAATGCACCTGTAAACATGTAACACAGTGACTATATACAGAATGCACCTGTAAACATGTAACACAGTGACTATATACAGAATGCGCCTGCAAACCTGTAACACAGTGACTATATACAGAATGCGCCTGTAAACATGTAACACAGTAACTATATACAGAATGCACCTGTAAACATGTAACATAATGACTATATACAGAATGCACCTGTAAACATGTAACATAATGACTATATACAGAATGCACCTGTAAACATGTAACATAATGACTATATACAGAATGCACCTGTAAACATGTAACAGTGACTATATACAGAATGCACCTGTAAACATGTAACACAGTGACTATATACAGAATGCACCTGTAAACATGTAACACAGTGACTATATACAGAATGCACCTGTAAACATGTAACACAGTGACTATATACAGAATGCACCTGTAAACATGTAACATAGTGACTATATACAGAATGCACCTGTAAACATGTAACATAGTGACTATATACAGAATGCGCCTGTAAACATGTAACACAGTGACTATATACAGAATGCGCCTGTAAACATGTAACACAGTGACTATATACAGAATGCACCTGTAAACATGTAACACAGTGACTATATACAGAATGCACCTGTAAACATGTAACACAGTGACTATATACAGAATGCACCTGTAAACATGTAACATAGTGACTATATACAGAATGCACCTGTAAACATGTAACACAGTGACTATATTTCCTACATATTTATTTTCTGTTAATCTGTATATTTGTTTTGTGTTAATTTCTTGCATTTTACTACTTTGTATTTCTGTAACCACTCAATGTTCTTGAACCCAGGACATACTTGAAAACAAGAGAAATCTCAATGTATCCTTTCTGGAAAAATCCTTTATAAATAAATCGATCAATAAATATATATGTGTTTTATTATTGCAGAAGCCATTTGCACATCAAAGCAATTCAAAGAAATGCATCCCAGAGCTCCTGTGCTACGTTCCCCATATGCAGCAAGGAACTCTGGGTAAGACACGCAAATGACCTCTGTCTCACCTTTATTCATTGCATCCTGGGTCTGTTTTTACACAGAACCCTTAAATCAATGCCACGCCATACTAGACAGCTTTTTTTTTTTTTTAGCAGAGATCAGGTTTATGCAACTGATATATATATATACACACACAGAGTGCTACATGTTGTCATAACAGCTGTACATTGAAATCTAATAAATATAACGTTTTCTAAAAAGCTAGAAAACAGTTTTTGTAGGTTAATTTATTTTATGTTTCCGCGAAACACTTGGTGGGTTATTTTTCAGTCAGTTATAATGTTGCAATGGTGACAAATGCCAGCATTCCACAAAAGTAAAATCCAACGAGTGACTTGAGGATCTGCACTGCAAAGCTTCTCCTGTCATTCATTATATTTTTACTTTGCTGAAATGCCAGCACATGTCGGCATTGCAACTTCCAACACTGGCGACTTTCCGCTGCACCTACTGAATAACCCCCTTACAGTTTTGTTCACATGATAAGTCAGTTCCCTAATTAACCCATTCCATCTCTCCCTCTCTCACCCCCTCCTTCCCTTTTAAAATTGGCAGCGCTGTCATCCCACTAAACCAACACAAGCTCTCGCTAACTTAGAGGGCTGTGGTCGGGGCGACAAATTTCAGCACAAATTCTTGGATCTCACAATTACTGCTACCGTCTTCCCGAGGTTTGTGCCAGGACTGGAAATTCACCCTGAACTCGACAGTGGAAAAGAGCTCCTGGCAGCGGCACCTCTTCTTCCAGGAGGCTTCGTGGAGTCAGAAGCCCAGCCAGAATCCTCTATGGGCGATTATTTTTGTAACTGTTTTGTCTGCGTATGGGATGGCACACACACTGTGCATAAAGCCAGGGAATACACATCTTCCACGTACTCCAATGACATAAAAAGCCAATGGTGCACAGGGCAAAAGTAACCATTTTTATCTTGGTGGTGATGGATGGTGGTATATAGCTGGAGACACTGTAAACATGTAACTATATTTAAATAAAAATAAATGTAACGGTGCAATAAATACTGTATTTTGAAGAAAATAAATTCTAGCTACACACAAGATCAGCACACGAAATGCTGAGACAAAGCCACTTTGATGTCTAAGTATGGCAGAGCTTAAGTCTGGCCGTCCACTGGGTCGTCTGACTACACAGAAGAGATCATTGACTCCAACTTCCATCGGATGACTTCAGACGACTTAGTGTGACTTACCAGACCAGCGATCTTTCCCATTTGAATGGGATTTTTCAGACGAAGATGAACGACCTGATGCAGCAAACATGAAAAAAATGCCCTGATTTTTGATGATTCAGTTCAACGGGTAAAAAAGACGTGTCCCATAGGATTCAATGTAGAATAATATTTTCATTTTCTATATCTTTTTTATTAAACTGTTTATTCTTTTCATTTTCAGCAAAAAGTTTATTTATCTGAACATCATTTTGTATTTTTGGTATTTTTTTTGACAGAATTGTTTGATTTTTATTCTGTAACAACAGACCTTTTTATTAGGAACTTTGTTTATTATTTACACACCCTTTTAATGCATTTTTATTGTTTTAAACACCAATTAGAAGAATAACAGAGTTCGGGAGGTTCTTTCTACAGTTCAGCAGTGGATTTTTTACCTGTAGTCCGGCGGTCTTGGGTGGTGTTTTCTTTTTTTTCTTTGCCAAAGACCACTCGACTGAAGAAGTGTTTGACGGTCAATCTGGTTTGTCCATAGTCGCTTGCAGTAGACGACCCAGATCGTTCAGAAAAGTTGCACACAGTCAGGCTGCCAAGTCGGTTGAGAGGCATTTGATTAACTGCCGGCTATGAATGCACTGATCACCCTAGAATGAGCAGGAAGCAAGTTCCTGATGCTTAACCCCTTCACAACCAAGTTATTTTCCAAACAAACACTGTCAGGAACCAGTGAACCTTCTGGAAAATAATTTTTAATTAATTATACAGCAAATAATATTCGAGAATATTTCCAATGTATTCTTTACTGTAATAACCTATTTGGCAGGCAGATGTTGCCATCTACTGGCCAAATGGAGTTACTGCAGTTCTGTTCTCCGTGCAGGATCAGCTGGGGAAAACTCTGTCAGACACATTCCCCACTGGTTTTAAAAAGTGTTAGCACCTCGAGCATCATGCCCACGGTGCTAAAACTTTGGGGGCATGTTCTGGAGCTCAAATGCAAATGAAATTTGTTTGCAAAAAAAGACTGCTGCACCGAACGGTCTCAAAGAGGCACTGCTGGATCGGATCTGCACATCCATGCAGCTCTGATCGGTCGCTCTGCACAAGCACTACGGAACATGTGTATGTAAAGTGCTCAAGTCCGTAGCGGTGTACAATTTGCGGTTCGTATGCTACACAAGTTGCATAGGACTGCAAATTGCATTACAATGCTGCAGGGACTTCTGGGTTCGCGAGTCCCTGAGCCAAAGAGGAGGAGCAGGGTGCGACGAGGAACAAACGTTGAGTAGCATCGCCGAAAATGTAAAAGAAAAATGTAAAAAATAATTGGGCAAAGGCCGTCAGCAGCATCAGCCCAATTATTTAAAGTCAAAAATGGAACGCTATTTTTCAGTAGAATATCCCTTTAATTTTTCCTAATTGCGAAAAATAGTCATTTGTTTCAGCAGGCATGAATATATGGAAAGACATGGTGGCCATGAGTGGTTTTCTGCCATCACATTTCCTGCTCCAATGTGAGTTTACAGAAAATAGTCGAAAAGGCTGTTTTTTTTTTTTTCTTTTTGCACGTTCTTTTCTCGGAACTCTCTTTTTCCCCCCAGTGTTTCTTTCCTTAACTTGCAACGGTAATCGCCCCCGTACAAAAAGCTGAGGGTTTGTTTGGGAATGTGTGTGGGTGAGAAATGGTTTAGTTTCCCGTCCCGATTCCTCAACTAAAATACTGAGTTTTATCAAGAAGAACTGAACTGCTTATAGATCAAGTTTTGTGATGGAGAACGGAAAGCAACAATAAATTACATTTTGGGGGAGAAAAAAAATACACATACACAGAAACGCACATATGCAGAGAGAGATCAGAGAATAATTTTATTTTAATATAAATTTTCAGAAATCAAACATATTGTTTTTGTTTGTTTACGCTTTTTTCCATAGGACAGAATATCACAAGCAGATGTTGGCACAAACACGTGCACAAATACAGTAAACTGCTGTTCCAATATACTAGAAAAGCATCATTAGGCTCGTGCACCGATTTTTTTTTTCGGTTCGATTCGATTTGATTTTTCGGATGTTTAAACTTTTCGATTTGGCTCGTTTCGACCGATTTCTGTTTCGATTCGGTTCGGCTCGACTCGTTTTTCATGTACATTTTTTTTTCGGAATATCGACCATTATTCGTATTTTCGTGTCACTTTGCTCGTTTTTTGTATCGACTTTTCGTGATTTCGGAAATTTTCGTTTTTTCGGAACGTCTGTTTCCACTCGTTTCAAAGCAATAAATTTCGATTTGACACATTTCAAGTCCATTCGAAAATTCCGAAAATATTTCGTTTCGGCTCGGAAAACTTTTCGGATCTGCCATTTTCGGATCTAAAAATTTTCGGAAAATCGGCCGCATCCGAAAACACGAATCGGGAAATTTCGTGAAAATTCCGAAACGCACATCCCTAGCATCTATACAATAAATCCATCTGGTAAAAATGGATGGTTTCATTAAAGGGGTTATTCAGAAAACGCAGAAATTTCTGCTTTCTAGTATGGCGCTCTAAAGCGCTTTTATTTGGCCGACCCTGCGTCGAATTCACTATTCGCAGCAGGGTTCCCGAAGTGCACCGAACATGTAGCCGCCGAACTGACCGCGCTGCTGAAATTACTACTGTACACCACCGAACTGCAGGAAAAACTAAACTCAGCTATTCTGCAAATAGGTGTTTAACCCAATAAAAATGCATTCAAATGTGTCTAAATTATAAAAAAGGTCCTTTAAAGTGTGTTACAAAATTTAACAAAAGCATTTGCTAAAATAAATTGGAAATCAAAAATTTCATCTAAAAAAATACAAAAAGACGTTATAAAAAAAATAAAAAGGTTTTTTTTCTGAAATGAAAAGAATAGACGGTAGAATAAAATGAAATCAATACTATTATTTTTACATTGAATCCTATGGGATTCGCCTGTTTAAACCTGTCAAACAGAACCACAGAAAATCAGGGCATTTCGCCGACCCTTCACTGCAGTTCGGTGTTCTCTGAATAGATTAACAATTAGTTCATATGGGACAATTTCACTGCCGCGATCTGTGGTGAACTGCACCATATTTTGCCAATATTTGGCGAATTGACAGTTTAGTGAATAGACTAATTGCCCCGACATTGCACCGTATGGTGAAATTCACCATTCGGTGGCAATTTCCAGCGCTTAGTGAATAACCCCTTAAGTTTTTCACAGTGAATACATTTTTTTGCACATCCTGAGATGATCAGCTTTGTATCATATTCTAAATCCAGCTTGTTGCTTATTTGTGTATTTCACAAAATAAACGTACATGGCTCAAAACACGTCTGTTCCTTTGAGAATATAATTCGAAATACTAGTCCAGACAAAGCATTCACATGTGTTCCCCTGCTTTCATCGTCTCCCTTTTTAGCAAGTATGTTCCATCCCTGTCACTTTGCTCCGTCAATGATCTTTAAATCATCCTCTCCTCATACTCAGTCAATGTCACGTCCCACGGCATCCAGGTATCCCGGCAGCACCTTCCACACTGCTTGCTGGCCAGCTGACAAGTGGAGTATCGGACGGACATGATCACATGATAAGGCCGTGGGCGTGGCGCGGCGTGATGATGTGGCACCCATCGGATTTAAAATCAGTAGCCTGAGACGTGTTCCTTGCCCTGACATGGTTCTCACTCCCATCAGTGCTTGTCATTAAATTGAATTCCATATCTGTTTATCGACTTGCATAGGCGACTCTACAGGGGGGCAAGGGGGGGCAATTGCCCCCCCTAGGTTATTCCTTGCCCCCCCATGTGCCCCCCCACCAAAAATCAGCATCCAGCTTCCCACACTTCTTCGGACCAACATATCTCCGTCGCTATGCATCGTATATGGAAGAACTAGGTGTCATTCGAAAGGGCGGATTCTGGCCTTTCCAATGATACCCAACATGACCATATTCAGTGTGAAGTATAAGTCATAAAACATTAAATAAAAACGTGTACTTAAACATTTTCACAGGGTTGAAATGGCTCAGCAGTGAAATGGTTAATGTTCAGACTATACACTACATTGTGTATTACGTTAGTTTTTGCCTTGGTTTTAGTTGTATATTAAGGGTTAATGGGCAGACTTCATCCCTTACAGTATACATTTGTTTTTCCTTGATTAATGGCATTTTACAGGTTAATGGGTAAACTACATGCCTCAGTGTATTCATCTCAGGTTTTCCCTTGATGAATGGCATTTTACGGGTTAAGGGCTAGCTAAATGCCACATTGTTTATTATTTTTATTGTATTTCTCTGGGTTTATGCATTTTAGGGGTTATTATGGAAGTTAGAATCTAAAGGGTCTAATGATCTTTAGATCCTCTGCTTTCCGTCACATTTTGGGGAATTTATTTTTCCGAAAATAAGGTGAATTAGTACAACAAAAAAGGCATCATTACATCACATTACTCATTGCATCACATTACTCTGGGGTTTTGGAATCTTATTTATATATACTTATTTAGGGCACTATTACCTGGTGTGGGTTAACCCTTGCGTCGGCGTGATTTTGCGTTAGCGCCAGGTTAATTGAGTCTAGCGCCGGACCAACAGATTGTTTGCTTCCCGCTACAAATGGGAAAAATCACTTAGCGCGTTGCTATTAGTGATTTGTACCGCGAGCTTAATGTACTTTCCGCGTCCTATACTTAACACAGGGAGTGCTAGAGATCTCTAGCACTTTTGCAGCTAACAGATCACTTGGTGCCAGCGCTAAATTTTTTGAGGTGCACTAATTGCAACATTTTACCTACTGCTCAACCCTGGTGCTAACTCCAAAAAAACAGAAAAACCAGGTCCTCGTCCAAAATTAATAGGCAATTGAAAGGAATGCAGCACAGGTGTTCTCTTGGCCCCATACACCATAGTAATAGATATGGTCAGCAATGTCGCTGCTGTTGCAGTAAGCTCTATTATAAATGTATCCTTTATGCACATATATCCTAATTCTAATATATTGCCTAATTTTAAACATTTTTGCTGGGGGTTATTCATTGTATGTAAGCAGTTGATTATTAGGGTGACTGTGTGGACCATGTTTAAAGGGACATGTGAATAAGTCTTGCCCTGAAACATGTATTATTGCTATGCTGCAGCAGGGAAATTGTTGTCGCTCACCTGGCCTTCCTTTTGGATCTATTACATGCAGTGTAAGGATTATACATGCTGTTGGGTGGCATTTATCATGCAATGCCCATCAGCCTTAATATATGTGTGCATCAAAACATGGATGATACGGCCACCGTGGAGGATTTTAATAATGCAGGGTGTGAGGTTATTCATTGGATGTGTTCATATTCAAGCTTGTGAGGGCGGGGGATAGGTATGGCCCGGCACTCTGCACTGGAAAAAAAAAACAGTTCTATCCTGTACACAACCGCATTAGCGCTGGGTCTCAACCCGGGTCTTAGAGTTTCCCTAGCGTGCGCCAAATTACCTTGTTCATGGACTACTGCAGACAAGGTGATCTGTTAGGCACTAACAGGGTTATTCAGAAAGCAGTGAAAAGCAGGAGAATGACTGGAGAATGGAAAATTATAGGTCAAAATTTTTCTGGTTTGGTTATTTTGACCAAGAATTTTCCATTCTCCAGTCATTCTCCTGCTTTTCACGCTCTCTGAATAACCCTGTAAGTTTTAGCGACTCGCACTAAATTTTTCCTTTAGCGATGGTGTTTTAGCTCACACCAGGTGACAGGGCCCTTACTTTTATTCAGTGGTATGATTTAGTGGTGAAAAGTATTAGTGCCCCCCCAGTTTTGACTGCGGTATCTTCTGTGCCCCCCCTAAATATTGTTCCTAGAGTCGCCACTGTCGACTTGGCTTGTATCTCGTTGTGCCTGGCTGGTAGCCCCTTGGCTCCTGTTCTGACTACCCGCTCTGGCATACGACCGCTTGCATTTCTTACTACCCGCTCTGGCATATGACCTCTTGAATTCCTTACTACCTGCTATGGCATACGACCCTTGGCATCGTCTGACCATCTGATTTGGTATTCAACCCCTTGTGTCTGTTTAAGAGCAACCCAGTCTCTGGCTCAGGAGCATCCCTGATATTAACCCCTGGTCTGTTGTTCTGGTTACGTACTGTTATAGTTTGACGTAACGACCATTCTAAGGATCGGACGTGTAGGATAGTTGTTGTTACGTCCTCAGCCCCCGCTGCGCCCCCTGTGGGGTCTGGGCAAGAAGGGGGACCGCTGGCACGTCTATATTTTTTTCAAAATAACTTTCGTGTATATTTATGACACCGGTATATCGTGCACAGACAGAGTAGATTTTAAATCTCCACGCTCGCATGCCGGGTGAAGGGTGTAGCAGGGCGTTCCTGAAATATGTTGCAACCAGCATGCGGGAAACTCGCTAAGTCACAGAGGTGTGCATGTCTGTACGGAAGGGTTTTTCCCGTCATTTGAGGCTCGCAACTTTAACGTTGGCAGGCTGCCCCTGTATCTCAGAAATCACATATCATTCAGCTGTTTGATAACATTGTGTTTATTGGCAAAGGTGTTTGGGGACGATTAGTGTTTATTCTAGACTTGTGCACCGATTTTTTTTTTCGGTTAGGTTCGTCCGTATTTTGTAAATTTTCGTTTCGGCCGATTTCCGTTTCGGTTCGTTTCGTTTTCGTATCGACTTTTTCGTAATTTCAGAAATTTTCGTGTTTGCGGAACGTCTGTTCTCCTCGTTTCAAAGTGTCTATTCGTTTTGACGTAAACTAATGGTTTTTCGGATATGATATTTCTGTCGATACGATAATTCTGTCGATACGATAATTCTGCCATTGAGATTTCTCATGTTTTACAAGAAGGATACATTGAGATGGGAATGATACAAAATTACAGAATCAGCGATATAACCAAAAAATATGTTGTCCGAAATTACTGAAATGGAACCGAAATCAGGAATGGAGCCGAAATTACGAATGGAACGAAAATGATTTTCGATTTTACACATTTCTAGTCCACTCGAAAATTCCGAACAAATCTTCGTTTTGTAAAGGTTTCGTTTTCGGGAAATTCGGATCTGAAAATATTCGTAAAATCGACTGAATCCGAACGCACAAATCGGGAAATTTCGTGAACATTCCGAAACCCGAAACGCACATCCCTAGTTTATTCTGTAACTTGTAGGGCACTATTTCATAGTCAACGCTAACAGTGGAGTCCGGATGAGTAGGTGTTACTGATGGGATAAATGACTTTAACACATGCTCCCACATGACCTTCCTGACTCTAAACCCGTGAAACATCCGTTATCGCATCCGTGATTGCGCTAGCTTCTGCAAGCTTACTGTACTTTGCGCCTCCTATACTTAACGTAGGAAGCACAATCGGTAATTGGTGTATCGATAAGTAAGGTATTACAAAATTCTAGCGCTAATTACCGCAGGGACGCGCATACCAAACGTTTTAGCAGCACCTAAAAGCTGGTGCTAACTGATTCCGCTTTTGCAAAATCATTCAGGGCGTTCGTGACCCGGAAGCGGATCCCTTCATGGAGTCCTATGGACTCTGGGAGGTGATACTCGCGGCAGCTCGGAAACGCTGCCGCGAGTATCACTGAGGGTAGTGCTGCGTTCCGGGGCAAGGTGACAGAGCCAGCTCAAATATCTCTCTAAAATGGGGATGCTATGGGTAGGCGCAGATTTTCCCCCTAGTGTCCCCATTTTAAAGTTAGGATGGGAATATTGCCCTTAGTCTTTTACAATATGAGCCATTTGTGGAGACGAGGTTTCCCTGGCACCAGCTTGTAATTAGCGCTAGGATTTTGTAATACCTTACTTATCGATACACCAATTACCGATTGTGCTTCCTACGTTAAGTATAGGAGGCGCAAAGTACAGTAAGCTTGCAGAAGCGAGCGCAATCACGGATGCGCTAACGGATGTTTCACTGGTTTAGAGTCAGGAAGGTCATGTGGGAGCATGTGTTAAAGTCATTTATCCCATCAGTAACACCTACTCATCCGGACTCCACTGTTAGCGTTGACTATGAAATAGTGCCCTACAAGCTTGTAAAGTCCACGTTCCTGAGCTTTTATTTTTGTAATAGTCGAGATCTCGCATATCGCATATTCACTGGGGGGGGGGGTCGGCTTAACTGTTAGTGACTTTGTGTAATCTTGCAAAAACGAGACATGAGAGTTCTCTGAAGTCCACATTCTCTGAAAGATTGTCGGCTGACAGTTGCAATTTCCAATGTATTCGTAAATTACAGTAACTCCTTGTATCTGTACTGTACCGGGATTTTCAGTCATTATAACCCCCTGAATCTTATCCTTGTACAGCAGCAAGTGACCCCACAGCTCTCCCTGTATTCTGCCAAATCCCTGGTTGTAGGATCGATGCACGTTCGGTTATTTGTCCTTTTTTTTTTTTTTTACATTGCCATTTTATAAAGCGTACTTGTGATATTTAAATTTACATTCAATACATTTTATATGGGTGCACAGCCTAATGAAATGCATGTCTGTGCAAACATAAATTAATAAGCATTACTTCTTCCTCCAAAAATACTGGGCACAAGTGTAGGTTACAGATTTCGACAGACATTTAAACATGTTTTGCAAATTTAAAACAATATGATTTCTTACACCTAAAAAAGTAATGTTTTTAATTTTATGAGGTAGATTTTAAAATTGAATCTACAATAATACAGTTAAACATGGGGATCCTATAAGATCAATAAACTGGAAATTGGGGAGGATTGTATTGTAGGAATTCTGTCAAAAAGGGAAATATTCTACAAATCTTGCCTATTTTGGCAAAAACGAACAACACTTTCGTCAATTCTTCTCAATACCTAGATTACTCTCGTCACAATTGATCGTGACAATGTAGCTGTGAATGAAAACGTGGAGAAAACCAACCTCAGCAATAATACCACCAAAGGAAGAACCTCCTCGCTATAGTGTAAGGCATGTCAAAAAATAATCCAACATAAATTAAGAACATGACCGAAAATAAAATAAACATAATGAACAAAAACGAGGATCAGTCAAAACCAAATAACAATAATCCTTTATTATACACAAAACACTGTATTAAAAGAAGTATCCAACGAAGAAAAAATATGGAAAATATTAAACAAAGTATCAAGCCCGGTACCAAGCACTCGTAAATCATCACAGAACCCAGAATAAGCCATTCATAGCAACAGACTCCTTCTAATACAAAGTAGGCAATACCCTCAAAGAGCCATCACAAATGATCTTAATAAGTAGTGGCTAATAAGTGCCGTAAAACCCGTATACTCCGCTATTAAGAGTGGGCGGCCATAAAACTGTTAAAGTCACCCCAACCGGCAATGTAACATAGTCATAGTTACAGACTCCTTGTAACAAAGTAGGCAATAATATCAATAAGAATCCAGCACAAATGCTCTAAATAGTGGGACGTAGCCAGAGTGTATCACTCAACCAGTATACTCCGAGTAAGCCTTCACTTAAATAATCCCAAAGCAAATAAGTAGCTCGAAGGCCTACAATAATATAAATATATAGGGCAAAAAACTATTGGCCACCCTAGAGTCTTTAGAGATCAACCCATCTCATTTGAAAACCGTGCCTAATCAAAATGGTACAAAGTGAACAAACCTAATTCCTCCACAGTTAGACTAGAACGACGCATGTAAAAATATGTACAACATCATGCTCCCTAGGACGCGTTTCGCCGAGTAAAATTCGTCTTCCTCAGCATATATCGGCAAATGAACTGTGAGCCTCTGCTAATTGCTGATACGTGTTAAAGGGAAGGGGAGGGTTCTATGTCAACATACCTCAAATCAAATGATATATCCTCTATTATAATTGGCTGGCCGTGAGTGTCAATCACTGAGCTAATGCTCGGTCTACTCCTGTGTGAGGGCCATAGCTTTCCTTTGCACAATTTGCAACCATTGCTTTATCGTAAAGCGGAACATGTCCATTATGAGGGCCCCATTCATCCAAAATCCTTCAATTCTCTGTCCTCTTCTGGACGTAGCTGGCACCACCTGTAGGTGCCCCAATAAATGTAATCAAAGAATTGGAAGAAAGAATGGGGTAAACGCTCCTACTTTATAGCAATGTGGTGTAAAGAGATTATATCGCTTAATGCTATATCTCGCAACGGATGAGGGAGCTTTGCACTACACAATCTACCTTTTTTGCAACAAACAATGGGGATTTTAAACCTAGACTATATGCAAAATGTGTCCTTCCAATGGACCTGTGCACACATTCTGCTCGGTTCTACTTGGTGCAGGGTGACAAAGCTTGGTGACACGTGCAGTGACTCATTTTGGTTCCAGTACATCTAGAAAGTTTGTCAGGGGTGACGTTTCTGACATTGCACATATTGATGACACGTAAAAGGATGTAGGAGGTGGTTCTACACAGATGTGACACCCAGGTTTTCTCTGGAAAAGTGTTAGGCGTAGCTTCCAGGAAGTTCATCCAGCTGTTGCAGGTTGATGACAATGTTGAGAGGTTTACTGCACACTGATACAATAGTAAGTGTCTCTGCGGGTTTGTCATATCTGGGGGAGCTCAAATAACCAGTGTCCAGGTCAACAGACATTGCCGTTTTACAACAGCCAACCTTGTAGATGGTTTGGCAAAAATCCAGTGATAAGGTGAAGGTGATGGACAAAGTCATCTGTCATGGCAACCTCTGTTTGGATTGACTTTTTGAAGGAACGCCAGGTTGCATGAATAGAACAGAAATAACCGAAAATTCAATGAGTGGAAAGTTTCATCTTAAAAGTTGCGTGTTTCCAGGCCAGTGATTTCAGGTTTCAACGTTCCTTGTGTCAAGGAACCAAGGGTAATAAATGTGGCATCTGATTCTGATTTGGACATCAGGAGAAATCGAAGAGGGCTCAGGTCGGCAAAGACTAGACAAGCTGACATTGAGTAAGCTTCCCTCGAAGCACAGAGGCGAATATGAGGCCATGGAAAGAAGATATTCTCAACAAAACATAATAATAATTAATATAATATTAATGATATCAAGGGGTGCACACTGGTTTTCTTGTCATCAAGAACATAAAGAAGAGGCAGCCGGGTTCCACTAACACAACCTGAGACAAACATAGCCACAAAACCAAATTAAATACCTACTTGTTTTCCATATGTTTCATATCTGCTTAAAGTGACATTACAATCTTGCTAATAAACACACACCTTAACAAATTGTTGTTCGTTTTTCCTTTAGTTAGGATTTATTAACTATATTTCTTGTTTAGTATAAAGCAGCATTTTTTGTTAGTTTCAAAAAGTCTTATTTGATGGTATTAGGTCTGCATTTCCCCAAGGTGATCTGCAAACTCTGACCTGGTTGAGGGTCCTGAAGACAGGTTTGGGAAACACTGATCTAAAGCTACTCCAGGCACCCAAGCCTCTACAAATACCCCAGGCTCCCCAAGCCTCTACAGCCACCCCAGGCCCCCAAGCCTCTACAGATACCCCAGGCTCCCAAGCCTCTACAGATGCCCCAGACTTCCAAACCTCTACAGATGCCCCAGGCTTCCAAGCCTCTACAGATACCCCAGTCTCCAAGCCTCTACAGGTGCCCCAGGCTTCCAAACCTCTACAGATGCCCCAGGCTCCCACGCCTCTACAGCTACCCCAGGCTCCCAAGCCTCTACAGCTGCCTCTGGCTCCCAAGCCTCTACAGATGCCCCAGGTGTCCAAGCCTCTACAGATAACCTAGACTCCCAAGCCGCTACATCAACACCTGCATCTCCAGCTTCTTAGCCTGACAACCCCAGTATCCAGCCTCCTCTACAGCTTCCCCAGTATTTCCAGCTACAACTCCCAGTGGACAATACCTACTGCCATTAACCTGAGCCATCTACATATCCACCATAGCCTCTGTCCTGATTACTATAGCTCTCCTTGTCTCCAACCAGTGTAGCATTCTGTATTTTTTCTTGGTCATCCTTGCGTCTGCTTCAGCCCTGTGTCCCATACGTAGTCTTGTGCCCCTTTGTATCCTTTGTGTCTATCGGTGTCAGTTCACTCAAGTCCAGTCATCTGTCCTATTTGGCCCTATTCCTTGTTTATTGCTGGTATAATGTTATAATAAACCTTATCGTTCCCATTTATACTCGCCTTTATCTCTGTGTTGCTGCACACTGGGTTCAGACCCTCATACATTCTGACAGAACTGCCTACGGAATAATATGTTTCATCCTCAACGAAACCGTTAATAAACACAGTCAATCCGTGCATACGTCTGTTCGCTGGTAATGTGCTGCAATCACTTCCACTATGCTAGACAGACAACCAATCGGCATGTAGGTTTATGTGGGTTTTTTAAGTGAACTTGTCATTGATAGGTTTGTATTCCCAGCTGCCATGTTTGTCTTCTGAAGGTGCCACACTTTGAAGGTCCTCGCACAGCTCTGCACAATGGGACCTCATTGATGATGATGATGCTGTTACTCATCATTCATCGCGTTGGCATACAATGGGGAACGTGGGGAAACCAGAGGGCTGTCCTGCAGGTTGGCTCTTCTTTTCACAGCTGTCACTCAGCCCAATGGCAAGACACCGCATGTGAGTGACAGCAAAATTTCCCATTATTGGTTTGCAAAATAACCAACCCAAAATACATATATGCGGAGTGATTCCCTGTACAATTTACCCAACCTGTGTTGGGCATGACAGGTTCACTGTTAACTACTTTGATACTTACATATTTATTTAGTGATAGTAATAAAGAGATATCACTGCATCCTGTAATACTCTTATTATTAAGATATCTATAGAACGCATGGGCTAACATCTTCTCCAATTTGTATACATATATATCACACAAACACACACACACATAGCGCTCTACAACCACTCACATACAGTACATTTAAACCATAGCAGGTTTAACAACCTTGGCATGAAGAAGGCTCTTACTACCCTCTCATGACCAATTTTCGGGCAAGCAGCTTCTCCTGTCCAAGTCTCCAGAATAAGATAAAGCAAAAGGTTGTGACCCGTGACGCAAGAACACTCCCAGCGCCATAACCGCAAACAGATGACAACAACGTGTAAATCAGAACGCTGGAGCAGCCCGAACGCTAATCTCCAGGGAACGAGAACACAGCAAAACAAACTTTAAAGTCTTCAAACAGCCTAATGAAGGTTCAAATAAGGTAATGGCTGAGAACTTGCAGGCCACATGTTGCTTCCATTATTATTTCAAAATTTTCCTCCTCTCTTCATCCTCTCTGCCAACATTTACGTTAGGGATTTGTTGGAGGGTTTTCCTACTTGTTACATTTCCTTGTTATCTCTATCCCATATATATTTATTTTCAAAACATTTCTGTGTCTTCCCAGTCTGTCATTCATTCACCCAAAGACTGATTTCAATTTGCCTGGGCCTAGGAGCTACACCAGGTCTGACCATAAGATAGATCCCAGGTTTTGAGATCGGCAACTCCCTTGATGCATTTTTTTGATCCTTGATCATATTAGTGATCTTTCTACGTGATGTACTGCTCAATGGAATGGTGTCCATGGTGTCCACACACTGGTAATTAACCAGTCAACACTCGTCATTCGAGATGTGCACCGATTTTTTTTTTCCGTTTTCTTCGTTCGGATTTTGTAACTTTTCGTTTCGGATCGTTTCGGACGATTTTCTTTTCGGATCGTCTCGTTTCGGTTCGTTTTTCGTATCAACTTTTTTTCCGTGATTTCGGCCATTTTTGTGTTATCGGATCGACTTTTTTTTCGTGATCTCGGAAATTTTTCGTATTTTTCAGAACGTCTGTTCTCCTCGTTTCAAAGTGTCTATATTCCTTTTGACTTAAACTAATGTTTTTTCGGATCCAATATTTCTGTCGATACGGTAATTCTGCCGATTCTATTTTTTTTATTAAATAAAGATCCTTTTTTCTTATGAATATGCATTGCACAACTTTATTTAATCATATTAAATAGTATGAAAGGAACGAAAATAAACAAAACGATTTAAAAAACGCAAAACTGACCCAAATGGTCTGACTTTAAAAATAAAAACCAGAACAAAAAAGGTTTTAAAATGGAAAAAAAGTTGATCAAAATTATCTGAAACGAAAAAAAAACCCCAGAACAAATAAAATTATTTAAAACGAAAAAAAAAAAAAAAATAAACCTTTCGCTGCTGAGGCATTTCACACCTGTGTGCTGAGCTCATTTTTACCGGTTTCGCTCATCATGTTTAAACGCGTTTTGAAGCCTTATTTTATTATATGACCCAGACATATTCTATATCGCAGACTCGGCAGATTCATAATATATGATTATTATATGTATATGTTATGTCCTGTAAGTATATTATAACAAAAAATGCAATAAAATTAGAATTTTCAATAATTTACAGTGTGTAAAGTGTTTTTTTGCACATTTTAACAAGTGAGCGTTTGCGGTTATATTATATGAGTTGCGCTTGTTAAAAAAAAATAGTAATGGGGGACTTGTTATGTGAAAATCCTTAGTGCAGCATCATTGTTCACATTATAATTGAAATGGGAACCATATTGCTGCATTAACAAAACCGGGGGGGGGGAGGTGCAGCAATTGGAAGGAATCCTGGCCGATTGCTGCCTCCTGTGCTAGGATGCGCTCAGTACGTCCATAGCACAGGAGGAGTACTTGGCAGGACGCGCTGAGCGCGTCCTTAGCAGTCAAGTGGTTAATGCAGCATATGAATCCGCACACTGCAGGGAAGCGCCTCCCTGCGGTATAATTCAGAATATGAATCCACACACTGTGGGGAAGCGCCTCTCTGCGGTATAATCAATGCAGCATATGAATCCCACACTGCGGAGAAGCACCTCCCTGCGGTATAATTAATGCAGCATATGAATCCGCACACTGCGGGGAAGCACCTCTCTGCAGTATAATTAATGTATACGTCTCTGTTATATGTATATGTATCCTGTCTGTATATTATAACTTAAAATGCAATAAAATTTGAATTTTTGAATAATTTACAAGGAGTAAAGTGTTTTTTTCACATTTTAACCCTTTCACTGCAGAGGATGTGCTCAGCGCGTCCACACGCAGGTAGCGTTGCCTGTGGAGGACGCGCTCAGCGCGTCCTCCCTTTGCGGCCAGCGATCGGCCGGATTCCTTGATGTCAGCCCAGCACCCGGGAGCGCCGCCGGCACCATTAGATGTCATCACGGCGGCGACATCTAATTCAGGCGCCCCCTCACGTGTGTGTGCGGAGGAGGCGCCTGAAAGGGGGGGGGAGGTCCTTCGGACCTCTCTCCCTCCCGATCGCCGGCTGTCACAGGGTTAAGGCAGGCACGGTTTGGAAGGGCACAGCCAGTGAACCCCCTATCTCCCGATCCATGGCAGCTAGGGGTTAATGTTTGGTACTGTTGGATCGGCCAGAGCATGGCCTTTCCAACTATACCAAACATGACAATGAAAAAGTTTTTTTAAAAAACTAAAAATTAAAAATAAAAATATTTAAAAAAAAAATTATAAAAAGAAAGAAACAAGTTTTTTTCTTTTTTTTGGTACGTTAATGCAGCAATATTGTTCCCATTTCAATTATAATGTGAACAATGATGCTGCACTAACGATTTTTGTATGCGGTGCGTTTGTTAAAAATCGCGTAATTTTCCCCAAAAGAAAATGTAACGAGACCCCATTTCTAATTTTTTTAACAAGCGCACCCCATACAGAATATAACCGCAATTGCTCGCATGTTAAAATGTGAAAAAAATACACTTTACACGTTGTAAATTATTGAAAATTCATATTTTATTGCATTTTTTGTTATAATATACAGACAGGACATGACGTATACATATAATAATGACCTATTATGAATCTGCCGAGTCTGCCGGAAAGAACGCTATATAATATGTCTGAGTCATATACTAAAATAAGCCTTCAAAACATGTTTAAACAAGATGAGCGAAACAGGTAAAAATGAGCTCAGCACAGAGGCGTGAAACGCCACAGCAGCGAAAGGGTTAAAATGCGAGCGTTTACGGTTATATTTTTTAGAAGTTCGGCTTGTTAAAAAAATTAGAGATGGGGACTTGTTACATACATTTTTTTGGGTGAAAATTACACGATTTTTAACGCACCCCATACAAAAATCGTTAGTGCAGCATCATTGTTCACATTATAATTGAAATGGGAACAATATTGCTGCATTAGCTAAACAAAACAAAAAAAAAACACAACTTTTTTATTTTTTTTATATTTAATTTTTTATTTTTAATTAACTTTTAACATGGTCATGTTTGGTATGGTTGGCAAG
This sequence comes from Leptobrachium leishanense, assembly GCA_009667805.1. NCBI lineage: Eukaryota > Metazoa > Chordata > Amphibia > Anura > Megophryidae > Leptobrachium > Leptobrachium leishanense. Next base: position 16,337,803 of record CM019074.1, read on the forward strand.
GCCATGCTCTGGCCAATCGAACGATACTGAACATTAACCCCTAGCTGCCACGGATCGGGAGATAGGGGGTTCATTGGAACCCCCTATCTCCACCATTGGTGGCAACTAGGGGTTAACTCCAGAACTTTATCCGAGGTCCCGATGTGAAACATCGGGACTTTGGATAAATTTCGACTATTTTATTTTTTTAACTTTCGGATAGTCGAAATCTATCCAAAGTTCCGATGTTTCACAATTCTAATGTGAACAATGATGCTGCACTAACGATTTTTGTATGGGTTGCATTTGTTAAAAATCGTGTAATTTACTTGTATGTAACAAGTCCATCTCTAATTTTTTTAACAAGCACAACTCATAGAAAATATAACCGTAAACGCTTGCATGTTAAAATGTGAAAAAAAAAACACTTTACTCCTTGTAAATTTTATTGCATTTTAAGTTATAATAAACAGACAGGATACATATACATATAACAGAGACGTATACATTAATTATACCACAGGGAGGCGCTGCCCCGCAGTGTGCAGATTCATATGCTGCATTAATTATACTTCAGAGATGCGCTTCCCTGCAGTGTGCGGATTCATATGCTGCATTAACCACTTGACTGCTAAGGATGCGCTCTGCCAAGTGCTCCTCCTGTGCTATGGAAGCGCTGAGAGCGTCCTAGTACAGGAGGCGGCAATCGGCCTGGATTCCGGCCAATTGCTGCGCCCCCCCCCCCCCGGTTTTGTTAATGCAGCAATATTGTTCCCATTTCAATTATAATGTGAACAATGATGCTGCACTAAGGATTTTGTATGGGGTGCGTTTGTTAAAAATTGTGTAATTTTCCCACAAAAAAATGTAACAAGTCCCCCATTACTCATTTTTTTAACAAGCGCAACTCATTTTTTTAACAAGCGCAAAATATAACCGCAAACGCTCGCATATTGTAAATTATTGAAAATTAAAATGTTATTGCATTTTTTGTAATATATACAGGACATAACATATACATATGATAATGATATATTATGAATCTGCCGAGTCTGCCGGAAAGAACGATATATAATATGTCTGCGTCATATAATAAAATAAGGCTTCAAAACGCGTTTAAACATGATGAGCAAAACCGGTAAAAATTAGCTTAGCACACAGGCGTGAAATGCCTCAGCAGCGAAAGGGTTAATTCTTTTTGTTTTGTTTTAAATCATATGATTTTTTTATTTTTTTTCGTTTCAGATCATTTTGATCAAACTTTTTTCCATTTTAAAACCTTTTGTTCTGGTTTTTATTTTTAAAGTCAGACCATTTGGGTCAGTTTTGCGTTTTTTAAATCGTTTTGTTCATTTTTGTTGCTTTCATACCATTTTAATATGATTAAATAAAGTTGTGCAATGCATATTCATAAGAAAAAAAATCTTTATTTAAAAGAAAAAAGCGATAGAATCGACAGAATTATCGTATCGACAGAAATATCGAATCATTGGAAACGATACGGGAATTTCTTGAAGTCAGACCTCCGGTTTTAGGCTGGGGTCAGACCAGCGCACTTTTAACGTGCGTTCTGGCGCACATAATTACGGCCGCACTAGCAGCAGATGACGGGCAATGACGGCCAATATACGATGTACGGCCGCACAAAAGTCCGGCCGTGCAACGCAAGTGGAATTTGAACGCATTTTTCTGAGAACGCTGAACCGCTAGTACTGACGTACTGAGTGCGCAGCTGCGGCATAGCAGCGTGTGTGCGTGATTAGGAGACGTCAGACACTGCTAATGTCCAGCCTACATAACGTCCAGACGCAAAAAGAGTTTTATTGACGATCCGTACAAAATCACGCCCGAAAATGCGCGTCGTCTGATCGTTTTTGCGCATTCCGTGAAAAAATACCTCAATGCGTTCGGACGCACTTTTTCACGTTCGCGGGGAAAAATGCTTTCATCTGACCCTAGCCTTAAGGACCCCGGTTGTCACTATGACATCATCACCAGGCGCGATGATGTCAGCTTCAGACACACACCCCCGGCACAGCCGGAAGAGTGCATGGGAGTGGACCCCTCTCCCTCCCGAATGGCAGGGAATAAAAAAAAGATGCATCGCTGGAAAGGTCACAGTGTGACCTTTCCAACGATACCTCTCTTTAACCCCTTACATCCTGGTCTGCGATCCGGCGCCAGAACGTGGACTTGTCCCAGAGATTGCTGACATCTTTGTCAGCCAAGCCTCCATGGCCTCCCCCATCCATTGATTATGCACGTTGATGTCAGTTGGACAGTTAACTCCCTAGCTGCCAAATGGAGATAGGTGGGTCCTTTGGACCCTAATGTCTCCCGATTGGTGGCAGCTATAGGGTCGGAGCACGGCCTTTCCAACGATACCAAAAATCACCAGGTTTGGTGTAAAACTAAATAATAAAAATAAATAAAAATTAAAAAAATAAAAACGTGGGTTTTTGAAAAAACCCTGTCTGGGTCGGATAATAAAACAGGACTTCAAATCTCATTTAGACATGAAGAGCACAAAAAGAGTTAAAATGGCTCAGCAGTTAAGGGGTTTAACCTCCCTGACGGTATTCCCGAGTGTGGCTCGGGGTTAACTTTTTGTACTGAAAGCGGTATCCCCGAGGCACACTCGGGCTGGATACTTACATGTCCAGCGCTCCCTCGCTGATCCCCGCATTCTCCTCCAGCCGCTCGCAACGTCACACTGCCTGGATCTCTTCTCGCGAGGAGTGAACCAGGAAGTGTGATGTCGCGATCGGCTTCAGTGTGACTGCGGGGACAGCGAGGGAGAGCAGGACATGTAAGTATCGGCCCGAGTGTGGCTCGGGGATACCGCTTTCAGTATTGAAAGTTAACCCCCGAGCCACACTTATACCGCTAGGGGGCCAAAATAAATAGGACCAATTCTGACATTTTATATCGGACCGCCAGGGAGGTTAATAGCAAAAACATGTAAACATTGGGTATTTCTAATCTCAGGATGAAATTTAGAAACCATTTATCTGGGATCTTTTTTGGCAGTTGAAAATTTTGGGGGACAAATTTAGAAAAGTGTGTTTTTCCCATTTTTTTCACCTTATTTTTTAACATAGAAACATAGAAACATAGAAAAATGTCGGCAGATAAGAACCTTTCGGCCCATCTAGTCTGCCCAATTACATCCGCAGTTTACTCCCTAAATTGGATGAGCTTCAGGCATGGTGTTGCTATTACAAACCCAAAATCATTGTGCTCACGGAGTCATGGTTAACCCCAAAAGTACCAGACTCTGCCATATCAATACAGGGGTATTCATGTTATAGAAAGGACAGAGCAAAGAGAGGAGGGGGAATTGTTATTTATGTTGAGTCCATAAAGTTCACCCCCTTACAGGCTTCTAGCTCTCCTGTCACCTTTGATTTCCTCTCTGGTTTAATTGAGATTCCATTCAGTAAATCCATCATTGTTGCTGGATTCTATCGCCCACCGAGCTCTCCAGTGCACTCCCTCTCTGACATATCTCAAATCCTTAATAACCTACTTGCCCAAAACCAAAAGAGTGAAATACTGGTCCTTGTTGATTCCAAAAAACAATAAACACTGCTCACTGTTTATAACTTTGCAGCTAACTCAATTAATCTCCTCCCCCACTCGCATTAATATGAAAAGCCCTAACCATACCTTGCTGGACTGGATTCTCTCCTCATCTCCTGATCGAATACAGGAGGCAGGTGTTCTCGCTAATAGCTTTAGTGACCATTGTCTAGTGTACTGCGTGCGCAAAATAAAGGCCATGAAATCTCCCCCAAAGGTAATAACCACCAGGTCTTTCAAGAAATTTATTCTTGAATCCTTCCTAAGTGATCTCAAACAGCTCCCCTGGTACAGACTAAACCTAATTCCAGACCTAGACTGTGCAATTGAATACTTTCAGTCTGAGCTCCTGCAAGTCTGAAATTCCCATGCCCCGCCGCGTAAAGTGCGAGTAAAAGGGACCCATCTCCCCTGAGTTACAGCTGATCTTACACTAATGTACCATCTTAGAGATTCACTGTGGTCAAATTTCAAGAGTACTGGTTCCATGAACGATCACTGCGAATACCGAAAATGCCGGAATGAATGCACAAAACAAACAAAAATGGCTAAAGCCCATTACTTCAATGAAAATCTAAACTATAACATATCAAACCCTAGAAACTTTTGGAGAACCATAAGTAACATACAAGCACCCCCAGGCCACTCCCAGCCGGCTGCTGTCAAAGTAAACAACCAAACCCTGCAACACCCCCTAGATGTAGCAAATGCCTTTAATGGTTATTTTGTTGGATGCGCCACCACTTTGATTGCCAAGCTAGGAAATTACATGCAATCAGAAAGGCCTCATGCAGGTCAGGCCCCTCCAACTGTGCAAAGTCCCTGTATCAGACAGGAATTCAGTTTTAGACCAGTGCCTGTCAGTGTCGTTACTAAACTTCTCCGTAAGCAAAAAATGAAATACCAGCAATGCTGCTGAAAATCAGTGCACCGGCAATTGCAAATCCTGTCGCAACCCTAATCAATGAATCACTGGCGACTGGATACATACCCAAACTCTGGAAGACTGCGAGAGTGGTACCTATCCATAAAAGTGGTGACAGTACTTTGGTATCCAACTACCGTCCGATATCGTTGCTCCCTGTAATGTCAAAAATTTTGGAAAAATGCGTCTACACACAATTACGTGATTATTATCAATATTGGAACTACTTAACCCCAGATCAATCCGGCTTTCGTCCGAATCACTCAACTACAACCGCCCTTTTAAAAGTCTGCAATGATATCCAAATTGGGATGGAACAAGGAAACCTAACTGGAGCCATCTTCCTTGATTTTGCCAAGGCCTTTGACACAGTAGACCATGGCATCTTGTTAGAAAAACTTAAAAACTCTGGCATTGGTGATCGCACGTTAACCTGGTTTCAATCATATGTATCCGACCGATCACAATATGTGTGAATTTCTGGCAGCTCCTCCCTCCCCCTCCCTGTCACTTGCGGTGTACCCCAAGGATCAATACTCGGCCCCCTGCTATTCACTATTCATAAATGATCTGCCCAACGTCTGCAAAGCCTCAACTGTACATATGTATGCAGACGACACTGTAATCTATACCAGCAAACCAAATCTCTGGCAGCTGGAAGCCGTGCTGCAAGAACAATTCACAAAGGTAGAAAAGTGGATCAAACACAACAAACTTTTTTTAAATAATGACAAAACTGTAACGATGCTCTTTGGAACAAAACCTAAACTACACAAATTGCAAAATCCCCACTTATGTGTTGGGACAAAATCAAATGGCACGCTGACCACAGTCACTCCTCTCAAATATCTAGGTATGTGGTTGGACCCTAATCTATCCTTTGGCTCCACATCAAAAAACTCTCATCTAAACTTTACCCCAAACTAGGCGCCCTGTACAGAAACAAATCCTGCCTGAGCCCCGCGGTAAGAAAGCAGATTGTACAACAAAACAAATGCTTATGCCAGCTATTGATTACGGAGATGTAGTGTACGCAGCCGCCCCGCAAACACATCTTCAGAAACTTACTACATTGTATAACTCATTCTGCCGTTTGCATTACAATGTAACTACATGACCCACCATTGTGACATGTTAAAAGAGTTAAACTGGCCATCGCTGGAATCTAGACGCACCCTTCACCTTTCCAGCCTGGTGTTTAAGAGCTTTTCTGGGAAGCTGCCACCCTATCTGAATAGACTGCTTCCCCCAGCAGCTCCCTCATCCTATAACCTCCGATCCAGGACCAGCACCTTACTTGCAATACCACAATACAAAAAGACAGTGGCTCGATCCTCATTTTCCTACAGAGCACCGCAATTATGGAATAACCTCCCAGACACCATCAAATCTTCCACCAGTCTTAAGTCACTCAAGAGCTCCTTACTAACATACCTCAATACAGAATGCACCTGTATACATGTAACATAATGACTATTTCCTACATATTTATTTTCTGTTAATCTGTATATTTGTGTTGTTAATATCTTACATTGTATTACTTTGTATTTCTGTAACTGTAACACTTCAATGTTCTTGAACCCAGGACATACTTGAAAACGAGAGAAATCTCAATGTATCCTTCCTGGTAAAATCCTTTATAAATAAATAAATAAATATAGATATGATGAAACTAATGGTATCTTTAGAAAGTACATTTAATGGCAAGAAAAAGGGTATATAATATGTGTGGGTTCCATAAACGAGTAAACATCCGTTCACACTGCGATTTATCGCGATGTCTTGCTATGAAGCATCTCCAATGCATTTCAATGGATTTGCATTTTGCGATTTTCACTGGTGTTTTTTTGCAAAATCGTGACGTCGCGCGACATTATCGCGCAACGTCGCTAATATGAAAATCGCGCGGACAAACGCGCGATTTTCAAATCCCACAGTGTGAACGGGGCCTAAGAGGAAAATTAGAGCTAAACAGAAATGTAGAACCAGCAGTGGGTGCTTTCGGACAGACAATGGTACTATTGCCTGCTGGTCACTATGGGGGTTAAAAGGCACAAATCTGTATGATGCTGGCCCAAAATAAGCTTTTTCGGACTCTTTACTGGCCTGCTTTGATTCCGTCCAGCGACATTTTTCGACTATTTGCTTTAGGTCAAACTTTTTCAAATGAATCAACGGATATTTAAAAAAAATATTGGTGCAGCTATTTAAAAAAACTAACAAAAAGGACGATATAATTAAATCGAGTCCTTGGTTTGGAAATATTGCTATTTACATCTCATCGTAGATAGAGACCCTGATACTTTGTATCTGACTTGGATTTTAGGATATCCCTGTTTGAGCTCAGGTGGCAGTTTATTCATCTGCTTTCTAGCAGGGCTATCCTGTACTCTGATATGTCTGCGATCCTTCAGAAGTTGATGCTGTGTGTCTCTAGGTGAACTGATTATTGGCTTTCTCTTGTATCCATCGTGCATTTTAATATTTGTTTCAAACTATGTAATTCCCTGTACCACCTCAGCTGGTAAGCTGCTCCACAATCTAGGGGCCATGAATTATTAATCAAAGAGAGAATGTCACGGCAGTCCGTTCCCCTGTAATGAGTGAAGCCATAAAGAGAAGAAGGGCACTGCGTGTGAGTTTTTTATGACTCCCCTCTGTTCTCTGCATATTCCGGGCAGATTGCGCAGAGTGGCAAACACACTGCTGAAAGCTGCGATCCATTAATCTGTTGCCAAGAAAAGTTAAACGCTGAAGTTTCAGGAAAAAGATCATTAACAACCTGATTCCTTGTAGGAGGTAAAGCTTGAGTGTTTAAATTTATATATATATTTATATATATATATTTTTTTTTATTGATTTTTTTTATTTTTTTATTAAGGTAATCAAGGGATACAGAGAAAAAAGGAGGGGAAGGGAAACCGAAGAGAAACCAGCATTGCTATAACACATATACATCATCACCATACAAATACAAAGTCATGACTATCCACGGGAGGCATGTGGCAACATTGTAAAGCATGAATATGCAGTTGAGGTGTGCATTCGTTTCATAACGAATTTCGTTATTTCAGAAATACTTCCGAAATACGAATTAATGAATCGATTTGATCCGAATGCGAAACGAAACAGTATATAATGAATTTAATTCATTATACTGTTTCATCATAAAATAAAAAATGAATTAATTGGGTTTTTATTTAGTGATCCGAAATTCGAATCGTTATCAACTATCGAATTGATTTTAAATTACAATACAAGTACTACAGTCAGCAAACGACTTTATGAAACTAATCCGTTTCGTTTTAGGGTTTCACAAGCACCCTGTCCCTGTTAATTGACCTCTGGTACTAAATCTGTGGGACAGCTCAATATTTAACCCTAGCTTGCCTTTTAACTGCAAAATTTAACTAAATGGTTTTATTTAGTAATCCGAAATTCTAATTGATATATCAACTATCAAATCAATATGTAAACTATTGAATCGATATCGAATCGATCCGAAACTAAATAAGCTCCGAAATACGAAATGAAAGTCCGAAAACAAAATTATTTTAAAAGGGAACACGGATGGTTGCTGGTAGGACGGGCTGGTGAGATCATATCCACAGATATATGCCTATATAGTCCAGAGTCGACTTTATGGGGCTCAGAAAAAAGTGAGTTGAATACTTTCTCTCTGGAAACCTGGTGTCATAAGGATGTACTGCGCAATGTATGTCTCCTATTATGTTTTCTAGATTATCTTGAAGTATTACTCACTGGACACTTGGCGTAAGCGCGAGGACTCTACCCATTATTTTATCCATTGACTATTCGCACTTGGGAGTGTGTGTTTGTGCCCTTGCTGCTACCCAAGACCGACCATCTACACATTATCTGCGCCATTTTTTCCACCTTATTGTTTTTTCATTACCTAACGGTACATACTCGCCACCCAGGACATACTTGAAAATTAGAGAAATCTCAATGTATCCTTCCTGGTAAAATACTTTATTAAAAAAAACACATTATAGAACGCATTATAAAACACATGCTGCTGTAATTGCATGTAAAAAATAAAAATAGATTTTTTTCTTCTATTTCCATTTTGTGGCTTTTTTCCCATGATGCAACATTTTGCAAAATTTGTGCAAACCTTTTTACTCTACTTCTGTGGTTTTTGTAATCTACAGTATTTAACAGTTAATGAGGTGGAGGAGGGAATATTTGCATGCGGCTGTAGGAGGTCTATTGTTGTGCCTATGCTACCTGAGATAAGCGCTGGCAGCTGAATGAGATAAAACGGGGATCTTAAAATACTTCTAATCTACCCCTTGGTCCTTTGAATACATCCCACTCAATACAATGATGTGAGGCGGTGACTGATCCATTTCACTAGATTAATACGTGGGTGGAATAGGGGCCATTATTATTTATTTTTATTTACAAAGATAAGCGCATATGCCATGAATATCTGTTTTAATTTCATGCAGACAAATCTGTTTGTGGGGGTTGGGGGCAGAATATGGAGTTCCTAGGGCAGCACCAAGACCAGGAGCAAGTCTTAAAGAAAGAAGTGTGGGAACTCACCAAGATTTCTGTCTCGCAATTAGCACTTAATGCAAATGTTCACTCAAGACTGAATACAGGATTTATGGCGTATCGGACCAACGGGAAATCCACTCTTTCTGCAAAAATAGTGGAGGAACTGTCTTCCCGCACGTACCACCTCGACTGGACCCCTGACCAAGTCTAACAAGGACTCTATTTATATAAAACATAACAAGGAAAAAAAGGTGTCATCTGCGCTCGTTTCTATGTGTTCCATGTACAACAAAACTGAGGTTTTTGTTTGTTTCAATGGCCATTGCAACGTAAGCTCACTCGCCACTTCACGGCACCTCTTTACAGAGTGAGTACCTAACAAATGTAACCAAAAGGCCGCTCTACTGAGCAGCTCCAAGCCCCTCCTGCTGCTTTTCAGCCAAGGAGAGGCAGAGATATGGTGGGTTTTATTTATACACGCACCAAACACTTCCCATTTGGGATTAAAAACAAAAACATGGCATAGTATATATTATGTAGCTGGTTGGACTCCCGTTGGAAAGGACCATTTAAACTACTGGCTCCACATTCTTTTCCACATCAGACGTTGATGTCATAGGAAGAATCACCCATATTTGTGTAGCCCTGTGTTTAATTTGGCTCTGAGAACTGCAGCTGTTATGCCTCTAGAGGGAGCCAGAGTGCAACGTATGGGAAAGACTGTAATGGACTTATGGACTACGTCCCCCAGAAACCCTTGGGAGAGAGGAAGGAAGTAGGCTCTCTGGCGCCAGGAAGTGAGAGGAGTGTGTGCAGCGTGGGGAGAACGGAGCAAGCTGTGAGAGAAGGCATTCGCTTGTGTGAGACTTTCTGGGATCTTTGCCAGTTGGAGCGCGGAGAACGGGCGGCATCCATTGCTGGAGTGACTAGGGAGCGTGTGGATCGACTTGCTGTACATCACGCTGAACTGTTCCTAGTGTGTTCGAGAGGGACCGCGAGTGAGGAGGCCGCAGGCGGAGCAGAGTGCTGGCGGTATTCTACTTCTGGCTGAGGAGAACCAGATTGGGAGTGTGAACTTCGACAGCATCGGACTCCAGGCGGCTGAGAGGATGGATCTTCTCAAGAGGGACCTTGCTTCAACGTTTCATGGGTCCGGGACAAGCTGTTTCGCCAGTTGGGTGAGAGGCCTCCGGCCAATGATATTGCTAAACAGTGCGCATTTATTTGTTTGCTACATTTTTGGGCCCCAACGTTTACTAGTCGAAGATCTTCCTCTATCCACTGGCCAGTGGGATTAGTACCCGGGTACCCTAGGACACAAACTAAAACGTATTTCTAAAGTGGGACTTTGAACCAATGGACTGAGAATTATATTAACGGTTTATTGCTATTTAGTTACACTTTCATATCGCCGTCATTTATTTCATAGAATGCTCGATCGTCACAGTTAAAGTACATGTGTAATTATTGAGATTTATTGCTTACAGTAAAGTACATTTAAGAAAATCCATAAAGGTGTGTTGGTGTACAGTGACTTGTTAGTGCGGTGAGACCAATACTGGGTTATTCAGCGGCTCCTCCGAGGGTGAGCGCTACATTTGGTTTTATTGTAAGATCTGCAGTGACTTCCCTGATATTGTATGAATTAAATGTTAACTTCTTCATTGCCGTAACAGTTTGTTTGTCACGAAATGATACGGCTGTCATTGGACCAATTGTATGAATAGGCCAAAGAGCTTGCAATCCCACACCATACAGTGACCTCCCTGGCAGGGCAGGGGTTACTGACATGCTGATGTATAGGGGGGAGCATTCAGCCAAGTTCAATGATAAACCCACCGCAGGAGTCTCTCTGTCTCCTGTGTCTGGGGCCACGGCGGGAGGGGGGGGCTGAGTACTGACTAACATCTGGAACACATTGACTTACTGATTAATTAAAACGTATCGAAGGAATGTTCATCTTTCATTGTATCACAGGACGAAAACAGAAAACAACAACATACATCTAATAAAGAGACAACTGGGAACTACCATGTACCTCTCACCTCCTCCTAATACACAGACATTAAGACAGCCCCTCTCGCCTCCTAATACACAGACATCAAGACGAGCCCCTCTCACCTCCTCCTAATACACAGACATCAAGACGAGACCCTCTCACCTCCTCCTACTACACAGACATCAAGACGAGACCCTCTCACCTCCTCCTAATACACAGACATCAAGACGAGACCCTCTCACCTCCTCCTAATACACAGACATCAAGACGAGACCCTCTCACCTCTTCCTAATACACAGACATTAAGACGAGACCCTCTCACCTCCTAATACACAGACATCAAGACGAGCCCCTCTCACCTCCTCCTAATACACAGACATCAAGACGAGCCCCTCTCACCTCTTCCTAATACACAGACATCAAGACGAGACCCTCTCACCTCTTCCTAATACACAGACATTAAGACAGCCCCTCTCACCTCCTAATACACAGACATCAAGACGAGCCCCTCTCACCTCCTAATACACAGACATCAAGACGAGCCCCTCTCACCTCCTAATACACAGACATCAAGACGAGCCCCTCTCGCCTCCTAATACACAGACATCAAGACGAGCCCCTCTCACCTCCTCCTAATACACAGACATTAAGACAGCCCCTCTCGCCTCCTAATACACAGACATCAAGACGAGACCCTCTCACCTCCTCCTACTACACAGACATCAAGACGAGCCCCTCTCACCTCCTCCTAATACACAGACATTAAGACAGCCCCTCTCGCCTCCTAATACACAGACCTCAAGACGAGCCCCTCTCACCTCCTCCTAATACACAGACATCAAGACGAGACCCTCTCACCTCCTCCTAATACACAGACATCAAGACGAGCCCCTCTCACCTCCTCCTAATACACAGACATCAAGACGAGACCCTCTCACCTCCTCCTACTACACAGACATCAAGACGAGACCCTCTCACCTCCTCCTAATACACAGACCTCAAGACGAGACCCTCTCACCTCCTCCTAATACAGACATTAAGACAGCCCCTCTCGCCTCCTAATACACAGACATCAAGACGAGACCCTCTCACCTCCTCCTACTACACAGACATCAAGACGAGACCCTCTCACCTCCTCCTAATACACAGACCTCAAGACGAGACCCTCTCACCTCCTCCTAATACACAGACATTAAGACAGCCCCTCTCGCCTCCTAATACACAGACATCAAGACGAGCCCCTCTCACCTCCTCCTAATACACAGACATCAAGACGAGCCCCTCTCACCTCCTCCTACTACACAGACATCAAGACGAGACCCTCTCACCTCCTCCTAATACACAGACATCAAGACGAGACCCTCTCACCTCCTCCTACTACACAGACATCAAGACGAGCCCCTCTCACCTCCTCCTAATACACAGACATCAAGACGAGACCCTCTCACCTCCTCCTACTACACAGACATTAAGACAGCCCCTCTCGCCTCCTACTACACAGACATCAAGACGAGACCCTCTCACCTCCTCCTAATACACAGACCTCAAGACGAGACCCTCTCACCTCCTCCTAATACACAGACATTAAGACAGCCCCTCTCGCCTCCTAATACACAGACATCAAGACGAGCCCCTCTCACCACCTCCTAATACACAGACATCAAGACGAGACCCTCTCACCTCCTCCTACTACACAGACATTAAGACAGCCCCTCTCGCCTCCTACTACACAGACATCAAGACGAGACCCTCTCACCTCCTCCTAATACACAGACCTCAAGACGAGACCCTCTCACCTCCTCCTAATACACAGACATTAAGACAGCCCCTCTCGCCTCCTAATACACAGACATCAAGACGAGCCCCTCTCACCTCCTCCTAATACACAGACATCAAGACGAGACCCTCTCACCTCCTCCTACTACACAGACATCAAGACGAGACCCTCTCACCTCCTCCTAATACACAGACATCAAGACGAGACCCACTCACCTCCTCCTAATACACAGACATCAAGACGAGACCCTCTCACCTCCTCCTAATACACAGACATTAAGACAGCCCCTCTCGCCTCCTAATACACAGACATCAAGACGAGCCCCTCTCACCTCCTCCTACTACAGACATCAAGACGAGACCCTCTCACCTCCTCCTAATACACAGATATCAAGACGAGACCCTCTCACCTCCTCCTAATACACAGACCTCAAGACGAGACCCTCTCACCTCCTCCTAATACACAGACATTAAGACAGCCCCTCTCGCCTCCTAATACACAGACATCAAGACGAGCCCCTCTCACCTCCTCCTAATACACAGACATCAAGACGAGCCCCTCTCACCTCCTCCTACTACACAGACATCAAGACGAGACCCTCTCACCTCCTCCTACTACACAGACATCAAGACGAGACCCTCTCACCTCCTCCTAATACAGACATCAAGACGAGACCCTCTCACCTCCTCCTAATACACAGACATCAAGACGAGCCCCTCTCACCTCCTCACCACCTCTCCTACTACACAGACATCAAGACGAGACCCTCTCACCTCCTCCTAATACACAGACATCAAGACGAGACCCACTCACCTCCTCCTAATACACAGACATCAAACGAGACCCTCACCTCCTCCTAATACACAGACATTAAGACAGCCCCTCTCGCCTCCTAATACACAGACATTAAGACGAGCCCCTCTCACCTCCTCCTACTACAGACATCAAGACGAGACCCTCTCACCTCCTCCTAATACACAGATATCAAGACGAGACCCTCTCACCTCCTCCTAATACACAGACATCAAGACGAGCCCCTCTCACCTCCTCCTAATACACAGATATCAAGACGAGACCCTCTCACCTCCTCCTAATACACAGACATTAAGACAGCCCCTCTCACCTCCTCCTAATACACAGACATTAAGACAGCCCCTCTCACCTCCTCCTAATACACAGACATTAAGACAGCACCTCTCACCTCCTCCTTAATACACAGACATCAAGACAAGCACCTCTCACCTCCTCCTAATACACAGATATAAAGACGAGCACCTCTCACCTTCTCCTAATACAAAGACGTCAAGTCGAACACCTCACCTCCTCCTAATACAGACACCAGTACGTGCACCTCTCCTCTCCTAATACACAGACATCAGTACATGCACCTCACCTCTTCCTAATACAGACACCAGTATGTGCACCCCTCATCTCCTATCACCTCCTCCTAATGCACAGATTTAAGGACACAAACCTCTCACCTCCTCCTAATATACAGACATTATTAGGTGCGCACCACACCCCTTCTTTTAATACGGAGACACCAGGACTGATCAGGTTTCAGCATGAGGCTAGGGTCAGACGAACGCAGTTTTAACGTGCGTTTAGCCGCACGAAATCACGGCCGTGCTACCAGCAAATGACGTCCAATGCCGGGGAACACACGACGAACGGCGCACGAAGGTTCGTCCGTGCAACGCAAGTGGCAAACGAACGCATTTTTTCGAGAACGTCAAACCGCTACTACTGACGTACAGAGTGCGCTGCGTCCGCATAGCGGCGTGTTTGCGTGATTAGGAGACGTCAGACGCTGCTAATGACCGGATAACATAACGTCCAGACACAAAAAGTGTTTTATTGATGATCCGTACAAAATCACGGACAAAAATGCGCATCTTATGAACGCTAACGCGTATTTCGTGAAAAAATACGTCCGTTCGTTCGACCGCACTTTTCCACGGACGACGCGAAAAATGCGTTCGTCTGACCCTAGCCTGAGATGAGAGATCTGTGTTTGGCATATGCTCTTCCTTCCACTTAGAAACCTGAGGTATATTCCATTTTCACAGATTACTAAGGCCTAAGTATGTCGCATTACCTTAGAGACCCAGACTATGACCTAATACCCAATGGGGGGGGGCTTGGGGGTTTCCTTGCTGCCAGTACATGGTGCTAGGATGGAAGCCAGGATTAAGCCCCCGAGTAGGAGTTAGGAAATTGGGAATCTATAAGGCGGTGATTCAGCCCAGCTCCCACTGGAAGCGTTTAACACGAAATGTGATGAAATATGTATCCGCAAAAGCCAAGAATAATCCTAATTAACCACACAATCTGGGTTTTTGTGACCGAAGTGAATGTGTTAAAGGAGCAGTAATGGGAATTCTGTTTAACTGGTGTATGATGATTCTGGATTCTCTTATAGAAGTAAGTATAGAAGTAAGTGACACATATAGAGGAAAATATCACACAATGGATGCGCCCAGTGACACATGTAGAGGAAAATATCACACACTGGGTGCACCCAGTGACACATATAGAGGAAAATATCACACAATGGATGCGCCCAGTGACACATGTAGAGGAAAATATCACACACTGGGTGCACCCAGTGACACACATAGAGGAAAATATCACACAATGGATGCACCCAGTGACACATAGAGGAAAATATCACACAATGGATGCGCCCAGTGACACATGTAGAGGAAAATATCACACAATGGATGCACCCAGTGACACATATAGAGGAAAATATCACACAATGGATGCGCCCAGTGACACATGTAGAGGAAAATATCACACACTGGGTGCGCCCAGTGACACATAGAGGAAAATATCACACAATGGATGCGCCCAGTGACACATATAGAGGAAAATATCACACAATGGATGCGCCCAGTGACACATATAGAGGAAAATATCACACAATGGATGCACCCAGTGAAACCTATAGAGGAAAATATTTTCTTAACTAAACATACAAGAGAAAAACAAAGCACATGTAAGATATCAGCAACATCAAATAAACACAATAAGCACATTCCATTTTTTGGCGGTACTGGCCCTTTAAAATGGCAAGTGAGGTGGAGTAACTTGGAAGAGTAGCCTGAGAATTGATACAGCAAGGAACACTGGGAGGGGAGGAAATCCATGCAAATGCACATTGCAGACGTAGAAAGTCTGAAATGTTAGAGACTTCAGTGTCACTTTTTGTCAAAAAATTAAACTTTGTGCTGTCATGGAGCCCTGTGTTCATGTGGCACCACCTCCACCAGCACATCGACTTCATTCTCAGAACCTGTGACATCCGAGGAAGCAGTGAGCTTAAGTGTTGTGGCAGCGATACTATTAGAAACATGAAGCTGAATTCACATGTATCGAGAAGTGAAAGAAAACAAGATCACATTTATTTAACAGGAAAAAAATGCATTCAGATTTCTCACACTTTCTGCGTAAGTCCAGACGTGCAGATGTTCATCACAGATAATGTAGAAGCATTCATATTAATGATCGTGTAAGAATGAAAAAATGCAACAACCTGACGACAATCATACACCACCCCAGTGAGGCTTGTTCTGCGTCACTCTCACCCAGTGCTTTTTGCATCGCGGTACTGTTGTCAGGTCTGCAACAGGGCGTTGAGGGACAGAGCTCAGGATGCGAGAATAAAGCACGGCAGTATTATTGGAGTTCAAGGTATTAATTGGAACACAGTAGGCCAGCTCATAAGTATGTGCAGGACATGCTTGGCAGAGGCAGGAACAGAACACTGTGGCAAGACAGGAATGGGAAGGCTGCTGGACACTCTGGAGGAAGTAGGAACGTGGACTCACAGCAAAAGCATGATCTTGGACTCACAGAAGATGCGGCCAAGGAAACACAGGGTCCAGCATCCACCACGGGATATGCATACATGTCAATGCCCTCACCGTCGATGTCGCAAGAAGGCCAAATAAAGTGTCAATCCTCTCTCATGGACATTCCGGACTGGATTTTCCCCTGTTCCCACGTCCAGGAGTCCGCACCAGGTTTTTCCATGATTCCAGACCTCAGGTGTGGGCTGGGCCTGAGACTCCTTTATAGCTGCACTCTACCCAAGTGGAAGTGCTTCTGCATTGAGGTCCCTCAGTTGCCTTTAACCAGCCTTCAATTCACATGAGCTACCTGTTTTGAAGATCCTGCAAAACCTACCATACCGCTACTATTGAGTTCCCTGTGGCTGACCTGTGCTTTGGACTCTGACTATTCTCCTGCCAGCCGTCTGCCACGACCCATGCTAAAGACTCTGACAACTCTTTTCCGGAATACCCCTTATTGATACCACGCGTCGAGACCCTCATCCATTTGCCGAGACCCTCATCCATTTGCCGAGACCCTCATCCATTTGCCGAGACCCTCACCATTTGCTGAGACCCTCACCATTTGCTGAGACCCTCATCATTTGCCGAAACCCTCACCTATTTCTGTGATCACAGGGCACTGAATGACTGTTTGACTATGGCATCTTTAGATCAGCATGGACAGGCATCGGGTCTGGCTGGGTTCTTCAGGGGTTTACAGCTGTGTGTATCTGAGGACATCCTTGGTTCATGGTGTTCCTTTATTCGGATGAAGCAAAATGACATATCAGTTGTTTGGAAGGAGATTTCTTGACAAACTTGTAATTGCTCCTAATTCTTTGTGTCATTTCCACTTCTGCACAACCTGTGTGGACACATGGTAAGCTCACCCCGAGCAGTAACATGGCTTTGTGATACCAAAATGAGCTGTAATGAAAAATTGATGACCTAAGGCTTAGTGCTCAGTACTACCAGACTGATGATGATAATACTGTTCGTCTGCCCCAATTTAATAATATTTAATAACAGCTGATGACAAGCTGATACATGGGACAAACGGGACCATTCAATCATTTGTGTTCTATCTGCGTTGCACTTGCTCATCTTTGCCTTGGTTGTTTGTAAAAAGGAGTAGCTGGGTAATTTAGCTGAGTTCTAGCAAAATGTTCAATTATATTTGTAAATTCCTCCTGATCACATAGATGTGACTATATGGCGAGTAATTTCTAAATATTTTGTAATACCAAAGGCTGGTGGCCACACTACAAGATACAGTGAGTAGCAGGACTATGGTATTAAGTGTTCTTCTATGGTGTCCTTAAAGTAATATGAGAGACAAACAAATAACAGAGGTGTGACGCAAGTCATTTTGGATTTTGGATGAATGGGCATGGAGGCACATTTTGTAGGGTGCAGGATTTATAATCCATATTGGATTGGCCCATTGCCCTCTCTTGTGTGCAGAATGTTGGTATGAAAGAATGTCATTGTCTGTTACTATCTGCTGTTCAGATTAGCCTTCCAGTAAACCTGCTCTCAGAAAGGTGTAAATTTCTGTTTAACAGCTCCTCAAACATTATCTTTGTTGTCGGACAAACACTGCAAGCTATATTACATAGTAGGTGCTAACTTAACCAGAGCTGTTGTAAACTTCCCAGAGCCATTATAGCCTATGGAGGTTTTAGGTTTACAGCAGCTCTGGTTAAGTTAGCACCAACATTGTAATACTGCCCTGCCTGTTTTAAACTGTAATCTATTTGTCAATCACGATCACCCATTGTCTTGACTCGTTTAGAAATGTTACAGTAATATTTAATGTAACTGTCTACTAGGGATGGGCTGGCGGTTCGATCCAAACATGAGTTTGAATCGAACATTGCCCGTTCGGCGAACATCAAACATTTCCGCGTGTTCACCGCGTGATCACCCACAATGCACCACAATGCACTTTTCCACTGGCCTGAAGCTCGTAATTGGCTACAGCCTTGCACCTGACCACAGGTCAGGTGCAAGACAGGTGCAAGACTATGCCAATCAGGGCTCAGAGTCCTGATTGGGCAAATTTTGCCCAATCATGGGCTCACAGAGCTAAGTCCCACAGCACACTATATAAGGCTTCCCTGCAGCCTCAGCACAAGTTTGTTTTGCAGGAGTGAGAGGAGATTTTTCTTTCAGTGTGTCTCACAGACATCTATCAGATTTCTGTGAATTGTAATCTGTGTCTTCTCACTTCCAGCTATTGGGGTCTCACTTTCTTCTAGCAGATAATAATCTGGGAATTGTAATCTGTGTCTTCTCACTGCCGGCTATTGGGGTCTCACTTTCTTCTAGCAGATAATTATCTGGGAATTGTAATCTGTGTCTTCTCACTGCCAGCTATTGGGGTCTCACTTTCTTCTAGTGGATAATTATCTGGGAATTGTAATCTGTGTCTTCTCACTGCCAGCTATCAGGGGGTCCCTCATACTTCTATCAGATATCTGGGAATTTTAATCTGTGTGTTGGCACTGCCAGCTGCTGCAGGCTATCAGGCTGTATCACTGACGTATAGCATTGTTCTGCAAAATCTGTATATCTTTAATTCTAGATACCATACAATAACATAGTTTAATCAGAGTTCATCTGTTTATCTATTCAGAGTAGAATCTGGGTGTTGCCAGCTATCAGCCAGGCTGTATCACTGACGTATAGCATTGTTCTGCAAAATCTGTATATCTTTAATCTATATATCACTCACCATGTCAGAAAGACCAAAAAGGACCGGCAGACGCTCCCAGACACAGGTAAGAGGGCAAGCAGCCTCTGTGTCGGAAGGCTGTGCCCCTGGTCGTCGTGGAAGTAGTGCATCCTCTGCAGGGGCACACGTGTCCTTTCTAACTGGTGCTGGCCGTCTTAAGCAGCAGCAACATACAGAGGACTTGGTGGATTGGCTAACCAGGCCATCCTCATCCTCTGCCAGCCAGGCTTGTAGTGGTTTACAGTCCACCTCAGCTGCCAAAACATCTAATTCAGCCTCCATGTCCACCGCTACTCCTGCCATAGCCTCGCCATCCTACACAGAGGAGTCAGCTGAATTGTTTGACTACAATGACAGTGACATGCTGCTTGAGGATGCGCAGCAACTCCAGTGCTCTGATTCAAACTCTGAGGTTGAGGAAGGGAGTATAATCAGCCTAGAGGGAGGGGGTGCCAGTGACACACAAAGAACTGGCACTCATGTTCCCCCAGCAGCTGCAGCATATTGCAAGGTTGGCTCCAGTGACGAGGAGATAGGGGGTGATGACGATGATGAGGTCACTGACTCCACCTGAGTGCCTGATCAAACAGATCAAGTGAGGAGGAGGAGGCACAACAAAAACAAAGCAGAACGTCCTCTATGAGCAACCGTAGCCAGTCCAAGGCATCAGATGTCAGAGCTGCTCAGGTGCAGAGCGCTGTTGTCTCGCAGCACACATCCAGGATCTCTGCTGTCTGGGAGTTCTTCACGACATGTGCGTCAGACTGCAGTGTTGCTATTTGTAAGCTATTTCGGAAGAGGATCAAGCGTGGGAAAGACATCAGACACTTGGGTACCACGTGCTTGAGGTGACATATGACCACCTGCCACGCATCCCGTTGGCACAACACTTTGCATAGGTCCTCCTTCTCCTCATCTGTCTCTACCCCCACTATATGTCCTGCCATGTCATTGCCTACACCCTCCACTGACAGGGATGATGCTACAGTAATGGGTGTACCACGTCCTTCCTCTGAATCTGCCAGCATCCCATCAGCTGCAGATTCTGCAGTCAGATTTCGTTACCCCAGCTGCTGCAGTGGAAGAAAAAATATTGTCCCAACCATCCACATGCACAACGTCTAAATGCCAGCTTGGCAAAATTACTCACATTACAGCTGCTGCCTTTCCAGCTGGTGGACTCTGTGTCCTGTCGCGAATTTGCCAAATGTGCTGTACCACAGTGGCAGGTTCCAAAACGCCATTTCTTTTCACGGAAGGCCATTCCAGCACTATACCAGCACGTGGAAGACAATGTTTTTGAGTCATTGGGAAAGGCAGTCAGCAGCAAGGTGCACATTACTTTAGACACGTGGTCCAGCAAGCATGAACAGGGCCATTACATTTCCTTCACGGCACACTGGGTAACTCTGCTTGCAGCTGGGAGGGATCCAGGACGGGGCTCTGTGCTGGAGCTTGTTCATCCACCACACCTCCAGAAAGCTGCTTGTATGAGGTCTGTCTGCTCCACCACCTCTTCTTCCTCCTCCTTCTCTGTCTCTGGCGAAGTGGCAGTTAAACCGACGCGTGGCAGGGGCTACGCAATGGCTCAAGCAAAAAGATGCCTTACTGTGCTTGAGCTGGTTTGTTTAGGGGACAGGAGCCACACCGGGCCAGAAATTCTGTCAGCTCTGCAGGGCAGGCACAGAGATGGTTAACACCACGCCGGCTTGAGCTGGGAATGGTCGTCTGTGATAATGGCAGCAACCTTCTCTCCGCCCTACGCCTGGGTAAGTTGACGCATGTGCCATGCCTAGCACACGTCCTAAATCTGGTGGTACAGCGTTTCCTAACCAGGTACCCAGGTCTGGCAGAGCTTCTGAGCCAGACCAGAAAAGTCTGCAGCCACTTCAGACGGTCATTCCCAGCAAGTGTTTGCCTGGCAGAAATTCAAAGATAATTCCACCTTCCCACAAACCGCCTGATCTGTGACATGCCCACCAGGTGGAACTCGACATTGGCAATGCTGCAGCACCTGCACAAGCAGCAGAGAGCCATCAACGAGTACCTGTGTGAGTATGGTACAAGGACAGGTTTAGGTCAACTTGGTTATTCCCCCCGCAGTGGCTGATGATCAAGAATGCATGCACTGTACTGTCACCATTTGAGGAGGCAACGAGGATGGTGAGCAGGGACAGTGCATGCATCAGTGACACAATTCCTTTAGTGTTCCTGCTGGAGCACAGTCTGCGGGGAACTATAGATGTGGCTCTAGAGGCAGAGCAGCGGGAGGAAGAGGAGGCCTTCCCTAGCTCTCAAGGCCCCAGTCTTTCCGCAGACAGCATTCCTGCGGGTCCTCAGATCAGACAGGAGGACGATGAGGAGGAGGAGGAATATTTAAGTTGTGGGGGCATTGAAGGTGGGGATTCCTCAAGGGGGAGGGTTTTGTGTGCCCAGAAACCCAAGGACTAGTACGTGGCTGGGAGGAGGTAGTGCATGATACGGTCATCCTCAGCGACCAGGAACACTCTGAAGCTAATGCCACCTCAAACCTACAATGCATGGGCTCCCTTTTCCTGCAAAGCCTGCTAAAGGACCCCAGGATTCGTGCTATCAAGGAGAGGGATCATTACTGGTTGGCAACCCTTTTTGATCCATGATACAAGGGTAAGGTTGCAGAGCTCATCCTGCCCTCACAGAGGGAGCACAGGATGAAACAACTTGAGGATGCTCTAAAGCGACACTTGTGTAACACCTTTCCAGACACTGGTAGGTTACCAAGTGATGACACCGGTGCTTCCGAGGCTGCTGTTTATCAGAGGAAGAGCGGTGAAGGGGGCCGCTTGACTGATGCCTTTTGCAATTTTTTTAGTCCACAACGCCCAGGGACGTCAAATGTAGGCACCCATTGCCAGCGTCTTCACCATATGGTGCAGGACTATCTAGGGGCAAGGGCAGACCTGGATACCTTTACAGCAGATGATCCACTGGCTTACTGGGTGTTGAGATTGGATCACTGGCCAGAATTTAGCCAATATGCTATGCAGCTACTAGGTTGCCCTTCATCCAGCGTGCTTTCTGAAAGGACATTCAGTGCCGCTGGAGGTTTAATCACAGACAAAAGAGTGCGACTGTCCACCGACTCTGTAGACCGGCTGACATTTATAAAAATGAATCAGTCCTGGATCAGCAGCTATCACTCCCCTGATGCTGATGTAACTGAATAGATCGGGGATCTCTTCTGCATTCCCAAAACCTCCACCACTGCACTCTTCCACAATACCTCAGAGGGGTTACGGTGTAAAGGCACTAGCTGGCACCAAAGGCCCAATATTTTGGTGCACTGACGCGTGTACCAGATTCCAATCATTTTAATATTTGAATGCAGAGTCCACCCCTGCACTCTTCCACAATACCTCAAAGGGGTTACGGTGTGAAGGCACTAGCTGCCACCAAAGGTCCAATTTTAATGCACCTGTTGTTACTTTCATCCATAGCCTGCATAAGTTTCAACATAATTTAGCCAAAAAAATCACTTAACTTGTTCTGCGTGTCCTAAAACGTCTCCCCTTTTCATACAGGCTGCCGCCCCAAGCAGTTGTTTATGAATAGATTAAAGGAAAAACATTTACCGTCATTTGAAATGTAATTTTTTTGTTTTTAAATGTTTCTATACATCCTAGAAATCCGCCACTTCACGGGCAGGTTATGGGGACCTCCTAGGCACGATATTTGAAGGAATTTTTCGTTTTTATTCTTAACCTTTATGTCATGGAAAAAATCACTGTTCCTTTAAAAACGTATTTTTTTTAAACTTTGTTTCCTTCTTTCCTGTCCCCCAGGGCAGTACCCGGACCCCCATACACCTTTTATGCCAAATATCTTGCATATATGCCCTCTTGCAGGGCACTCTAAAAATTGAACGTTCGAGTCCCATTGACTTGCATTGAGTTTGGATCGTGTTCGCTTCCAAATTTGAACTTTTGAAATTGTTTGAATGCGAACCGAAGACAGGGGCGTTCGGCTCATCCCTAGTGTCTACCTAATCTAATTATGTTTCACCTTCCAAAAAGTAAATGTTTGTGCAATTATCTGTTCAGTCTGATTAGGTGCCCCTAGAAGATGTTGTGATTTTGTGAATGTAAATGACCCCTGTTTGACAACACAGATATATGTGCTTATTCTCTGATTAAAACCAGCTCCATTCTAACCCTGAAAGATCTCAGATCTACAGCTCTGTCTTATTTCTGGGGAATGCTAGAGGGTTCCCTATGTGTCCCGGTCCTTAAAGCTTCGTCTGAGGACTGGAGGAGGGCACGGGATTCTGGCTGGGTAGAACACGGGGGGGGGGCCTGCAAGGAAGCGGCATTGGCAGATGTGACCCTGTCGGGGTACAGAGATCTGTCACACCAGGGCAGAATGACTATGCCAGTCGGTCATTGATGAGGGAGAAACAATGGCAAATTTATCTTTACCTTTATCTCTTGAGGACTTGTTGGATTAATACTGAGGAATTGTCCCTGAGGGGTTAAAAGGGAACATCTTCTACATCCAGATATGGTTTATATGTAGCAGTGATAAAATGGGCTTTTCATTTTAAATGGCAGCCACAAAGGGGTGATTAGCCGATGAACGATTTGGCTTCATTCGAGTGAATAATGGAAGTGATCTTTCTGATGGAAATAACAGTAAATGAAGAATCTGGGACCACCATAGAAGAGCAACTAAATCACATTGTGGCTTTATTGGATGATAAATGGGCCAAAACCTGCAGCTGGGCCACAGATCCAGCTCCTCAGTGCTGGGAATCCTACCTTTTCCAGCCGCAGAGTGCTCCGTTTTACCAGGGATCTTATCACGCTGCGAGACGTGAGAGTCCATGTAGCACTGCCCAGATGTGGCGGGTACGGCCCAGCTCATGTTATTGGCAGGTAGAGAAAAATTTCCACTTTGTTACTGAGAACGTGTAGAAAGTGCAGCTGGAAACTGACAGAATGCCAGAGAACAAAGAGAAAAGGGCATTCACTGTGAATAATAAAATGCTCTGCATTTAATACAGACACTACACTTTATATAATACAGATACGCGCTGCTCTGCATTTAATACAGACACTACACTATATATAATACAGATACAAGACGCTCTGCATTTAATACAGACACTACATTTTATATAATACAGATACGCGCTGCTCTGCATATAATACAGATACGCGCTGCTCTGCATTTAATACAGACACTACACTTTATATAATACAGATACAACACGCTCTGCATATAATACAGACACTACACTTTATATAATACAAATACAAGACGCTCTGCATATAATACAGACACTACACTTTATATAATACAGATACAAGACGCTCTGCATATAATACAGACACTACACTTTATATAATACAGATACAAGACACTCTGCATATAATAGACACTACACTTTATATAATACAGATACAACACGCTCTGCATATAATACAGACACTACACTTTATATAATACAGATACAAGACGCTCTGCATATAATACAGACACTACACTTTATATAATACAGATACAAGACGCTCTGCATATAATACAGACACTACACTTTATATAATACAGATACAAGACACTCTGCATATAATAGACACTACACTTTATATAATACAGATACAAGACGCTCTGCATTTAATACAGACACTACACTTTGTATAATACACAGTGGCATAGCGTGGGGGGGCTGGGGGGGCCGTGGCCCCGGGCGCAGTTTTCTTAGGGGCGCATAATTTCAAAAGAAATTTGCGCCCCTAAAAGTTGAGGCCCGGGCTTGTGCGGCTGTTCGAATGCTCTATCGGCATTCAGACAGCCGCCCCTGGAGCTCCGTCTCCGGCATACTTACCTGCCTGAGCAGCGCAGGGAAAGTTTCCTCGCTTCCGCTCGTTGAAGGACCTTTCGAACAGATAGAGCATTCGAACAGCCGCCCCATGTCTGGTCTGGGGTCTGAGCTGGGGCATTTCCATGAGAGCTTGGGGGGCAATATATCCACGAGCTGGGGCAATATCCATGAGCTGGGGCAGTATCTCCATGAGCTGGGGCATATCTCCATGAGCCGGGGCATATATCCATGAGCCGAGGCAGTATATCCATGAGCTGGGGCAAATCCATTTGTGAGCTGGGGCAAATCCATTTGTGAGCTGGGGCAAATCCATGTGTGAGCTGGGGCAAATCCATGTGTGAGCTGGGGCAATATCCATGTGTGAGCTGGGGCAATATCCATGTGTTAGCTGGGGCAATATCCATGTGTGAGCTGGGGCAATATCCATGTGTGAGCTGGGGCAATATCCATGTGTTAGCTGGGGCATATCCATGTGTGAGCTGGGGCAATATCCATGTGTGAGCTGGGGCAATATCCATGTGTGAGCTGGGGCAATATCCATGTGTGAGCTGGGGCAATATCCATGTGTGAGCTGGGGCAATATCCATGTGTGAGCTGGGGCATATCCATGTGTGAGCTGGGGCAATATCCATGTGTGAGCTGGGGCAATATCCATGTGTGAGCTGGGGCAATATCCATGTGTTAGCTGGGGCAATATCCATGTGTGAGCTGGGGCAATATCCATGTGTGAGCTGGGGCAATATCCATGTGTGAGCTGGGGCAATATCCATGTGTGAGCTGGGGCAATATCCATGTGTGAGCTGGGGCAATATCCATGTGTGAGCTGGGGCAATATCCATGTGTGAGCTGGGGCAATATCCATGTGTGAGCTGGGGCAATATCCATGTGTGAGCTGGGGCAATATCCATGTGTGAGCTGGGGCAATATCCATGTGAGAGCTGGGGCAATATCCATGTGTGAGCTGGGGCAATATTTATGTGTGAGCTGGCTGGGGCAATATCGATAACGTGTCCACAGGTTGGGGGGGCGCACAATTCTTGGCTGGCCCTGGGCGCTGATAACCCATGCTACGCCACTGATAATACAGATACAAGACGCTCTGCATATAATACAGACACTACACTTTATATAATACAGATACAAGACACTCTGCATATAATAGACACTACACTTTATATAATACAGATACAAGACGCTCTGCATTTAATACAGACACTACACTTTATATAATACAGATACAAGACGCTCTGCATTTAATACAGACACTACACTTTATATAATACAGATACAAGACGCTCTGCATATAATACAGACACTACACTTTATATAATACAGATACAAGACGCTCTGCATATAATAGACACTACACTTTATATAATACAGATACAAGACGCTCTGCATTTAATACAGACACTACACTTTGTAGAATACAGATACAAGACGCTCTGCATTTAATACAGACACTACACTTTATATAATACAGATACAAGACGCTCTGCATTTAATACAGACACTACACTTTATATAATACAGATACAAGACGCTCTGCATTTAATACAGACACTACACTTTATATAATACAGATACAAGACGCTCTGCATTTACTACAGACACTACACTTTATATAATACAGATAAGCGCTGCTCTGCATTTAATACAGACACTACACTTTGTATAATACAGATACAAGACGCTCTGCATTTAATACAGACACTACACTTTATATAATACAGATACAAGACGCTCTGCATTTAATACAGACACTACACTTTATATAATACAGATACAAGACGCTCTGCATATAATACAGACACTACACTTTATATAATACAGATACAAGACGCTCTGCATATAATAGACACTACACTTTATATAATACAGATACAAGACGCTCTGCATTTAATACAGACACTACACTTTATATAATACAGATACAAGACGCTCTGCATTTAATACAGACACTACACTTTGTAGAATACAGATACAAGACGCTCTGCATTTAATACAGACACTACACTTTATATAATACAGATACAAGACGCTCTGCATTTAATACAGACACTACACTTTATATAATACAGATACAAGACGCTCTGCATTTACTACAGACACTACACTTTATATAATACAGATAAGCGCTGCTCTGCATTTAATACAGACACTACACTTTGTATAATACAGATACAAGACGCTCTGCGTTTAATACAGACACTACACTTTATATAATACAGATAAGTGCTGCTCTGCATTTAATACAGACACTATGGGGGTTATTCAGAGAGATCCGAATTGTAAATGGATACTGAAATTCAGCGTACGGGGACATTTCGGGGCCATTCGGCATATTCAGAGAGCAGGCAGTTCGCCAAATTCTGGCGAATTACCTGCACGTACGGTGCCTCTTCGAGGGCAGTGAATCCCCCATAGAGAAGCAATAGTTTGTCTAGTCACAGACACTGAACAGCAGTGAAAAGTTGCCGAAATGCCCTGCTGTTCAGTGGTTTCATTCGGCAGGTTTATTCAGGCGACTCCCATAGGCTTCAATGTTAAAAATATTCCCGTTTTAATTCAATATCTAATAAACCGTTTATTATTTTATTCTGCTGTAAAAAAAAGTCTCTTTATTTCTCGATTTTTTTTTTTTTTTTTTTAGGATCTTTTAGGCATCTTTTGAGATTTTTTCGGCAACATATTTTTCCTTTTTTTTATATACAGTATATCGTATTTTCTTTTTTCTGGAACAGCGCTTTGTATTATCATTCATTGGATCTTATATGTAAATCCCAGACATTTTCGTTCAGTAGTCTTTTTGCAAACAGCGTTTCACTTTTGAAACTTTCAAATGTATTGTTTTTTTTTTTGGTTTTTTTCACCACGTTCGTCTGCTTGTTGGATTTTTCCGGCAGCTTCTCTGCGCTTTTTCCAGCGTGTTCAGCAGGGTTTTTGCGGCGGTTTCTGCGGGCGTTCAGTGAGTGTTCGGTGGGTTTAACTGGGGTGCTTGCTGAATACACCACAGGGTCGGCGAACTAGAAACGCCCCGAAGTGCAGGGAAGGAAAGCTCACCGAACGAGCAGTGACTGTTCAATTCTCTCTGAATAACCATGTATAGTTTATATAATACAGACATAAGCTGCTCTGTGTATAAAAAAGGAACACACTGCTCTGCATATACAGTAATACAGATACACGCTGCTCTGCATTTAATACAGACACTATAGTTTATATAATACAGATATGCTGCTCTGCGTATAATAGACACAGGCTGCTCTGCAGAGAATACAGAGACACGCTGCTCTCTATACAATACACACACATACGCTGCTCTGCGTATAATACAGATACACATTGCTCTCTATACAATACACAGACACTCTGCTCTGCGAATAATAGAGATACACGCTGCTCTGCGTATAATAGAGATACACGCTGCTCTGCGTATAATAGAGATACACGCTGCTCTGCGTATAATACAGACACACGCTGCTCTGCGTATAATAGAGATACACGCTGCTCTGCGTATAATAGAGATACACGCTGCTCTGCGTATAATACAGACACACGCTGCTCTGTGTATAATACAGACACACGCTGCTCTGCGTATAATAGAGATACACGCTGCTCTGCGTATAATACAGACACACGCTGCTCTGTGTATAATAGAGACACACGCTGCTCTGCGTATAATACAGACACGCTGCTCTGTGTATAATAGAGACACACGCTGCTCTGCGTATAATAGAGACACACGCTGCTCTGCGTATAATACAGACACACGCTGCTCTGCGTATAATAGAGATACACGCTGCTCTATGCAATACACACACACAATGCTGCTCTGCGTATAATACAGACACACGCTACTCTGCGTATAATAGAGATACACGTTGCTCTGCGTATAATACAGACACACGCTGCTCTGCGTATAATACAGACACACGCTGCTCTGCGTATAATACAGATACATGCTGCTCTGCGTATAATACAGACACACGCTGCTCTGCGTATAATACAGATACACGCTGCTCTGCGTATAATACAGACACGCTGCTCTGCGTATAATAGAGATACACGCTGCGCTGCATATAATACAGATACACGCTGCTCTGCGTATAATAGAGATACACGTTGCTCTGCGTATAATACAGACACACGCTGCTCTGCGTATAATACAGACACACGCTGCTCTGCGTATAATACAGATACATGCTGCTCTGCGTATAATACAGACACACGCTGCTCTGCGTATAATACAGATACACGCTGCTCTGCGTATAATACAGACACACGCTGCTCTGCGTATAATACAGACACACGCTGCTCTGCGTATAATACAGATACACGCTGCTCTGCATATAATACAGACACACGCTGCTCTGCGTATAATACAGATACACGCTGCTCTGCGTATAATACAGACACACGTTGCTCTGTGTTTGATTTATAAATATGTTTTGCTGCACGGATACATTTCCAGCTTTATTCCTGTTGATATTAATCGCTCATTTGATAAGTGATTTTCTTTTTCCTGAACTTCTCTTTTACAAGTCCTGGATTTGTGGCCGCTGCTCGTTTCACAGCAATGCTCCTCCGACTGGGAATAAAGGCAGGACGCTGCTGCTGCTGCTGCGGCGGCCCTTTCTCCTTATTAGACTTTCTTTTAGCCGAAGACAGACAGGCCTTTCAACTTGAATAAAATCTCCAAGTCTGCGCTGCTCAGCTGACAGGTCTTCCCCGATGTGTCTAAACGAGATGCCGCTCGCTAATCTGTCACCTCCTCGCTGTGACTGCGCTATGAGCGTCCTCTCTGCTGTCGTCTGTAAGTGCTCTGCCTGTACAAACTGCGGCTGATTAGACGAGGCCGGCAGGGACAGCCAGGGGCAATCTCTGTAATGGAGTGAGTTTGAGGTAAAAGGACTGTAAGGAGGTAGTCTATCAATCCTGCAGGAGTCCCGCGCAATGAATAATGATTTTACTCAAGACTGTGCTACTCGCTAATCCTGGAAAAAACATTACGTTTTTCTTTTCAGATGATCTAATTTTAACATCGCCTCATACCCGCACCCCTCACTCTCGTCTTTAGGACTTTTCCTGAGCTGCCCCCTATCTATGGAATCCCCTCCATCGTAACAGTCGACTCTCCCGCGTCTCCAGTCTTTCAAGCCATCTCTAGAAATACATTACTTTAGAGACGTCTATCATCCACACTCCATAATCCCCCCATTGCACCTTTCCAGATCTATCTCCCACACACCCTCCATACACCCTCATTACCTCTCGTATTTTTTCATCTATTTACCCTCACCTGTCTTTATGTAAACAGGGTCCTCTTTATTCCTCTTTCTTCTTCTGTTAAAAACACGGCAGCCATCAGGGGGTGACAGCCCATCATATGTTCAGGGGCCCAGTTGCTCCAGGGGGCCCTGGCCTTTGCTTTGCATACAGTGATGGGCTGAACACCCCTGCATTCAGATCGCATTCAAACTCGAACACCCGAAAAAGTTTGACCGCAAACTCAAACTCAATGCAAGTCAATGGGGCTCAAACGTTCGAAAATTAAGGTCCCCTCCAAGAGGGCATGTATGCAAGATATTGGCCATAAAAGGTGTATGGGGGTCCGGGTACTGCCCTGGGGGACAGGAAACCATGAAAAAAAAATTTAAAAGTTTTTAAGCCTTTCACTGCTGAGTGCTGAGCCATTTCACCGCTGTGCGCTGAGCTCATTTTTACTGATTTTGCTCATTTTTAAACGCGATTTGAAACCGTGGGAAATGTTTTATCACCAACGAGTAGGAAATGTTTGACCAACAACAAGTGGGAAATGTTTGACCAACGACGAGTGGGAAATGTTTGACTAACAATGAATGGGAAATGTTTGACCAACACACAGAACAAGGAAAAAAGGTGTCATCTGCGCTCGTTTCTATGTGTTCCATGTACAACAAAACTGAGGTTTTTGTTTGTTTCAATGTCCATTGCAATGTAAGCTCACTCGCCACTTCACGGCACCTCTTTACAGAGTGAGTACCTAACATGCACCAAAAGGCCGCTCTACTGAGCAGCTCCAAGCCCCTCCTGCTGCTTTTCAGCCAAGAAGAGGCAAAGATGGTGGGTTTTATTTATACACGCACCAAACACTTCCCATTTGGGATTAAAAACAAAAACATGGAAAGAGGAACAGCTGCAGAACGACGGACTGGTGTTACAAGCATGATATACATACATACAGAAAAAATGGCATCGCGCCCATACTCACCGGAGCGGCAGCAACTGCCAGGAGTAACAGCCCAGTTAATGTATAGAACATAACAAGGAAAAAAGGTGTCATCTGCGCTCGTTTCTATGTGTTCCATGTACAACAAAACTGAGGTTTTTGTTTGTTTCAATGGCCATTGCAACGTAAGCTCACTCGCCACTTCACGGCACCTCTTTACAGAGTGAGTACCTAACATGTACCAAAAGGCCGCTCTACTGAGCAGCTCCAAGCCCCTCCTGCTGCTTTTCAGCCAAGGAGAGGCAAAGATGGTGGGTTTTATTTATACACGCACCAAACACTTCCCATTTGGGATTAAAAACAAAAACATGGAATTAGTAATAAAATATACGGTATACCAAAACGCGTTTCGCAGACAGTAGCACCAACTGATGAAGCATTTTATGTGAAACGCGTTTTGGTATACTGTTTATTTTAATAGTAATAAAATTTGCTTTATTTTATGCCTATCCCGGGTCCTGGATGCTTATATTCGCCGAGGAGGTGGCTGAGGCTGATAGGTGATCTGTTGCACCTTCTGAGGTTACCAGCTGCCTACAAATCTGGTGTCTGATCGATAAGTCACCAGCAAATGTGAGTACGACATTCTTCTCCTTTGTTTGCACTCCATTTTATACAATATTGCTCTATGTGAGTCATTTTATATTTTGAGGGACACGGAGGATGGTAACCCTGTAAGGAAACCACACTTCTGAGCCACGGGGTGCAGCAGAAGGAACCACTAACAGGACAAGAAGCGCCAACTCCAGCACATCTTTCTTGTATTTGTTAATTTTGTTTGTTTTGTCTAACCCATGTACAGCGTGGCGGAATATGTTGCCGCTTGACAAGTAATTTTATTTCATGGTACTATAAAACATTGTTTACAGCTTTATCATTGGGCTACTATGTCTCTTGTTAAGACTGCTGCTGGTCAGTAAAATGCATGCGCGTAGGTCAGGAGGAAGATGTCAGCGGCCTCTTCTGCTAATTAAGGATAACTGTAAATTAATGTAGGAAATGGATTTACTGTATAATAAACATTTAGAAAAATGCTTGTTTTACCCAAATTAGATACTAATTTGTATGTAGATACTCGAGTATACCGCTAGATTTTGGTGACAAATATTTACCTTAAAATTGGAGGGGTCGCATTCCATTCGAGAGATCTGCATCGCGTGTAAAAAAAAAAACAAAACAACTTGCCTTGCTCTGGATCCCAAGTCTACTGCAAGTTGCGGTAGTCCCGCATTGGGCTCCCTGAAGCTTGCAAACACTTTAGGAACTCCCGGATTCGGGAGAGGTGGGATCAATCACAGCCAGAGGGCATGCTCGGTTTAAGCCAATCATTCACTTTGCTCGCCTCCACTGGCCGTCTAAGGCTAGGGTCAGACGAACGCATTTTTCACGTGCGTTTAGCCGCACGAAATCACGGCCGTGCTAGCAGCAAATGACGTCCAATGCCGGGGAACATACGACGAACGGCCGCACGAAAGTTCGTCCGTGCAACGCAAGTGGCCAACGAACGCATTTTTTCGAGAACGTCAAACCGCTACTACTGACGTACAGAGTGCGCTGCGGCCGCATAGCGGCGTGTTTGCGTGATTGGGAGACGTCAGACGCTGCACACGTCCGGCCAACATAACGTCCAGACGCAAAAGGGTTTTATTGATGTTCCGTACAAAATCACGTACGAAAATGCGCATCGTATGACCGCTATCGCGTATTCCGTGAAAAAATGCGTCCATTCGTTCGAACGCACTTTTTCACGGACAACGTGAAAAATGCGTTCGTCTGACCCTAGCCTAATCGCTAGTAAAGAAGACGGGTGGCCGACGGCTTCATACTTAGTAACAACTACAATCATTCTAGAGCAGAGCACCCTGGAAGGATTTTAATTGTTTACCGGTACAGTTAAAGTTTGCTCCTCGCGTTATATTCGAGTCTTGAGTATTCTCTCATCTCCATAATAAATCTATATCCATCGCGTTATATTCAGGTCGCGCTATACTCGAGTATCGGCAGTTCCTCCTGTTAAAGTTCAGAAATAATTTGCATGGCCAACCGAGTCCATGACATATAGAGAATGAGCATAGTCAGGACAACCATCTGCTCCATCATTCAAATCCCGCTCACCCCTGTTTTTGGGTATGTCATTTTCACCGGTCGATGCATTTTGTGTCAATTCGTCTATTCACTAAGCTGTCAATCTGCCAAATACAGGCAAATTGACAGCGAAATACGTTGCAAATTTGTCGGCACCAAAATTGTCCCATAGAAGACTACCGTGCCTTCTATTCACAGAACACAGAATTGCAACGAAATTCTGTCAAATTAACCTGATTTTTGGTGTTTCATTTCAAAAGCTTTAAATAGGTTATTCCCATAGATTTAAATGTAAAAATATAGGGCTCTATTACATTCTCTGCGCAATTGCGCTCGCGCAGCGCAATTGTTTTAGCGCACGAAAAAAAAAACGTGATCGTGTGAAAATTAACATGGTATTACGATCCGAGCGCATTTTTTCTTCCTTCAAGATTTTTCGTGCGCAAAGCCGTTCGCAAATGAACGTTGCGTGCTGGAATTGGTGGCCAGACTGTTTTGTCACGGGATTCAGCCAACATCAATCACCCATTTCCAATAAAATATTTACAAACTTAAAAAAAAAAGCATTAACAATGACACCATTTATAAATTTTTATGTTTGGGTATGTGTAGAATGTGTAAGGCTAGGGTCAGACTAACGCATTTTTCACGTTGTCCGTGAAAATGTGCGTTCGAAGAATGGACGTATTTTTTCACGGAATACGCAATAGTGGTCATACTATGCGCAGTTTCATCCGTGATTTTGTACGGATCATCAATAAAACACTTCTTGCATCTGGACGTTATGTTGGCCGGACATTAGCAGCGTCTGATGTCTCCAATTCACGCACACACGCCGCTAGCGGACGCAGCGCACTCTGTACGTCAGTACTAGTGGTTTAACGTTCTCGAAAAAATGCGTTCATTTTCCACTTGCGTTGCGCAGCCGGACTTTTGTGCGACCGTACTTCGTATATTGGCTGTCATTGCCCGGCATCTGCTGCTAGTGCGGCCGTGATTAAGTGCGCCAGAACGCGCGTTCGCACTGCCTCAGTCTGACCCTAGCCTAACTGTACTGCGCTGTATTTTATTTTCGTGCTGGTGTATTTCGTTTCGCCCAGAACGATCACATTTACAGTTACCACCTGCTTTTCAAAGACGTTACGAAAATGCGTGCAAACCTTCGTTGCGCGAAGATTGTAATACCATCCGCGTACCAGCGCACGAACGCGTTTGCGCTGACGATGTTAAGTATAGGGTGCGCGCAGGAAAATTCATTCGCGGTAGATGATTACGCGCCTTGTTTGTGCGAACATCGTAATACGACGTTCTGCGCAAATGGTTTTGCACTCGCACAAATGCGCATTTGCGCGAAGAATGTAATCGGGCCCATAATATTTAATTTGATTTTAAAGACCATTTGTTTTTTTTCCACTTTTTGCACAGACACTTTTTTTTCCTTTATTGAAAAAGGCCTTTTTGTATTTTTTTTAGAAGATACTTGTTGTTTTTAAGCATATTTTAAATTTTGTAATAGACCTTTTTATTATTTTTTTAAAGGACTTTTTTTTATTATTTAGACACATTTTTACTACATTATTATTGATTTAAACTCCTATTAGGAGAATACGAGACTTCCTTTTTTGTTTTTTAGGCTAGGGTCAGACTGAGGCAGTGCGAACGTGCGTGCAGGCGCACTTAATCACGGCCGTAGTAGCAGCAAATGACATCCAATGACGGCCAATATACGAAGTACGGTCGCACAACAGTCCGGCTGCGCAACGCAAGTGGCAAACGAACGCATTTTGTCGAGAACGTAAAACCGCTAGTACGGTTGTACAGAGTGCGCTGCGTCCGCTAGCGGCGTGTGTGCGTGAATTGGAGATGTCAGACACTGCTAATGTCCGGCCAACATAACGTCCAGACGCAAAAAGTGTTTTATTGATGATCCGTACAAAATCACGAACGCAAATGCGCATAGTATGACCGCTATCGCGTACTCCGTGAAAAAATGCGTCCATTCGTTCGAACGCACTTTTTCACAGACAACGTGAAAATGCGTTCGTCTGACCCTAGCCTTACAGTTTGGTGGAATTCACCGAGGCTAATTTGACGGTTATCGGTGCAATTCAGTGGTTTTCGCCAACGTCCAATAACTGCTTCAGCGACTCCAACTTTGCCAAAATACAGCGACCATTCGCTAAATAGTGAATTCATCGTATTTTTGTAGAAGTGGAGTCTCTGAAGTGCGCCGAAATACAAAACGGTGCTTTGGGAATAGACCCTTATATGAAATATTCAACACCCTGTAAGGTACTAAATGCGCCACCACAGTAACAAACATACAAAGTGTGAAATGTCTGAAAATTCCCCAATACCGCACCCAGCCAGAGCACCCCCAAAGACCCGCACAAATATAAAGCACCAAAACGAAATAATTGAACACTAATATGCACGGTTGCATTTTTTGCTACTAAATGCCACCAGTCAAGACGTCTCTGTTCATGGTTATATAGCTACAGACACATAGGGGGATATTCACTAACCACCAGTCTTTCATTGAAACTTCATTGAACTGCGATGCATCAAATACAGTGACATTTCAGTGAATTCTTTGTTTTAGGGATCTGACGTCATACTTCACTGTACTTTTCACTGTTCTTCCAAATGCAGTTTCTGCTGAAGTTGTACAGCGGGGCTGTCAGACCCATGGCCCCCCCAGATGTTGTGGCCCACAATTCCCAGAATTCTTCCAAAATAATAAATGCAACAACGGTGAACTTTGGCTGTTAGTTAATAACACTCTTGTCTTCACCAACTCTATGGCACGATAGCATTTTGACTTGATCCAACCCGGACAGTTGAGGGGTTATTCACTAACCTCCAAATTTGCCACCATATTTGCCACCATATTTTAAATGAAATGGGATCGCCAAAGTGCGCAAAAATGGGCCGCAATATAAAGCACCAAAATTGCTTTCAATTTCAGTGCTTGGTGAATAGACCCCCTTGGTATTTGCAAAATTGTATCAATTCTATTGATAAAACAATATTCCGAATACAATAGTGTGGAGATGGAGGTGTAAGAGGATTTTTTTTATTGTGATAGAAAGGGCTGCATAAAAAAAGAACAGAAAAGCATATTTAACTGAATTAGAGATTATAAGCAAGGCTGGAGCAGAAAGATGATGTAAGACGGACAGAGGTGCGGGTCTCAGTTTAATGCAGCGTATCCATGTTTATACAAAGTGCAAATTCCCATCCAGTTCTCACGCCGCAGTATTTTCGCTCAAATGCACAGCCAACTCATTCTGCGTCCATGCCTACGTGGCTGCGCTGCCACACTCCCACCTTTATAAAAACGAATATGCCAGAAAATGAAAGGTGCTCAGCCATGCAACAGCCCGCTACACTGGCGTAACCCTTTCACACACTCGTCACAGGATTCCTCTGACTGTGAATGGATTTCTACTCGAATACTTACAGAATCTACGAGATTAAGGCTAGGGTCAGACGAAAGCATTTTTCCCCGCGAACGTGAAAAAGTGCGTCCGAACGCATTGACGTATTTTTTCACGGAATGCGCAAAAACGGTCAGACGACGCGCATTTTCGGGCGTGATTTTGTACGGATCGTCAATAAAACTCTTTTTGCGTCTGGACGTTATGTTGGCCGGACATTAGCAGCGTCTGACATCTCCTAATCACGCACACACGCCGCTATGCCGCAGCTGTGCACTCAGTACGTCAGTACTAGCGGTTCAGCGTTCTCAGAAAAATGCGTTCAAATTCCACTTGCGTTGCACGGCCGTACCTCGTATATTGGCCGTCATTGCCCGTCATCTGCTGCTAGTGCGGCTGTAATTATGTGCGCCAGAACGCACGTTAAAAGTGCGCTGGTCTGACCCCAGCCTTACTCCCCCCCCCCCCCAAAATTCAAAAACCTGCACAGCAACATCGGCCTCATTCAGTTTTCGCTGCGAACAAATACTAAAGATAATAATACAGTGGAAAGGTATCCTGAAGTGATGGCAGTTCAAATTAGATAGATTATCAGCTCTTTGGGCAAGATATTTTATAACATACAGTACAGTATCCCGGCACAAACAGGTCACAAAGTAACCAGTAATAGATTTAGGCCCCCTTCACACCTAAGCATTTTACAGCGCGCTCCTGCGCGGTGTAAAACGCTTAAACAATGAAATCCCATGATTTCCTATGTGGGCATGTCACACCTAAGCGTTTTAAAGCGTGCAGGAACGCGCTTTAAAACGGCCGACGCAAAAAGAAGTCCGGGAGCTTCTTTTCGGGCATACAGCAGCGCGTTCGCGACCATAGACATAGCCGCGAACGCGCTGCAATGCGTGTTCGCGTGTTTTTTTGTATGCGCGAACGCGCGTAAAAAAAACGCGCGCATTGCGCAACGCAGCGCTATGCCCAAGTGTGAACCCAGCCTTAT
Organism: Leptobrachium leishanense; assembly: GCA_009667805.1. NCBI lineage: Eukaryota > Metazoa > Chordata > Amphibia > Anura > Megophryidae > Leptobrachium > Leptobrachium leishanense. The sequence goes on from CM019074.1 coordinate 16,375,821, forward strand.
GGAAAACTTTTTACAGTAACACATTATCCTGGGGAAAACTAAAATCTACTAAATATGCAGCATGCTCTGGAATTTCACAGTAAGAATAATGATACATTGTTATACTTTGTGCAAAAGTGTTACTAACAGTATAGAGTATGCATTAAAGGGCCACTACCACAAAAAATGCAATGTCCTTATTTGATGTTGCTGATATCTTACATGTGTTTTGTTTTTCTCTTGTATGTTTAGTTAAGAAAATCTTTTCCTCTATATGTGTCACTGGATGCATCCATTGTGTGATATTTTCCTCTATATGTGTCACTGGGTGCATCCATTGTGTGATATTTTCCTCTATATGTGTCACTGGGTGCATCCATTGTGTGATATTTTCCTCTATATGTGTCACTGGATGCATCCATTGTGTGATATTTTCCTCTATCAGGGTTATTCAAAGAGATTCGAAAAGTCACCGCACGTTCGGTGACTTTTCGTTTCTTTTCAATTCGGTTTGTTTTGCCGATCCCATTTCGGTGACCCTGTGGTGTATTCAGCAAGCACCACAGAGTCCCCGAATTGCAGGGAAAAGCTACCGCAAACCCAACGAAAACTCACCGCAAAACCCAGCGAATGCACGCCGAAAACCCTCAAAAACATCTGGATTAACCTGCCGAAAACCACAGAAAAACCCGAACAGGAGCCGATCGCAGCCTTCGACACAGCAGAAGAGGCAGTGAATAAATTAGCAAAACAGTTTGTTTGAATGTGTGAAAGTGAAACGTTGTTTGCAAAGAAACTACAGAGCGAAAATGTCTGAAATTTACATATGAGATCCAGGGAATGATAATAAAGAGGGCTGTTACAGAAAAAAGAAGAAAACTTAAAAAAAAAAAAATCGGACTTTTAAAAAAATAAAAATCTGAAAAATGCATAAAATATCCTAAAAAAATCTATAAATAATGAGACTCTTTACTGCAGAATTTTATAATGAACGGTTTTATTAGATATTGAGTTAAAACGGGAATATTTTTAACATTGAAGCCTATGGGATTCTCCTGATTAAACCACCGAATGGCAGGGCATTAGGGGAACCTTTCACTGCTGGTTTTTGTTCTCTGAATAGCCGAAGCAGTGCTTTTCATGGGGTTTTCACTGCCCTCGAACAGGCACCGAACAGGCACCGAACAGGCACCGAACAGGCACCGTATGTGCAGGCAATTCGCCAGGATTTAGCGAATTGCCTGCTCTCTGGATAGCCGAATGGCCAGGAAAGGGAACCGAACGCTGATTTTCAGCGTTCGGTTACCTTTCTCAAGCAATTCGGATCTCTTTGGATAACCCTGTATATGTGTCACTGGATGCATCCATTGTGTGATATTTTCCTCTGTCACTGGGTGCATCCATTGTGTGATATTTTCCTCTATTTGTGTCACTGAGTGCATCCATTGTGTGATATTTTGTGCTGTAAACTGCCCCTCCCCCAGTATCTTTCCATCTCTTGCTCCTCACTGTGCGGCTTTGGCCATAGAATGGAGTGAATGGATCAGTCACCGACTCACATCATTGTATTGTGTGGGATGTATTCAAAGGACATCACCAGGGGTTAGATTAGAAGTAGTTTAAGATCCCTGTTTTATCTCATTCAGCTGCCGGCTGTTATCTCAGTTAGCCTGGAGAACAATAGCCTCCTGGCATTGGAAATATTGTAGATTAAATAAACAAGAGTCACAAAGCAAAGCTTTTGGTAAATGTACATTACATGCAATTACTTCAGTTAAAGAAAAAATGCATGTGTTTTATAATGTGTTTTTATTTGTAATGCACAAGTAATCTAGATACAGTTTATGTAAGTGGTAGTGTCTCTTTAAGCACACAGGAATGTCACAATCAATACAATTCAAACTGGAACACGGTACCAAGTAATCAGATTATTCCTTCCAGTGCTTTGGACGATAAGGCGATAGAACACAAACCGCATCTCGGCAAAATGAAGCACATTCTTGTTGCATGGTCTCTTCTTATAGGAAACAAGTTCCTTCCACTCATATTCTTTGAACTATCAGGGTTATTCAGAGAGAGAGGTGAAAACAAGGAGAAGGACTGGAGAAGGGAAAATTCTAGGTGAAAATAGCCAAACCAGAAAAATTCTCCCATTTATCTCACTTTCCAAATTGGCTATTTTGACCTAGAATTTTCACTTCTCCAGACGTTCTCCTGGAGAACACAAATACAAATACATACACAAGCACAGAAATATAAATACATATACACGGACAAATATACACAGACCAATACACATAATGCACATACCAATACACAATTCAGAACACACACACACACCAATACAAAAACCCTTACAGAAATGTATACACATATACCCAGACAAATGCATACATACAGAAATATACACAGACCCATATACAATTCAATACACACATATGCACAACATAACACACTGTGAAAGATACACAGACCAATACACACCCATACACAGACTCCCCACACACAAACCTACATAATAACCCTAAGCAAGCTAATCATGGAGTCTTAAACTCCATGTTCCAGATTGTCTCTAGCAGCCTGAACGGTTTAGCTAATTTTCCTGCTCTCTAATGTGCTGACTCCACGGCTCTCAGATTTGGTTTTCTTAAATCTTCAGGAAGACTTGCTAAATAATTTATTCTGGAACCCCATGGTCATGTGCAAGAAGTGAATATCACATGCAGGATATTATTGAAGTCTGATAGCTTAACTCATCCTCTTTTAAAAACACACAAAGTCCTTTATATTTTTCTTCACTTTATTGGGAAAGTAACAGCAAACAAAAAGTGTCTTGTCTGAAGAGAGGGCTTCTCTGTGTGCTTTGTTATAGGAGGAAGGGGTAGAGAGGGCTTCTCCGGTGTGCTTTGTTATGGGAGGAAGGGGTAGAGAGGGCTTCTCTGGTGTGCTCTGTTATGGGAGGAAGAGGGTAGAGAGGGCTTCTCTGTGTGCTTTGTTATAGGAGGAAGGGGTAGAGAGGGCTTCACTGGTGTGCTTTGTTATGGGAGGAAGGGGGTAGAGAGGGCTTCTCTGGTGTGCTTTGTTATAGGAGGAAGGTAAAACAGAATGCAATTACCCAGTGTAGGCAATATGCTTGCTCACTGCCTCTATGGTTAGACTGAGGGAAAGGCAGCTTGCTGAAACGGGAAATAGGTCTGGGTCAAACTAACTATGTGGATTAGACAGGGAGAATGGACTAATCCATTTTGAGTAAACATAAGGGGGGAAACGACGAATCTGCTTCCATGATATAATTACATTCGTTTTTACCTTATTTAGTTGAATATAGTGGAATTAATGCTTGTTGTTGTTGTTGTTGTATTGCAGTAGAGCATTTTGTCTATACCTCTGTGACTTGATCCTAGTCCTCCTCCTTGCACGCAATCAGGGCCGGTGCAAGCATTTTTATCTAGTCAGGCAAAGGTGCATTTTGGTGCCCCCCCCCCCATCCGTGTCATGTCAAGCCAATCAGGATAGAGGTGCCATGATAATCTATATATACACATATATATATATACACACACTAGGGTTGCTCATATAAGTATATTTGCCCCCAGCTCATATAAGTATATTTGCCCCAGCTCATATGGGTATATTTGCCCCCAGATCACATGTGGATATATTTGCCCCCAACTCATGGATATATTTTCCCCCAGATTACATGGGTATGTATTGCCCCAGCTGATATGGAGATATTTGCCCCCAGCTCACATATGGATATATCTGCCCCCAGCTCACATATGGATATATCTGCCCCCAGCTCTCACCTGCTGCCAGGCCCCCCAGGCTCCGCCGGCGTTCCTCATGGTGGCGAGCGGCCGCTGACATGATGCAGCTTTGCCGCTCGCCGGGCGGGAACCACATGACCAGCGCAGCCGCATTCTCGCAAGATCGCGCGCGGCACTGGTCAGGTGGTTTGGCCCCTAGCACTGCGCCAGGTCTCCCTGGCCGACCAAGATGGCGGCGCTCGGGCCGGGGAATTCCGCCCCCACAAACTGGCAGGAAGCCAGATAGTAAGGCGGCCGCCTGTGCCGCCATAAGCTAGCGCCGGCCCTGCACGCAATACAGGGACCCCCTCCCACCTGATCCAGAAGCGTGCAAAACAGTAGTAGACAGGATAAAGTAGGAAATGGAAAATATGGGATTAATTCCTTGTATGCAAAAAATAAATTTATTTGTCTTTCGAAGTTTTTTTTTTTTTTACCAGACTGGATTTATTAATCCATACTTTACAAGCCACCAGAACGAACCTTTAAGGTTAAGTGACTGATGACGCCTCTCCTAGATCTAAAGTGTCACTTGTCTTTTTAATATATGGTAACAAATATTGTAACTCCGCAATATTCTTCTTTATTAGGCATCGTGAGGATAGAACATCTGTTTCACTGACACATACCATCACACTTCCAGGCCCATTTCCTGAATCCTGATGCACCGGTGTAACACTGACTTCATTTACTGATGCGGCTCTGGTTAACACTTGATGCGCCGATATTTCCTGCAAAAAATTTATTCCAGCATTGCAAATTTTGTATACATCTATATTTATTATCATGTACAACTTGATTTTACAATGTTGGCCATCAGCCAGCATCTTCGTTTTAAATATCAACATGCCTTAAGTAATGTTTTTTTTACTGAAATACCAAACAAAAACAAGCAAATTATTGGCAGACACTCTGCCACTAATCCTTTTACAGGGTGGATTTGAATTATTATTAATCCTTATAAAGGTCCAGCATATTCCACAGCGCTGTACAATGGGAACAATACAAGACAGGGTTACAATACATTGAACAACATTTTGACAAACCAGTACAGGAGGAAACGAGGGCCCTTGGGAGCTCGCAATCTATAAGGGTTGGGGGTGGAAACAGGAGGAGAGGACTGCAAGGTGAGAGTGTTGGACTGCAAGTTGAGAGTGTTGGACTGCAAGGTGAGAGTGATGGACCGCAAAGTGAGAGTGATGGACCGCAAGGTGAGAGTGATGGACCGCAAGGTGAGCGTGATATGCCGCAAGCTGAGAGTGATGGGCCGCAAGGTGAGAGTGATGGGCCGCAAGGTGAGAGTGATGGGCCGCAAGGTGAGAGTGATGGGCTGCAAGGTGAGAGTGATGGACCGCAAGGTGAGAGTGATGGACCGCAAGGTGAGAGTGATGGACCGCAAGGTGAGAGTGATGGACTGGTTGTGGCAGTGGGGTGTATCAGTGAGTCGGGTGGTCGACTTCCCTATATAGGAATGTCTTAAGGGAGCATTTGAAGGAAGAGAAACTAGGGGAAAGTCTGACAGTACGAGGGAGAGCGTTCCAGAGAGTGGGGGCTGCTCGTGAGAAATCCTGCAGTCTATCATAGGAAGAGGTGATGCGGGGGGAAGCTAGGCGCAGGTCACTGTTTGATCTTAGGGAGCGGGCTGGGGTGTATTTGGTGATTAGTGAGGACAGGTTGTGGGGAGCTGAGTTTATTAATCAGCTATTTCCAAAATCTAAACCCTAACCCTAACCCCAACTCCCTCACATACCAGAGACACTATTTGTTGCCTTCAGATTGCCTTTCCCTGGTTTCGTCTGCAGTTTCTGCCTAGGACCGGGCTGTCAAACTCCGACCCTCCAGATGTTTCTGAACTACAACTCCCATGATTCCTTAGCCATGATTGCATTGAAGGAATCCTGGATTGGTAGGACTCACTGATAGATGATTTCACTGGAGGAAGCATTTGTTTTAAACTTGCAAAGGGCTTCATAGGACAAAAATCTCTTGCTCTGGTCATGCCACAGCCAATCCGTGAACCTGTTGGCTACATACCAGCAGTGAGACACGGCTGGCCCTTGCATTGATTGGCTGTGTGGCAACCAAAGTTTAAATGTCCTGAAATAATTTCAGCCAGTTTTTCTGTGTAATTATGGCCACAGAGGGATCCGCTCTGATTAGTGTGAACAGATCCTCCATGTTTTCCTGGACACATATAATTTATTCATGCTGATGATGGGCAGTGCATGAAGAATGCCACCCTGCAGCATGTATAATCCATCGCTGCAGGTAAGAAATCAAAAGGGAATCCCAGGCGAACTGCTTTGATTTCCGTCCTGCAGCATATGAATTATATATGTTGCAGACAGCTTGAGGAAACACCTGTACACACCCCAGGGATGTTCCAGCTGTACAAGGGTTAACCAGAAAAGGCACAGGAGGTAAAAGCTGTGCTTTCGGTACTCTGGTTCCATATCTCAAACCTTCTACCTCCTTATGACAGTGCAGCCCTCCTTGGCTAATGACCGGTTGTAAAACTCATCAGCCCTTGGTGTCCGCCAGACATATTACAGAGCGTGCACTCTCTCCCAGAATGGAGAAGGGGCAGCAAGGATCACCTGTCCTGCCCAATTAGACAGAGAAAGAGCGGGGGGCCCAGGAGCGGCACACCATTAACTTCACCGCGTGTCACCTCTAACAAGGGACCGAGGCGGCTGGGGTGACAGAGCAGGTTAGGTGTGAAGAATGATGTCCGCTGGTACCTGCAAGATAATGTGGCCAAGAAGGAATCGCTGCAATGTATCCCAGCCTTTCAGCAAGATAAACTGACATGTAACACAGGTTTTACAGAAACGAGTGCTTTGTCACTCTTGCCCAGCTGGAAAGTCCTGCCACCTATGGTGGATTAAGCGCTCCCGTTTTATCTTTTTGACTAATGCCAGCTATTTTGCAAAATAAATGATGGAGGCGTCGGATCTCAGAGAGCTGTATCAGTAGAAACTGTTGTGAGTTGTCAAGAAATGAAATAAACACCGAGAAAGAGGCATCTAATGAATGGTTCCTAATCGTAAAGGGACTGTAAAGAAAGGGGCCATGGAATAGAAGAGAATCACAGGATGAATGTCAGGTTAAAGGGATACGCTATTGAATAATAGAATTCCCTTTCTATGCTCTTAAATAATTGGGTAGAAGCTGTTGACAGTCTCTGCCCAATTATTTATTCATTTGTTTATTTAGGTGATTTTACTCACTTTTTGTAACTCACCACAAGCTGCTCCTCCTCTTTGGCTCAGGGACTACCAAACCCAGAAGTCTCTGAAGCTTTTTTGTGCAACTTGCGCAACGTAGGCACCGATATGGACTAAGGCTAGGGTCAGACGAACGCAGTTTTAACGTGCGTTTAGACGCACGAAATCACGGCCGTGCTAGCAGCAAATGACGTCCAATGCCGGGGAGCACACGAAGTACGGCCGCACGAAAGTTCGTCTGCGCAACGCAAGTGGCAAACGAACGCATTTTTTCTAGAACGTCAAACCTCTAGTACGGACGTACAGAGTGCTCTGCGTCCGCTAGAGGCGTGTGTGCGTGATTGGGAGACGTCAGACGCTGCTAATGTCCGGCCAACATAACGTCCAGACACAAAAAGTGTTTTATTAATTATCCGTACAAAATCACGGACGAAAAGGCGCATCGTATGACCGCTATCGCGTACTCCGTGAAAAAATGCGTCCATTCGTTCGAACGCACTTTTTCACAGACAACGCGAAAATGCGTTCGTCTGACCCTAGCCTAATACTGGACTTTACGTACGCAGGTTCTGTAGCGCCTGCAGAGATTGATGGATCAGAACTGCGTGCATGGTGTTTATTCTGTTCATTTTTTTACCCTTTTATTTACACACATTAAAAGCTAAGGCTAGGGTCAGACGAACGCATTTTTCGCGTGGTCCGTGATTTTGTACGGATCATCAATAAAACCCTTTAGTGTCTGGACGTTATGTTGGCCGGACATTAGCAGCGTCTGACGTCTCCCAATCACGCAAACACGCTGCTATGCGGACGCAGCGCACTCTGTACGTCAGTAGTAGCGGTTTGACGTTCTCGAAAAAATGCGTTCGTTTGCCACTTGCGTTGCACGGACGAACTTTCGTGCGGCCGTTCGTCGTATGTTCCCCGGCATTGGACGTCATTTGCTGCTAGCACGGCCGTGATTTCGTGCGGCTAAACGCACGTTAAAACTGCGTTCGTCTGACCTTAGCCTAAGTGTAATTCTTTGTTGCCAGGTGCGGTATTTCAGAATAGATTGTATGTTCTGGTTACGTTTGCACCTGACTTGGAATCTAACCCGTTCCCGGGGCAAAAAATGTTCATCGTCCATGGTTTATGTTCATTTAATGCTACAGTGATGTTGAAGTTATTGGGGAATAATCCTGGATGGTTGGACAGGTGACTCCAAAGTCAGGACTGTTTTACCAAAAGCGGGAAAGTTGGGAGGTACGCTAATGTATTTTAATACCTCCAAGTTGCTGATAAACTAGCCTGCAGTGATCCAAATGTATGAACAAACCTGTGCAGGGTTCGGGAGTGTTTTCTCACTTTGTGCCTCCTTTGATGCTTCTAATATTCAGTAAAACCTTCACATTTTCTTCCACAACCTTTTGCCTTATTTATTATTTTTTGTTTGGGCTATGCCGCCCTAACTCTCGCTTTTCAGCTGCGCAGAGAGACGTGCATTATTATTTCATGTCGACAAGTATTGTCCGATACCAACTCTCTGGGACTTGGTTGTAGTGGCAGAAATGCCCAAATAGATGGCATACACTTGAATATGCATTTAGCCAGGGGTCAAGTCCTAACAAAATAGTGTGGGAACTCCCCAAAATTTCTGTCCCCCGATTAGAAATTATCATCTCATTCCTAACACATACACACAATTAAAAATTAAATCTTACATATTTATGAATACATGTGGATTTTTTGCAAAAAATGTGATTTAATTTTACATTTTTTATGACTGTGACGGAAGCCTCCATCACCCTTTAAATGACTTGGATTCCAAGTGTCTGAGACTGGCTGATGCGGGCACTCACAGCATTGCTGTGCCCTTTGGAGATGAGCGGATGCCAGCCTCATGCCCACAGACTATGGGTGATTATGGCAGAGAATGTTCATAGAGCATTTGGGCCTTGCCATACTGTTTGTGATATGGTTTAATCTATCTGTCTAGTGTCTGGTCTTTGTGTTTCTGTTATTTTGCTGACAGGATTATCCGTCCCGCCGACCCTTGTCTCAGGAAAGTGTTATCTGTTTCTATTTCAATAGGTTGTAAATCTTCTGACTGTAATCTGTTATCATCCCAATTCTGATTGTCTTGACTCATTAGAATTGCTACATAATGTTTAATTTATTGTCTGTCCCTAATCTAATTATGTTTCACCTTCCAAGAAGTAAATGGTTGTCCAATTATCTGTTTCAGTCCGATTGGGTCCCCCAGCAGTTTCTAGGGGGTGGTTTGTGTATGTAAATGACCCATGTGTGACCTTATAAATGTATGTGTGTGTTAAAAACAGTTCTATTCTGAGCCTACATGCAGTCATGACTCATGGTTTGGGTAGCAGCTATATTCTGTTCACTGTTCATCGCAAAGCTTCGGATCTACAGCCACTGCTTATTTCTGGGGGAGAAGAAGAAAAGACAGGCTACACCGGTTGCTTCTGTCATCCAGTTTTATTTCAATCCATAGCAAGTCCGGGAGTGATACAATCAGGGTTATTCAAAGAGAATTGAAAAGTCACCGCATGTTCGGTGACTTTTCATTCTCTTCCATTCGGTTCGTTTTGCCGATCCCATTTCGGTGACCCTGCGGTGTATTCAGCAAACACCACAGGGCCGTCAAAGCGCAGGGAAAAGCTGCCGCAATCCCGACGAAAAGTCACCGCAAAAACCCCGCGAATGCACGCCGAAACCCGCAAAAACATCTGGATTAACCCGCCGAAGACGCCAGAAAAACCCGAGCAGGAGCCGATCACACGCAGCGAAGCCACCGGAAAAAACCGACACCGCAGACGAGTGAAGTGAATAAATTAGCAAAACAGTTTGCTTGAATGTTTGAAAAGTGAAACACTGTTTGCAAAGAAACTACTGAGCGAAAATATCTGAAATTTACATATGATCCAATGAATGATAATAAAAAGGGCTGTTACAGAAAAAAGAAGAAAACTTAAAAACCAGAAAAATGCTTAAAATTTCCTAAAAAATCTATAAATAAAGAGACTCTTTACTGCAGAATTTTATAATGAACGGTTTATTAGATATTGGATTAAAACGGGAATATTTTTAACATTGAAGCCTATGGGATTCTCCTGAATAAACCTGTCGAATGAAACCACCGAATGGCAGGGCATTAGGGGAACCTTTCACTGCTGGTTTGTGTTCTCTGAATAGCCGAAGCAGTGCTTTTTCATGGGGATTTCACTGCCCTCGAACAGGCACCGAACGTGCAGGCAATTCGCCAGGATTTGGCATATTGCCTGCTCTCTGGATAGCCGAATGGCCAAGAAAGGTAACCGAACGATGATTTTCAGCGTTCGGTTACCTTTCTCCAGCCATTCGGATCTCTTTGAATAACCCTGAATCTTTCGGCTTGGAAGCCTTAATCATGTATATCTATACATATACATGATTAAGGCTTCCAAGCCGAAACGTTGTATCACTCCCAGACTTGCTATGGATTGAAATAAAACTGGATGACAGAAGCAACCGGTGTAGCCTGTTTTTTCTTCTTCTTTGCTGTATTGGGATTGCGGACCCCTTTTGGATAGAGCACCTGGTAACGCAGTGGATCTCTGCTCTCCAAAGCGTAGCCACGCTACATTGTTTATTTTATTTCTGGGGGATGTAGCAAGGCTCTCTATGTGTACCTGTCTTTAAACTGTGGCTAAGGAACGGGAGAAAGGCACGAGAGTCATGAGGAGAACACAGGGGTCCAGCAAGGAAGCGGCATTGGCAGATGTGACCCTGTTGGGGTACTGAGATCTGGTACAGTGACTTAACAGGGATGGATATTATTGAACACCTGAATACAAGCTATATATTGTGGGAACTCCGTTACCTCTGCATAAATAGTGGAGGAATTGCGTTTCCATGTGTTTCCCCGCTACCTGACCCCTGCATTTAACACCCAATGCTGCACATGATAACACTTGTGCAGGGCTGCCTTCAGAAATCTTGGGGCCCCTTACTGAACTATTAGTCGGGGCACCCCTTACAGGTGCAGACCATAATAATTGCACCCATTGTGATAAATGAGAGTGCCGATTCTGGCTCCAGATGATACAACCCACCAGGAAATTTGGTGGTATCTTTATGGGTCCGTCCCGGGTGCTATGAAGGGACCCTTACATCTTTGCACTTAGACAAGTTAGAAAGCGTTTGGCAAGGACTGGGGCCCCTTGGATTCATTGGGCCCCTGAACATATCATGGGCTGTCACCTCCCTGGTGGCAGCACTGCACTAGTGTGATGACCCCAGGAATGGAAAAATAGAAAAGAAAACATCATGGGGGGGTTGGATTAATGTCCTTATATCAGGACTGATTGTCAGGGTCCAGGACTGCTGGCAAGTATTACACTTGCATTGTTTATAACTGTGCAAAGAATATTCTTCTTGGTGGGAAGGAATAATCCGAGGCAACCAAAAAAAATGAAAAACAACCTCACCCTGGACCTCTGTGCTCCCTTAAATAATAGAAATTAGTGAATCGGAAGAAATCTTATGCCTAATGTTTCACTAATTGACTGTGAGAGGGTCTGTAGGATATCTCAGTGCGCCTCGTACCATAACGTTGCTGTTTTTGAGCACATGAGGTTGAGGCGAAGAGGGCTTCCTGGCCCCCCACCATTCTTAATTTCTGTGTACCTTCTACCTTGATCAGAGGGGAAAGGGCCAGGCAAGCAGCAAGAAGCACCAGGCACAGGGCCAGCTGCTTTGCTTGGACACCAGCAAGACTTGGAGGGGAATCCTTCATCCACAGATTTATTATTTCCTGCTACTAAAAATGAGAATCGATTCCGGTTAGATATTCATTTACTGGACATGGAAAACGGCTGCTCGTCTCTATGGGCATCTGACATGTGTAGAATGTCTTACAAACTAGGGGGGAAAGAAATCACCCTCCATAAAAATGATCGTTTCATGTAACTGGAGGTTGTCTGCCAAGTCTCCAGTTATTGCTTACTGCAAGTCCCATCATGCTCTGCATCAGTGAAATCTGACGGAAGATACTTCCAAAAACTATCTATGCTACTGGAAAGAAAAATTTGGCAAATGTAAGAAAAAGTGGGAACACGGGTACACATTGGGGGGGCTCGGTAAGGCCAGGGTCAGACGAGCGCAAGATATACGCCCGTACTGACGTACCTCCCGGAGTCCGTCGCAGCGTTGTGATGCTTCGACCGGGCCGGCCACACGCTGTAGCGCATGCATGAATTGCGAGCGCTGCAGCAGGCGTGCTGCAGACGTTCTAAGGCTAGGGTCAGACGAACGCATTTTTCACGTGCGTTTAGCCGCACGAAATCACGGCCGTGCTAGCAGCAAATGACGTCCAATGCCGGGGAACACACGAAGTACGGCCGCACGAAAGTTCGTCCGCGCAACGCAAGTGGCAAACGAACGCATTTTTTCTAGAACGTCAAACCGCTACTACTGACGTACAGAGTGCGCTGCATCCGCATAGCGGCGTGTGTGCGTGATTAGGAGACGTCAGACGCTGCTAATGTCCGGCTAACATAACGTCCAGACACAAAAAGTGTTTTATTGATGATCCGTACAAAATCACGGACGAAAAGGCGCATCGTATGACCGCTATCGCGTATTCCGGGAAAAAATACGTACGTTCGTTCGAACGCACTTTTTCACGGACAACGTGAAAAATGCGTTCGTCTGACCCTAGCCTTAAAGCCTCCCTGTCGAAGCGCTACTATGTGCGTTCGACGGGGCTGCAAAGCGTGTTCCTCCATAGGAGGATTGATCCTTGCAGCGCAGAGCGCACTAACTGTGCTCAGTGAGGTGGCCAGACAGGCGTCAGAGTGGAAGGAACGTCCACACTCACAGACGTTCCTTCCACTCTGCAAAACGCTCGTCTGACCCCAGCCTAAATCCACACGCTTTTGTTTATTTGTTTTTCTTTTCTGTTCTTATGACCGCATTCTATTCCTTTTATAATTCTGTGAAACAAAGTGGAAATAAATTTATAGAAAAACCTTCATTTAATAAATATCATTATTTCCGGCACATCATTTTTTTCACCAGTTAGTCTGAGGCGTATTTAGGGAAGCCACCAAAGTCAGCCGTTAGCAAAAGAATGCAGTGAACAGGGGCAGATCTAGACACATGTTTCATGAGGGCTGCTCTACCAATTTTGACTAAGTGCTGGTGTTCGGTTCATAATGGCAGTGACATTGTTTGCTTTATGAAAAGCAGATAACGCCACTGCATTAGAACAAAAAATTATAATTCTTTCCAATTTTTTTTTAAAAAAAAATATTTTTATATACAGGGTTATTCAGAAAAAAGGTGGAACTCTGGAGAACTTTTGGAGAAGTGAAAATTCTAGGTCAAAATAGTCGAACCAGAAAAAGTCTCCCATTTATCTCACTTTCCAAATCGGCTATTTGGTCTTGGTTGTTCTCTTCTCCTGCCGTTCTGCTGGTTTTCAACTCTCTCTGAATAACCCTGATAGTTTCACTTGGAAAACGATAAAGTAAGTTATAGCAGTGGCATTATACGGTTTATAATTGAAAAGCGGACAAAGCTGTTGTTTTAGAAGGAAAAAAAGGACATTTTTTTAATTTGTTCTGTTTTGTTTGTACGATTTCCATGGCCTTGTTTGGTAACCTCATTTGAAAGGCCAGACTCTTTTCCAATAACCCCTAAATTGACCCTGTGGGTTGTTTGGAGCCAGAGATACAGGGATCCTAATGGCCCCTGTACCCCTATAATGGAATTGCAGCTCAGGGGTTGCCAGATCGACCATGTTTTCCAGGACACATATAATTTTATTCATGCTGATGGGCAGTGCATGAAAATGCCACCCCACAGCATGTAGAATCCATACACTGCATGTAGGAAATTAAAAAGGAGTCTCAGATGACCTGCCTTAACTTTCTTCCTGCAGTATATGAATTATACATGTTGGAGAGCAGCACTTTTCCCTGTGCGTGAAATAGGACTGCACAGGGTAATACCAATCTAAGGGGTGACCCTATGGCTGGTGGTTCATGTACACACACAGAGTGGGAGCTCCCAGTAGGCAATTTCCTAGCAGGGGATGCCAACAGCTACATCAGGTGGTCTGAGGCTGGGGTCAGACGAACGCAGTGCGAACGTGCGTTGAGCTGCACTTTATTACGGCCGTAGTAGCTGCAAATGACGTCCAATGACGGCCAATATACAAAGTACGGCCGCACGAAAGTTCAGCCACACAACGCAAGCAAGCAGCAAACAAATGCATTTTTTTGAGAACGTGGAACCGCTAGTACTGATGCACAGAGTGCGCTGCGTCGGCATAGCGGCGTGTGTGCGTGATTAGGAGACGTCAGACGCTGCTAATGTCCGGCCAACATAACGTCCGTTTGTTTTTTATAGCTCTGTCAAAAAATACGGCCAACATTGCGCGCCTTCCGTGAAAAAATGCGTTCGGACGCATCAACACACTTTTTGACGGTAGACGTGAAAAATGTGTTCGTCTGACCCTAGCCTTAGCAGTATAATGCCCACTGCCCTCAGCTTTCTAGAAGCTGCCTGCTAGTGCCCAACCTGTTTGAAGCTATTAAATTGCAGCCACACACATCCTGCCTTGATTAGGAAACGGATACCCTCATTAAGGATATGAATTATACATGTTGCAGGGCAGCACCTTCCCTATGCTCTCCCGCTGCATTAAATAGTAATACGTGTCCAAGAAAGCATGAAAGATCCGGCAGCCCTTCCTGGCATACTATGTGACAAGGATTGCTTTTGGTTACGTGCTAATTACTGTACCTGCTGGGGCAGATGATTTGATGGGAATTATTAAAAATCTATTTGTTGTCTATTGGAATAACCGCAGATTAAACTGATTTCCCTGTAAAATGATGAGGTTTACTATAATTACTAAAAGATAAAATTGTGATGGCTTTAAAATGGAATTGTGACACCAAGACCAAATGAACAGCTTTGGAAACGAAAAGTAGCAGAATTGAATGTTTTGGGATTTTTCCCACACACACATTTTAAATACAATTCAATTCAAAGGATAAAACCAGCCTTAGGCCTGGTTCACACCTGGGCGTTTTACAGCGCGTTCCTACGCGCTGTAAGGCTGGGGTCAGACGAGCGTAGTCTTCACGTCCGTGATTGCGCCTAAAAGTACGTCCGTGATAGCATGAAAGAAAGTCCATTGGAGCCTGACACATGAAGTACGTCCGCACTGAACTGCGGACGCACAACGGCCGCGGCAAACGGACGCAGGTTAGGCAAGAACGTAATACTGCTAGAACGGACGTGCGGAGTGCGCCACGTCTGCAACGTCTGCATAGCTTTGTGTGTGAGTGATGGAGCATGGTCAGACGGACTGCATTTATACGTCCAGCATTTTTGACGGACAGAATGTTTTTTCATTGTAATTTATTTTTCCCTCCTACATCCGTCAAAAATAACTTCAGTGAAAAAACGGACTGTGTGACCACTACTGCGTCATCCGTACTGACGATGTCCGTACTGCACGGACGTACAGTCCGTAGAAATCACGCTCGTCTGACCCCAGCCTTAAACGCCCAAACACGGAAATCCCATGATTTCCTATGGGGCCCGTTCACACCTGGGCGTTTTACAGCGAGTAGGAATGCGCTGTAAAACGCCCTACGCCCAAAGAAGTACATGAGCTTCTTTGGGGCGTATTGCATCGCGTTCGCAGCCATAGACTGCAGCGTGAACGCGCTGCAATGCGCGTTTTTCACGTTTGCGTGACAAAAACGCACGTATTACGCGCATATTAAAAACGCTGAGGTGTGAACGGGGCCTTAGTGCATGAGGTGTATCACCAAATGTTTCCAGGGTTTCCATCTTTTCCTGGACACATGTCAATGTTTCACATAGGAAAAGAGCACAGGGCATGGTGCTGCGCTGCAGGGTGTATAATCCATATGATTCATAAATCACTGTCCTAATGACGGCAGGACAGGTCCCTGGGGATTTTTGATTTCTTACCTGCGGTACATGAATTCTGCATACTGCAGGGTGTCATGTTTCAAGCATTGTCCACCATTATGAATAAATATGTGCCCAGGAAAACATGGAGAATCTGGGAACCATAAAGGATTATTCCCATTTAAACCTATGGGATTCGCCTGTTAAGGCTAGGGTCAGACGAATGCATTTTTCACGTCGTCCGTGAAAAAGTGCGTTCGAACGAATGGATGTATTTTTTCACGGAATACGCGATAGCGGTCATTCGATGCACATTTTCATCCGTGATTTTGTACGGATCCTCAATAAAATCCTTTTTGCGTCTGGACGTTAGGTTGGCCGGACATTAGCAGCGTCTGACGTCTCCTAAGGCTGGGGTCAGACGAGCGTAGTGTTCACGTCCGTGATTGCGCCTAAAAGTACGTCCGTGATAGCATGACAGAAAGCCCATTGGAGCCCGACACATGAAGTACGTCCGCACTGAACTGCGGACGCACAATGGCCGCGGCCCACGGACGCAAGGCAGGCAAGAACGTACAACCGCTAGAACGGCCGCACAAAGTGCGCTGCGTCCGCAACGTCCGCATAGCTTTGTGTGTGAGTGATGGAACGTGGTCAGACGGACTGCATTTATACGTCCAGCATTTTTCACGGACAAAATGGTTTTGCTTTTTAATTTATTTTCCCTCCTACATCTGTCAAAATATACGTCAGTGAAAAAACGGACTGTGTGACCACTACTGCGTCTTCCGTACTGACGTACATCCGTTTGCACGGACGTACAGCCCGTAGAAATCACGCTCGTCTGACCCTAGCCTAATCACACGAACACGCCGCTATATGGACGCAGCGCACTCTGTACGTCAGTACTAGCGGTTTCACGTTCTTGAAAAAAATGCATTTGTTTGCCACTTGCGTTGCGCGGCTGCACTTTTGTGCGGCCGTACATTGGCCGTGATAAAGTGCGGCTGCACGCGCGTTCGTCTGACCCTAGCAATAACCCTGTCAAACTGAAAATCTGGCTATTTCTCTGCTGTTCGGTGTCTCTGAATAGATTAAGCATGATTACTTATCTATGGGGGATTTCACTGCTGCTGAAAGTCACCATATTTCGCTGGCAATTCGCCAATATTTAGCGAATTGTCAGATTTCTAAAGGAAAGCTGTTTATGGCATGTATTTTTTTATTTTCAATAATAATAATAATAATAGTTTATATTGTGTGTTATTTTGCTATGCAAACACGGAAATGAATCCCTTTTTTTCAAGTCTCAATGTGGGGGCCACCATCTTTAAGTTCAGTCAAAGGCAACCGCCCTGCTTCACCATGGAACCCGCCCATGCAGAGCATCTCCCAGCATGCCTAGCTTCTCCTCAGGCAGGTCTGGGCCAGTGTGGGAGCCGCCATCTTTAAGTTCAGTCAAATGCAACCTCCCTGCTTCACCATGCAACCCGCCCATGCAGAGCATCTCCCAGCATGCCTAGCTTCTCCTCAGGCAGAGGCCTGTTCAATACCTCAGCCGCTGCAAGTGCTAAGTTAGCAACTTGCCATTGAACGCCGTTCAACCGCTCAGCAGTGCTAACCTAGCACTTGCAGCGACCCGAGGAGATGCTGAGTGTGACGTTTTAAAGATGGCCGCCGCCATGAAGCAAGTAACAATGCCGTACAGCAAGATGGCCGCCGCCTCGAAGCAAGTAATAATACCGTACAGCAATGTTAATTTTGAGGTTTTTGTTCACCAAAGCACAAAATATTTATTTATTATTTCCCCCTGCACATAGACAATATATAAATTGAACTGTAATATATGTTTCAGAAGTAAACATAACGTTTATTCATTAAAAACTATAATTTGTGGTGTGTGCATACAAAACAGAATTGTGCTGACTGCTTCTCTTTGTTTTTCGGATCACTCGGACAAAATATAATAATCTGAATTTTTCAATAAGAAATCGTCGGCCATTTTGGATTCAAAATTCGCATCCAAAGTGTTCAACGACACTGCTGCAGCAATTCAGCAGCTGCTGAGGTATTGAACAGGCCTCAGGTCTGGGCCAGTGTGGGAGCCGCCATCTTTAAGTTCAGTCAAATGCAACCTCCCTGCTTCACCATGCAACCCGCCCATGCAGAGCATCTCCCAGCATGCCTAGCTTCTCCTCAGGCAGGTCTGGGCCAGTGTGGGAGCCGCCATCTTTAAGTTCAGTCAAATGCAACCTCCCTGCTTCACCATGGAACCCGCCCACGCAGAGCATCTCCCAGCATGCCTAGCTTCTCCTCAGGCAGGTCTGGGCCAGTGTGGGAGCCGCCATCTTTAAGTTCAGTCAAATGCAACCTCCATGCTTCACCATGCAACCCGCCCATGCAGAGCATCTCCCAGCATGCCTAGCTTCTCCTCAGGCAGGTCTGGGCCCTGCATGGCTGCTCCCTGCTGCACAGGTCCTCCAAAGGAAAACGAGGTGGCTATTTATTCACGGATAATGAGGTTTAGGAAGTAATGGTCTGCATAATTCTGCTTTGGAACAAAAAGGTTAGTTTTAATCCCTTATACAAGCGGAGATGCACAAATAAACTTCCTGTCATGTTGTTGTTCTAAGCCATGTTACACCTTTTCCCCCCAATGAAAATGTAAATATATCCCTGAAGCTCCCCCTTATTTTTATACAGATCATTCCTTGTGTTGGAGTTTGCTCGGGTCATGTAGAGATTTGTTCACAGGTATATCCGGTAAACATAGATTTTTTTTTATTTTTTTTTTTTTGCCCAGTTTATAAATATATAAATTCTACACATAACCTTTTTTTTTTATTTTTTTTAATATAAAATTCCTATTTCCCTGGGAATCCTGTTGTTTTGGTATTAATGGCTGAGGAAGTGTCTATGTAACAGCAGGTTTTGCCTTGCTAAACCCCTAATGACAAGCCCACCTTAAGCTGATCTCCCCACGCCATGTTTTCCTGCTGAGGGGGAGCACAGGGAAGAGTGCTGCCCTGCAACATTTATAATTCATATGCTGCAGGAAGGAAGGAAACCAATGTAGGTCGCTTGGGATGCCTTACTTGCAGCCAATTGATTCTACATGCTGCGGGAATGAGGTGTTCATCATGCACTGCCCATCAGCCTGAATAAATTACAGGGTTATTCAAAGAGATCCGAATTGCTTGAGAAAGGTAACCGAATGCTCAAAATCAGCGTTCGGTTACTTTTCTTGGCCATTCGGCTATCCAGAGAGCAGGCAATTCGCCAAATCCCGGCGAATTGCCTGAACATACGGTGCCTGTTCGAGGGCAGTGAAAACCACATGATAAAGCACTGCTTCGGCTATTCAGAGAACACAAACCAGCAGTGAAAGTCTCCTAATGCCCTGCCATTCGGTGGTTTAATTCGGCAAGTTTATTCAGGAGAATCCCATAGGCTTCAATGTTAAAAATATTCCCGTTTTAACTCAATATCTAATAAACAGTTCATTATAATATTCTGCAGTAAAGAGTCTCTTTTATAGATTTTTTTTTTTTTTTTTAATCTTTTAAGTTATTTTTTCTGTAACAGCCCTCTCTTATTATCATTCATTGGATCTTATATGTAAATTTCAGACATTTTCGCTCTGTAGTTTCTTTGCAAACAGTGTTTCACTTTTCAATCATTCATGCAAACTGTTTTCCTAATTTTATTCACTGCCTCTTCTGCGGTGTGAAGGCTGTGATCGGCTCCTGTTCGGGTTTTTCTGTGGTTTTCGGCAGGTTAATCCAGATGTTTTTCTGGGTTTTCGGCGTGCATTCGCCGGGTTTTGCGGTTAGTTTTCGTCAGGTTTGCAGCAGCTTTTCCCTGCAATTCGGGGGCCCTGTGGTGCTTGCTGAATACACCGCAGGGTCACTGAAATGGGATCGGCAAAACAAACCGAATTGAAGAGAACGAAAAGTCACCGAAGGTGCGGTGACTTTTTGAATCTCTTTGAATAACCCTGATAGGGTTGCCAGATGGGTCTTGTTTTCCTGGACACGTATAATGGACTGTGCATGAAAAATGCAACCTGCAAGCATGTATAATCCATATGCTGCAGGTGAGAAGTCCGACAGGAATCCCAGGTTACCTGCCCTGATTTCCTTCCTGTAGCCTAGGAATTACATATGTTACAGGGCAGGGCTTTTCCATGTGCTTCCCTCTGCATGAAATGGTTATATGTGTCCAGTAAAACATGGTTGACCTGGCAGCCCTAGGGATGAGCCCTGTGTTTTTGGAGAGTTAGGCCGGGGGCAGACGAGATGTTTTCTTTAACGCACATTACGTGCGTTAAACAAAACGCTAACGCTCCGGCGTCCACTCGACGCCTGCCCCCCGCGCTGCAAATCGTGATCATGCAGCCCCGTTGACGCACATCCTAGCGCATCATCACCTAGGATGCGCGTCGAGGGGGCTGCGTGATCCTCCTGCGCTCAAGTGCGCATGCGCGCCGCATTTGATGCCCAACATTGCGTCAATCCTAGCGCAACAGCCTTTGTGTTTTCAAGATGGACGTCTTCAGCGCGCGTTATGCGTTACGCATGTGGTTTATGCGCGTTAGCGTAATTATATGCAGCGACGCGCGTTAGTGCGCACTAAAAAAAGTCTCGTGTGCACCCGGCCTTATCACTGTGCACCAGGACTCCAGATGGAGACAGAGAAGAAGCCCAGCTCAGTGACTATTTACTTTGTGAACCTCCTATATGTGTCGGTTAAGTCTAACGTCACTGTAAGGCTGCAGTCACACGAGCGCACTGATTGCACACAGTGCGTCTGTTGAAACAACTGATGCAGTTTATAATGGATGAGATTGTGGTTACATTGTATCAGTTAGTTTTGACTGACGTTGACAAAAAGAATTGCTGTATTATTTCAGTTTTGACTGCTAGTTACATAGTTACATAGTTACATAGTTATATAGGCTGAAAAAAGACATGCGTCCATCGGGTTCAGCCTCTCCCACATAACCTACTGCTGTTGATCCAAAAGAAGGCAAAAAACCCAGTCTGAATGCTTGCCAATATGCAACATACTGGGAAAAAATTCCTTCTTGACCCCAGAATGGCAGTCAGATTTCTCCTTGGATCAAGAAGCTTTTACCCACATATTAAATATTATAACCCTTAATATTCTGTGTCTGCAGGAAGTCATCCAGTCGTTTTTTAAAAGTCTGTACAGACTCTGACCCAACCACCTCAACAGGCAGAGAATTCCACAGCTTTATTGTTCTCACCGTAAAATAACCCTTCCTATGCTTTAAGCTAAATTTTTCTTTCTTCCAGTCTAAATGGATGACCCCTTGTCCTATGTATAGTCCTGTTAATGAATAGGTTATCAGACAATGGTTGATAATGGCCCCGTATATATTTATATAAGGTTATCAGATCCCCTCTAAGGCGCCTTTTCTCTAAACTAAACGGGTTTAAGCTTGTTAGCCTTTCCTCATAACTTAACCCTTCCATCCCCCTTATTAATTTAGTTGCCCGTCTCTGCACTTTTTCTAACGCTATAATATCTTTTTTTAAGACCGGTGCCCAAAATTGCACGGCATATTCAAGGTGCGGCCTGACCATTGATTTATACAGAGGCAAAATTATGTTTTCATCCCGTGAGTGAACTCCCCTTTTAATGCATGCCAGTACTTTGCTGGCCTTGGCGGCTGCTGTTTGACATTGCACATTGTTACTTAGTTTAAAGTCTATGATTATTCCCAAATCCTTCTCCTGCTTGGATTTCCCTAACTCCGTACCATTTAGGGTATACATTGCTTGTGTGTTCTTCACTCCAAAGTGCATAACTTTACATTTATCTAGATTAAATTTCATCTGCCATTTAAGTGCCCAGTCCCCCAATCTATCTAAATCCTCTGCAGCGAAGTAACATCCTGCTCACATTGTATTACTTTTCCTAGCTTTGTGTCATCTGCAAACACTGATACATGACTTTCAATGCCTATCTCAAGGTCATTTATAAATAAATTGAATAGTATTGGTCCTATAACAGACCCCTGAGGGACACCACTTACCACTGGTGTCCATCTTGAAAATGTACCATTTATGACCACTCTCTGTACCCTATCTTTTAGCCAGTTTTCTATCCAAGAACAAGTATTTTCATCTAGACCATTTTTTCTTAATTTAAATAGTAACCTTTTGTGTGGAACTGTGTCGAAAGCTTTGGCAAAATCTAAGTAAATCACATCCACTGCGACCCCCTGATCTATACTTCTACTTACTTCCTCATAGAACGTAATTAGGTTAGTCTGACTGCTGATGTAGCTTTTTCCCGTTAATGTCATTTTTGCATCCGTTGCAACATACGTTGCCTGCTCGTGAAAAAGTGCGCACGTGCTTTGTGTGTTGTTCTCTATTGATTTCCTTTTGAAAAGCTACGATGTACAGCAAAGTGCGCTCGTGTGACCACAGCCTAATGCCGCTGGATTCTATCAGAAGTCCCCTATATTCAGATAATGCAATTTTTATTTCTATGTGGGTGATCATTAAACTGCTAAAGTGTAAATGGCATTATGGATGTTGGATGGATAGTGCCCCCCCAGGTCTCATGGATAGTGCCCCCCCCAGGTCTCATGGATAGTGCCCCCTCCCCAGGTCTCATGGATAGTGCCCCCTCCCCAGGTCTCATGGATAGTGCCCCCTCCCCAGGTCTCATGGATAGTGCCCCCTCCCCAGGTCTCATGGATAGTGCCCCCTCCCCAGGTCTCATGGATAGTGCCCCCTCCCCAGGTCTCATGGATAGTGCCCCCTCCCCAGGTCTCATGGATAGTGCCCCCTCCCCAGGTCTCATGGATAGTGCCCCCTCCCCAGGTCTCATGGATAGTGCCCCCTCCCCAGGTCTCATGGATAGTGCCCCCTCCCCAGGTCTCATGGATAGTGCCCCCTCCCCAGGTCTCATGGATAGTGCCCCCTCCCCAGGTCTCATGGATAGTGCCCCCTCCCCAGGTCTCATGGATAGTGCCCCCTCCCCAGGTCTCCTCTCATTGCCGCGTGCACAGCTGTGAAGGGGCGCAACTGAGTCCTGCGGGAACGATTGCCGGCAGTCACGTGCTTTCTGACAGGAAGTGCAGCCGCTCGCCTGGGATCGATGAAACAACCTGCCGCGATCTAGCGTGATCGCGGCTGGTTGTTAGATCCCAGGCGAGCGGCTGCACTTCCTGTCAGCGGCCGTTCTAGCAGGAAGCACGCGGCCGCCGGCGATCTTTCCCGCAGGACTCGGCTGCGCCCCTTCACAGTTGTGCCCGAGGCACGTGCCTCACTCGCCTCGCCCTTCCTACGGCCCTGCGTGCACACAATTCATTGAAAAGAGCTGCAGTTATTTAGGATATACTTCATAAGTGTCCATGTTTAGGATGAGCAGTATCTATTTTAGGTCTAAAACCCTCTCTCAAAAATGGTGTGTATTAATGTTTCATGTTGTCAGTTAACAGTTAACAAAGCTGCATAGCAATAAAGGTACAAGAGGTGGATTGTGCGCGCTCCGCCTACAAGGGCACTATGATCCAGCATTTGCTTTTCTTTACATATACACATTAACGTTCGCACTCCATCTTTATGGAGGTTATTCACAAGTCCCGGTTTAACACTGTTGCCACCACTGTAAACTTTGGTGATCCAGAGAGGGATATTCACACAATGATCCTTCGCCTGCTGTTGGTGGAATTTCCCTCCCTGGATCGCCAAAGTTTATCATTGTTGCAACAGTGCCACAGCGGTGATCTCTTAAGAACCTTCCATGTATTTCCGAATTAAAAAAAAAAAAAACAGCAAAAAAACCTTTCAGATTTCATAATTCAACATGTTTTTGGAATCAATCCATAGACCTTTCCAGAATAATCAAATTACTATCTGGGTGTTTCCCTTTAAAAGAAAACTTTGAAATTAACCCCTTCATTGAAAACCGATTTTATTGACTAATCTTTTTAAAGCAAGATTAGTGTGGCCCCTGTGGAGAAACAAAATCCACTGTCTTCTCTCCTTTTTCACTATCCTACTGTACACAAGCTACAAGGAGCAGCTCTCGCATTCATTGGAACAAAAAGTTCAGAAACTGTAATGTTGCAGAATACAGGGAGAGCTGTGGGGTCAGTCGCTACTGTACAGGGATAAGATTCATGGGGTTATGAATGTAAATCCCTGTACAGTACAGATACAAGGTGTTGCTGTAATTGCCATACACGGGCATTATGCAGCACATACAGATACAAGGTGTTGCTGTAATTGCCACACACAGGCATTATGCAGCACATACAGATAGAAGGTGTTGCTGTAATTGCCATACACAGGCATTATGCAGCACATACAGATATTGCATTGCTAATCATCTCATTCTGATCAATCCCCCATAAACAGGAGATCTCACCATTTTATGATCTGTCTGCAGGACATTTACTGCCTCTGACACACAGGCTATTTCTGCCTGTATGCTGATAATGCAGACCCCGTGTGATTTAGGCGATGCCATCTAGAATTTAGAATCTTTAATCCCAACAATATTTCTGTAAAGGATAAATGAATGCATTAAAAATGAGCAAATTTACATTATTTACTTTTTTTTTTTAACTTGGAGCAACAGTTTCTGTTTTGCCCTATATTGCAAATGTTTCAAATGGTAACATTTTCATCTAGGTGGTAGTGAAGGGGTTAAGCAGAGAATTGCAAAATTAGCTGAACTGAAAGAATTCTGTATCCGTTTGGACAATTCCAGTTAACAGCCCTCAATAGTAGAGGTAACGGCTATAAAAGAAAATGAAAAGTTCAAACCAAGAATCCCGTATTTTGTAAATTTGCAGAATTCAGAATTGTGGACTGACCTCGTCACCCGTCCCATCACCCGCCCATCTGAATGGAAAGTTAAGGTTTATTACCATGTGGAAGCCATTCAGATTTAAAGGGAAACTTTTTTATTTTCTTTGAGATGACAGAAAAGACATGATATTTACATGTTTGTCTTTGTGTATATTTGGAAGTGTGTTTTCATGGGGGTGGAGAAACATTGTATGAACTCCAGGGTAAGGATCTGGCTGGAGATCATTAAAATTACAGCCAAATGACCCTGTTCTGGGAAGAGCATCAGTCTAGACTCACAAATAAAGTTCTCTCCTTTACCTCCTGGGGAGATCAGTCAATTATTTTCAGATTACAACAGCAGGGGGTCAGAGTCATGAGCACATATCACCAGAAAGCCCACCTACACCTCCCCTCCTTCATTCATCCCAGGCTTTAGACTTGCAACAAGGGTAATTGTAAATACCAGTGGTCCGCTAAAGAAAGGAACATGGAATTTAAAAGTAACCAGAAAAAATAATCCCCTGAGCCCATGCAGCCAGCCGTGTCCTTCCTACTGCCGGATCTCAATACTACTTATTGTTACAGTCATTAAAAATATTGCCAACAGTTTCCACAGCACTTTACAATAAGGACTGGGCCATTTATACAATCAGATTTACAAATATACCTAGGAACCGTTACAGCTACAAGTGTTTATAAAGCGCCAACAAGTTCTGTAGCGCTGTACAATTATGAACCAAACACAAGGGACTGTATTCCAACACTGTTGTAAACCTAAACAGAGCTGTCATAAACTTCCCAGCGCCATTAACCCCTTCCTGCCACAGGACGTTCTATGTCGTCCTGGCGATGGGCGGGCTTTGAAGACGCAGGGCGTACATGTGCGCCCCGCTGTCTTCAAAGGGGGCGCCCCCGCCCCTCCCCGCAGCCTGCGCGCGCCAGCTCGCGTTATTAGGTGCACTGAGGCGGCCTGAAATCAAGTCGTCCCTTGCAGCCAATGATGCATGCTGCGGGGAGGGCCGGAATCAGTGCCGCACGATGGCACCTTTTGGCGAAGTGTACCTGGGTGCCACCTGTGCGTCCCTAAAGGGTTAACCACTTCGATGCGGAGGACGCACTCAGCGCATCCTCCGCATGGCTCCTGGTGTGCTGAGGACGCGCTGCCCCCCCCCCCCGGTGCGGGCTGACATCCTCGATGTCAGCCCAGCATCCGGAACCGCCGCCGATGAAATTAGGTGTCATCGCGGCAGCGCGATGACACCTAATTCAGGCACCCCCCCCCCGCATGTGCGGAGGAGGCGCCTGAAAGGGAGGGGGGAGGTCCTTCGGACCTCTCTCCCTCCCGATCGGCGGCGTTGCGGGGGTTAACCCAGGCACCATTTGGAAGGGCACAGCCTGCCCTTCCAAATGTTACCTGGCATTAACCCCTGGGGAGCCGGATCACGAATCGGCGCTGAAAAGCGCCGGTTCGTGATCCTTTCCCGGAGCTGGCCGACATCTTGGATGTCGGCCAAGCCTCCGGGAACTCCCCCTGAGGACTGGCGTCATCGTGCATAGCACGATGACGCCAGTCCTAGAGTTAACCCCTAACTGCCACCAACGGTGGAGATAGGGAGTTCATTGGAACTCCCTATCTCCCGATCCGTGGCAGTTAGGGGTTAACGTTTGGTACTGTTGGATCGGCCAGAGCATGGCCGTTCCAACGATACCAAACTCGAAAGTGAAAAAAGTTTGTAAAAATAAATAAATAAATAAATAAAATAAAAATAAAAAAATATTTAAAAAAAAAAAAACACTTTTTTTTTCTTTTTTGGTTTGTTAATGCAGCAATATTGTTCCCATTTCAATTATAATGTGAACAATGATGCTGCACTAACGATTTTTGTATGTGGTGCGTTTGTTAAAAATCGTGTAATTTTCCCCAAAAAAAATGTAACGAGACGCCATCTCTAATTTTTTTAACAAGTGCACCCCATACAAAATATAACCGCAATTGCTCGCATGTTAAAATATGGAAAAAAAACACTTTACACATTGTAAATTATTGAAAATTCATATTTTATTGCATTTTTTGTTATAATATACAGACAGGTCATGACGTATACATATAATAATGACATATTATGAATCTACCGAGTCTGACGGAAAGAACGATATATAATATGTCTGGGTCATATACTAAAATAAGCCTTCAAAACACGTTTAAACATGATGAGCAAAACCGGTAAAAATGACCTCAGCACAGAGGCGGGAAAAGCCTCAGCAGCGAAAGGGTTAACGTCCACGGAATTGGGTAAGGTTCCAACAGCCCTGTTTAAAGGAACACTGTACTAAAAAGTCGGTGTCTTTTTTTAAAAATTTTTTTACTTTTCTTTTCTGGTGGATTTACTCGCCTTTTGTCCCTCAACGAGCGCTGCTCCTCCTCCTCCTCCTTCGTTTCAGGGACTCCCGAACATGGAAGTCCCTGAGGCTTTTCTGTGCAACTTAAAAATATAAAGTGGTCAGGATGTGTAGGGTAGGGCGTTCCTTTTGAGTATACACCAGGGCTCGAGTCGAGCGGGAACGCGCGGAACGGCGTTCCCGCACTTTCTCCGACAGCGGGAACGCTGCGGGAACGCAGCGTTCCCGCTGTGGCCCGAGCCCGAACGCTTAACAGGCGGCCGCCGCACATTGGCGGCGGCCGCGTGCTTCCTATTCTAGCGGCCGGTGACCGGAAGTGGAGCCGCTCGCCTGGCTGTTTCCTAGATCCCAGGCGAGCGGCTGCACTTCCTGTCAGCGGCCGCTGAGCAGGAAACACGTGGCCGCCGGCAGTGTGCGGCGGCGGCAGCAGCAGCAGCAGCAGCGGTAAGTTGGGTTGGGGGCATTATCCATGAGACCAGGGGGCACTATCCATGAGACCAGGGGGCACTATCCATGAGACCAGGGGGCATATCCATGAGACCAGGGGGCATATCCATGAGACCAGGGGGCATATCCATGAGACCAGGGGGCATATCCATGAGACCAGGGGGCATATCCATGAGACCAGGGGCATATCCATGAGACCAGGGGGCATATCCATGAGACCAGGGGGCATATCCATGAGACCAGGGGGCATATCCATGAGACCTGGGGGCATATCCATGAGACCAGGGGGCATATCCATGAGACCAGGGGCAGTATCCATGAGACCAGGGGCAGTATCCATGAGACCAGGGGCATATCCATGAGACCAGGGGCACTATCCATGAGACCAGGGGCACTATCCATGAGACCAGGGGCATATCCATGAGACCAGGGGCATATCCATGAGACCAGGGGCATATCCATGAGACCAGGGGCATATCCATGAGACCAGGGGCATATCCATGAGACCAGGGGCAATATCCATGAGACCAGGGGCATATCCATGAGACCAGGGGCATATCCATGAGACCAGGGGCATATCCATGAGACCAGGGGCATATCCATGAGACCAGGGGCATATCCATGAGACCAGGGGCATTATCCATGAGACCTGGGGGCATATCCATGAGACCAGGGGCAGTATCCATGAGACCAGGGGCATTATCCATGAGACCAGGGGCATATCCATGAGACCAGGGGCATTATCCATGAGACCTGGGGGCATATCCATGAGACCAGGGGCATATCCATGAGACCAGGGGCATATCCATGAGACCAGGGGCATATCCATGAGACCAGGGGCATATCCATGAGACCAGGGGCATATCCATGAGACCAGGGGGCATTATCCATGAGAGTTGGGGGCATTATCCATGAGACCTGGGGCAGTATCCATGAGACCAGGGGCCGTATCCATGAGACCAGGGGCAGTATCCATGAGACCAGGGGCAGTATCCATGAGACCAGGGGCATATCCATGAGACCAGGGGCATATCCATGAGACCAGGGGCATATCCATGAGACCAGGGGCATATTCCATGAGACCAGGGGCATATCCATGAGACCAGGGGCATATCCATGAGACCAGGGGCATATCCATGAGACCAGGGGCATATCCATGAGACCAGGGGCAGTATCCATGAGACCAGGGGGCATTATCCATGACAGTTGGGGCATTATCCATGAGACCTGGGGCATTTATATCCATGAGAGCTGGGGGGCAATTATATCCATGTGAACTGGGGGAAATATATCCATATAACCAGTGCTGTGCATATTATTCTTGGGGTTCAGTGCTGTGCATATTATTCTTGGGGTTCAGTGCTGTGTATATTATTATGGGGGCTCTGTGCTGTGCATGTTATTATGTTATTGTTGGGGCTCAGTGCTGTGTATATTATACTGGAGGCTCAGTGCTGTGTATATTATTCTGGGGGCTCAGCGCTGTGTATGTTATTCTGGGGGCTCAGCGCTGTGTATGTTATTCTGGGGGCTCAGTGCTGTGTATATTATTCTGGGGGCTGAGCGCTGTGTATATTATTATGGGGGCTCTGTGCTGTGCATGTTATGTTATTGTTGGGGCTCAGTGCTGTGTATATTATTCTGGAGGCTCAGTGCTGTGTATATTATTCTGGAGGCTCAGTGCTGTGTATATTATTCTGGAGGCTCAGTGCTGTGTATATTATTCTGGGGGTTCAGCACTGTGTATATTATTCTGGGGGCTCAGTGATGTGTATGTTATTCTGGGGGCTGAGCGCTGTGTATATTATTATGGGGGCTCTGTGCTGTGCATGTTATTATGTTATTGTTGGGGCTCAGTGCTGTGTATATTATTCTGGAGGCTCAGTGCTGTGTATATTATTCTGGAGGCTCAGTGCTGTGTATATTATTCTGGAGGCTCAGTGCTGTGTATATTATTCTGGGGGTTCAGCACTGTGTATATTATTCTGGGGGCTCAGTGATGTGTATGTTATTCTGGGGGCTCAGCGCTGTGTATATTATTCTGGGGGCTCAGTGCTGTGTATGTTATTCTGGGGGCTCAGCGCTGTGTATATTATTCTGGGGGCTCAGCGCTGTGTATATTATTCTGGGGCTCAGTGCTGTGTATGTTATTCTGGGGGCTCAGTGCTGTGTATGTTATTCTGGGGGCTCAGTGCTGTGTATGTTATTCTGGGGGCTCAGTGCTGTGTATATTATTCTGGGGGTCTGTGCCTGGAGATATATATATATATATATATATATATATATATATATATATATATATATATTATATATATATATATATATATATAATATAATATATATATAATATATATATATATATATATATATATATATATATATATATAATGCGTTAGTCCAGTTGCCAAAATCACGAGTATACCTGTACGTAGTGATACCTTTCACTGATCAGTATAGTGTCCAGTTTACACTCTTGAAAGTTTGTCTTTTTTAAATGTAAAGTTAACCCAATAAAAATGGTATCACCGGCTCGTCCGGCTATACTCGTGAGACATAGGCGTGCGCACGGGGTGTGCCGGGTGTGCCTAGGCACACCCTAATGCCGGCCCGCGGCACATTCTGGGTCCCGGCTGGCCGCATCCGATGGATAGCCGCCGGGACCCCTCGTCTCCGCGGGCCTGGCGGCAGCCTCCGCTTCCCTGGTGGTCCTGTGGTTCGTGGGGTGCTGCACTGCGCTCTGTGCATGGCGCACAGACCGCACAGCACATCCCTCACTGACACGAGCGGCCGGCGATCTCTGATGACCTGTCACCTGACCGCCGGCGCTCTGACACAGACAGTAAGCGCCGGCGGTCAGGTGACAGGTCATCAGAGATCGCCGGCCGCTCGTGTCAGTGAGGGATGTGCTGTGCGGTCTGTGCGCCATGCACAGAGCGCAGTGCAGCACCCCACGAACCACAGGGACCACCAGGGAAGCGGAGGCTGCCAGGCCCGCGGAAATGAGGGGTCCCGGCGGCTATCCATCAGATGCGGCCAGCCGGGTTACCTCTCTTTGACCTCCCCCCCATCTGTGCCACTGGACCACCAATGATACATATTCAACCCCCTCCCTGCAAGCAAAAAAAAAACAAACAAAGGTGAGCAGGAGAGGGGGCAATTTTCATATATGAAAAATATTTTTAATAGTGTATTTTAAATATTTAAACAATTTTATGGCTGTGGATTCTGTGATACACATATACTGCTGAGTTTTATGGCTGTGGATTCTGTGATAGCAGTATTTGTGTATCACAGAATCCACAGCCATAAAACTCAGCAGTATATGTGTATCACAGAATCCACAGCCATAAAACTCAGCAGTATTTGTGTATCACAGAATCCACAGCCATAAAACTCAGCAGTATTTGTGTATCACAGAATCCACAGCCATAAAACTCAGCAGTATGTGTATCACAGAATCCACAGCCATAAAACTCAGCAGTATGTGTATCACAGAATCCACAGCCATAAAACTCAGCAGTATTTGTGTATCACAGAATCCACAGCCATAAAACTCAGCAGTATATGTGTATCACAGAATCCACAGCCATAGAACTCAGCAGTATGTGTATCACAGAATCCACAGCCATAAAACTCAGCAGTATATGTGTATCACAGAATCCACAGCCATAGAACTCAGCAGTATATGTGTATCACAGAATCCACAGCCATAAAACTCAGCAGTATATGTGTATCACAGAATCCACAGCCATAAAACTCAGCAGTATATGTGTATCACAGAATCCATAGCCATAAAACTCAGCAGTATTTGTGTGAGTTTTATGGCTATGTATTCTGTGATACACAAATACTGCTGAGTTTTATGGCTGTGGATTCTGTGATACACAAATACTGCTGAGTTTTATGGCTGTGGATTCTGTGATACACATATACTGCTGAGTTTTATGGCTGTGGATTCTGTGATACACAAATACTGAGTTTTATGGCTGTGGATTCTGTGATACACAAATACTGCTGAGTTTTATGGCTGTGGATTCTGTGATACACAAATACTGCTGAGTTTTATGGCTGTGGATTCTGTGATACACAAATACTGCTGAGTTTTATGCCTGTGGATTCTGTGATACACACTGCATACTGCTGAGTTTTATGCCTGTGGATTCTGTGATACACATACACTGCATACTGCTGAGTTTTATTGCTGTGGATTCTCTGATACGCTCATTCACATTGCTTGGTTTTATTGCTGTGGATTCTGTGATACGCTCTTACACGCTGCACATTGCTGAGTTTTATTGCTGTGGAGCTCTGATACACTCATACACGCTGCACATTGCTGAGTTTTATTGCTGTGGAGCTCTGTTACACTCATACACGCTGTATATTACTGAAGGTGTTATTGCTGCGAATCTCTGATACGCTCATACACACTGTACATTACTGTGAGTTTTATTGTTGTGGTTTCTGGGATATGCTCATTCACACTGCACATTAATGTGGGCTTTATTGCTACATACCCCCAGGGTGTAGGGAGGAGGATATATAGTTATGTATGTGAACGTATGGCTGTGTGTATAAATGCATGTATCTGTCTTTAAACAGGCTGCTTTGCGTAAAATTCTGCACCTGTTTCCTTGTCCGGTGTTGCCCCCTTGTCTTGTACCATAAAGGATTGTATTGTGCACAGAAATCACCACAATATCTGCTGCCTGCACTCCACAAAAAGAATTACAGCGAGCGTCTTGGCAGCATCGTGAGGTACAGGTAGGAGACTGTATTGGTACAAGTCAGCAAGAGGTTAAATGGGCCACTCTACTCAAATTTCACTCCTTTTTAACATTTAACCACTTTGCTGCTGACGACGTGCTGAGCGCATCCTCTGGTTTCATGTTTGTGTGTAGAGGATGTACTCGGCACGTCGTTGAAGTCTTTGTGAGATCCGTCAGGTCGATATAGTGATTCCCAGAGTGAGACTGAGGGACTTTTTCTCCCAGTCTCCCTCTGCTCCTGGCGGCCAGAAGAGGTGAATGGAGCAGTCGTTCTTTTTGCGGGATGAGATGTGAGTATCTGATTTTTGGGGGGGGGGTTCAGCTGTTGCTGACTGATTCTGCAGAAGTGGAATCCATTAGCACCAGGTCCTGGTTGTGAGTAAATGTTCAGTAACCGCAACCGGACGGTAATCAGCGCTAGTAGATTGTAATGCTAATGCTGATTAACACTTTCCACTCCCCATGTTAAGTATAGGGAGCTGAAAAGCGCAAGATTCCAAACGGTAACGGGTTTTCTAACAGATTAGCGTTTGGATTTTAATATGGTGCGCCCGCGCTAACTAACAATCTTTTGGATGAAAAAATGTGGTAAAATAAATTTACACGCTGCATGTGATCAAAATCCAAATTTAAATTTTTTGATCTAGCATTTTGAGGTGAAATGATGTATACCGGGGTCATTGGTCCTCTAGCTCATTTGGAACTATATCTCCTATGTTGCTCGCCAATAATTAAGATAGATGAGACTCATTGGAAATGTAGTTTCAAAACGTCTGGGTATCGAAGGTTGCTTAACCCCTGAAGCATACACATAGTAATGGTGTGTGTGTGTCGTATGTATGTATGTATGTATGTATGTATGTGATATATATATATATGTGTGTGTTTTGAGCTTTTGGGTGCACACCCTAATGCAATAGGCTGCGCACGCCTATGTCGTGAGATATATATATATATTTTCTTAAGGTAATGGGGGTTGTGGAATTCGTGGGTGAGTTCCCTCACTTTTTTTCCCAGGACTTGACCCCTGGTATACACCACCTTTGGAATAATGACCAAGCGGTGTAGAGCCGCGCTCACATGAGCTTACAATCTAGAAGAGTTTGGGTGAAACGAGGGCAACTCCTCTTGTTCTTTATTAGTGGTGTGGATCGCGAGTCCTAGCTTTTGATGTGTTTGGAGTACAAGGTTAAAAGCATCTCGTCGTAGTGTTAGTTACAAGAATTTTATAAAGCACCAACGAGTTTTGTAGCGCTGTACAATGGGAGCGAGAGAATAACAAATACATACACAGAACAGTAGGCGAGCGGACTCTAGAGCTTACAATCTAAGAGGAGAGGGGTGACACACTAGGTGAATAAAGAGACTTTGTGTAAGGGTTTGTGTGGCAAAGAAAGATGGTAACTTTGCACAGAATGTGCCTCCTAATACTAAAGGGGTTATTCACTAACCTCTGAATCTGCCACTGAATAGCACTGGATGGTGAATTTCACCATAGGTGTTATTTCGGGGCAATTCATCCATTCACAAAGCTGTCAATTCGCCAAATACAAGTAAATTGACAGTGAAATATGGTGCAACACGCCACGATTCAGCAGCACCAAAATTGTCCCATTGGAAACAATCGACAATTCGTCTAATCATAGAACTCTGAATTGCACCGAAGTTTCCGTGATATTACCTGATTTTCGATGTTTCAACGCAACCGGTTTAAACAGGCGAATCCTATAGGTTTCAATGCAATATCTTTTCCCAAAATTTAAGACCGTTTATTTAATTTTTTTTGCAAAAATCCTTTTTAACCCTTTACCATCAGGCTGGTTGTGCTGAGCAGGGAGGGCGTTAACGCAGGTGGGGTACTAGTTCCCTGGCTGCTGCGGCGGGCCCCTCCAGCCCCCCCTTACCCAGCTGACGCGCGGCATTGGCTGCAGGTGGTGGACGGAGGTTGAGGCAGCGAATAACACCTGCCGCGGGGACGGCATTGTAAGCTCTGCCGCTTAAAATGGTTGAGACTTTTTTGTATTTCTTTAAAGGATATTTAAAATAGTTTTTTCTTTCAAAATTTATTTTTTTAACAGACCATTTTAATTAAGGATATTTTTTATTATTTGGACACATTTTTTGTTAATACATTTTTATTGGTTTAAACTCCTGTCAGTTTTCCAGTGCAGCAGTTTTCGCCGATAACTGCTTCAGCGACTCCAATTTCGGCAGAATACGGTGACCGTTCGCTAAATAGTGAATTCACTGTAATTTCGCCCAAGTGGACTGAAAAGCAAAAGCTCCAAAATTGCGTTCAATCGCCATACTTTGTGAATAGACCCTTAAATTCCCCTTAATCTGAAATCAGACTAGCATTTCACACATCTAATCCACTAACCTAACCCCCCCCCCCACCCCACCCCGGATATACTTCCATCCACAACTACTCCTGTAACCCTAACCCTACATTAAGGTATCATTTTGCCACTTTCCTTTCTTTAAGAATAAAGTAAAACTATTTTTGCATAATACGGTCAGCTCAATGCCTGTTATTGGAAATTCAATGTGTCAGCTGTGTTGTTAAGTCACAAAATAATGGCTACTCGCCATCTGCCTGTCAACACCCCCTGCCTAGAGTCACATCCGAAAAATTTACTGTGACCAATAGATGGGGATCCCAACTCTGCTTCATCTCATCGTTTGGTTTCTGGCTGAAGGAATGTTACATCTTGTTTGAATAGACGAATCCTGAGCCTCCTTCCTTCCATCCGGAGTTAAACGCAATTTGTTTTTTCTTTGACCAACAAATTAACTCCACCGGGAGCGATAAATTGCTGAGATATAGAGGGATACTATAAGGTTAAAAAAGGAGGGTTTAGAAAACAGATGCGTTAAGTATCCGCCCCCCCCCTCCGCGCCAGCTTTTTAAACCCATTAGTTACCTTTAAAACTGGGCTTGAACCCAGAGATCTCTGCAAGATATGACGTGCTTTCAAATCAGCATGTCATGTGACTGCAGGGGTCACATTGGGTGCTTCAGCCAATCCAGTTGTGCTCAATGCAGAGATGCTTTGATATCATTGGATGGGGCTGGTACCCAAAGGTCGCCAAGCCCATGAAACCTGAGCAAAGGGCTCCTTGAGCTAATTTTCTGGGTTGAACTAAGCCTCTGCATTTGGATGACTGAATTAGCCCTCTGAGCTGCCTTTCAGAGGGGGGGAGCAGAGGGCTCACAGCAGTGTGAACACTCGGATAAAATTGAGTGCTCTCACCATGTAGAGTGTCCCTTTTTAAAAGGAGGTGCTTGGGATCAATCACCTGGGCCTAAAGCAAAATAATTTCAGCGTTGATACCGAAGCTAATCCATGGCATGGCAGGAAGGGGTTACTCACTCTGCATTGAATTAGTGGGGATTGCAAAGGTTTTGGACAATTTAGGCCTATATTTTTAAGATGTAGGAATTCTGGACCTTTTTGGCGATGAATAAATTTGAAATTATCCACGAAAAGACCACTTGGTGAATAAACCCTAGATTTCTTCTTAATGTTTCTGAAATCCATAATGTTTAGCTCAATATATTCCATCCCCCTTCAACTCTAAGGCTGGCGTCAGACGAACTCTGTCATCACGTCCGTGTCGCCGCACAGTTTAACGTCTGTCGTAGCATTGATTTGTGATCAATAGAGACCAACACACAAAGTAGGTGCGCACCGAAGTGCACACGCACCACGCAGGTGGCAACAGACGCCATTTAGGCCTCGACGTAAAAGCGCTACGACGGACGCCCAGAGTACGTCGCGGTCTGTGTGCGTGATTATGCGACGTCGGATGCAGCGCATTTGCGACGTCCATCACGTTGACTCTCAGTTTTTTTTGGTCTGGCTGAGTGTGCCGGTCATTTCATTTTGTTTCCCAAATTTCCTTTTTTTTCTACATCTGTTAAAAAAAACAAAAAAAACCTGATCGTTGGGGTCTACATTATCTTCCATCAGTACGTACGTCTGTCCGTTATGCACGCACGCACGCACATTAGCTTAAGCTGGAGTGTTTATTTTCTGTTACCCCCCCCCACACCCCGTTACTCTGCTTGGATCAATCACTGCAAGTAATTTTCTGATTTTTCTCTCTCCCCTTCCCCACCCCCACTAGATCTGCGAAGACATTCTTTAGTGTGGACCTGTTGTCACTGAGAACAACTTGGGATGGACAAGATCCTTGAAGCCAGGTACCCATTACTCCTAATAATAAGAATACTGTTGCAATACACTTAAAACTCATGTTATCGTGTGTGTGTGTCATACTGGGTGGAGTAGAGGTAACATCACTGCTCTATAACTGGAGACACAGGTTGGAATCCCAGCCAGAGCACCTCTCCAGTAAGTGTCTTTGGCCGAGACACCTGACGGTACAGACTCGCCACCCAGGACATACTTGAAAAACGAGAGAAATCTTAATGTATCCTTCCTGGTAAAATACTTTCTCCATAAAAAAATACTTCCCCCTGTATGTCGATTTTTATTACGGGTTGAGCACTTCCAAATTACAGACGCCGAAAACGGGAATTTTTGGAATCGTCTAGATTTCATTTAGTTCTGGAACAGGAGTGCTCGGGAACAAGACTCCCGCGTGCTGCAGCGGACTGGTACCTCTGTGCAGCTGCAGCGTGTGACATGCTTCCCAGAATCTCTCTGGGAGCTGCAGCAGGAAGGGGATCACAGCTCTCCTGCTTCAGTCTCCTTCCTCTAAAACACTGGTTACCAACTGCGGTCCTCAAGTACACCTAACAGATCAGGTTTTCCATATATCTGAAGCACAGGTGATATGATTTGCTGCTCAGTGATTGCAGGATTCAGTCTGCATTTCCTTAAAACCTGGCCTGTTAGGGCGACCTGAGGATCAGGGTTGGGAAACACTGCTCTAAAACATCAGATTCTCCCATGTTCTGAAATCCAGAATGCTCGGGTCCCGAGCATTGCAGATAAAAGGTGCTCAACCTCTTTATGTTGTTAGGTAAAAATGCTACCACATATACAGTATAGGATATAATTCCCTCTAATGGGAGTGTAAATGATCTTGGCCAGGTTCACTTTAATGTTCAAGAAAATTATAAATGTTCAAAAATAGTCCTGTACAAATGCTTTTAATTCTATAAAACATCGGGGCATGTATATACTCCTATATGGCTTCTAAGTCCTTAAAATATGTTTCAGTTGCGGTTTTATGTTCCTCTGAGTGCTGAGACACTATCGGGGTAATTCAAAGAGATCGGAATTGCTTGAGAAAGGTAACCGAATGCTGAAAATCAGCGTTCGGTTACCTTTCTTGGCCATTCGGCTATCCAGAGAGCAGGCAGTTCACCAAATCCTGGCGAATTGCCTGCACATACGGTGCCTGTTCGGTGCCTGTTCGAGGGCAGTGAAATCCCCATAAAAAAGCACTGCTTCGGCTATTCAGAGAACACAAACCAGCAGTGAAAGGTTCCCCTAATGCCCTGCCATTCGGTGGTTTAATTCGACAGGTTTATTCAGGAGAATCCCATAGGCTTTAATGTTAAAAATATTCTCGTTTAATTCAATATATAATAAACCGTTCATAATAAAATTCTGCAGTAAAGCGTCTCTTTATTTCTAGATTTTTTTTCGGGTATTTTAAGCTTTTTTTTTCATTATTATTATTATTATTATTATTATTATTATTTATTTTTTTTAAGTTATTTTTTCTGTAACAGCATTTTTATTATCATTCATTGGATCTTATATGTAAATTTCAGACGTTTTCGCTCAGTAGTTTCTTTGTTTGAAAAGTGAAACACTGTTTGCATTCAAAAGCCGACACCACTGTCTGTCGTCCCAATGAGTGGCTGAGCATCATGAGAGATGTAGTTCCCAAAGGTCTGGAGGGCCAAGGTTGAGCCCCCACGCTCCAGGCCATCAGTGACATTTTTAAATAACATAACATTGCTGCCGAGGAAATGTTGCGTAATTTGTAAACGGTTTCTTTTTATTGTTACATGTGATTTTATTTCTCTATTTTTTTTTTTTCTCTTTTCCTGGAACTCAACCCTTGTGGCAAAATGAAGCTGTGTGAGAAAATGAACTTGTTTGAATTTTCTGCATGTCGTGACATAACATTTTCTCTCTCCCTATAATTTTAATTTAAAAACAACATTTTCTTGAGTTTGTGGGAGGCGGCGAAGAGGAGAGAAATGAGAAAATAAACGATAAAATCACTTTATAGAGTTTCTCCCTTAACGTGTGGGTGCAGTCACTCGAG
Organism: Leptobrachium leishanense; assembly: GCA_009667805.1. Classification (NCBI taxonomy): domain Eukaryota; kingdom Metazoa; phylum Chordata; class Amphibia; order Anura; family Megophryidae; genus Leptobrachium; species Leptobrachium leishanense. The sequence continues at coordinate 16,414,481 of CM019074.1, forward strand.
TGTATTAGGCCCCGTTCACCCCTTAGCGTAGATTTTTTGTGGGGCGTATGCACGTATGAAAACACGCAAACGCCCATCTCAGCGCGTTTACGGCTATGTCTAATGTCTTAATACGCCCCAAAGAAGCTCCTGTACTTCTTTGGGCGTAGGGTATTTTACAGTTCCTTCCTACGCGCTGTAAAAACGCCCAGGTGTGCACCAGGCCTTAGACTGCCCTCTACTAATAGGAGACTAGGAGCAAGACAGTCCCCTGGCAAACCAGGGTGGGTGTGCCTGTGACCGGCGGCTGGGCATGATGGGAAATGTAGTGCCAGAGGCTACCCATCTCTCCCGTAGATTCTATGCACATGGGCGATGGGGAAATAAATGACCTATGTAGTAGCATTCTACATGTGCTTTGTGCTGCACCAAGTATGATAAAAAAAAAAAAACATGGCCACATGAACGCTCCCTGCATGCGCCTTGTGTCCCTCCCAAATATGTCACTGTGGGATTTCTAATACACAGCAGATAGGTGGTTGGACTTGGTTCCAAGCCACACAGCTGGCAAGTAGCCATCGGCTTCTAGGAACGCAGGGCTGAGCCACAGGCTGTGTAAAAGTGTCAGAATGAAGACAACGTGTCATTACTGAATGAGACGGGGAGCTTTTACTTAGACGGCCATAGAACCCCGAAAGCCTTTTCCGTTCCACACACCCTGCATATCAAACCCCATTGCAGCCCGTTCACCTGCTTTCATGAACGCTTCTCACAACCTCTTATTCTGCTACATTAAGTGTCATAACTATTGGGTAATATTATTTTTATTTCAGTCATCTTGAACCATTGGAGATGCTTGATGGCTGATGTAGAAGCTACAACTCCTGCTGAGCATCATAGAACCTCATTTTTAAAGACACGTTTATGTTTCAATAATCTGGTTGGAGAGGGATTTTAGGGTGGAAAATTCACCAATATGTTTTTTTTCTCTGGTGGATTGAGAGAGATGTCTATTTTGGCTTTTCTGCACCATTCCTGTACTTGTTCAAATTCTCTGTTTTGGCTGAAACTTGGAAAAAGTGGTAACTGGAACAAAGTCCCTTGTTTAAAGGAACGCACCTTTTTTTTGCCCTTAAGGCTGGGGTCAGACGAGCGTGATTTCTACGGACTGTACGTGCGTGCAGTACGGACATCGTCAGTACGGATGACGCAGTAGTGGTCACACAGTCCGTTTTTTCACTGAAGTTATTTTATGACGGATGTAGGAGGGAAAAATAAATTACAATGAAAAAACATTCTGTCCGTGAAAAATGCTGGACGTATAAATGCAGTCCGTCTGACCTCGCTCCATCACTCACACACAAAGCTATGCAGAAGTTGTGGACGTGGCGCACTCCGCACGTCCGTTCTAGCAGTATTACGTTCTTGCCTAACCTGCGTCCGTTTGCCGCGGCCGTTGTGCGGCCGCAGTTCAGTGCGCACGTACTTCATGTGTCAGGCTCCAATGGACTTACTTTCATGCTATCACGGACGTACTTTTAGGCGCAATCACGGACGTGAACACTACGCTCGTCTGACCCCAGCCTTAATTGCAAGGGCTACTGACAGCCTCTGCCCAATTATTCCTTTACTTTTCTTATTTTCGGTGAATTTACTCTCCTCTTTTCCCTCACTGCACGCTGCTCTTCCTCTTCTGCTCAGGGACTCCAGAACTCAGATTTCCCTGACGCTTCTCTGCGATACAAGCACACCGAAGGAATCACTAATTGTACACCGCAATGGGACTTGCAACCTTTATGTCTATATTGTGCCCATTGTACAGCGCTGCAGAATATGCTGGCACTTTATAAAAAATAATAGGCAAGTCCCTTAGCGCCTGCATAGACCGATGGATCAGAGCTGCGCGCATGTGCATCTCCATTCCATCCCGGTCTCTGAGACCGAACACTAAGACGATTGATCTCAGAGATCGTGACGTCAGCACGCGCCTTGCATGCCAACGTCACTAGTAACCAAGTAGTAACCAGCAGCCGGGAAATTCAAATTACCTGGCTGCTGATGACCCTGGATGGGATGGAGGAAACTCCTCCACTTCACCCAGCTTTTTGGCAAAAAACAAGGAGGCTGAGGGGGGTAGGGGGTAACGCCACAGGCCTTGACTGAGTGCAGTGTTCCTTCAATATAAACCTGATCATTAAAGAACAGCTTCACTAAAGCCAAAAATACACTTTTCTCCGCAAGTGAAGGATCGCACACTGTGTCACAAAATTAGGGACTCCTGGCATTAATGACTCCTGGATCATTTTTTCAGCTGTATGTCCATCTGAGCTGCTTCTCAGTTTTCCATATTTTGTAAAAGAATCTCATAGTTGATGATAGTATTTTGTCTGTCTTTTGTTGATGGAAAATATGAACAAATATATCAATTTTTGTTTTGTCTTTTCAAAATAAATGCATAGGCATTTTTTTTTTTTTTTTTTAATGATTTGTGCAACGGTGTTATCCAAAAGCCAAAGTGACCCCAAAATTCTGTTTATCCATAATTTGGTCCATTAAATCTTTATCGTTCTGGTCCATGAGGGATGCGGCCGCCGATTATTCCCTTGGTGATCTTCTGACGGAACTTCATGTTGCCACAGAACTCTCCATACTGTAAGCTCCTGGTAACACAATGGAGACCTGTGCCTCCTGGAAGGCTGAGCGCTAGAAGTGATATCAACAAGTGTGTTATTCGCATGCAGATGCCAGCATTTGGCGTTCTGTAACTGGGTTATCACCACTGATTATTTTTTCAAGTTGCCCTGAAATTGCCATGGTCCTACATTTGACAAATTCATCAAGGATTCCTTGTGGTTGGGAACATAGGGCTGTCTTTCTGATGGGTATTCCAGGTTTATTGAAGCCTTCTTTAAGAACCATATCTCTATGTGTGGCCCAATTTTCTTTCTTTTCGGCTGTCGTGATGGTCTTGCTTAAGTTACCACTTCCTTCATTCTATGTCCTCCTGTTTGTGTTTGGTCTTCCTTCCCCTCAGCTTCTTGTGCACCCCCCCCCCACGCTTACCAAAACCACTTCTGACCTCGGTCTTTCTCTCTCTGCACCGGGACTCAATTTATTATTTGTTTCTAGTCTGAAACCTCCAAAGACGCCCATTAATACCACCCCATACTCCATTACATGTCTTGTCGACCCTGCTCCTCAAGATCTCCATTTCTCATAATCGCTGCTTGGCACCTTTACCCTTCATTCCACGTGACCCTCCCAGGTCATTTGCCGTCTTAGTTTGGTTCTTTTGCCCAACCAGTCCTCCCGGTTGTAATTTTTTTGCCTTGTCGCCCTTCCAGTTCTCTCTGCTTCTTAGTTTTTCTCTCACATACCCTCTCAATTCTTGATGCCTTTCAGAGTTCATCTGTCGCCTTCGGCTTTCATCTCATTCTCTCCCGAAAGAGTGATTGCAGGGAGCTGCATGCATAATAAATTTCAATATTGCTTGTGTTATTAAAGTACATTGTAAACGGGGGGAGCTGTCTCGGCCCCTCCCTCAATGCTTTCCATGACCAGTTGGCATCAAACCAAAAGGTCTCAAACATTTTAAAATAAAGAAAAATAATTTCCTTATTTTCTAGTAAACAGTGGCTCCAGATGAATCCTAAACATACCAACCCCCACCCAAACACTTTACCGATTTGTTTTTTATTTTTATTATTACTTCTTTAAACTCTAGATATCGCTAGTTTATAACAAATCTGTAGCAACAAGTACTTGAACAATAAAGTTTTCTTACCTTATTATTTTGATATTGCGCACATAAACCCTTAAGGGGTTATTCGGAGAGCACCGAAATTTCGGTGCTCTCTGAATCGGCGAGCTGAATTAGCTGACTCTGCGGTGAATTCAGCATTCACCGCAGGGTCCCTAAAGTGCACCGACGGTATCCCCAGATGCTGCTAAATGCAGCTGCAAACCGCTGAACACAGCCAACAAGCACCAAACCGCTGAGCGCAGCCAACGATCTGCCGATTGCTGCGTAACGCAGCCGCAAACCACCAATCGCAGCCAACGATCTGTGGAAAAAGGCCTATCAGCTGCGAAACGGGGGTAGAAAAATGCTAATTTTAAAAGGCGTTTAAAACAAAAGCTTGGAAATAATATATAAGGTCGCGTGAATAATAATAATAATAATAATAGTCTGTTACAGAATTTAAAAATAAAAAAAAAAAAAAGAGAAAACATGCCATTTAAAAAATCTTAACCAAAACTTTTGCTGGAAAAATTCTAAAAGGCTTTTTGCTGCAAAAATAACAGCATACAGTGAAATTCAGTGGCAAAATTCGGCAATCTTTGAATAAGTGGTGTCTTTCCTAGATACAAATGAGCGGTGTGTAATATCACAGAGCTCCACAGCAATAAACCTCACTGTAACGAGTGTGTATGAGCGTATCACAGAGCTCCACAGCAATAAACCGCACTGTAACGAGTGTGTATGAGCGTATCACAGAGCTCCACAGCAATAAACCTCACTAACGAGTGTGAGCGTATCACAGGGCTCCACAGCAATAAAACTCTGTTAAAACTCACTGTAATGTGAGTATTATTTTATATCATCCAAACCATAATTATCATTTAAATCGTTAATGACAAATAATGACCCAGGACATACTTGAAAATGACACATCTCAATGTATCCTTTCTGGTAAAATACTTTCTCAAAAAAAATAAAATAATGACCTTTACCAGTATACCACTTTCGTTTTCTTCCCTGCACACCCCCTGCGTTGATGCCGGTCTGTAAGGCGCACAGCTAAATCTGCTGCATCCCCAAGGCTGCTGAATAAATGGCATTAACTCCTTACAGGCAGACAGTAAGAAGTTTCAATTGCTAAAACGCTTATTTCACAGACTGGGTTAATTAAGGTTTTATTTACAACTTTCATTAAAGTGTACTTTTAGAGAGAAATGTGATCTTGCCCCCCCCACCACCTCCAGCCTATTTCTGACAGCCCTTCACAAAATCCGTTCTAGTACTTTGTAACAGCTTCCAGGTTTCAAAGTTATGAGCAAAATAGAAACTTTTTTCCAAGATAAGGTATTATCTCACCTTTGCTAGTTAAACTCCATATTGTCAGGTCTGAAAAGAGAGAAAAAAAAAGACCGTAAATAATCCGATAGAAAGATTTAGGAATAACGAGCAAAATTAGGCGAGTGAAAACGATAGAGTTTGAGTGGAGAAGAAAACTGAAAAATCAAATCGGTCTCATCCCTTTTTTTTTTTTTTTTTCCCCTCTCCACAGCCCTCGCAATAAAGATATATATTTTTCTCTTGATTCCGTCCGGCCTGATATTAACAGAGCTAATTCCTTAAACCTGATGCTTGCAATGAGTCCGCCCTGAGCCAGAAGCCGGAGGCGTTTATTAGCGAGACTCTCACAATCTATACTAAAGTGATCAGCTTCCCCCTCTGGCCGCCACTGCTGGGTGAAATCCCACGGCAGGAGATGACAAGGAGGAATTTATGTGCAACTTTATACACATAATATCTTATCAGAGGTCTCTGCAATATTTCAATTTGAAAAGCAATGAGTTTTTCTGGTGTGCTGCAAGACCTGGCGGGTTAACCCTTTAGCAGACTTTTAAAGTTTCTACATTATTGGCCTTGTGATCTCTCCGATCCCTTAATTCTTTGCTTCTCTCGCTGGGTGTATCAACAAACACCAAGACGTTTCGTGTGGCCTTGTTGCAGGAATATGTATTTTTCGGTACGTGTTCCTTCAGTTCTCTATGGCCGTCCACTGGCACCATATTTGTGCGATGCTGCGATCATCCGATTATCGTCTGAAGTCGTCTGACCGATCCTACAACATGCCGGTGAATCAGCCCTCCGTGCCGCAGCAGGGAAATTCCCCGTAGAGAAATGATTCAGTGCGAAGCCCATAGGATTCAATGTAATTTTTTTTGTTTTAAATCAACCATTTATTTATTTTTTTGTCTGCAGCAAAAGGCCTTTATATTTATTGAATTTTAACACTTTGGCTGCGGAGGACATGTGGGGAACGTCCTCATTGACTCCTGCTATATGCGGAGGACATTCCCCACACGTTATCTGCTCGGCAGGAGCCCGGGGAGATACTCCCCTCTCTCCTACTGGGTCCCGCGGAGTTCTGACTTCTAGGAAGTCAGACGTGTCTTTTAAGGGCCGCCCCACGTAAATGATGTCATCGTACCATGCGCGATGATGTCATTTTCGGTCGAAGCCCCAGGAGATCGCATGAAAGGGAGGGTGGATACTTTCGGATACCTCTCCCTCCCAATCGGGAGGTCACAGCCACACAAATCAGGCACCGCTTAGAGTCTCCCCTTTTAAGCGGTGCCTGGTTTTAACACTTTACGTACCGGGCTGCGATCCGACGCTGGATCGTGGCCTAGCTGTGGTGGGGGCCGCCATCTTGGATGGCGGCTCCACCTCCGGGACCCCCTGGCCACCTAACATCATTGCGCATGGCGCGATGACTTCAGTTAGCCAGGGAACCCCTAGCTGCCTGGGTATTTCCCATGGAACCCCCTATCTCCCAAACCATGGCAGCTAGGGGGTCATGTAGGGTATTGTTTGAAAGGCCTGAGCATGGCCATGTTTTTGAAGTAATAAAAATAAAAATAATTTTAAAAATGTGTGTTCTTATTAATGCAGAAATATTGTTTACATTATAATGTGAACAATGATGCGTTTGCTAAAAATCACGTAATTCCCCCCCCCCAAAAAATGTAACTGCCCCCATTTCAAATTTTTTTAAGAAGCGCAGCCCATAGAAAATATAAACGCAAAAACTCGCATGATAAAATGTTAAAAAAAACACTTAACACATTGTAGATTATTAAAAATTCTAATTTTATTGCATTTTTTTATGTACAGGCAGGGCATAACGTTTACATATAATAATGATTTATTCTGAATCTGCAGAGTCTGCCGGAAAGAACAATATATAATATGTCTGGGTTGTATAATAAAACTTGACTTCAAATCTAGTTTAAACATGATGAGCCAAAGTGGTAAAAATGAGCTCCGCACACGGCAGTGAAATGGCTCAGCAGTGAAAGGCTTAAGTATTTTTCTTTTCGCTCCCTAGATGTCCTGCTCTTGCTGTAGCCTCCAGCCCGTCCCTACTGCGAGCAGAACTCTTTCCCCCGGCTTGAAACCTTAAGAGTATCTATATAACCAATCAGCCTCGCTCTTGGCATACTTTTTTTTTTTCCCTACATAGATATAGTTTGTGAGAATAAAAATAAAACATAAATTATCTTCGTTTTCCTTCATAATATGACTTTTTCAGAAATGTCGCGTTCTAAACAGTGCGTGACCCCCGGAGCAATTCAGACTAAAGGGCCAAACAGCTGCTTGTGTGACGCGGAGCGCGGCGCCTCGTCAGCAGATGCCATGAAAACAGACGCTTTGTATGTGTCGTTTGTAAAAAGGGAAAATGACATTTACAAACACACACAGGACACCCCTGTCACTTTTAGTTGTGTAATTGGAGAGATGATAAGGCGTTTCAGTGTCTCCTCCAGCCCTGCGTTAATTTCACTGTGCGTTTTCATACAAGGACGACTACAAGCGCGACTTTCCCTAACGAAGTACCCAGGGAGATCCTGCAAGCAATCACACTCTCCTCAAATTTGTTTTCTGTGGACCCAATTCGGCCTGGATGCTCTAAACGCTAATCCGGGGCCACATCTTGTTACTTACACACTGCTGAAAATGTACCCTGCCACAGTCTTCAGACGAAATAATTAAAGCTTGCAAGTAATGCCCAGATAAGCAACAATCACAGCTATTATTACAGGGTAAAAAAAAAATCCCTTTTGGGGCAAAGGTTTGCTAAAGAAACGGTTATCAAATTTTATTTTACTTCCAAATAAAAAAATATCATGCTCACTGTGTTCTTGTTCACTTTTTTTAATTTTCTGTCTAGTAATTCGGCTACTTGTTACTGCAACATTTTGGTCACTTTTGCTTTAAGAGCAAGGCCGTTCATGTAATACTTTGTTGCAAATCCAACCTTAGATGTAAGTTCATCTTAAACTAATTTTTTTTCTTCACCGGGCTGTCCTTTTAACCCATTAGACGTGTAGACGGATTCAGAGAGTCTGTTGTGGATCCGAAGACACATCTGTACTTGCAGCGTGAAATGAGTCACACAGAGGAGCAGACAAAAACAAGATATCGCCAACAAAGGAGCGTATTATTTCTTCAACAATTCACATCAACCACATACCCAAACATCGAGCTTGAGACGCAGCCCACCAGTTACTGTTACACCTCTCCTTCACCTGCCAAATGACCCATCAAATTCACCGTGACAGCCCGAGACATGCATGTAGCGGCCTGACATACCCCACTCACAGTCTGACAACCCTGAGAAGAAATTATCTCCATAGCCCCAAACTGTTCAGTTGCCATACCTGTACCCCCCTCTCCAACCTAGCCGGATTAACCAGCTCTTACTCATATTTTTCCATAATGTCTAATACTGCATTAAAAATGCTCCCACAAATAATTTTTTTCCCTTTACCAGACTCTTTCAGCATCCAACAAGTTGCTTGCCCCCTCCCCCAATAAACAAATGGCAGTGTAAGGAGTCGTGGCACTTTTTATGCTATTCTCATTCTTGTGGCATATTTGCTTAATTGAAGAAAATAATATTTGAAAAGCAAAAATAGCAGCTGAGTACGTATAGATTTATGGACGTTTTTAAACTCTGTCCTGTCTGAGGGCATCTTGCACGTGCTCATTCTGTCTTTTTACGAGGTTTCTGATGTCCGTCAATTACTCTTATTGGTGATTAGGCCACGAGTTGTTTTAAGTAGAATCAGAGGGCTCTCAGCTTTTCATTGGCTCGGAAGGAACAAATGGTAGAGACCTATGCAAGATGGTTGGTCATTTGTGGGAGCAGGGTGACCTTACTTTGTGATTAGAAGTTCAGTAAGTGATCCATCCTCACTATGCAATGCAAAGACCAGGTAACAATGTTAAAAGGACGCTCTACTTATCCCGACCACTTTATAATTTCCGCCGATCTGGTTTTCTCCACCCCATTCAGTGTAGGCACAGCAGCAGCTGGGATTTTGAATTTCCAGGATGAAGTCACCACATCAGTTCCTAGTGACGTCAGCACTCTAGAGCATGTCGACGTCACCCTCTTAAAGACCAATCACTGTATCCATCAGTCTCAGAGAAGCAGCCGATGCATCGTTCCTTGCAGGCATTATGGAACTTGCGCACATAAAGTGTGCAAGTCCTGTAGCGCTGCTCAATTTCCAGTTCCTACACTGTGCAAGATGCATAGCCTCTGACCTATTTTTCAATGGAATATCCCTTTACAGCACAGGATCCGGGACCTCACAATCTTCAAACCTCACCTTCTTTTCCAGGACTAGATACACTTTTGCTTACCTGAAAATGTTAGCCGCATCATTGGTTATCCTGCACCTCACTGCTTTACAGGGATGCGATTCAGGGGATTATAAGGAGTGTAAATCACTGTATAGTACAGATACAAGGTGTTGTTGGAATTGCCATACACAGGCATTATACGGCACATACAGATACAAGGTGTTGCTGTAATTGCCATACACAGGCATTATGCAGCACATACAGATACAAGGTGTTGCTGTAATTGCCATACACAGGCATTATGCAGCACATACAGATACAAGGTGTTGCTGGAATTGCCATACACAGGCATTATGGAGCACATACAGATTAGGCTTGTGCACCGATTTTTTTTTTTTTTTTTTTTTTTCGGATTTTTAAACTTTTCGATTCGGCTCGTTTCGACCGGTTTCGGTTCGGCTCGTTTTTCGGGTACATTTTTTTTCGGAATATCGACAATTTTTCGTGTCACTGTGCTCGGTTTTTGTATCGACTTTTCGTTTTTCGGAATTGTACATTTTCGGAATATCGACCATTTTTCGTGTCACTTTGCTCGTTTTTTGTATCGACTTTTCGTTTTCGGAAAATTTTCCTTTTTTTGGAACGTCTGTTCTCCTCGTTTGACACATTTCAAGTCCATTCGAAAAATCCGAAAATATTTCGTTTCGGCTCGGAAAAAGTTTCGGATCTGACATTTTCGGATCTAAAAATTTTCGGAAATTCGGCCGCATTCGATAACACAAATCGGGAAATTTCGTGAAAATTCCGAAACCCGAAACGCACATCCCTAATACAGATACAAGGTGTTGCTGGAATTGCCATACACAGGCATTATGCAGCACATACAGATACAAGGTGTTGCTGTAATTGCCATACACAGGCATTATGCAGCACATACAGATACGTGGTGTTGCTGTAATTGCCGTACACAGGCATTATGCAGCACATACAGATACAAGGTGTTGCTGTAATTGCCATACGCAGGCATTATGCAGCACATACAGATACAAGGTGTTGCTGTAATTGCCATACACAGGCATTATGCAGCACATACAGATACAAGGTGTCGCTGTAATTGCCATACACAGGCATTATGCAGCACATACAGATACAAGGTGTCGCTGTAATTGCCATACACAGGCATTATGCAGCACATACAGCTATTGCATTGCTAATAATCTCATTCTGATCCCTAGAAATCCCCATAAGCAGGAGATCTCACCATTTTATTATCTGTCTGCAGCACATTTGCAGGATCTGCCATAAAGGCATCTTAGCTCTGCGTGCAAGGACTCCTCTCCTCCTAGAAGCTCAGATCAGCGAGAGTTGACCTGAGCATCAGGATGAGGAAGAGAGGACCGATTTTTAGATCCCATCACTCTCTGCCGTTGTATTAGCGCTGGGGACTTGCTGGAGCAGCACGTTATGTTCGGAATACCTAAAGTGCCAGCATTGCGCTGGAAAGAATGTAAGTTTTAAAATTTATCTTAAGGGTTAAAACTGGAGGAGGCTGGAGAAGTTAATGTTTAACCCCCTCTATTTCTCCCTTTCCCGTATGAACACTGGAGTGTCCCTCTAAAACTGTGTAATTCCTATAAAAGGACTGGTGTGCTTCTGGGAGAACGAAAAATTAATCCTTTCATCGCTTTTTCCTGACTCAAAATTAGCGTTTCTACCATCTGCAGTTCCATTCATGATTTAGTCTCCTCGTATCCGCAGCGATAGGCAATGCATCTCAATCCAAGGTGCCCCCCCTCTCTTTTTCTTGACGGACAGAAAGAATGGGCTGAGAGCAGAAGTTAATTGTACTTTCACACACTGTTATTCTTGTAATGTTGCCAAATACTACATTTCTTTCAAGAAGATTAAATCAAACAAAAAGTATGTTATATTTTTTTTCTTATTCACATGTTCCTGGTCTTACGTTTTGTATTCAGGAGCGGCATACGTCACCCTTTGCAGATATTCTGTGCTTGCGTCATTTTTCCACCATGTTGGCATCATTTTTTTTTACACGACTGAAGGTCGCTTAAATTTTAGATATTAGATGACTGGATTTGGTCACCTTTTTGATTGCATTAACATTTTAATAGCGGCTTTTTGTTGACTGCTTCAACTACAATTTCGGCATAACACTGTGACCATTCCCTAATGGTGAGTTCACCGTATTTTCAGCAAAATGGAGTCGCCGAATTGCAGCAAAACACAAAGCACCGAAACATTGTACACTATTTCAGTATGCTTTGTGACGAAGACCCTTTAGGGTTTTAAAGTGGCCAGGCTGTGTGGCATGCACTCCACCCACACGCCTGATTTAGCAGGAACAGCTGTGTGAAGCAGAGTAGTTTCCTTCAACACACACATCACCCGGAAACCAGGTTTTTGAACTTCCTGGCTGCTGGTCACCAGATTGGTCACTCGTGATGTCAACATGCTCTGCGTGCAGGCGTCAGTGTCTCTCAGACCACCCGCGATAGCATCTTGAGAGAGGCAGCCAATAGGTCTGTCCTGCACCTTTCCATCATTCTGCGCAGGCGCTATGAAACTTGCGTACAGAAACTATGAATGTTTTGAGAGATGCGCAATTTGCTTAGGTACATAAATTGTATGACAGAGCTGCACGGACGGATTTTGTTAGCTCTGAGCTGACTGGGAGGAGCAGCGTACACCAAGGGAGAAAAATGAGGTATAGCTAAAATAAAACTAATGCGGACAGCTTCTGCCCAACTATCAAGGAGTATGTTTTTTGTTTTTTTTTAATTTGGGCAACCTTTTTAAGCTCATAGGCACTTTATGCCAAATATCGTCTTACAGGGTCTGACTTTTTTCCTTTTGATGTGTTACACCTGTTCACTGTCCTTCATCAAGTGTGTCTAATATTTACCATTATCTCAATTTTACTTCCTCTGTTTAAAGCAGAAACCTTTTGAAGTGAGTCAGGATTGGTTAAAACTTATTTTGCCCCGGTCTGTGTTTTCTTTTCTCTGTATTTATTATTTCTTCTACAATTATTTGGAATCTGGAAACCTATCCCTTAAGGTACGTGGGTGTCTAGATTTACATCGCAAGAGAACGCTGAGGGGGAGAAAGTCCATGGCCGTATGGATTCTGTTCACTTGTCTGACAATTTCAATGCAACATCTACATCAGACCTCCCCAACTGTGAAAACATTTTCCCGGTGGGCACTCGTTTGCATATTTAGTGATGTCACAGTGAGTGGTGTCACCTTAATTATAATATATAATAACGCTATAATAATTACATTTTCATAGTTTTTGTTTATATTTTTGAACTTTGTGTTCGTATGTTCAAATACTTATAGGGAGTACTCCATTTGTAGATGTAAGATCCAGATGTGTTCCTTTCTGTAGGAGGCATTGATGTTTTCACAGGAGAAAATGTGTTTTTTATTCCCTTTTTGGATATTCTAACTTGAAGATAGTGTGAAAACTGGATCAACTTCTTAATTGCTGTCCAAAAACGTTTAATCACTTTGTTTTCCTGGTTATGGAAACTAGATACATTATAGGTTTTTAGTTGCCCAGTGACAATCGCCTGCTCTAGAATGTTGTGTGTTCATACAAACTCACGCCGACTTCATCTTATTCTTTGGAATATTCAGCGCTACGGAACCTGTTGGCGCTTTATAAATGCTTGTAGCTGTTTTACAGGCCTCAGCTTTTTGGTTTTTCCATAATTCTGTATTTAACGGACACATATTTGTAACTTCAAAATAATGAAAATGCTGATAAAATAACATCAAGTTAACTTTATTAATTTCAACCTCCATGTTTCTGTAACCCTTGTAATACCATAAGCCTCCTCGAATTCTTAATGCTTAAAGGGACATGCATGCTTTGCTAGTGTGCTTTTAAAAACATGCAATGCCTTTTGAATGAGTCGGTAGTGGAATTCAGCAGACCATAAAAAGAAGGTAAATATGATATTCATATTTACCTGCCTTTCTTTCTTGGTGTTTTCCACGCCCACCTCAGGAGGCATTTTAATCTAACCAATCAGTGTGCATACTTTGGTATACATAAAAATTGCACTGAGCGTGTGCAACGGAGTTGCTCCTCCTCCCTCCTGCACTGTGAGCTGAGGGGAGGGCGGGGCACAACTTCCACCCCCAGCTACTGCAGAGACAGGGAAGGAAAGAAATCCATGCACAGCGGGAGAAAAAGACAGCAGAGAGAGGGACAACAAAGAAAAAGCAGAGCTGTTCTGTGTGTGTATTGTGTATGTATATTTATTCTGTCTCTCCCATTGTAGAGCACTAAGGAATTTGTTGGCGCTTTATAAATGCTGTGTCTCTGTTACAAGTAAATCGTAAAGAGAGAAAGACAGCAAGATAAAGCCGAGCACAAGAAAAGGTGCAGTGAGAGCGGGCACAAGAGTGTGTGCGAGTGAGTGTCTGTGAGGGAGTTTGAGTGTGACTATGTAAATCATGAAAGAGCGCAAGGGATCTTGTCGGTGGGTGTGTTTTGCTTTCAGTTTTTGGTTTCGCAAAGATGCTAATATTCCGTTCCTCAGTTTCCCCAGTCTGAGGTCCTGAGCTGCACAGCTTGTGTTAGTTCATACAGTCAGTCTGAGGTCCTGAGCTGCACGGCTTGTGTTAGTTCATACAGTCAGTCTGTGTCAGGATCGCCCCCTAGTACTGCCTGGTCTCCGCCGGACCCGACCATGATGCCGTCCGTCCCACCGTTGAGCAAGCAGCGATCGGCCAATATACTTGCCGCGGCTCATTCCTCCAACGCCTCGTCGCTAGGCGACGGCCGGCGCACGCGTTCTATCGGCAAAGACCCCGGAGAAAGGTTAGGTGTCCTCGGCGCCGGGAGATGACGTCAGGCGCCGGGTACTGCGGAAGGGCGGGAGCCAGCTTAAAAGAAGCTACAGAACTGTGAGTAGTTGCCCAATTATTAAGTTTGATACCTAGTACCTGGACTGTTATTTTGTCTCCAAGTTGTATAGCTGCCTCTCTTCAGCCTGCCGCAGTATTTCCGGTCTCCTTGCCGACCTCAGAACCCCAGCCTGCCGCAGTATTTCCAGTCTCCTTGCCGACCTCAGAACCTCAGCCTACCGCAGTATTTCCAGTCTCCTCATCTGTTCCAGAACCTCAGCTTACCACAGTACTTCCAGTCTCCTTGCCTACCGCAGTATTTCCAGTCTCATCTGTTCCAGAACCTCAGCTTACCACAGTACTTCCAGTCTCCTTGCCGACCTCAGAACCCCAGCCTGCCGCAGTATTTCCAGTCTCCTTGCCGACCTCAGAACCTCAGCCTACCGCAATATTTCCAGTCTCCTCATCTGTTCCAGAACCTCAGCTTACCACAGTACTTCCAGTCTCCTCGCCGGCCCCAGAACCTCAGCCTGCCGCAGTATTTCCAGTCTCCTTGCCTCTACAACAGCATACAGCAGTATTCTACGTACTCCCTATACCTCGACATACCTCCCGTCCACCGTGAGTACTACAATCCTGTATGAACATATTCCTGCTACCCTGTGTTTTCATATATTACATACTGCTCGCCGTGTCAAGCCTCTGATTTCCTGTGCCTATATGTCTACACCTATGAACACCCGATGTCTTGGCCACTGCCACGAATAGGGTTGTACAGTTCCATCTCACCCTTCGTGTAGTGGCTCTTACGATCTGGCATACTCCGCTTTCTGTGTTCCCACCGTTCTGATATCACAGCCTTCCCGTGACAGTCTGAGGTCCTGAGCTGCACAGCTTGTGTTAGTTCATACAGTCAGTCTGAGGTCCTGAGCTGCACGGCTTGTGTTAGTTCATACAGTCAGTCTGAGGTCCTGAGCTGCACAGCTTGTGTTAGTTCATACAATCACAGGTATTTATAAAGCGCCAGCAAGTTCCGTAGTGCTGTACAATAGGAGACAGAATATAACAAATGTCCATACAAGTTAAACACAGAACAGCAGGAGAGAGGACCCTACCCAAGAGCTTACAATCTATGGAGAGGGGTGACACACTAGGTGAGGGCAATAGCGGAGTATGTGAAGTAGTGGGGTGCATGGGGGGCTGTGGGCAAGATGGAGCAAGAAATGTAGGTCATGTGAAGCTTTGGGTGGAGTAGTGGGCGGGGAGGAGGCAGGGAACATTCAGGAAGTATGAGCTGAAGAAACACCCCTAGCTGAGGGGCGTCGCCGGAGATGATGAAATGACAGAGTTCAAAGCAAGAAAATAACCTTTTTTTTTTTTTTTTTTACACTTTTAAAACTTTTGCTTTATTCTAGCTGGCCTATAGGTATAAAAGTGTTTAAATGTCAATTTTAAAAATATGTTTAGACCTGCATATCCCTTATAAAACCTGGTCTGTTGGGGGAGAGGGGGGCCCTGGGGTCCAGGCTTGGGGACCATGGCCATAGAGGGACTGAATTGTTGACTTGTGCCTATGTTTTAAGGGATTTAAATAAAAGTTACGTTTTTTTTTTGTTTTTTTTTGCTTGAGTGCCAGAACATCTAATAGTAATAAATATATATATTTATTACTATCTGATCTACATAGAATAGATTTTGATGCGGCGTTTGTGCCATTTTGTGGATTACGTGAACGTACCATGAGAAAAAAAACGAATACTATATGTCCCGAAAAACTCCCTGTCTGTGCTGTTTTCTCATGATGCATATGACGGGAATTGCCAGGTATCCATATTAATAACAATTATCTGGATGGCAAGGCCCCTCCTTCACGCCCAGATGAAGCTCTTTGCTCCAGGCTGGGGTGAGGAGCTTCACGCTGAGCCGTGTCCGCCTCCAGCTGAGAATTTTCACTTTGTTATCTTGTCCCTTCAGCAGCTTAATGGCCTGTGTAATGTGCATTAATCCTTCATTACTCCTATTACCACAACACTCCCACTAGCTGAGCAGCACAGGATTTGGTTGCCAGGCTTGTTTGTACGCTCGTTTAGACTCCTGTAGGATGACAGAGCTCCCGGGTTTCTGAGCACATGGTGTCCCAGAGCCGAAGAGTAAGATCCAGACCCACAAAGTTAGGCATTGTGAAAAGGCAGGGAAAACAATGAGGATTGTGGGTATAAAAAATTATACGGTACCGTCCTATAAATGGGAGGAATCACCATGGAAACCAATGGAATGTTCATGCAAGTTGCATCACTTTTGCAATTTTAGCTCAGAATAGTTTGTAGTACACATGTCATTATATAACCGTGAATTGTAGAATTATTTTTTTTTGCCGTCTTGTGGCGCAATGTGATATCACATGAAATTGTGGACTTTTCTCTGTTTTTTTTTTTTTTTTGAGACGACCAGTCGGCGTGCCATTATCACCGCTTACGTCACTGGCGATGACAAAACATAATGGCTGGATAAGGCCGGGTCAACACGAGCATACTAAATGGATCCGTTTTGATGCGCATCAGGACGTCCGTCACTGAATTTTGATGAATCCTATAGGGAACAATACACTACGCACGTGCGTACGAACACGGACTTTTCGTCAGTGTCAAATCGCTAGGACATGCGCAGAGACCTGTCTATGGACATGATGCTTTCTATAGACGGGAGTACAGGACATCACACTAACGTTCATTTGACGTCCGTCACGTGTCTAGGAAACGGTGTGCGAAACGCAATGGCTTCAGCATCCTGATTTTTTATTTTTTTATTTATCTTGCCGTCAAAATTAATTTGCATTATGCGGTGTCCACAACTTTGTCCGTTACGGTGGATGTACTTACAGCACTCGTGTGGCCCAAGCAAAAGGAGATGCCAGCCCCTGGCCATGAACCCCTTAACGACATGTGGGTGGCGCCCATCGGGAAGGGGTTATCTGCTTCAGCCCGCCCATGCAGCTGATAGGCCGTCCCCTTGCAGCCAATGAGAACAGAGTTCCGGCTGATTCGCAGCATCCAGTGGTGCACAGCTGCGCACAGACTGCAGGGAGGGGCCGAGGCAGCCCATAAAAGTCAACGGGGCGTACGCGTCTTCTTCTAATACGCCACTGTCCTGCGTAAAGTGGGAGCTATGTAGTGTGGATGACCAGCCAAATATGAACGTGATGGGTTTGAGCATATGTGAGTGCATATTCTGACTTCTGCCCAACTGCAGTTGCTAAATAAGAGACACACACACACACACACA
The DNA here is from genome assembly GCA_009667805.1 of Leptobrachium leishanense. Lineage (NCBI taxonomy): Eukaryota > Metazoa > Chordata > Amphibia > Anura > Megophryidae > Leptobrachium > Leptobrachium leishanense. The sequence goes on from CM019074.1 coordinate 16,432,007, forward strand.
CACACACACACACACACACACACACACACACACTCTGTTTTGTGTTGTCGTTACGGCTGTTTTTATTTTTTACATTTTTTTTTTATTTTCTTTGAACTAAAAGAGAAAAATGAAACACCCACAAAAACCTGCAACTGTATATTCCTAAAGAAGCTAAAGCGAGAGGAACCTCAGTAACTAAAGATCCATCATGCAAAGTATAAACGGTACCAAACATAAAAGCCGATTTAAATGCCAGTCAAATATTCGTGAAGCCAAAGAACTTCTCTTTGGGAAAGAAAATATAAAAGAAAAGCAAAACAAAAAAAAAAAAAAAAAAAAGTTTTAAGAAACTGAAACTCTCTTTTTAAAGGAACGGATGTATTAAATGCTTGGATGGATGAATAGAGTGCTTATTTGGAAAAAGAGGGAATAATGTTCAGTTGTGGTAACCGGAGATGGGAAATGAAGTAGACTCCTATATGGCAGCCTGACGCTGTAGAAATGTTTTCAAAACCAGGAGTTTACCTTGAATTGGGTTATAAATCTCTTTCACAAAGCATATGGGAGGCGTAAATTACCGTATGATTTAGAATATAGAATTGGGGAGCGTCAAAAAAAAAAAGAGGTATGTTACGTATAGGAAAGTTTTTGAAAGGGTGGTTGGTTGACAGGCTTGAAATTTGTATGAAAACAGCAATGTAAAACAAAACAGGAAAACAAGACTGAAAATAATGTGAGCGTTATGCATCAGTAACATCATGGTGCCAATATTCCAGCAGCATCATCTCTATTGGTTGATTCATCCACTTTTTAGAATATTGTACCAGAACTTATTTAAACACAAACACACACCCCAACGTTCTGTTCCCAAATAATGAGGTCATGCGACTCCCTGTACTGAATGAGCAGGTTTTTCCATCAATGGTGTGTTTGTTTGTTTTTTATTGTCCCCTGATGGCACAGCGGGCATATTCCAAGATGGCAATGTCAGGATTCATCGGGCTCAAATTGTGCAAGAGTGGTTGAGGGAGCATGAGACATTATTTTCACACATGGATTGGCCACCGCACAGTCCAGACCTTAACCTCATCGAGGTTAATTTTTGGGATAATGTGCTGGAGAAGACTTTACGCAGCGCCGCGACGCTCCCATCATCAATACAAGATCTTGCCACACATTAATGCTGTGACATTGCATGAGCTTCTCGACACGACGCTGCGCGAATACGTGCACAATCATAGCAAAAGGCGACACCATCAAATACTACAGTGTGTGACCTATTTTCTTGGCCAGGCAGTGTGTCTATAAGTGTGTGTATAATTATATATATGCTTGGCCAGCTCTGGGATGCAATTCTTTGAATTGCTGTGATGTGCAGGTGGCTTCTGCAATATTAAACACACTTATTATAGTGTGGAGGCTTTTTATCTCACTTTTAGTCCTTCACCACAACCCTTATAGACACTTACTTACCTATGGTCCAAGCATCCACTGCAACTGGTCATGCCTGTCTCCTAGCTGATGAAGGTTCAACAAACCTGAAACAGCGCTGTCCTGGGAGTGGCTTTGACCAGTTGCATAACCTTATCTTTGCTACAAAGCCATGGTGTGGCATAGCATTGATTTTAGAGTTCTGTGTAATAACAGATCCAGGATGCATAAAAGTGAGACAGAGGTCATTTGCATATCCTACCCAGAATTCCTTGCTGCATATGGGGAATGTGGCACAGGAGCTCTGGGATGCAATTCATCGAATTGCTGTGATGTGCAGGTGGCTTCTGCAATATTAAACACTAACATATATATAATCTCACAGAATTATTTTTTTTTTTTTCATGTGACAACACTGCAGAATTGACACTTTGCTATAATGAAAAGTAGTGAGTGCACAGCTTGTGTAACAGTGCAAATTTGCTGTCCCTCAAAATAACACAACACACAGACATTAATGTCTAAACCACTGGCAACAAAAATGACTACACCCCTAAGTGAAAATGTCCAAATTGGGCCCAAAGTGTGAATAGTTTGTGTGGCCACCATTATTTTCCAGCACTGCCTTAACCCTCTTGGGTATGGAGTTCACCAGAGCTTCACAGGTTGCCACTGGAGTCCTCTTCCACTCCTCCATGATGATATCATCATCATCCACCTTCCGTTTGAGGAGGCCCCACAGATGCTCAATAGGGTTTAGGTCTGGAGACCTGCTTGGCCAGTCCATCACCTTTACCCTCAGCTTTTTTAGCAAGGCAGTGGTCGTCTTGGTGTGTTTAGGGGTGTAGTCACTTTTGTTGTCAGCGGTTTGGACATTAATGGCTGTGTTATTTTGAGGGACAGCAAATTTGCACTGTTACACAAGCTGTGCACGCACTACTTTACTTTGTAGCAAAGTGTCAATTCTGCAGTGTTGTCACATGAAAAGATGTAATAAAATATTTACGAAAATGTGAGGGGTGCACTCCTGTCAGATACTGTATATATTCGTTCTATGGCAGGTGTCCAGACAATAGAGGATACAACTAATAACAGGATCTCCATGTGAATGGATGGAAGGCACACATTTTAATGAGAGCTTGGAGAGGTGAAAGGCTCGCTGTCATTTTCGGGAAAGTGAATTCTCAGAATTATGGTTTCCAATTAGTCGTTAACCAGTGTCTCCCTTGATTACCAGTCGTTCTTTTAGATACCATAAGGAAACTCGTCAAAAGCCAGGTCAGAAACGGGACACTTTCACTTTTCCTGTACGTGCAGCCCGGAAACGGAGAAATGTGCGCGTGTTTTTATATCTCGGAGTAAACCACTTCTCAAATTCCCATGTAAACTGGGTTTTAAGAGTGGAAAATTTCTCTTACCTATTCTTTGGGTGGTACAGAATTCTGAAATTCCTACAAACCTGCTTCGTTCTGCCAAGAGCAACAAGGATATTGTCCTTTCAATGTCTTAAAGGCTCTGTTTTCTTGTAATGCCAAATGTAATATTTTTTTGAAAACATTACCCCAGAAGTTTTCCAGCTGAGAAAACAGGCTGGTGAAAAATGGTTTCAGAAAACAAAATAAACCATGCGCAAGACATTCAGGGTGTGTATCCACAGCACATCTGGATCAGGGTATTCAAATTGCCTGTAGGTTTTTGGATTTTTTTTTAACCCTGCGCAGCTGTTTGCAGAGGCCTTCGGGAGGAGAACCAGGTCATCAGACAAGGCTGCACCTTTTTCCTTTTCACGCCCTTCTCTGGTGTTTTTACCTAAACATCCAGTCACCTCAAGGACGCATTGCATGCGCGGGTGTTTGGAAGATGCAGGGATCTCTCAGGGCTTTCTGTAATGTCACCTTTTTTCTTTTTCCTGATAATGTAATAATCATGGTAGAAAGAACATTTTGCGGTTTTGGAAGCATGTCTTTCATTTTACTAAAAGCTTATTCAAACAGTTGCTCTTTATGTTTTTTTGTTTTTGTTTTTTTTGCTGTTCTACAAAATCTTCAAACCTTCAATACACTGGGGTGTGAAAAATTTAAGGTGCACATCATTACCACTTACATAAACTGTAACTAGATTAGTTGTGCATTAAGAAAAACACATGACTGATCACTTTTCCAGGACTTCCTCCTTTAATCTGTTACCAGGCCCAAACCCCATCCTAATTAGGGTTGCCACCTTTTTCGTAAAGCCAAACTTGAACACTTCAATAAAAATTGTATAAAATACCTAAGTCTGGAGAAGATAATCCTGGACATATAATAAAAAAACCTAGGTTACATCTTCATCATAAAACTGGACACATAATTCAAAACCCCAACTGTCCGGGTCAATCCTGGACAGGTGGCAACCCTAATCCCAAGCGCTTGCGTCGAGCTTCCTCGTCGATCCATGCTGCTGTCCCGGATGACTGTTTCCGCCAAGCTGTGACAATAACTGAAAAACAAAAGAACCACACAGACAAATGAACAGGGAGGATAAACATGACACCACCTGCTGAGATTTGCGCCAAAGACCAAGTGGAGTAAATCAGGTTTCCCTTATATCTCCCAGCCTTCCCGGAAGTTCCACCTCCAACCTTCCCAGCAATCTCTACCCAAACTTCCTACCCTTGACTCACGTATTAGTCATGGCCCCCCCCCCCCCCCCAACGTTGCTGGACTTCCTTATAAAACACATGCTTCTGGTTTTTTTTTGTTTTTTTTTTTAAGTAATTGTATGTAAAAAGGAAAAAAAAAATTATCTCCTACATGCTGGATTTTTCCCATGATGCCAAATGTACCATAAAATCACACTTTCCAGTTGTGGTATAAGTAGGGATGCACCGATACCACTTTTTTAAGACCGAGTACGACTACCGATACTTTTTAAAAGTACTCACCGATACCGAGTACCGATACTTTTATTTAATGTCATGTGACGCTTTCCAATAGGAACAGACCTCATAAAAATTTATATGAGATTGACCGCAGCTCACATGGATTTGCCCCCAGGTCTCATGAATTGGCCCCCAGGTCTCATGAATTGGCCCCCAGGTCTCATGGATTGGCCCCCGCTCTCATGGATTGGCCCCCAGGTCTCATGAATTGGCCCCCAGGTCTCATGGATTGGCCCCAGCTCTCATGGATTTGCCCCCAGGTCGAACGCTGGCCGTGTGCATGTAAAGCACGCGGCCAGCGTTCCCCTCCGGCGCGCCAAATACTCACCCTTCCTGAAGTTCCGGTCGCTGGGCAGTGATGCGGTCACGTGGCCGCCGGGCGCATCTGTGACGCTGCCTCCAGCCGAGAGGCAGCATCACAGGAGCGCCCAGTGGCCGCAGGAACGCATCATTGCCCAGCGACCGGAACTTCAGGAAGGGTGAGTATTTGGCGCGCCGGAGGGGAACGCTGGCCGCGTGCTTTACATGCACGCGGCCAGCTTCCCCAGCCCCGCGGATACCGGCAAGCCGGCCCAGCGCCGGCTTCCGGTATCGGCGGGATGTATCGGGCCGTTTGCACGAGTAACAAGTACTCGTGCAAACGGCAATATCGGCCCCGATACCGATACTAGTATCGGTGCATCCCTAGGTATAAGATAAAACTGTAGTGAAGAAGCAAAGGAGTGAGGGAGGGAATGTGCAGACAAGGCTGCATGGAATCTATTGTGCTGTCAGTGATTAACGCATTTTTTGCGGCGTCTGTGAAAAAGTGTGTTCGAACGAATGGACGTATTTTTTCACATAATACGCGATAGCGGTCATACGATGCACATTTTCGTCCGTGATTTTGTACGGATCATCAATAAAACACTTTTTGCGTCTGGACGTTCTGTTGGCCGAACATTAGCAGCGTCTGACGTCTCCTAATCACACACACACACGCCGCTATGCGGACGCAGCGCACTCTGTACGTCAGTACTAGCTGTTTGGCGTTCTCGAAAAAATGCGTTCGTTTGCTACTTGCGTTGCGCGGCCGTTCTTCATATGCTGCCCGGCGTTGGAAGTCATTTGCTGCTAGCACAGCCGTGATTAAGTGCGGCTAAACGCACGTTAAAACTGCGCTCGTCTGACCCTAGCCTAAGTCTGCATTTATCCAAGGTAATCATTAAGGCCCCGTTCATACTGTGCGATTTTTATTTATTTATTTTTTATTGCGACGTCGCAGCAAAATCCGTGCAATGTCGCGCTATGTAGCTTCACCAATGCATTTCAATGGAGCTGTTCACGTCTTGTCGCATGTCATGGTAGCATGTCGCCGGTACATGACCCTTTTTTCCCGATTTGCGATTTGCATTGGTGGTGCTTTGCAAAATTGTGCAAAACCGCTCTGTCGCAGATATGAAAATCACGTGGAAAATCGCAATTTTCAAATCGCACAGTGTGAACGGGGCCTAAAATCTGACCTGTTTAGGGGGACCTGAGGACAGAGTTGAGAACCACTGGTCTAGGATTCTCAAGATAAGAGATGGCAGCTGAATGAGATCTGATAGTGGGCTTTCACCACTTTACCCCTGGTGGTGTCCTTTGTCTTGACTTGCATTGTGTAGGATGTATGCATTCATTGTATAGAGATTCTGTGACAATGCATACAGAGATGCCGTGACGGTGCAGGCACAGTTAAATGTTTTGATATTTGCAACCAGATCAAGGTTTCAATCTTATAATAACTTTTCACATCAGTTTTTTTTTTTCATTAGAATTTTATATTGTTGTAAGTGGAAAAGAAGTGATTTTTATACAGACAGTGACTATATACATGACGTAGCCATGAACTCGTGCAAATTCTGCATGGCAGTAGAACAGAGTAATTCCATACGGTGTTTTCAGATGAATTTAATGCCTCCTTTACCCACAGGTAGCGGAACTTCATTAAAATATACCCACACTTGGTTACTTTTACGGCCTGCTGCCATCTGTCTCCTCAAGGGAGTGAATAAGAACCTCAATCAGATTTCATGGACACCCCAAGGCTTATAAGTGGCTCAGAGTCATTTTTTCGGCTTGTCCTTGGTATTCCATGTAAAAGATGCACTTCAAATTTGGAATGTGGCCGATCTTGAATGCACAGAAATTGTCTGCGTGCCGAATTGAACACCTTTCCTATTAGACTGCCGCTGAATTTGGCACTCCGGTATTGGGATTAGATATTAGGGAATGACTAGAAATTAGGGTTGGCTTATCTTTTTTGAGCTACTTTTTAAGGTTTGGATTAGATTTACTGCTAACATTTCGCTTCATGTCAAACAAAAGGGCAGAATCTATTGCCTAAAAATGGAGCAGTTGTCTGACTGTAATCTGTTATCATCCCTATTCCCATTGTCCTGCCTTGTTTGAGATCTTTACATAATGTTCTATTTAATTGTCCGTAATATAATTGTTTCACCTTACAAGAAGTAAATGGTTGTCCAATGATCTGTTTGGTTCCCCTAGCAGTTTCTAGGGGTTTGTGTATGTAAATGACCCATTTGTGACCATATAAATGTATGTGTCTGTCCCTGATTGATTAAAGTCAGTGCTGTTCTGACCCTACAAGTAGTCACAACTCATGGTTTGGGTAGCGGCTATATTCTGTTCGCTGTTCCAACGCAAAGACCTCAGATCTAAAGCCTCAACTTCTTTCTGGGGAACGCTAGCAAGGTTCTCTAGGTGTATCCATCTTTAAGCTGCGGCTAAGGACCGTGAGAAAGGTATGAGAGTCATGAGAACAAAGGGGTCCAGCAAGGAAGCCGTTTTGGCAGATGTGACCCTGTTGGGGTGCTGAGATCTGTTAGAATTACACCAAGCTCTTCTGCCTATTCCTTATACTTACATCTGGTGCCATCAGTCTGTGAAGGCTGATAATCGTCCATAAACAGAAGATAGTACGATCATATTTATTCTCACCTGCCATGTGCCAGTGTCACTTCAGCTCGATTCATTTTTCCATCTCTGATAAAGATACTATTAAAACAAGATGTGAGAAGACTCAAACTGACATTTATTACCCCAATACGGTGGGTAGAAATAATATCAGTGTATTTTTGAGTATGCCACGCATGTGAATTCCTTCACGGGAATCGAAGCATCATTAGATTTCCTAATTACACTAATTACTCTTCGGGAGGGCAGGTCTCCCACAAGCCCTATTTTGAAATAAATGTGTCTGTGTGCGCGAAGCAGGCAATTTGGAGGGAGTTAAGAAAAGTTTGTGTTGGCTGTGGATAGTGTAACGTTTTGGAAGATGTAACAGCAGGGAATTAAGACTTTGTTGCGATGGTGATCTTGCTGTTCACACTCCATTATAATCTTTATCGAGACATTCTTGTGTTAAGCTTCTGGTAACACGTTTTGGTGGGGTTAAATAAAGTCATTCTGTTGGGTGGTTTTTCTCAAACATTTTAAGCTGAGGACGTCTGTAAAAATGAGGCGGAACTATAGAAATATGTATATCCTTCTGCCTGGCTGAAACAAGCCTTGCAATTGACATTTGTAGATTGTGTATTCTTTCACTGGTATATTCAGAGAGGGGGTATTTTCCCCACCCCCTTCAAACCCATTGTGTGAATTAGACCTTCGAACATTTTAACCCCTGTTCCTCTGGTTCCTTACAACCTAGATGGTCAAGTGAGGTGTCATTATAAAGGCCAGACTCAGACCCCTTTCTACTGATGCCGAACATGAAATTCTAATACGGAAAAGAAAAAAATAGGAAACCTCAAGAGAAAAATTTGTTGTTTTTCAATTTTGGTTAAGATTGTGTAACCGGTTCTCTGTTTTTGAGGTTTGTTTTGTTTTATTTTCATTAACAGGGGTACCCTGTCGAATAACCACAAAGTTTTTGCTGTTAAAATGTGGGAAAATAAATCTACATGGTGAAAATGGCTGAAATCTTAATATAAATTTGCATTCTTTTGACATATTGTGATGTGACCTGACATATACACTTTATAATGATATATTTAGAATTCGCTGAGTCCTTGGACAAAAAGGATATATCATTTGTCTGGGTACTACGTTAAAGCATGACTTCAAATATGGTTTAAATGTCTTGGGCAAAAAAAACGGTCAAAATGAGTTCGGCACAAGAGAAGTGAAATGGCTCAGAAGTGAAGGGGTTAACTTGTATTTATCTAACCCCTGGAGTTGCCATGACAAAGCTATTACCTGGATACACTTAACATCTACACACTTCTGTGGTGTGTACATCCAAGCCTGTGTATATACAGTGGGGCAAAAAAGTATTTAGGCAGCCACCAATTGTGCAGGTTCTCCAACTTAAAAAGATGAGAGAGGCCTGTAATTGTCATCATAGGTAACTTCAACTATGAGAGACAAAATGAGAGAAAAAAATCCAGAAAATCACATTGTCTGATATTTTTTTAAAGAATTTATTTGCAAATTATGGTCTAAAATAAGTATTTGGTCACGTACATTACAGTACAAACGAGCAAGATTTCTGGCTCACAGACCTGTAACGTCTTCTTTAAGCGGCTCCTCTGTCCTCCACTCGTTACCTGGATGAATGGCACCGGTTTGAACTTGTTATCAGTATAAAAGACACCTGTCCACAACCTCAAACAGACACTCTCCAAACTCCACTATGGTCAAGACCAAAGAGCTGTCGAAGGACACCAGAAACAAAATTGTAGACCTGCACCAGGCTGGGAAGACTGAATCTGCAATAGGCAAGCAGCTTGGTGTGAAGAAATACACTGTGGGAGCAATCATTAGAAACTGGAAGACATACAAGACCACTGATAATCGCCATCGATCTGGGGCTCCACGCAAGATCTCACCCTGTGGGGTCAAAATGATCACAAGAACGGTGAGCAAAAATCCCAGAACCACACTGGGGGACCTAGTGAATGACCTGCAGAGAGCTGGGACCAAAGTAACAAAGGCTACCATCAGTAACACACTACACCGCCAGGGGCTCAAATCCTGCAGTGCCAGACATGTCCCCCTGCTTAAGCCAGTACATGTCCGGGCCCGTCTGACGTTTGCTAGAGAGCATTTGGATGATCCAGAAGAGGATTGGGAGAATGTCATATGGTCAGGTGAAACCAAAGTAGAACCTTTTGGTAAAAACTCAACTCGTCGTGTTTGGAGGAGAGCGAATGCTGAGTTGCATCGAAAGAACACCATACCTACTGTGAAGCATGGTGGCGGAAACCTCATGCTTTGGGGCTGTTTTTCTGCAAAGGGACCAGGACGACTGATCCATGTAAAGGGAAGAATGAATGGGGCCATGTATCGTGAGATTTTGAGTGAAAACCTCCTTCCATCAGCAAGGGCATTGAAGATGAAATGTGGCTGGGTCTTTCAGCAGGACAATGATCCCAAACACACCGCCCGGGCAATGAAGGAGTGGCTTCGTAAGAAGCATATCAAGGTCCTGGAGTGGCCTAGCCAGTCTCCAGATCTCAACCCCATAGAAAACCTTTGGAGGGAGTTGAAGGTCTGTGTTGCCCAGCGACAGCCCCAAAACATCACTGCTCTAGAGGAGATCTGCATGGAGGAATGGGCAAAAATACCATCAACAGTGTGTGAAAACCTTGTGAAGACTTACAGACGTTTAACCTCTGTCATTGCCAACAAAGGATATATTACAAAGTATTGATGGACTTTTGATATTGGCCAAATACTTATGTAGCGCTGTTTAAAGATTGTGTTTGCTGCATTTAAATATTATGGCCACCAGAGGGAGACAGAGACATAATGGACTATGCTGGACATAAACTGAACTACAATTTCCATCATGCTTTGCGGGAGTACAGGAAGTAGGTGGGGGAGGAAGAGGAAGAGATCAGCAGCCTTGTGCAGGGGAGAGTGAGCCGAGCGGTGAAAGGTGGAGGACGCACGTGAAACTACCAGGGATCGTGACCAGGCCAGAGTACAGGCGCTGCCTCACTGGTGCTGGAGATTGGGACGGTGACCCTGAAGAGACCTACCTACGCACCGCTGAGAGGTCTGAATGATAATCTGTTTCCGGCTGGACCCCGAGTTAGGAGACCGCGATGATCCATTGGGAGTGCAGGTGGTAGATCGTTGTACGCAGTGTGGAGATCGGACAAGCAGGGAGCGGATCCGGTGGCACATAGTCCCAATACACAGCGGAGAGAAATCCTTGATTGGGTGCTGAACAGATTGTCTATCGGATGGGTGAGAGGCCTCCCAGGCCGCAGTTCCAAAAATAAGAAACGCACGCTGCAGTATTATTTAAATCCACAGGTCCCGAACGTGACTAGTCGAAGATTTGTTTGTTTCATTCACTGGCCAGTTGAATACAGTACCCGGGTACCCGAGACAATACACACACATTTTTTGAGCTATTATTCACGGGACTTAAACCCCCTCAGTTCTGGAGTGTATCTTTTTCTTTTGCCGCCGCGTGTTTTTCCCGCGTTACGAAATCCTGTCGTTTAAATACCGTATCTACATTATATATGCTGCTTTATTGGGATCAGTAAAGAATATAATCTATAAAAATCCACAACAGTGCTGGTGTATATTTATTCCCTAGTGCGGTGAGACTAACCCGAGGTTAATTCAGCGGCTCCTCCGGGAGTGAGCGCTACACTTAATTTCCACCATAATTTGCAAATAAATTCTTTAAAAATCAGACTGTGATTTTAGGGATTTTTTTTTCTTTCTCTTTTTGTCTCTCATAGTTGAAGTTACCTATGATGACAATTACAGGCCTCTCATCTTTTTAAGTGGGAGAACCTGCACAATTGGTGGCTGACAATCCTTTTTTTTCCCCCACTGTAGCTATGTGTCATTTATGTCTGTGTATATCTGTGCATCTGGATGTTTGTATACAGTTGTGTATATCAGTAAGTGGGGTGATTTGTATACAGAAATGCGAGTGTGTACCTGGGTGCATATCTCCCAGATGTCCTTGTTTTCAATGGCCAGTCACTATTTTTGTCCTAAATCCCTCTGGCCCTCTTTTTCCTAATGTTCCTCCTTATAGGAGCTCCTCTATATGTTCAGGGTGTGCAGGTGTGTAACAGAGCTGCAGCAGCAATAAAACTCCCAGCAATATGGCTCTAAACTACAATCAATGTTGATTGAAACTTCTCTAAATAAGTGACTTCCGTAAATGGTGTGTGTGCCTGTGTTTGTATCTCTGAGTAATATTATAGCTATGTATGTGCATCAGTGGGGGGTCTGGGTCTGCGGTGTGTTATTACTGGCGGTGGTCGATTCTCAGGAATAGGTAGATAGCCTGTTGCAGAAAGTAGAACATTGCTTTGTGGGGGTCTGTCAGGTGTCAACTGAGCAGCAGAATGACAGACCCTATGCGGCAATGTTCAGGGAAGAGTGAGTGTGAGAAGCGCAACCTGCTATTTGCCATTGCTCGGCCTGTAACGGTTACTGCGAGCCGAACATCAGCTCTTAGCCAAAATTGGTAAAGGGCCATTCCTGACGCTTGTGTCTGTGTATGTGCCCCTGTATTCTTAGAGATGGGTATGGGAAGAGGGGAATGAATGAAATGGAGTTAAACATCTGGGGAGCAGTGTAATTGTATGTATGTGCATATAGATCTGTACACTATGTATACACACTTTTTTTGCGCGATTTACATGAAAAGTCCAAAATCTTAAGCGGCGAGAGGGTAATATGTTCACTGTACTAGTAGGCTGTGGGTATCGCTGGGTTCTCATGGGTTCCGGAGTGGCTAATTCGTGACGAAAGTGAAAAAACACATGAGGAAACTAGGCACTCCAGTCAATATGTGGCCTTATTCATAGGTTCACAAAACCCAACAGAGCCAACGTTTCGGCTATCTAGCAGCCATCATCAAGTCATGATTTGGAAAAGGATGGTAGATCGCAAAGACCATGTTTTGGATATCTAGCAGCATGTTAGTCTTGACAAATGACCCTAAACTGCCGAAACATTCAGGTTATTCAGAGAGAGGTGAATTACTGGAGAATTGAAAATTCTAGGACAAAATAGCCAAACCAGAAAATTTTCCCATTTACCTCCCTTTCCAAATCGGCTATTTTGACCTAGAATTTTCACTTCTCCAGCCATTCTCCTGGTTTTAACCTCTCTCTGAATAACCCCCATAGTCTCTGCTGGTGTCTGAAACTCAGAATAATTAAAAGTCCATCATAGCCTTCTTGGGCTCTGTAATGCTGTGTTTCAAAGTGACTTTATACCTTTTCCAAAGTAAACAGGTAGAAATGCCCTATCGGTTTGTGTAGTATATTATGTCACTCTGTAAATATGCTTCTCTTTCTCTGCTGTCCTGTAGCTCCTTACAGTTTCTATGGCTTCCCCAGCCTGCATCCCTAAACCGTCCCCTTTAAAACCCTTTTTAGGTGAGACTTGTCAACCACAAGTGACATGTGTATACCTTGGCTCAGGAAGAACTACTTTAAAACCGGAGGAAGCGTCGCCAAATTAGCACCTTGTCTGATGCTGAGAACTTTCCACCTCCTAGTTCTGTTAAAACCGTGTATCTCAACTTCCAGTAAACAGAATAACACAGACAAGACGTACGCGTGTGGGCCCGTGGATATCATGCATACACTGAGAGGAGAGCACAGTCGTTCCAGTCAAAGTTGTTTTTACTGCTGTTTTCAGAGTTGTTTCAATTGGAGTTCTATGGAGATTGACACTTTTTTGTGTAAATTCTTTATGAAGATTTTGTATTATAGGTGTGTTCAAACGGTAAAGGGACGGACTATATGATCGGGTAAAATAGAGGTTAAGAGAGTATGCTCAAGTACAATAAATGGCGTGTGATGACATCAGTATATATATATATGTGATAACTATTCAAAGGCAAATATCTTACCATCCGTAAACAGAATTATAATACAGACAACAAGAAGTAACCGGAGAACCAGTCCACTCTCCCTACTTAAGAGTGTTAGTTGAATGCAAATGGTAGCATAGACCTGAAAGAGTGGCCACATATCTAAACTGTGCACGATAGAGCAAGTGAGGAGAGGTGACACCAGAAAGGGGCAATGCTGCCTTGGAGACTGATTGCCAGGTGACCCATGGGTTCAGCTGCAGGACTGCAGGGTTCACCAACCAAGAAGATGACCTATTAAAATAGATGTGGGATACTGTTTCATGTCCCAAACCTCCAAAAGGATGGTCAGAGAAGAGTCACCTGGCTCCAGTGTTCTGCAAGAGCATAGCGTGCCTCAAAGACCACCTTGTCCACTGATCTACTTCAGATCTCTGAAAGCCTTCTATGGATCGAGATTGCTCGTACACCCACGACCACGTGTAAGCACAGATCGAGTTCTCGAGAGCATGGGGCTTTTTGTGGCCGGGGGAAGGATACCAGGGTATAATAATCAAAACCAGTGTTGCAGTATTAAATCACTTCCAATTTTCTCTCAATTACATAATGCAGAGAATGTTGACATATACAGAAATAAAACCAAAGGTCATATATAGGGGAGTGTGTTGGATACAGTGCAGATGGCTATACACCTGAAGAAGCAATGGGTTACTCACAATTTTCAGAGCCCATTGTAAAGCCGTTCAATGTCCCTGGATCATATAAAGCTCATTTCATCCCGTTTGTAATCCTTTCTTGTAAGGATAGTATATATATCAAACAGGAGAAAAATCTTTTCGCTCATAGTGTGAAACTGTCAACAAGATGTTTATTAGCTCTGAATTAGAACAATGGGAAAGTGACTCACATTTTCTCGAACCAACAACTAGGCTCCTATATCCGAGCTCACTGGTTTTTAAAGGAAACCTTTAAAACCTTAGTTTCTCAATACAATCCTCCAAACTGAGCTGAAATTATTGGTCTACGTATTGGGGGGGGGGTACAAAGGAAAATAAAATTAAACTAATTCTTATCAGTTACTGGGGCAAAAACACATGTTGTGCTCACTGTCCCCAGCTTGCTCCGTTCTGGGTGAATTAAGAGCTAAAACAACTCGATTATATGTAGCAATGTCCTTGTTTCCAGCACAATATGTTTAATTACAACTGTCGTGTAATACCTGTCCCCATAATAATAATATCAGAATAACAGCTCTGACCTCTTAGTGCAGCTGTGTCTAAGGGGCCACTGGGAAAACTAATCGTAACCCAGATTCCTGAAGAGTTTACGTTGAACTCTGTAGAAGCACTCGTGTTTGAACCACTGTATTGTTTTATAAAGCACTTGCTATATGTATAGATGTGATAAACCAGTTTAATTCACTGATACTCATGCATTATTATGTCACCTATTCACATGGCGGCATCGCTTTCCGTATAACATCTGATTATATGAAACAATATCCTGTGTATAATATTTTGTTGTAATTTGCCTTTTTCCCTAACCTTTATGTTTACGAACTCTTTAAATCCTTAAACTACTCCATTTACTATTTCCATTATCTCCCTATTGCTTCATCTAAACTTTTTAGAGTACTATAATACTCTTACATTTCCCCGGTTTACCCCACTTTGGACATTAAAGGGTTACCAAACCCATTTTGTTTTCACACTTGGTTTCTTCTTCTTCTTCCTTTTTTTTTCCTCTCTGCTTTTTGTTAGAAGCACTTATAGATCGCGGGCGATGGCTTTTTAAAGATTGTTTCGAGGGTGATTGATAATTATCAGAAGCTTAAAAAAAAATAAGAAAGAAAAAAATTAATGACTTCGCAGACCTCGCAATTAACATTAGCCGTTTTCATTTGCATATTCTGTGGATAATTTATACCGGGGCCTGGAAGGAAAACTTTTGCAGAGAACTTATTGATTGAGGGAGAACAGCCAGATGTTGCCATTGCCGTGCTTTAGATTGAGACGGAAGGACATTAGCAAAGTTAAGGAAGCATGATGGATGAGCCAACAAGGACTCCGACATGGTTTGCCACTTAAAACAAAGTGGAAGTTAGTTGAACATGCTTCTGGAAGGCGGCCACTTAACATCACAGGCGGGTTACATCAGGACTATGTTTTAATGGCTCCATCCTGAAACGGCTTACACGTGTATGATACCGAGGATGGTCTCCTCAAACTCGACACAACGATCACATCATAGAGATTTCTATAGTTGTATCCTTCCATTAACAAAAGCCATGCATAATACTGTGAAACAGATGTGTATGTCTGTGGTATGTGTGTCAAAATGGGCCTTGTGCTGAACCCAAAACAATTTTTGGTATTTGGGCAAGTGTAAACATTCACTTAAAGCAGGGCTGGCAAACTCTAGCATCCCAGATGTTCAGGAACTCCCATGATTCTGTCAATCGGTTGCATTTAAAGAATTCTGGGAATTGTAGGCATCTACATCTGGGGGGCCGTGAAATGCACAGCCCTAACTTAAAGGGATATTGTTTGTAGTGTTCAATTGTACACGACATACAGGGGGCTATTCCTAAAATAAACTGTCAGAACTCTCAAAGATCTCTACTTTTCGATTAACTGTTGACCTGCTGTACTGGCACTCCATATGCAAAGTTGATCTCAGTGTGTGGGCCAAAAGGGAACTCTGTTCCCTCTGTGAAAATAATAGTAGTGGAACTGCTTAACTTGACCTTTGCCTAAATCTATTCTGTCTGCTAAAGACTGCATCATGATGGTCTTTAAATCTTTGAAACGGCTTGTCAAATAATTATTTTACCTTTTATTTAGCAAAAAAAATGGCGAACTGAATTGTTTGTTTTAAAACCGCAGTGTCTCTATTATGTACCTTTCAAAACTTGTATCAGGAGGCAGGTTCCTCCTGCAAAGCTTGTCCATGGATTAAATGTCCCACCATTTATTGGTGCAAATAACCATGATGATTAAATGCAATAAACTTTTGATGTTTTTTTCCTAAATGGAAGGATTAACTTGGATTTGTTTTGTTGAAAAAACTGGTAACCCTAAAAGATAAGTGCTTAAAAAGAAACCACAATACAGTTGAGCATCTACAATGCTTGGAACCATGAGTATTCCAGATTGTAGATCCTTCTGAATTTCAAAATTCAGTATAAACTAATGTCTGGGAGGAAGGAGATTGGTGCAAGACAGCCGCATTCCCCCTCTTGCTGCAGCCACCAGTGTGTACGCACTGTGCAGGATTTCTCCGCTGGCATGCTGCTCAGAGCCAGGGTGCCTCCAAGCAGCATGTCACATGCTTGATTTGCCCAAAGTCATCCAGCGTATGCTGCATTCTGCTGCAGCACTGAAGAGCTGCATTTCCAACCAATAGAAACTATTTGCAGCCCCCCTAATGCTAACATTTCAGGTATTGTGTCTTCCAGTTTTTAGAATTCTGGATACGGGGTACCCAACCTGTAATTGTAAGTCTGGTTTGCTTTGTGGTGCAACTTTTTAGAGTAATTGAGTATATAAAGAACTTGGGCTATTTTTGAGAACTGCCCCACCTGAGCCCAAATTAGACATTCTCAGTCTAGTGTTGTCATGTTTCACAATCTTCAAGCTCTTCCATATGCCACAGGAAAGGGCTGTGCCTTTGTCATGGCTTCTTTCAGCATTTGTAACTGTTACGATTTGTGCATCTTGAAGATTGAAGCTGCTGCGAGCAACCGGGAGAACCAGATGTTACTGGGCCATGCTCCGTATTCCTGTTAAATAGAAGATTTCTAGGGTTACGTGAAACCAATTCCGCCACTTCCTGATGAAGGCAGAGTTTGTGACAGTATTGTACATTGTAGTTACATGTTTTGTTAGACTTGCTTTCTGTACATTTGAAGTGGGGGTGGTTCCCTGCTTGGAATGGACACTGTATTAAACCAATTTGTGTATGAGATAAAGACTCTTTTTATACTGCATCCGTTTGAAGCATTTCTAGAGTAATGGTTAATTCAACAATACACTGAACACAAGTAGCTACTTAATCTATAAGCAGTTTAAATGGCTCAAATGATTTGAATCCATTAGGGAAAATGAAGCTTGAGTGGGATAAGTGGATAGTTATGTTGAAAAACCGAGGCATCTACCAGGTCACAAATACAACTATATGAAGGTTCTTTTTTTTTCATCACTTGAAATCATTATATTCTGACATTTTTGTGTAGCTTTATAATTATTTATTACAGGTGTACTTTTGAACATTTCATTATACAGTGAAGAATTTCCTGTTAAAACCCACTGCATTAGTTTACCATTAATTGACAGAGGGGGTGGCACATTTTGTGTGTGTGTGTGTGTGTGATAGATATATATCCGAGTACAGCCGTGCGTAGTGATACATTACAGACAAGCTTTTGAGAGAGTGCCTATCTTCCTCAGGTCTTGATGCTAAACTGACCAAGGACAGCAGCCATTCAGGGCTCCGGAGCCCCATTGTCACGGATCCCCCTGATTACCAAGATGGTGGTCCCTATTACGCAGACCGCTCACTACCCTTCCGATCCTTAGAATGGTCGGCACGTCTAGACAGATACAGAATACGTAAAGATAGGTAGACACAAAGAACGATACTAGGAGGGTACACAAGACCTAGAATGGTTGGCTCTTCCCAAGACCTAAACATAGAAGAGGTAGTCTGATGCGTGCTTAGGATGCCACACAGACTGACCACAAAACCAATATAGAAGAGTAAACGCCAATACCAGGAGTGTTGCACAGAATAGTTAATAAGCCAATGCCAGGGGTCGGTACACAGAATGGTTCGTTTGCCAATGCCAGGGGTCGGTACACAGAATGGTCAGTTTGCCATGCCAGGGGTCGGTACACAGAATGGTCAGTTTGCCAATGCCAGGGGTCGGTACACAGAATAGCCAAAAATATACAATAGAATGCAAGAGCTCTGCGGGAAGTAACTACCACGTCAGGGCGCCGGTTGTTCTGCGAGTCTGGGCTTTAAACCCGGCGGGTCCGCGTCAGCCCGCCAGGCCCCGCCCCCCGGCGTCCCCACGTGTGCGGAAGCGACCGCAATATCACTCGGCGCCTGGCTAGCGAGCAGCGAGGAAGCTGCTGCCAGGCGCCGGGGGGTACGGGGAGCCACCGTGACAGAACCCCCCCCTCTACGGGCGGCCACTGGACGACCCCCAGGGGCACGGGGATGAGCCAAATAGAAAGCCCTCACCAATCGAGGAGCATGAACCTCAGTAGCCGGAAGCCAAGAGCGATCCTCCGGCCGTAGCCCACCCAGTCAACCAAGTACTGAAGGACTCCCCTAGACACCCTGGCGCCCAGAATGGCCTTGACTTCAAACTCCTCCTCGCCCTCCACAGAGACAGGAGGAGGAGGGACACGGGCCCTGGTGTACCGATTACACAAGAGTGGCTTCAACAGACTCACGTGGAACACATTGTGTATCCTGATATGGGAGGGTAGTGCCAAAGCATAGGAGACCGGATTGATGCGCCGCAGAATCTTATAGGGCCCTGACGTAATGTCACGGATCCCCCTGATTACCAAGATGGTGGTCCCTATTACGCAGACCGCTCACTACCCTTCCGATCCTTAGAATGGTCGGCACGTCTAGACAGATACAGAATACGTAAAGATAGGTAGACACAAAGAACGATACTAGGAGGGTACACAAGACCTAGAATGGTGGCTCTTCCCAAGACCTAAACAATAGAAGAGGTAGTCTGATGCGTGCTTAGGATGCCACACAGACTGACCACAAAACCAATATAGAAGAGTAAACGCCAATACCAGGAGTGTTGCACAGAATAGTTAATAAGCCAATGCCAGGGGTCGGTACACAGAATGGTTCGTTGCCAATGCCAGGGGTCGGTACACAGAATGGTCAGTTTGCCAATGCCAGGGGTCGGTACACAGATGGTCAGTTTGCCAATGCCAGGGGTCGGTACACAGAATGGTCAGTTTGCCAATGCCAGGGGTCGGTACACAGAATAGCCAAAAATATACAATAGAATGCAAGAGCTCTGCGGGAAGTAACTACCACGTCAGGGCGCCGGTTGTTCTGCGAGTCTGGGCTTTAAACCCGGCGGGTCCGCGTCAGCCCGCCAGGCCCCGCCCCCCGGCGTCCCCACGTGTGCGGAAGCGACCGCAATATCACTCGGCGCCTGGCTAGCGAGCAGCGAGGAAGCTGCTGCCAGGCGCCGGGGGGTACGGGGAGCCACCGTGACACCCATGGAGCTGCTCCATGGTACTGAAACCTATTCAATACCAAGAACAACAGCCCCGCAGGGCCCCAGTGCCTTGTGGAGCTGCTATCCATAGTGTTGAATATGTTTAGGCGCCAAGAATAGCAGCTCTGCAGGGCTCCAGAGCCCCGCGGGGCTGCTGTCCTTGGTACTGAATAGGTTTCAGCACAAAAGAAGGAGGATTACATATTTTTTCTTTACCCTAATCGAAGTAATTCATCAGTTTCACATTACGAGATAACGAACAAAAACAAAGTAATGAATTGATCTGAAATACGAATTTGCAATAAAAAAAAATCGATCCGAATCACGGTAACATACGCAACGAAACGAATTGAAAAATGGAACGATTCGATCCGAAACTAAACAAATTTTTACATTGTGCACATGTCGCTGTGTTTACAAAATTAAGTGTTTTTTAAAAATAAGTCTTCTAAAAAATTACAAGAATTCTGAAAAGGTCTTTTAAATAATTTTAAGTTTTTTTGCAAGAATTAAAAACAAACTTTTTAAAAAAAATATATCCCATTTATTGCAATGAAACTTATGGGATTCATCTGTTTTAAACTGGTCGAACTAAAACGCCTATAATCAGGGCATTTTCTGCAATTTTGATGCAATTCTGTGTTCGATGAATAGAAGAGACAATAGTCTTGTATGGGGCAATTTCAGTGCTGCCAAATTGTTGCAAAGTGCACCATATTTCACCGTCAATTCCCCTGTATTTGGCAAAGTGACAGCTTTGTGAAGAGACAAATTGCCCTGAAGTTGCACTTATGGGGAAATTCACCGTTCGGTGCAATTTCAGGGCTGGTTCGGAGGTTAGTGAAAAACCCCTTAATTAACAAAAAGATTCTTTTTGATATTTTCTGGCTACATTATATCTTTTCCACATTGTTTAGCTGTTCTGTGTTGCTGTACTGTGTGCTTGCTCAGCTCAGTCATTTTGTGTTGCCCCCCCCCCACACTGTTTGACTTCTTTTTGGCACTTAGTGGGTTAATCATTTTTACGGTGCTTTCGGTAACTGTTAGAGTTCTAAAGCAAAAGCCTGCTAGTGCCACAAACAGAATATAAAACTGTTTTATTGTGTTTTTAGGATTTATTTATTATACTTTTTTTTTTTTTGCTTGTAACCTCGGAGTAGCTTATTCTATCGACAGGCGCTGTTACGAGAAAACCTCTGCATGTGCGCGTGTCAGGAGCCAGCTCCGGTAACTGAAGCGGTGTGTGCGGGAGCCTGTGCCAGTGGATGCAATTGGCTTCATTTTTGTGACAGGAATAAGTAGCTGCTATTAGGTTTTTTTCCTTTCTTTTTATAATACTTTTTTTTTTTTTTATTTCTATCGCAGGAAATCTTAACTGTATCCAGTTACAAGAGTGTAAGGAGATTTATTGGGCTGTCTTGGCACTGAAGGAACCTACGAGTTGTGCTATACCCAAGGGGGGGGATGGTACATCTGGCATCGTTGACCCACATGCACAGTAGTCGCCAATATAGGCACTAACCAAACACCTGCTACACAATAAAATCTAAATCTTTTTATCAATGGAAGCGAAGAATGATTTTTTTTTAAAAAAAAAAAATTCACTGCTTAGTGCGCTCGTCTGACCTCGGCATTAGGTGTATTGACGTGCCTCCTGGCGTACGTTGCAGCGTTTCAGCGGTGCTGGCTAATATGGCTATATGGTGCAGCACGCGTTCGGCTGCAGAGCGCCTTCCTCCACTAACTGCACTCAGCGAGGTGGCCAGACGACGTCAGAGTGGAAGGTATGTCCACTCTCACGGACGTTCCTTCCGCTCTCAAAAACACTAGTCTGACCCCAGCCTATAAAGACCATATATTCACTGTCTGTGGCATGTGGCTATGCGTTCCACCAGCCGTTTGCCCAGTGGCAAGTCCAGGCATTGTTTGCGATATTGTGTTCTTCTGGGGGTGTTCATAGGTCAGCATATTTATTTAATGCAGCTGTTGGTATATTGAAAGACTGAAGGGTGGATATGTGGATGGAAATAAAATTTTCTGTAAGAAGTGTGTGTGTGTGTGTGTGTGTGTGTGTGTGTGTGTGTGTGTATATATCTCTATCTCTATATATATCTCTATCTCTATATCTCTACAGTTGTGTTCAAAATTATTCAACCCCCACTGAAATTGAGTGTTTTGGCCAGTTTGACATTGATTTTGATCATTCAGTCATCTTGCTTACAATTAAATCAAAGAGGCACGTGTAGGTCAGACAAATATAACATAACATTTATAATGAAATCGCCACAAATGTCTTTTCTGTGCTCACATCATTATCAGTTTTATTCAACCCCCAAGTGACATTCAATCTTAGTACTTAGTACAACATCCTTTTACAGTTATAACAGCTTTTAAACGTGAAGCATAGCTTGACACAAGTGTCTTGCAGCGATCTACGGGTATCTTCGCCCATTCGTCATGGGCAAAAGCCTCCAGTTCAGTCACATTCTTAGGCTTGCGCACTGCAACTGCTTTCTTTAAGTCCCACCAGAGGTTCTCAATGGGATTTAAGTCAGGTGACAGCGATGGCCACTCCAAAATGTTCCAGCCTTTAATCTGCAACCATGCTCTAGTGGACATGGAGGTATGCTTGGGATCATTGTCCTGTTAAAAGGTCCAACGTCTCCCAAGCCTCAGGTTTGTGACGGACTGCATCACATTGTCATCCAATATCTCCTGGTACTGAAGAGAATTCATGGTACCTTGCACACGCTGAAGCTTCCCTGTACCTGCAGAAGCAAAACAGCCCCAAAGCATGATTGACCCCCCACCGCCATGCTTCACAGTAGGCAAGGTGTTCTTTTCTTCATAGGCCTTGTTCTTCCTCCTCCAAACATAGCGTTGATCCATGGGCCCAAGCAGTTCTAATTTTGTTTCATCAGTCCACAGAACACTATCCCAAAACTTCTGTGGTTTGTCCACATAACGTTTGGCATACTGCAGTCGACTCTTCTTATTCTTTGGAGACAGCAAGGGGGTGCGCCTAGGCGTTCTGGCATGGAGGCCTTCATTACGCAGTGTGCGCCGTATTGTCTGAGCTGAAACTTCAGTACCCACATCTGACAAATCTTTTCTCAGTTCCTCAGCAGTCACACGGGGACTTTTCTCTACGCTCTCAGGTAGCGTACAGCAGTCGAAGTCAGCATCTTCTTTCTGCCACGACCAGGTAGCGTTTCAACAGTGCCCTTTGCCTTGAATTTGCGAATGATGCTTCCTATGGTCTCTCTTGGTATGTTTAACATCTTTGCAATCTTCTTATAGCCATTGCCCTTCCTGTGAAGAGTAATCACCTCTTCTCTTGTCTTCCTGGACCATTCTCTTGACTTCACCATGTTTGTAACCACACCAGTAAATGTCTAGAAGGAGCTGAGTATCACAGTCATTTTAAAGCTGCCTAATTGGTGCTTATTATGCTTTATTGCTGCTCCGTGACATCCACAGGTGTTTTCAATACCTGATTGAAAACACTTGAATGAACCTCTGTTCTTCAGAGTGGTAGTCTTTAAGGGGTTGAATAATTGTGTCAATGAAGAATTCACAAAAGAAACATTTACTACTGGATTACAAAACCAATTGATGTCATTTTAGTTGCATATGGTTCTTTAACCCTTTCGCTGCTGAGGCTTTTCACACCTCTGTGCTGAGGTCATTTTTACCGGTTTTGATCATCATGTTTAAACGTGTTTTGAAGGCTTATATAATATGTCTGGGTAATATACTAAAATATCGTTCTTTCCGTCAGACTCGGTAGATTCATAATATGTCATTATTATATGTATACGTCATGACCTGTCTGTATATTAGAACAAAAAATGCAATAAAATATGTATTTTCAATAATTTACAACGTGTAAAGTGTTTTTTTTCACATTTTAACATGCGAGCAATTGCGGTTATATTTTGTATGGGGTGCGCTTGTTAAAAAAATTAGAGATGGGGTCTCGTTACATTTTTTTTTTGGGGAAAATTACGCGATTTTTAACAAACGCACCGCATACAAAAATCGTTAGTGCAGCATCATTGTTCACATTATAATTGAAATGGGAACAATATTGCTGCATTAACGAACCAAAAAAAACTGCACGATGACGCCAGTCCTCAGGGGGAGTTCCCGGAGGCTTGGCCGACATCCAAGATGTCGGCCAGCTCCGGGAAAGGATCGCGAACCGGCGCTTTTCAGCGCCGATTCGCGATCCAGCTCCCCAGGGGTTAATGCCAGGCACCATTTGGAAGGGCAGGCTGTGCCCTTCCAAATGCTGCCTGGGTTAACCCCCGCAACGCCGCCGATCGGGAGGGAGAGAGGTCCGAAGGACCTCCCCCCTCCCTTTCAGGCGCCTCCTCCGCACATGCGGGGGGGGGCGCCTGAATTAGGTGTCATCGCGCTGCCGCGATGACACCTAATTTCAGCGGCTGCGGTTCCGGATGCTGGGCTGACATCGAGGAGGATGCTGGGCTGGGCTGACATCTGCAGTAATGCGGAGGACGCGCTCAGCGCGTCCTCCGCATTGAAGTGGTTAAAAAGTCCTTGTAGGATTTCATTCTGAATACAATTACAAATGTACACTAAATTCCCTAAAACCCTTTACAGCATTGGGGGTTGAATAATTTTGCACACAACTATCAGTAAATGGTGCTGACGTCCTTGAAATAACACAAAGTATTCAGGTTATATATCCGGAGTCCTCTATCTTCCAAGTTGAAGAGCAAATATATTTTCCATGAATCCATAAATATTCCAGTGTTTGTTTTTTTTTGGGGGGGGGGGGGTGCTGAGAGTAGTTTTAATTTTCATATTTGGAGTGATTTCAGAACCGTAACCCTGCATAATAACGGAATAATAATTAAATTGCAAATCCTCAGATGACATAGAAGTTGTGTATCAGTGTAGAGTAGTGCTAGTTGGTTACAAGTACTTACACAGCGCCAACGTATTCCGTAGCGTGATATTCTTCTTTTTTTTATTTTTTATTGGACTACCGCTACATTTAAAAGACAAGCTTTCGAGCGTGTAATCTCTCTTCTTCCGGTCTGGACGCTAAACTGAGCAATATCCTAGAACTGAACATTAAGGGTCACATGGGAGGGGGGTTAGATGTCCTAAATGGTGAGAGTAAAATGGTATGTTCAAAACTGGGAAAATAAACACAGGAGATCTAAGGCCCATAAACACGTGTGCGGCCTCTCCAACATTCGATTATGCATCTCTTTTGGGCTAAGCACCGCGGCTATTACTGAGATGATTTTTGGCAGGTAGTCACTGGGACCGTGATTGTTATCATTCTCAATTTTTTTTTTAGGCTGGGGTCAGACGAATGTAGTGCAAAGGTGCGTTGAGCCGCACTTAATTACGGCCATAGTAGCAGCAAATGACAGCCAATATATGAAAGTTCGGCCGCCCAACGCAGGCGGCAAACTAACGCATTTTTTCAGGAACGTGGAGCAGCTAGTACTGACGCACAGAGTGCGCTGCGTCTGCATAGCGGCGTGTGTGCGTGATTAGGAGGCGTCAGACGCTGCACATGTCTGGCCAACATAATGTCCATTTGTTTTTTTTTTTGTTTTTTTATAGCTCTGTCAGAAAATACGACCGACATTGCGCATCGTATGACCGCGATCGCGTCTTCCGTGAAAAAATACGTTCCGACGCATTGATGCACTTTTGGATGGTAGATGTGAAAAATGCGTTCGTCTGACCCTAGCCTTAATCTGTACTTATATAGTTGTAAGTGTTCCATATGTTGGGGTGTAAACACATGGAACATGCATAGCGTACAATCTTGACGTAATCACAAATTGTTTATCTTTATCCTGTACTTAATAAAGAACATTCAAAAAGTCTAGATGAGGACCTAAAACGTGGAAAAGCAATACCAATTTACCCAACAAGCACCCCTTCAACATACGCCCATATTCATCTAGCTTATTCGTTGATTGTGTAAGATTTGTAGTTCGATTTTTTTTTTTTTTTTTATGTACTACATTGTCTCACTTGGGCCTTTACATCCACCTGTAAGAAAGAGAATTCACTCTCTGAAGGATTTTGCTGAAGCAGAGCTTGATCCGGCGTTTGAAGCAAACTGCAGCTTTTCTTACAGCTCGCCTGCTGACGTGGGATAGTCTTCCTGGCCAGGAGCGTCTGCCAAGATGAGAGGTGCCACTGGGTGGGATCCAGGCCTTCTGAAAGGAGAAAAAAAAGAGACTAGCAATGGAGAGGGGAAAATATTCATATCTTGGCTTGTTCTGCTGCCCCGTCCATGAATTCCCCACCTTCTCTAGTTTTATTTCTGCCCTTAACTCTGCCTTGGGCAAAATACGTTTTCTCTCTTTGTAACACCTGTGCTGCCAGACGGCCCCTGCTTTGTTTCTTTGCTTTTGTATACATACCCGGCTAGTATCTGCAGGGCTGGTGTAACCCCAGTTGTGTTACTCAATGAACTGGTATGTAGAGATTTAAAAAACAAACTGCAATCCAATTCTATTGTTTGGACCCAAATCTATTTTTTTTATTGTATCTTAAAGCCGGTTCTCATTATACTTCTTGAGGAAGTTTATCAAATTTTGATTCAACTAGAACCCAATGATATATATATATATATATTTTTTTTTTTTGCATGTGCTCTGTCCCCTTTGTTGATCCACCAAGCTGCATTACCAGTCCCATCGTTCTACCAGCAGCTCCAATGAGCATGCAATCACCTGTTATTTAAACACAAGTATCAGTAAAAGCTGATCACCTGTTTCTGCTCATGATCGTTTTAGGGTTACAGCTAGGGTTAACCCTCGCCAACAGACTGTTGAGGATATCCGCTTCATTTTAAGGCAATGGATTCTGCTCCATCTTTCAACATGAGCTACAATTATGTCAAAAGAAACAAGATAAAAATCAAGCAAAAGTTGAGCAGAATATATTGATTAGTTTTGGCAATGAACTAACCGTAATCCTAACCCTACAACAAACCTAAATACTAACCCTAGAAGAAACCCAGAACAAGCTCAAATAATTACACGCTTTTCATTTTTATCGACTAGAATCAGCATTTAGGCTGATTTCAAGTTTGATTCTTGCTAGGGCCTCTTGGAAAGCTCAGACACAAATTAGCTTCCCAAATGGACTGCACATATGCTATTAACTTGACCTTATCTAGATAAATCCAAGTATATATTGTGTGGATATTCCTAGAGTTGAAAACTATAACATTGCTAAATTTAATCCAAGATAACTAAGTGCCTTGGTCTAAGTTCCATCTTGGTTGTTTTGTTCTAAACTAGACATGTACATGACCCCAAAAAATTTTGTTTCGTTTTGGATAATTTTGTTCTGTTTATTTTTTTTCTCGTTTCAGATCATTTCGTTATGTTTATTTATTTTTTTCCGGGTCGTTTGCAATTTTACCGCGATTAGTATTTCGGACTGATTTGTTAATTTGGACGGCCGGTATTTCGTTTTTTGGGTCCTTTTGTTTTTTTGTTATTTCGTATTTCAGGTTGATTCGTATTTTGTTTTATCGGAATATGAAACAGATTACTTAGATTAGGGTAAAAAAAAAAAAGTAATCTCCCTGCTCCGGAACCCCACAGGGCTGCTGTCATTGGTTCTGAATAGGTTTCAGCACCATGGATAGCACCCGCGCAACACTGCTAGATGAAAGAAAAAGGGAAAAATAAGCTGCGTTTGGCAAAAAAAGCCTGGTTTTAAAATAGGTATACAAAAATTCTACCGAAAAATCCTAAAAAATAGACTTTTTACTGCAAGTGAAAAGAATAAATGGTTGCATAAATATTTAATTAAAACAGGGATTTTTTTTCTTCTTCGTTGAATCCTATAGGATTCGCCTGATTTAAACCTGTCGAACGAACCACCGTAAATCGTGGGTTCGAAGCTAGGGTCAGAAATTCTAACCCGAGCTTCTAACCCTAGCCCTAATGTCTAACCCGAGCTTCTAAGTTGAATGAAATTGCCCTATATTAAGGTGTGTGTGTGTGTTTCCCTTTCGCTGAGGTTTACCTGCTGTGTGGGACGGGGCCGTGTTTTGTTTTTGTGGCTGGGACTTACATTTGGCTGCTCCAAAGACACACTCAACTGTAGTGTTTTTCTGGCAGGGTTTAAGAGGGAGGATGAACAGGTGTTATTCTTGGATGCGTAGACCCATTCCCAGCTGACTGGTCCCTTCACCACAGTCTGCGGCCGCTAAAAGGTCACACTCCACCTTCATCCGGAGGAAATCCACGTCAGAGGGCAGCGTGGCGTGTTGGACTCCAGACCCTTTGCAGAACTGTGATTAATCCCGGCCAATAAAGATATCGTGAGCGGTAACGGCCTGCTTTAACCCCTACATTACCAACAATACAGAAACGCTTACAAACGTTCTGTATTCATTCCCCAAAACATTGGAAGCAGATCGTAGCACACAAAACCCACCTTGTGGGCTACTTTGTGCCAGTCTTGTTTTTCAGCCTGCGGAGAAACGCCTTCCTCAGGTGCTCTGCATCTTTGCAGTGAGACCTAAAGTAAAGGCTACAGTTGCTTTTTTGTGGAGTCTGTGATTTTTATTTTTGATACTCAAGCCTCACAATTTGTAAATTCTGGGACCCTGTTGCTTAGAGCCTTCTATATGGACACCCTTGGGCCAAAACTCTCCTCCAACTGAAGGCAATGTATAGCCTGGACTATATTTCCGGGGGGGGGGGCGCTTTCATTTGATGGCCAATACCCAGACTGGACAGGCCTCCCTTGTCTAGTCTGGACACTGACAAAAATGAGTTTTTTTCCACTCCTTATGACAGCCATGCAGGCCTTTGCACTGTTTTTATATAGTACACAAGGTCTGTGTAAATATACTGATTTTATGTGACTAGTATTCTATTGTTCAGATCTTCTTTTCACATTCTGCTGGTGTTTCTAGGAAATTATATTCCCAAAAATCCCTCCCTCTGCCCTACAGATATAAAGTGTCATATGCCTTGGAGATGGTATATCTTCTTGTATTGCCCTTTGTATTGTTTGTTAGAAACATAGAAACATAGAAAATGTCGGCAGATAAGAACCTTTCGCCCCATCTAGTCTGCCCAATTACATGGATACTTTACCTGGATTTATCTTTTGTTTA
This sequence comes from Leptobrachium leishanense, assembly GCA_009667805.1. NCBI lineage: Eukaryota > Metazoa > Chordata > Amphibia > Anura > Megophryidae > Leptobrachium > Leptobrachium leishanense. The sequence goes on from CM019074.1 coordinate 16,460,601, forward strand.
GGATAGCCTTATGCCTATCCCATGCCTGCTTAAATTCAATTACTGTTTTGGCCTCTACCACTTCTACTGGAAGACTGTTCCATGTATCCACCACCCTCTCAGTAAAATAATGCTTCCTGATGTTACTTTTAAACCTTTGCCCCTCTAATCTAAGACTATGTCCTCTTGTTTTGCTACTTTGTTTTTAAATATACTCCCATCCTCTACCTTGTGGATTCCCTTTACGTATTGTTAGTGTTAAATTAATAACTTCGTATTGAGGAATTACTATTGTGTATGTGGGAGGAATATTCGTGCATAGCATTGTGAGGCCGTGACACAAAACGGTGTCTGATATAAAGACTATCAGGTCTATTCAAAGAAAGGAGAAACTCAGGAGAATGGCTGGAGAAGAGAAAATTCTAGGGAAAAATTCCAAACGCATACGGAAAAATGTCTTCTGGTCTGATGGAACCAAGGTTGAACTTTATGGCTATAAATCTAAAAGTTATGTTTGGTGCAAAAACAACACTGCACATCACCAAAAGAACACCATACCCACAGTGAAGCGTGGTAAATTAAATAGCCAGGCACTCAAACAATTGTCAGGTTTATTTGGAAATGAGCCCCTTTTTGGCTGCGCTGTGCCAGTTGGTGAGTGCGCCGAACTAGGAGCTAAGGGCACCCAGCATGCGTCATGCCAAGGGGCTGTTTTATCTTCAGCTGGAACTGGAGCCTTAGTAAAGCTAGAGGGACCAGTCAATATTGGCACAAAACCTTCAGGCTTCTGCTGGAAAACTGAACATGAAGAGGAACTTCATCTTACAGCGTGACAACGACCCAAAGCATACATCCAAACCAACAAAGGAATGGCTTCACCAGAAGATTAAAGTTTTGGAACGGCCCAGACCTGAATCCGATCGAGAATCTGTGGGGTGATCTGCAGAGGGCTGTGCCCCGGAGATGCCCTCACAATCTGATTTGGATTGTTTTTGTAAAGAGTGGGCAAATATTGTCGAGATGTGCCATGCTGAGAGACTCGTACCCAAAAAGACCGAGTGCTGGAATAAAGTCACAAGGTGCTTCTACAAAGCATTATTTTAGGGGTGTGCACACTTACACAACCATATTATTTTACTTTATTTTTACTTACCTCCACCTAAAAGATTTGTTTTGTTTTTCATTGCGTTGTACAGTTTATTGGTCACATTAAGGCCGGTGTCAGAGGAGCGCAGTGTGAACGTCCGTTTTTGCACACCTAACGTCCGTTCGCAGCATAGTATAATCGCCAATGGAGCCCCCACACGAAGTGCGTCCGCACCGAACTGCGGGCGCACAACACACGCGGCAAAAGGACGCAAGTTAGGCAAGAACGTAAAACCGCTAGAACGGACATGCGGAGTGCGCTGCGTCCGCAACGTCCGCATAGCTTTGTGTGGGAGTGATGAACGAGGTCAGATGGACTGCGTTTGTGCAGCCAGCATTTTTGACGGACAAAATGTTTTTCATCTTCAATTTATCTTCCCTGCTACATCTGTCAAAAATAACGTCTGTTTAAAAAAAAACGGACTGTGTTGCCACTACTGCGTCTTCCGTCAAGTAACAGGTAGGCTTGTGCACCGATTTTTTTTTTTTCGGTTCGATTCGGTTCGATTTGTCTGATTTTTAAACTTTTCGATTCGGCTCGTTTTGACCGATTTCGGTTTCATTTTTTTTTTCGGAATATCGACCATTTTTCGTATTTTCGTGTCACTGTGCTCGGTTTGTGTATCGACTTTTCGTTTTTCGGAATTCTACATTTTTCGGAATATCGACCATTTTTCGTATTTTTCGTGTCACTTTGCTCATTTTTTTGTATCGAATTTTCTTTTTTCGGAACATTTTCGTTTTTCGGAAAATTTTTGTTTTTTTCGGAACGTCGTTTGACACATTTCAAGTCCATTCGAAAAATCCGAAAATATTTCGTTTCGGATCTGACATTTTCGGATCTAAAAATTTTTCGGAAATTCGTCCGCATCCGAAAACACGAATCGGGAAATTTCGTGGAAATTCCGAAACCCGAAACGCACATCCCTAGTAACAGGGTGGTGTAGACGTTTTCTATCCACTGTAGTAACAGGATCAGTGGTAGATAGTTGTGAGCATTACAGGACGAGATGTATCGCTGAGAGAGATCGGTGTAGATTAGTTATAAATAACGAAGCAAGTAAGAGCCACATAAACCATTTTAAATAGTGATACCAGTGTACTGATGGTCGACGGCGATCTGATAATAGCACAGAGACAGTAGCCGGGGTCCTTCTATCCAGAGATCACTTGAAGAACCATTACCCCCCTGCCACATGCTAAAAAATAAATGAAAAAATAAGAATTCTGTCCTGTTCATTAGGAAACCAAGAGACAGCCGAGACAGTAAGTCTGCGCGCTGCACACCAAAATCCCCATTAACAGAGCGGGGGTAAAGCTCTGGATAAAGATCTTTTAATTATAGCCAGATTGTTAACCTTTTTGCTCCCAGCAGGATATGGTTTTGCTTGAGGACATATTGGTTCTCTCTTTACATGTAATATCTGTTAATTCTGTCTCCTAATCTCTGCTGTGTATACACACAAGAAGCAATGCACGTGACATGTTACAGGTGCAAGCATTTATAAAACGCCAACAAGTTCCGTAGCGCTGTACCTTGAGATGTAATGGATCATGTACGCATAGCATGCTGGGTGCCCTTGGCTCCTAGATTGGTGGTGCACTCACCAACCGGCACAGCACAGCCAAAACTTTGCTCGTCTCCAGCAAACCCTGATGATATTGGATGGCCTGGCTATTATATGTTGTGCAATACGGGTAGGGGCTCTCCTAGTGTAACAAATTATGTTCCTTGTATAGATTTGGGGTATGGGAGCCTCCTGCACTTGATTATTTGGACAAAATGACTTGTAACTGTAGTAATTTGTTAAAATTACACTATATAAACCTGCCCTTTAGGCAAGCATCACGTCATTGGAATAAGGTTAGCTTCCCTTTTCTGCCCATCTAAGAAACTTTATTAAAGTGTGCTGACACAGTAGGTGCACGTTTCATGTCCCCAATTCGCTGCCATACAGCCCTATTACAACGGTTGCATCAGGCTTTGTAATCAGCGGCGCCACGTCTCACGCAATCGTTAATGTAATATTCCTACTAATCCACTTCCACCACTTAGGAAATTGTAAAATCCGACTGGTCTTTTTTCAGATCACATTTTTTTTTTTTCCCTTTCATTTGCTTAAAATATATATTGCAATATTCAAGCCCATACTTACAATTTCTGTATTTCCTCTCTTCGGACCGGAATAATTTTGTATGGGAAGGTGCAGTGACAATGCAGGACACAGATGAGTCAATGAGCACGAAATGCAGGACACAAGCGCGAGGTGACGAGCGTGAGGTGCAGGACACAGGCGGGAGGTGATGAGCGCGAGGTTCAGGACACAGGCACGACTTGATAAGTCCGATATGCATGACACCGGCACAAGATGATGAGGACAAGATGCAGGACAGGTGCAAGGTGATGAGCGCGAGAGGCACGAGGTGAGGAGCGCGAGATGCACGACAGAGGCGTGAGGTAATGAGCAGCAGGTGCAGGACATAGGTGGAAGATGCAGGGCACAGGTGCATGGTGGTGAGCGTGAGATGCAGAACAGGCATGAGGTGATGAGCGCGAGATGCAGGACACAGGTGCAAGGTGATAAGCGCAAGGTGCAGGACAGAGGCACGAGGTGATGAGTACGTGATGCAGGTCAGGCGCGAGGTGATGCAGGTCAGGCGCGGTACACAGGCGCGAGGTTAGGAGGGGTGTAAGGCATTAAATGGTGAGTTTGCGGGAATGGGGTGGTCTAATAAACGGAGACAAGAAAAATCGAACAAGTGTTCCTTATACGATTGAAGGTATGTTATGTGTGTTTTGGCTAAAAGCATGTATATGTGCATGAATGGCTAGTAACATGTTGGTGGGTGTGAATGATTTTGCTATTTGTATATGCAAGTGTTCGTCAGTGTCTAGGCATACGTTTGTATGAAAGCTTGATATGTGTTGATATAAATTGGAGTGCTGCTAATTAGACTCCTATAAAGAAAATGTTGACCTTCTGTGCGTGTCACAAATGAAAAATTTGCCTGCTCTAAAATTAAAGGGCAATTAATAGATTCTTTTGTAGAATCCAAGATAACCCGTACTCGTCTGTGCAGGAAGTTGTCTTCTTGAATGGCTCTTCTTTTAATTATGTCAGATCTGGGTAAGTTGCTACAAAGGCTAGGCCGGTATCAGATCTGCTTGGGTTAAAGTAGTTTGGATGTCCCCCTCCTCTCCGGTGAGAGGCATTAGGTTTCAGACTAATACATTTAGCAGAGACAGCCTTTTGAAGGACTTTCATACATGACTGGCCCTGGACTGCGTTTTCCTTTTACATGTTTACTCAGGAAATCTGGAGCCTCTTTAATGGCGGAAAAATTAAATACTACACTGACTGCGGGGGGGGGGCATCCTTTTGTTTTTGAGAATGCCTACCTTTCTATGGAGGGCAGAACACTCGGCAGTGATAGCTTACCTGGGATTGTGGTACCTGTGAACCACGTAGCGCCTATAGGCATGACCAACAAATCAAAAACTGCGACCTCTACAGGCGGCCCTATACTTAACTCTCCGTAGCTCAATGGCAGCTCCAGTAGGACCATATACAGTACTATCCTTACAAATTATCTTGAACATGTGTACCCTACCTATACGTGTTTTATATTGTCTTTTTACCCCTCTCAATGTAATGCCTATTGCTCCTTTCTTTAGAGCTTCTCCTCTTGCTCCAGGTAATGGAGACTTGTACGGATGGCCATTGACGTGAGGCCATTTGGTTCTAATCTGCTGATATATCTGTACCACTCTCGTTTGTCTTCTCTCTCTCTCCTGTCCCAATGAAGCCATCACCCGCTACACCTTTACTCTTTTCTCCCATCGATAAGTTAGCACCGTCAAAACGTGTGTCAATGAGGTGACAAAACCTGCATCCCTGGCACAAGAAATTGAACTGGCATCTCCAAAGATGATCTAGAACTGCTGAATGCTATTGGAGAAAGACCCGCTTCCACTCATACTTTCTTCACTCTAAATGTATGCTCCGGTCCTCCAGCTCTGCCCTCTTTCTAGCCAAACAGGCGTTTTGAGTTCCGGGAGGTTGTGTGTATGGGGGCCGTGTAATATGGCTGTTTGCCGCAGTCAACTCCCTGATCTGTCCTGCCATGGCTGTTCCTCACACTGACCTCATTGCCGAGGACCTAGCGTGCTTTTTCACAGCAAAAATAGAACCGATAAGAACCGAAACCTCCACAATGCCGTTATCACCCATGCAGGAAGATACGTTTAAGGCCAATGTCAGACGAACGTAGTCTGAGCGCACTCTGCGTGTGTGCATAACAGACAGATGTATTGACGGAAGATACTGCAGACACCACACGATCCGTTTTTCTTGACGGACGTAGAAAAAAGGGAACTATGGGAAATAAAATTAATATAAAAAATTTGAAAAGGATATGAAAAGCCATTTTGTGCATCAAGGTGCTGGACGTCGCAAATGCGCTGCGTCTGACATCTCACTCACACAGAACACTACGTGGACGTGGTGCACTCTGCGCATCCATCTAGCGGTTTTGCGTTCTTGCCTATAATCTTCCAGCAGAATGCTGATAGCCCACATCCATCAGATGTGGGCTATCAGCATTCTGCTGGAAGATTAGATCAACCCCAACCAGAAAGAGAAGAATCTCGATAAGTTTCTCCTTATACATTATCCAAGAGTGCACCCAGATCATTATATTGTAGTATTAGTGGCTGAAGAGGAGTCACTCGGGGTATCACTGACCCTATAGTGCTTTAGCATTATTCTTATCAGAATTTACTGGATGAGCTTGTGTCCACCTCCTGAATAAACCATTTTTCTATGGTGTGGGTTCTACTGATGGTACACAACTTTCTGCTACTTGAGCCCTGGGTCATCATACAACCCTCCTTCCATTAATCCTTACGTACACAGTGGTCTTTGTATTGCCAGTCCTTGATGTGTTCGCCAATAGCAATTACAAATGCATGGCTTGGTTGTTCAATATTCATTTGAAATACTTTCCCTGTTCGTCAATCATCTGAAGTTCCGTCCTCCCTTGCCACTCATTTAGGGTACTCATCTAAGAAACCGTCCCACTGGCCACTAACCTAGGGAACTGTCCCACTGGCCACTAACCTAGGGAACTGTCCCACTGGCCACTAACCTAGGGAACTGTCCCACTGGCCACTAACCTAGGGAACTGTCCCACTGGCCACTATCCTAGGGAACCGTCCCACTGGCTACTAACCTAGGGAACCGTCCCACTGGCCACTCATCTAGGGAACTGTCCCCACTCACCTGAGGAACCATCCCACTGGCCACTCACCTAGGGAACCGTCCCCACTCGCCACTCATCTAGGGTACCGTCCCCACTCATCTCGAGTGCCCTTGCCACACACCTAGAGTACTCGTGCCACTCAAATGGTGATTACCCTGCTCCCCTCTCTTCAGAAATGATGCCTAAACTCTCCACGTACCTGAAGTGCTACCCCCTGTCCTATTTTACATATAATCCATTGGAAACACCAGGATTGATTTTTATCTTTTCCACTCTAAATTTGTCATAAACCTGACGTCCCGTCCCGTTCCCCACTGACTCCATTGAATACAAAGTCGTCTGCGCCATTCTATAGACAAAGTGTAAAGAGACATTCGTAGAAGTCAATATTGGATACTACTAATGGTTCAAAGAAGACTATTTAATATGGTTTTATAGGAAAACGCTGACCTCCCCAGGCACCTCTAATCTCCTTTTTAAGTAGAAAAATAACCTTGAGCATCTACTGTAAATCAACCACTTTTGAGAATGGGAAAATATGAAAATGTGACTTCTTTTGTGGAGCCGCCAAGCAAAACCTGTTTCAGTAGATTCCAAGGGATTCTTTAGAAAGGTGGGGGATAAACCAGAGTCATGGAACAGGAGTGGGTAAAATAAACTGCTTTTACCAATACACCACCCTATGCCAAATCCCACCTTCATGGGTATCACTTCCATCTTGGGGTGATTTTGAAGCATCTATTTGGTCATGTCAGGAGTAAAGCTGGGAAACCTTCAGGTCTATTCAAAGAAAGGTGAACCTCAGGAGAATGACTGGAGAAGTGAAAATTGTAGGTCAACGTAGCCATACCAGAAACGTTCTCCCATTTATCTCATTTATTTGGTCTAGATTGTTCTCTTCTCCTGCCAGTTCTCCTAGTTTTCACCTTTCTCTGCGAGTCATCGATTTACATAAAATAGCGGTGTGCTCCACAAGAAGGCCTACCCGTTGGGTGGGGTGAGCAGGGTGCACGCCCTGGGCCAAGCACTTTGGGCGGCCTCACATCACTGCTGACACCCTCCGTTTGATAAAGTGTCAGCAACTCTATCTGGGTGAGGGGGTGTCTAAGGGGAGGTGGGAAGATTTAAGGGTGGTCTGTGTGTAAAAAATGGTGGAGTATACAGAGGTGTGGTGTTCAAAGTTTGACGAGGGGCCCCTAAACATTTTCTTGACCGGGGCCCCTCAAATGCTAGAGATGGCCCTGCCCACAAGCTTACTAGGGTGACAGGAAGCTTTGCTCGGCAACTAATCAGAGGTGCTTATATGAAGCGTGTCATGATTGGAACTTTCCTGCAAAATCCAGGACTGTTGGCAAGTATCCACGGACTGTATGGCAGAAACCCAGCGGGAGCAGTATGATTGCAGTCACTCAAATTTCAGACAGATCCCTGATGCACCTATTCGGATCAAGGTGAAGCCGTAATAAAATGTTTAAAGATTTTAAATTAATAATTATTTTAAAAAGTAGCCGTTAGAAATGAAACCCCGACACAAAAAAATCTGTCCTGAGAAGCCGCCGCCCGCTGCTGCTCTATTTACGATGCCCGTATATATATATATATATAATATATCAGATTAGTCATGCATTTGTTGCAATTCAATCATTTTATTGTTTATGTTGGTTTCTGCAGGATATTTTTTCTGTGTTTGCAGAGATTTGATTATTTTGGCAATCACGAGAAAGCACAAAACCGTCCAAAAAAAAAAAATAATAAAAAAAAACTTAATCATCACAAAATCCTGTTTGCAAGTATGATTATTTTTATTCCTTTTTTTTAATTTTTTTTTATTATTTTTTCCCCCTTATTTTTTATTTTTTATTTTAATGGCTAGTTGCAGTTAAGACAATTAAAAAAAAAAAATGCAAATAATCAAGAGGATTAGTCCAAACGGAGTCCTTTTTATCTGGCCATAGAGTCTTTCTATTACAGTCCTGATGGATCCGCGAACGTGCTGGCTCGGCAGGTTCCGTAATGCTGGCACGGCACACGAGCTCTGATGATTTACCGGCTGTTTAGAAATGTTTACTCTCTGTAAATTAACATTCCCCAGGGAAGCTTTACAGAGACACTCCTTACTACTTCAACCCATCAAGTCTGCTTTTTATGAATTAATTTATATCGCCACTGCCTTGTTTAGCTGCCAACGTATTGGCGCTAGAAATATCATTTTCCGAAGCAATGGATTAATCCCCATAAGCATTTAACCCATTAACCCGACTGATCCATAAATTGATAAATTGTGTACACCTGCCATCCCCGCCGCAGACCGCTCTGAGTGATTTCTTACGGAGGCAGGATGCTAAGATTCGTACCTAGGGGTGCCATATATTGTGGGAGCCATAGCAGGATAAGCACTGGTAAAGCTAAAATTCATAAACTAATGAGAAAACATGTTCTTGTGACTAGCTGTAAAATAAAACCTGTTCATTTCGGTCAGGAAGTCGTCATACACAGACTCTTCCTTTAAATAGAAATAACTCGCTAATGGTAGGAAATAAATAATGGAAATAATGAAAACGCTCATTTTAACACGAGGAATTGATTTATTTAAGGTTAAAAACATTAGAATTTCCTTTTAAGGAACAGACAAGTATTGTGAAACTTGAAGATATATATATCTAATAAATATATATATATATATGTCAGGTCCAGAAATATTGGGACATTGGCACAATTCTAACATCTTTGGCTCTATACACCACCACAATGGAGTTGGATTGAAACAAACACAATGTGCTTTAACTGCAGACTGTCAGCTTTAATTTGAGGGTATGTACATCTAACTCAGGTGAACGGTGTAGGACTTACAGCAGTTTGCAGATGTACCTAATTTCAGTCAGGCTACCTCTGGCGAGCACATGGAGGGCTGTGCGGCCCACTAAAGAAATGCCACCCCACACCATTACTGACCCACTGCCAAACCGGTCATGCTGGAGGATGTTGCAGGCAGCAGAACGTTCTCCACGGCTTCTCCAGACCCTGTCACATGTGCGCAGTGTGAACCTGCTTTCATTTGTGAAGATTACAGGGTGCCAGTGGAGAAGCTGCCAATCTTGGTGTTCTCTGGCAAATGCCAAACGTCCTGCACGGTGTTGGGCTGTAACCACAACCCCCACCTGTGGACGTCGGGCCCTCATACCACCCTCATGGAGTCTGTGTATTTGCCTGTTCTGTTTGCTTCCTGTTGCTACTGGTGTGCGCCGTTTCTCACCATATACAGTAGCGCAGTACAAGTGCCTAAACATTGCTGACCCGGTTTTGTTATAGCTGCTGATGTAACTGAATATATCGGATCTCTTCTGCATTACCAAAACCTCCACCACTGCACTCTTCCACAATACCTCAGAGGGGTTATGGTGTGAAGGCACTTGCTGCCACCAAAGGCAAAATATTTGGAAGCACTGACGCCTGTACCAGATTCATATCATTTTAATATTTGACCGCAGGGTCCAGCCCTGCACTCTTCCACAATACCACAGAGGAGTTACGGTGTGACGGCACTGTTGCCGACACTAAAGGCCCAATTTTAAAGCCCTATTGTTACTTTCATCCAAAGCCTGCATAAGTTTCACCATAATTTAGCCCAAAAAAATCACTAAACTTGTTCTGCGTGTCCTAAAACGTCTCCTTTTCATACAGGCTGCCGCCCCAAGCAGTTGTTTATGAATAGATTAAAGGAAAACCATTTACTGTCATTTTAAAATGTAATTTTTTTTGTTTTTAAATGTTTCTATACATCCTACAAATCCGCCACTTCACGGGCAGGTTATGGGGACCTCCTAGGCACGATATTTGAAGGAATTTTTCGTTTTTATTCTTAACCTTTATTTCATGGAAAACTCACTGTTCCTTTTAACTTTGTTTTTTTAACTTTTTGTCCTTGTTTCCTGTCCCCCAGGGCACTACTCGGACCCCCATACACCTTTTTATGGCAAATATCTTGCATATACCGGGTATGCCCTCTTGCAGGGCACTCTAAAAATCGAATTTTCGAGTCCCATTGTCTTGCATTGAGTTCAGTTCGTGTTCGAGTTCGAACTCAAACTTTTGAAATTGTTCGAATGCGAACCGAACACGGGGGTGTTCGGCTCATCACTAGTCACCACCTGCAGAACCACTCCTTTATTGGGGCTGTCTTGCTACCTGCCTATGCTTCCCTCCTTTTCTCTATTCCATTTGCACAACAGCATGTGGACTTGATTGTCAGCGTTGCTACCTAAGTGGACAGTTTGATTTCACAGACATGTGATTGATTTGGAGTTACATTGTGTTTAAGTGTTTTTTTTATTTTTTTGAGCTGTATGTATGTATGTATGTATGTATGTATGTATGTATTTAACAGCAGAATAAAATTCCAGTAAAAAGGAAAGAACAGTATGGCAACATAAAGAAGTATGTGGTCCAAAACATGACATCGATTATTATGACTCTTGCGTAAGACAGCACCCATAAACCCATGGCAATTAAGGTTCCCAAAGTATAGTTAGAAACAAGGGCCAGTCTGTTTTTAATCCAGAAGTCCATGAGTAGATTAATGCCGGCTGCTGATTTCGGCCCACTCCGGCAGCCGGCACGTGTTGGCTGCGAGGAATGGCCGAGGCGGCCCATTGAAGACAGCGGGGCGTACCTGTACACGCTGCGTCTTCAAAGCCGTCACCCGGTGCGGTAATTTATGGTGTCACCCCCCCCCCCCCCCCGAGTTTTTCAGATTTTTTTTTTTTAACTACTCTTACTCCTAAATCAGTACTCCCATATAACACTGAATGCTCATACACACAGCGCACATTACTGTGAGGTTTATTGCTGTGGAGCTCTCTCATATGCTCACACAACTTTTTGCCAACTGCCAGCAAGTACGTTGCCTGTTCGAAGGCAGTGAAAGCACACATGGATATATATTGCCCCCAGCAGCTCTGGATATATATTGCCCCCAGCAGCTCACCCATGGATATATATTGCCCCAGCTCACATATGGATATATTGCGCCTCAGCTCACACATGGATATATTGCCCCAGACCAGCTCACACATGGATATATTGCCCCAGACCAGCTCACACATGGATAAATTGCCCAGACCAGCTCACACATGGATATATGCCCCAGACCAGCTCACACATGGATATTGCCCCAGACAGCTCACACATGGATATATTGCCCCAGACCAGCTCACACATGGATATATTGCCCCAGACCAGCTCACACATGGATAATATTGCCCCAGACCAGCTCACACATGGATATTGCCCCAGCTCTCATGGATATTGCCCCCAGCACACATGGATATGCCCCCAGCTCCTCTCATGGATATTGCCCCAGCTCCTCTCATGTGTATATACTGCCCCAGCTGCTCTCATTGATAATGCTCCAGCTGCTCTCATGGATTTGCCCCAGCAGCTCATGGATATAATGCCCCAGCAGCTCATGGATATACTGCCCCAGCAGCTCATGGATATACTGCCCCAGCAGCTCATGGATATACTGCCCCAGCAGCTCATGGATATACTGCCCAGCAGCTCATGGATATACTGCCCCAGCAGCTCATGGATATACTGCCCCAGCAGCTCATGGATATACTGCCCAGCAGCTCATGGATATACTGCCCCAGCAGCTCATGGATATACTGCCCCAGCAGCTCATGGATATACTGCCCAGCAGCTCATGGATATACTGCCCCAGCTCATTGATATGCCCCCAGCTCATTGATATGCCCCCAGCTCATTGATATGCCCCCAGCACCTCATGGATATGCCCCCAGCACCTCATGGATATGCCCCAGCACCTCATGGATATGCCCAGCACCTCATGGATATGCCCCAGCACCTCATGGATATGCCCCAGCACCTCATGGATATGCCCCAGCACCTCATGGATATGCCCCAGCACCTCATGGATATGCCCCAGCACCTCATGGATATGCCCAGCACCTCATGGATTTGCCCCAGCTCCTCATGGATATGCCCCAGGCCCCAATGGATTTTGCCCCAGCTCCTCATGGATTTGCCCCAGCAGCTCATGGATTTGCCCCAGCTCCTCATGGATTTGCCCCAGCAGCTCATGGATTTGCCCCAGCTCCTCATGGATTTGCCCCCGCAGCTCATGGATTTGCCCCAGCAGTTTATGGATTTGCCCCAGCTCCTCATGGATATGCCCCAGCAGCTCGTGTATATGCCCCAGCAGCTCGTGTATATGCCCCAGCAGCTCATGGATTTGCCCCAGCAGCTCATGGATTTGCCCCAGCTCCTCATGGATTTGCCCCAGCAGCTCATGGATTTGCCCCAGCAGCTTATGGATTTGCCCCAGCAGCTCATGGATTTGCCCCAGCAGCTTATGGATTTGCCCCAGGCCCCCATGGATTTGCCCCAGCTCCTCATGGATTTGCCCCAGCTCACCTCCTGGTCCTGGTCCCAGCACATGGATAGCGGCCCAGGCAGCACCTCTCCGCCGCGTTTTTCACTCCTTCTGAGCGTCCGGCGGCGCGCAGCTTGGGCGCTCGTCTGGGGGAGCCACGTGACCAGCCGCGATTGGCTGGTGACGTATTTCCTCCAGACGAGCGCCGAAGCTGCGTTGCTTCGGACGCTCGCACGGAGCGAATAGCGGCGGGTGGCGGGCGGTGGGTGAGACACCCGCCTTTAGGGTGACGGTGTCACCCTAAAGGCGGGTGTCACCTGGTGCGGGCCGCACCCACCGCCCCCACGTTACGACGCCACTGCGTCCCGCCAAGAAGACAGTATAGAATGTCCCATGGCGGTAAGGGGTTAAAGGGCCACTACCATCAAAATATGATTGTCCTTATTTTGTTCATTTTATGTTGCTGATATCTTATGTAGCGCTCACCCCCGGAGGAGCCGCTGTATAAACCCAGGATAGTCTCACTGCACTAACAATTTACTGTACACCAGCACACCGTTGTGGATTTTCTTAGTTATATACTTTACTGAAGCAATAAAGTGGCATTGAATATACATATACGTTTATTTTATTTATAAAGCGCCAGCATATTCCGCAGCGCTGTACAATAATGATGTGATACGCAATGCGGAAAACACGCGGCAGAAAAACGGTTAATACCCCTCAGTTCGTGGGTTTAAGGCCCACTCAAAAAGGCTCATTATTTGGGTCCTCGGGTACTAAACTCAATGGCCAGTGACTGAACAAAAATATCTTCGACTAGTCAACGTTGGGGCCCTGTAATTTGAAACAATCAAATAAGTGCGCACTGTTATGGAAGCTGCAAGCTTTGAGGCCTCTCACCCATCCGGGCGAACAACTTGTCCCGAACTGAAGACTTGACCAGAAGAGTTCCTACGGGAATAGGGCCCTCATCTCCTCCTGTACTGTTTGTCAAATGTTGTTCAATGTATTGTAACCCTGTCTATACTGTGCTTATTGTACAGCGCTGCGGAATATGCTGGCGCTTTATAAATAAAGAATAATAATAATAATAATAATAATCCCTCTCTCTGCCGACTGGAACCCGGTGCCAACGAAATCCACTCTTCCCGATGCCAAATCTCCGCAGCCAGGAATCTGTTTGCCGCCTGCACTCCGTTCCGTCCGCAGCCTCCTTACTCGAGGTCCTCCTGGTACACGCTTGTCACCAGAACTGCTTAGCGGAATGTGTTACACGATGATGCACACTCTTTCCCTGATCTGCAGCACTGGATAACCGCCGCCTGTGCATGCTCCAACCTGGTTTCGATCCCGGACAGCGTCTCTCATACGTCTCACTCTACACGCTGCTCTGCTCATTCTGACCATGCCGTGCACACAATGCTCACCTTCCCTTTCCTGGCGCCAGCACTCTCACTTCCTGTGTTCTCCCCAAGGGTTTCTGGGAGAGTCCTTTTAGTCCAGCACAGTCCTTACTCATATATGCTCTGTCTCCCTCTAGTGGCAATATCGTTTCAATTAAGAGGACAATTTAAACACAGCGCTACACTTACATGTGCATGTTTAGTTATCATGATTTTTGCATTGTAATACATTGAAAGGCACTCCTTAGCATAGCAAAACCCAATTTCCACACCTTTTTAAAGGCAGATTAGTGGGCCCCTTGTCGAGAAATTTCAACAAAAATCGCTTGTTGCTGAAGGGGTTAAGAACATATTTTACTGTGTCACTGGGTGCATCCATTGTGTGATATTTTGTGTTGTAACCCCCCCCCCCGTATCTTTCCATCACTTGCTCCTCACTGTGTGGCTTTGACCATAGCATGGAGTGAATGGGACGATCACGGACTCGCATCATTGTATTGTGTGGGATGTATTCAAAGTACATCGCAAGGGGTTGATTAGAAGTCTTTTAAGCTCCCTGCCTTATCCAATTCAGCTGCCAGCTCTTATCTCAAGTAGCCTGGACAACAATAGTTTAAAAAATAAACCACTGATCTAGTCGTAAAGGAAAAACTCAGGAAGTTGATTTGTCCCTTATTTGTTGTACTCTCCTCTCATTCCGGGGCGAGAATGGTGGCCCGATCCGCTGCTTCTTCTAGTTCCCAGTCTCTCTCTGAGATCACTCCGCAGCCTGGAAGCGCAACCCTCCATGGAGTCCTATGGACTTGAGGAGGTGATACGCGTGGAAGTGCAAATGACGGAATGGTGCAAAGTGTTGGTCCATCTCCAACCTTTTTTATGCCCTATTGTGTCTTTTTTTTAATCTGAGTTTATGTGGCCCCATCCTCTCCTTCTTTCCCGCTTTATTTTTTCTTGTGTGCACGTGCTCCGGCCTGAACGTTTGTGATGACCGCTGTCCTTGTGCTGTATTTTTCTGGAAAAGTGGGAAGTTTTTTCGCCCGGGTCCGTGTACCACCTCGCGTAGAGGACCTTTCATAAAACGAGCGTCTACCATTGTGGATACAAAGTTGCTTCTTTTGTTGTAAGATTTTCAACACTTCACTTTCTGAGGTTCAAAGTGGATTCCCAGTGTAGTAACTGAGGGGAAAACCCGAGATCTGCATCGAGAAGCAAATAGAAATGATTACTAATCGTTACACAGGGTCTGAGATTCTCCGCTGGGCAGGAAACGAGCAAATTGTGTGTCCCTGCCTCGTGTTGCGCGATCTACCACCGGTCGGCAGCTTGATAATTATTAGAACAGATTATTGAAATCAATGAAAATAATGGATTTTTGTTTCTGCTAAATTTAAAAGCGCATTGCTGAAACACCAAACCTTTTAAATTCAATTTCATGGGTGATTAACCCATGTTTACGAGCATAACAGAATTTCAGTGTGTGTGTGTGTTCGTTTTCAACTAAAAAGTGAACCAATTTCAATAAAAGTTTTACAGTAATCTTTAACGTGCACGTGTGTATTTGGCGACACGTGTGGATACGTCTTGGGCCACTCCAATAATAATCATTTCTGAGCAGCTGGAAACATATTACAATATAAGGGGTTATTCACTAACCTCCGAATTTAACACCGCATTGCACTGAATGGTGAATTTCACTGTTTGGTTCAATTTCGGGGCAATTAGTCTATTCAAAAGCTGTCAATTCGCAAAATACAAGTGAATTGGTGGTGAAATACAGTGCAATCCACTGCGGTTCAGCAGCACCGAAATTGTCCAATCGATTTCATCTATTTACAGGCTGCCGAATTACACTGAAATTTTGGCATAACTACCAGATTTTTTTAGTTTCCTTAGTTTAATGGGTTTGACCAGGCGAATCCAATAGGTGTCAATGTAGTATATTGAATATCTTATAAAAATTTATTTTAAAGCCCATTTTTAATTTTTTTTTCTTTTCATATGAAGTCCATTTATTTTTAATTTTTGGAAACCCTTTTTTTTTTTTTTTTTTTTTTTTTCAATTTTTTTTTTAAGACCTTTTTTTAAAAAAATTTTTTTTACTTTGTAACCGACCTTTTTCATAATGGTTTAAAAGTGCTTTGTGAATAGACCCCTATGACTCTAAACTAAAGCAGTCCTTCTCAGCCCATGTCCTTAAGTCCCCCTAACAGGCCATGTTTTAAGGATCATCTTGGGGAAATACAGTCTGAATCCTGCAATCACCGTGCAGCTAGACGTGCATTCGACAGGTTTTCAATGCGCGATCCTCCATAGAAGGATCGAGCCTTGCAGCGCGCTAACTGCGCTGAGCCCACGAACTGCGCTCAGCAATGTGGCCACACGGGCGTCAGAGTGGAAGGAACGTCCACTCTCATGGACGTTCCTTCCAGTCTCAAAACGCTCGTCTGACCCCATCCTAAGTGATTACAGCAGTGAAATCCTAAATAATAATATAAGCCATTTATTTATTGCGCACCCAAGTGAAGCATTTTCGCACTTATCCCACCATATATAACCATCTATATGCTGATTTCTATGGAATCCTTATGAAGACTAAAATAAAAAGTAAGTATCATATCTATTGTTAAATATTATGTTTTATTATGTATTTTGTAAATCATTTTGTTTCCTTGACTTACAAAATCCATTTTAAATAGGATTTTCTGCCTTTGCTCATTCGAAATGACACCTTTCGTAGCCTATTTCTTGCCCATTGCTCAGATACGTCATTTTCTCGGCGCGAGTTTCCGGCATAGCTTTCTGAAGAAACAAAATGTGCAAAGCTGGTGAAGATTGACCAGTATTTTTTAAAAAATTTTAACCTTATTAATATTTTAATATTTACTATTTATATATTAAGTTGACAATATTAAATTGTTTTAATAATTTTTGAATTGTCTAGGTTTTTTAATATATATATATATATATATATATATATAATTTTATTTTACTTTTTGAAAATAAATTTATTTTTTTAAATGGAAAAAGTAAAAATTTCCTTGCAATTCCAGGCTGTTTAGTTTTATATTTTAAGTGGAGAAAATTGATCTAAAATGTAACCAATATATACTCTCCCCGTCGCTCTGTAAAAACATTTAAATGTAGGACATAAACCAGTTAGAATTCCCCTACAAATAAATACATGGGTCCCGCACGCACACGGCAATCTCCGTGACATACAACACACTCAGATAATTATGTTATATCACACGTCTCCGGCCAAGAAAAACTCTCCCACTCAGCCTCAGATTTATTAGGAGAGGCCCGGGCAACCACACTTAACTTTGCAGAGACGGATAAACCTGTAACATTTGCCTTGGCTATAAAAATTATATACGCTATCAAATTTTTAATACCAAACATGCATTATCTCGGAGTCTCGGCAGGCCTATTTAATTGGGGTTTATGTCTTGTAATTAATTATGTTTCTCGCTAGCGTTCGATCCCGGCAACGGTGTCTGGAGATTGAGAGCGAGCGCCGCGGACCGTGGTGTAGAATTTGTATCGGCCCGAGAGCACTCGGTCACTCACGGTCTCCATTAACCACTTTTGGAAGGGGACGAGGGGTAATAACGTTCGTGGAGTTCACTTGGGATGGAATGAGGCGCAAGTAGATTTCTTCTAAATCCGTTTGCTACAGAACTGTGACAATGAACAGAGATGGAATTCTTCTTAAACGGCAACAGTTTTAATGCACCCCAAACCACCCCTAGCACCGCTTGTCCCGTCCCCTCCTTCGTACATTCTCAAAAGATAATAAAAAACGGGCAATAGTGCGTCAACGTACTTTAAAATACATTCGTTTTGGTCTATAAATGGAAAAAACACACACTACAAGCAACGGGTCGGTCTATGAATGTGTTTACATTTTTTAAAACTCATTCCATTTAACTTTGCGTGTTGTTCGCTTTCGAGAGATAACATGACCATCTCTGCTGGATGGATGATCCATGATTCTCTTTTAGATTTCTACAAAGCCAGCGATTTATTATAAAAGA
Source organism: Leptobrachium leishanense (assembly GCA_009667805.1). NCBI lineage: Eukaryota > Metazoa > Chordata > Amphibia > Anura > Megophryidae > Leptobrachium > Leptobrachium leishanense. The sequence goes on from CM019074.1 coordinate 16,478,822, forward strand.
TTTAATATATCTGGCCTTTAGATCTATGTATTTACATGTATATTTGTATGTGTACTTACACATGCGTACCGCTCACCCCCGGAGGAGCCGCTGAATAAACCCATGATAGTCTCACCGCACTAGGAATTACTATACACCAGCACACTGTTGTGGATTTTCTAGATTTTGTACTTTACTGAAGCAATAAAGTGGCATTGAATATACATATACTTTGAAGCGTAAATCGATTTTAAGCTAGGATAAATGACGTAACGCGCATCGCTGGAAAAACACGTGGCGGAAAAGAAACGGTTAATGCCCCCTCAGTTCGTGAGTTTAAGTCCCGCTCATAAATTGGTGTCTTGGGGTACCCGGGTTCTAGATTCAACTGGCCAGTGAATGAACGAAAATATCTTTGACTAGTCAATATTGGGGCCCTGTGAATTGAAGCAATCAACCAAGTGCGTGCTTTCTCGGAACCGTGGGCCTTGAGGCCTCTCACCCATCTGGCGAACACTGTGTCCTGAACCGATGACTCGACCAAAGGATCTCTCTCCACCGGCTGGAACCCGGTGCCAACGAATCTGCTCCTCCGATGCCGAATCTCCAACAGGAACCGATCCGCGGCCTCCTTACTCGAGGTCCTTCTGGAACCTGGTTGTCCTCCGAGCTGCTCAGCGGTGTGGTATGCGATGATGCACACTCCGTCCCCCAATCTCCAGCACTGGATACGCTTCGATCCACGCTCCGGCCTGGTTGTGAACCCGGACAATGTACTGCATGCGTCTTACTCGTCTAGCTGCTCTGCTCGCTCTGCCCATGCCATGCACGAGGCTCCTGATGTCTTTCCTGGCACCAGCACCCACTTCCTGTCCTCTTCGCAAAGGTCTCTGGGAGATAGTCTTTTAGTCCAGCATAGTCTTTGACATGTCTAAGCTCTGTCTCCCTCTAGTGGCAGCAACAACTGAGTCCATAGAACCAAACTAACAGCACTACACATGTATATGTAGACATTCTTTAATATATATAAATAGTACATGAAACCTCTTTCAGCAGAAATGGTGACCTTAAAGATATAGAGATATATATCTATATATATATATATATATATATATATATTCATTCTCTTTATTTTTTTATTTGATTCTATATTTTTATTTATACATGTCTTTTCCACTGAGTCTACGGAGAATCGGAATCTTTTGTGGTGGGTAAACACGGGATTCCATTTCTCTCGCTGGAAAATTTCAAGGACGTTGATGCGCTGGGGAAACCGCAGGACATTCCGATTACCAGAGATAATGCGCCGCGTCTTCTCGCACATCGAGGTGGAGAAACCGGGCAATGGGTGCCAAAGGCAATTTATTTTTATTTTTTCCCCAGCTTTACAGCCCTGAGGTCTTGCCGCTGGCTCAGATTGAGTTGCTCTGTGCACACACAGCAGTCTGGAACAGTTGAGTATTAACCTACGTAGCTGCCAGATGGTTCTGCAGATAAGGTTAGACGGCCATGCTACCTGTGTAGCACCACACTTGCTCTTCTAACCTTTGATCTTGCTTTTCTGTGATCTCTAAATATTCCACTTATAGCTATCCAGGGAAACATCTGACGCTGTTCTGGGGTCAAGAAGGAATTTTTTCCCCAGTATGTTGCATATTCGGCAAGCGCTTCAGATTGGTTTTTTTTCTTCTTTTGGATCGACGGCGGTAGGTGTTGTATGAAAGGCTGAACTCGATGGACGCACGGCTTTTTTTCAGCCTGTGTAAGATCTCATTGCCTTTTTATAGGTTTTGTATTGTGAGTTTATGCAGTAAGAAGCATCCATTTGACTCGCAGGTTGTCGTGGGGCAGGTGTTTTCACTTGGAAGAGCCACAAGGAGGCCTTACCATTCCCGGAAAAAACACCAAAAAAAATACATGCTGGATGTCAGCACTGCTTTATAATTGAGCGTGGTGTTTTTCCTCCCTTTTTAAATACGGACTGATCTACCCAATCACATGGGCTTCTTGGTTTTCTGAAGAACAAAACAATGTGGGTAACCCAAGTATTGCTCCGGGATGGAGTATTACAAATATGTATTCTAATTCACACTTCCGATGCATGACAAAAATGTCGATCAGCACCAACCTTTACAAATTGATGTGAATGAGAGATCCGTGGGGGATGGCCACGAAAATTCTGCAATTGCAGATTTTCCCCACTAGTTCATCCATGGCTGGGCTGATTACAATTTAAAATTTACAAATCGCGAGAAAAATATATTTAAATTAACTTTAAATAGCAGTGATTCGCTTGGGAACAGCTAACCGGATTTGTTGACCTTTTTTCTAAGTTCCCTTAATTTAAAAGAACCTTAAAAAAAAAAAATTGAGCTTTGCCAAATGCTAACGTTTACTTCAACACCGTGGTATAATTGGAGCCACGAGGCTGTTGTTAACGACTCTATAAAATCGGACAGAACTGTTATTTCATGTTTGAAGAATGCATCTCGCAGCTTTTCCGTACATGTAAATCTGACTTAAGGTATAAAGGCTTCCATTAGAACACGTCGGATACTATGTGGTGTAGACGGTGGGTCACACAGAGGGGTTGAGAAATGTTTTTTAATTTTTTAAAATTTCTTTACACATTAAACAAAAGTGTAATGAAGTAACCTTAGGAAACCTTAACGCTAGGGTCAGACGAACGCATTTTTCACGTTGTCCGTGAAAAAGTGCGTTCGAACGAATGGACGTATTTTTTCACGGAATACGCGATAGCGGTCATACGATGCGCATTTACGTCCGTGATTTTGTACGGATCATCAATAAAACACTTTTTGCGTCTGGACGTTAGGTTGGCCGGACGTGTGCAGCGTCTGACGTCTCCCAATCACGCAAACACGCCGCTATGCGGCCGCAGCGCACTCTGTACGTCAGTGGTAGCGGTTTGACGTTCTCGAAAAAATGCGTTTGTATGCCACTTGCGTTGCGCGGACGACCTTTCGTGCGGCCGTTCGTCGTATGTTCCCCGGCATTGGACGTCATTTGCTGCTAGCATGGCCGTGATTTCGTGCGGCTAAACGCACGTTAAAACTGCTTTCGTCTGACCTTAGCCTTACCCCTTACATTGTATATTTTTGGGACTCAAGGGCTGCCTAGGCTTCATTTATTTAGTCCAGAAATATCTTGGGTGCCATCATCGGCCATAAATGGAGTAGAATTCAGTGTTTCTCAACTCCGTTCCTCAGGACCACCAACAGGCCAGGTTTTAAGGATTCTCTTGGGGGAAATACAGACTGAATCCTGCAATCACTGAGCAGCAAATCCTATCACCTGTGCTGTGCTTCATATCCTGCAAACCTGGCCTTTTTAGGGGGACCTGAGGACCAGGGTTAGGATACACTGGCACTAGATCACTAGTTTACACTATCTTTTACAGCTGGACAGGAAGAGTTGCTCCTTAAGCGATTTTGGTGCAATCAGTGTCTTACAGTTGTTATAAATCTATAAGAATTATTACAGATAGGCCTATGAGGGGTTAAAGATTTAAAGGAAAAAAAGGGAAATTCATTAAAAGGTAAAAAATCAATGAAAGACACGTGATCTGCTGACTTTCACTTCTGGTTTATGATATTTGAAACCGTTTTAGACACAAAAAACTGATGGCTGTTTTGAGCCGAAACGCGTCTTCGCATAGTCACGTGTCTTACATTGATTTTACCTTTTAATGAATTTACCATTTTTTTTTTAAAAAAAAATATCTTTATCCCTCCATTGGCCGGTGTATTTTCTCAGATCTTACACTTGTCTTCATCCTGGGACCTGAGGATCAGCAGACAAAGGGGATTGGGCACCCACGCTAAGGGTGCCTGATGCAACATATGTCGAGCCTATAAGTTCTACGGGGCTCCGCAATCGGTGAGTGGTATTGCTATTGTTACATTATTACTCAGCTGCATACAGTATTATGCTATGGGAGCGCCGTCTCCGTGTTTCTTTCCTCTGTTTGAGACTTGCACCAATAGAGAACGCCTGCTCCACCCGTTATCTGGGTAGACTCATTACCACCTATAGCCGGGACCAATTTAGGCTCTTAAGAATGTGATTTTTTTTTTTCTCTAAGGTTAAAGGGTGGACAAATTGGTTTGATCTACTGCACCATTTTTTGTATCTTTCTTTTCTCTTTGAAAGACCCCAAGAAATAAGCACCAACACCTACATGAGGATTTTGGGACACTTAATTCCATAAGTACTTTGTATTTGACTTTGGCACCATTTCTTTGTACTGGACTACTTTGAATCTTTTTGGTTTTATATTGACAGTGATGCCTTTCCCCACTTGAACGATTATAGCTGCTTTGGCAGCATCTACAGTCACGTTCAGATTCTTAATTGTTGCGCTACATGGATGTCTCCATTTTCAACCGCCTACTTTGCCTAATTATAGAGGCACCTCTGACCGCAGTGCATATCAGGCACTCATTTTATCTCGTCAGATATGGAGAGCGAGATTGGAAAGGCGAGAGGGTGCGGGTCAAATAGGGCATAAATAAACCAGATGAGAGGACATAAGACTTATGGATGCAAACTAGGGAGTGCAGTGAATGGATTACTCACAAACCACCGGTGTGCCATCATAGTTGCTAATTTTTATCGGCCGTCGAAATGCCGGTAAGCTCCCATTTGAATCTCCCGAAAAAGATCCAGATTTCGTCCTTCGTTCAGAATTTATTCTAGCCCTGTGGTAGAAAAACTTCATCTGAATCAGATTATGAAGGGTGAAAAGCATGGCGAAATGCGGCGGCAGTCGCCTAGAGAATTCACCGAGGTTTCACTGTAACGGTCTCCCCACAGATTGACCAAATATAACCACCGTTCTTTCGATGTGTGACAGAAGGGAGAAAGGAGGCAGAGAAAGACTAAATGAATGAGACAACGCGGAAAATATTATGAATGGGGGAGATGGAGCGAGTCAAGCTTATCAGTAGACATCGTGAGACAAATAACCGAAAACACAGCCGCGCACACCGTCCCATACTTTGATCACTTTTCCCTCGCTTGCAGCAGGGCCTCGGAAAATTAGAATCATTATCTTTAAAAGTAAAATCTAATGGGGCGCATGAAGGTGGAGCTCCCTCTAAAGGGTAAAGCTTTATCTTTTGTGTTAAATCGCTGATTCCTCTGCATTTTTGGAGGTGTTGGTGCTGGGTTCTAGCACAGAATACTTTCCATAGGCTGTGGGTTGTTGCAAGAAGTTAATTTGAAAGATTCCTCTAGATTTGCTTTGCTTTTTGCAGCGAAGTATTGTAACATTTCCGTCATCCTATGGCTAGATTGTACAGCACGTATGGCTGACTTTTTTTCTTGAACGCCGATAGAATAAGGAGTACGACTCGGGTCAATTCAAGCAGGAACGCAGTTCCTCAAATATCTCAGCAGAAGGAGGGAAAAGAGTTCCTCCACTATCTCGGCAGAGGCAAAGCCCGTTGCTCCACTATCTCGGCGGAGGGAAAGGAGTTCCCTTTCTGCCCACACTGATTCTTTTATTTAAATTCAATCATATGTTCAAGTCATTGAAATATGATAGTTTTTACTGTCCTTATAATCATCGTAATAATTTCAAATTTGAGTGTTGATGGTAAGCTAATTGCAAGTTGATAACGCTTAGACACTTCGATGAGTTCCCACACTTATATATATATATATATTTTTTTTTTCTTTTAGGACTTGCCCCCTAATTGGAATGTAAGCTCTGGCATTTACTGGGAATACCCCCCCCCCCTTCCCACTGCAAACCAGTGTAAAACAGCCTTTCATAAATTTTGGAACATATTAAATATGATCAAAATCCTATGCACATTTCTCGTCCATTCATAAGGATGTCTGGGGTGCCCGGCCCCCCCCCCCCCGCATCCTTGAGAGAATCACGAGGACAGTGCATTAAAATCGACATATTTCTCGCCATGTAAGAGAAAAATAATACCGGCGATGGAACAGGGGGTAGAGGATAGAGACGACTTCCTGGGTACAATTACTGCAACATTGCTGAGCTCAGGTGTTCGTGGTCTACAGACAGAGCGCACCGCGTTCAGCATTCTGCTTATTAACAATAATTCTCTGAGTTATACAGAGGATAAGGGACATTTTAAGGTGAAGTGGTGCTGGTCTCTGCATAGAAATACCATTAAGATTAGGGACAAACCGGTTCACCATATTTATACTCACTCGCAGGACTGGATTACTGTCTCAAAAACCCATGCCCCAAAACCGGGCCAGTAAAATGTTAAACACCTTAATAAGGAACCGGGCAGCCTGTGCCTAATTTTATTATTTTTTTTCTTTTTAATGGGATTTTATTCACTTTTCTCCCTGTGTGCGCTGCTCGTCCCTGTTAGCTCAGGGGCTCCCGAATTCAGAAGTCCCTGCAACTTATCTATGCAAATTGCACATCGCTCTGGACTCGCTCACTTTATGTACTCAAGTTCCGTAGTGCCTTCAAAGAACAATGTATCGGAGCTGTGTGAGCATGAGCGGAACCAATCAATTGGCTGTAGGTGTTCCCCCTGGACTTGACCCCTGATTGGCTGCCTTGGAGGACATCGGCTCTCGCGGGCAGTCTAAGAGAGGGTGACGCCAGCACGCAGCTTATGCTGCTGATACCAATGACCGTTCTGGTGACCGGCAGCCGGGAAATTCAAAAATACCTCCTGTTGGTGACACTGGTGTGGGTGGACTTAAGTCCTTTGCTCCACTCACCGTTTACTTCAGATAACCAATTAATCGCCATTTGTTTCCAACTAGGGGTGGCGAGGGATGGGGCAGAGCATATGTCCGCACCCCAAGAGGTGGTGCCCCACCCCTCGCTACCACCGTGAGGGTGGTAGCGAGGGGTGGGGCACCACCTCATGGGGTGCGGACATATGGTAATGAGAAGGATTGATCTAAACCTCAGACGCGAGGGGCGGGGTCATGCTACAGAGACACATGAGAAGGATGTCCTATGAGATCTGGCCCTATATTTCTGCTCTCCATATATCGCTACTGATGTCCAACAAAAGCTTCTATCCAAGGTCCTAAAGTCCAGTACCACTCGCTACGGCACTACAAGTTCTATTCCAGGGTATGGCCTTGACCATGCCACCTGCAGCATGCGTACACCTCCTTGGCAAAGGCAGATCTTTCAAGTGCTGCCCATCGGCACAAGAAGCGATAGGTGTCCAGGAAAGCCGGTATAATCATTCAGATTTCAAATCTTTGGGGAGTTTTCCCAAAAAACATTTCTTAAACTCCCGTTGGTTCCTCGTAAAGTAATGTTTAGAGTGCGCTGACTGATGCCACTGCACATTCTTGACTCGTGCTGATTTAAACGGCAGGAAATCACACGCGCTGTCAAGGTCGGCAGGAGACGTAGAACACACCTGCTCGCCGTGAAGCTTGGACGCTGCATGTACTTGTCACGCAGGAGATGTGCGGTTATTACACACGGGTTAATTAAGGTCAGACACCAACCCAAAAGAAAAAAGGCTAATTACCACCTCTCCATTATACACGTGAGCGTAGAGCCTTCGGGTTGCAGGAGGAGGGTGTGCTCCCCAGCAATTAGCAGCATTAATTTAAAAAATATATATATATAAGCCAATTTTGCAATTAAAGGGCCAACAAAAGGAAAGCAAACAACGAGGCTCCTTGACCGCGTAGAAGGTGAGCCTGTCGAGACGCAGGGTCGCAGCTCTTGCAACCAGCCTTCCTCCTTAAATAAGGTGCGAGTGAGGTTCCAGAATCCTTTGCGCTTTGGTTCGCGTCACCCGTCGGACAGGTTTACTTGACGCCTGAGTCACAGAGGACTTGCAATCTGTGTATTGGCGCTGCAGAGGTTCGCCTTAACCCCTCCTTTGCCACGTAGACTTGCTTTGTAGGCAGCGCACGTTACAAGGAGGCGATTGTATAGCGTGTTGTTTTACGCTCCTCTTTCCCGGGGCTGTGTGATCCTTTAAGTATCTGAAGATGAACAGGGGATTTTTGTGTTTGTACAACAGTAAGAGGTCATTGTTGTTGCAGAGCTGCGGGTCGGGAGCGCAGGGACGTCCAGATCCTATAAAAACACAGCCGGTTTCTCCTCCTTCATCTGCTCATCCCTCCAGGGCCTTTCACAGCTTTGATGTGGTTAACTCAAGGTGGAATAGTAATTATTATCCCCGAATCTCCCTGCAGCAACACACGGCACCTTGCGCACATACACACACGCACACACAGCTGTGCGCCAAGAAGAATACTTGGCCCTTATGGCTGGAACTGTCCACTAATGTAGAACATATATAAAGCACTTTAATCTTGGGATGTGAACCTTTTAGCTCTTGCACCATCTACTCGTTTGGTATAATTAGTATATGTTTTTTTTTTTTTTTTTTACCATCCTAGGCTGGGGCTACACGAGCACACTAAATACATACGTCTAAACGCGCATGGTGACGTCTGTCATAGACTTTTGACTGTTCATATAGTGAACGAACAACCCATGACGTACGGACCGAACAGACGCGGATTTTTGGTCGAGTCGAAACGCTAGGACACATGTTGTGACATGTCTATGGACGTGATGCTTTCTATAGGCGGGGGTACAGGACATCAGACAAGCGCTCATTTGAAGTCCGTCACGCATGTAGGCAACGGAGACCAAAAAACGCGACCGCTTCTTCAGCTTCCATATTTCTAGAGTTTATGTTCAATGTCAAAAATTCATGCACAACATGCAGTGTCCACCAGTACCTCCATGCAAAAGTGTGTCCACCACAACGGACATACTCTCTGCGCTCGTGTGGCCCCATTCTGGGGGAGTGTTAAACTCTCCGACCCCTCAGATGTTGATGACCAACAATTCCCAGAATTCTTAGAATGCAATGAGTGGCCAGTGAATCATGGGAATTGTAGTTCAGTAATGTCGGGGGGGGGGCTGGAGTTTGATAGCCCTGACCTTAGGGGTATATTCGCTTTATTTTTTGTTTTCTAGAAGGCGATAAAGATGGGATGTGTAAAGGCAGCTATATGGTATGAGACCATATAGGACCAGAGACCAGATATGTGGTGATTTATAGATTCGCTAGGGGTGGGGCTTCCAGTTTGACCAAGTCTCTAGGACTGTGTAATAATCCGTGGGTTTGGAAAGTGGAATTTAGACCCACAGATGCCCTGTTAGCAGGGCCGGCCTGTTCATGGGGCCAGATGAAGCCATGGCTCCAGGCAGCATTTGGGCCTCAACTAGGCACACCACAATGTCCCAGCGCTGATTAACGCCTGGCTCTGGTCAGCGCAAAGTTAACCAGAGCCAGGACCTGGTGTTAATGGATTCTGCAGAAGCAGAATCCATTAACACCAGCTTAAAAAATGAAATAAAAATAATCTAATACTCGCCCTGAGGACCGCGGCTTCGATCGCCTCCTCTGGCTGGCGGGATTAGGGAAAGACTGGGGGAAAAAGTCCCCCCAGTCTCTGCCTGGGTATCCCTACGCCGACCGGCCGGATCTTGCGAGGCGAGATCCGGCTGGTCATGTGACCTCCGGCGTGTCTCTCAATGGAGTCCTATGGATTCCATTGAGAGGATACGCGCAGCTGCGCTTAGCTCTGCCGCGCGCATCCAGGGACATAGCGGGCAAAAACAATGCAGGCAGCATATTTTGCGCCTGCATTGTAATCCCCTGCTAAACCAAGGACGGTAGGGGGAATACCGCAGGCGCAGTTTTTTTTTATCCCTACCGCCCCCGATTAAGCGCGGGGATTGTAATAGAGCCCTGTGAGTACTGTGCAGCTCTGTGATACAGTAATGTGCTGTGCGTTTTATTGCTGTGAAACTCTGTGATCCGCTCATACACGGTGCATATTTTGGGGTTTTTTTGTAGGGGGGGGGAGCACCATTTCATCCTTGGATCCAGGCATCACATTGACTTGCTGTCATGCAAGGACTGTCCATGCATCCTATTACGCCAAGCCTTGTTATATGACCCCCACGCATATTTTTCAGGCGTGAAGTCACCCTTGCACACTGGTGCCATCTTCCTGCTCTGGGGGGGGGGGTTACTAGGCGCGTCTGTGATTTGTGGTCATCAAAATATATATATATATATATCAGATCATCACCCCAGCTCTGGCACTCACATGGCACATGATGATAATTATTTGCGTACTACAGGCAGGATAGGTGCATTGCAGGTTCATGGGCACTGAAGGGTTAACTTAATTTCCCAGTGCTGCTGTGCCCTCCCCAGACGCAGCTGATCCCAGCCCTTCCTCTCCCTCTTGCTGGATACACTGCCTAGCACAGATACATGACACAACCACTGAATCGTGTATTGTGATGTCCACGAAAGACAGGCAGCCTGATTTGAACCCAGAGGTGCTGCAGGGTGATTCAGTCTTGGTAGCCGATGCAGATATTCCCAACGGGATGCCATCAAGAACCCCACTGCTGGCTGCCCAGGAGAGCGTTTGAGTCGTCCTGCAGCTGCAGCACCCCTGGCATTAAACCACACTGCCTGTCTTATATGGACATCAGTTTGATTGCCACCTGCTGCTTATTCCCATGCTAGGGTCATTTCTGCAGGCCCCCTTAGGCTGGGTTCACACCCGGGCGTCGCGCAATGCGTGCGTTTTTTTTACGAGCGTTCGCGCATACAAAAAAACGCGTGAACGCGCGTTGCAGCGCGTTCGCGGCTATGATATGGCCGCGAACGCGCTGCTGTATGCCCGAAAAGAAGCTCCCCGAACTTCTTTTTGCGTTGGCCATTTTAACGCACGTTCCTGCGTGCTGTAAAACGCTTAGGTCTGAATGGGTCCCATAGCAAAGCATGGGATTTCCCCCGTTCCTGCGTTTTAAAGCGCGCACGAACGCGCGTTAAAACGGCTAGGTGTGAACCCAGCCTTAGGGTGATGGGCCCAGACGCAGCTGAGAACACAGCAACCCCTGTAGCTACACCCCATAAACTAATGTGCTAAAACACACACACTCACAAAGACGTGGCATTTTATTATCGTCCTTTATATAGCGGCGCATATTCCGCCGCGCTTTACGAGATCAGTGTACAAGGTGTTGATACATTAGAATAACACACACATGATGATACGGCCTGATTCAGGGGGATCCTGTTCCCAAGAACTTACAATCTGAGATGTACAAGTATTTTGTGAAGTAGGCGCATTCATATCGTTGGGTGTCTTGCCCAAGGACACTTACTGGAGAGGTGCTCTGGCCAGGATTCGAACCTGTGTCTCCACGGTTATAGAGCAGTGATGTTACCTCTACTCCATCCAGCCGGTGGTATTCAACCAAACCCTTTCCATGTGTAGTGAATGTTTCAGCCCCTTTATCAATATTATCTTTATATAATGTTTACTGTTTGGCCGTGTCATCGTGTAATTGTTTCTCCTCGTCTTCTCGTATATGGTACCTGTGTCGTTGTAGCTAGTATGGAATCTATTCCTTACTCTAAATTGAAACGGCCTGAAAGACACATGGAAGGTATCGCTTTAATCCTTCCAGATAGATGAAGTGTCAGGGTTAGACTGCCCTGAGTGCATGAACTTTGCCCAGCTTCTTGCCATGAAGGGGTTAATGCCTTAGTCTTACTCTTCTCCCCCCTTTTCTTTTTTCATGAGTAACTTCAGATTATGACTTGCTCTTTGTACTTATTTCGGTGTAATGTACACGTCACGCCCCCATCCGGTGCCTTCAGCCTCCTCCTTGGAAAGTTTCCACTGAGTAGTGCTCCTGCCAGGCATCGCGTTGGCACCGGCATGGGGTTCAGCTGGCTGTAATGAGAGGTCACCTACTCGCAGCGCGCTCTGCTAGTGCTGCATTCCCAGCTTTCTTGTGGTTTCTTGCCTGAGCTGCAGCTTCAGACCTGCCCTTGGGACACCTACCAGAGCAGTGAGTCAGGCCTTTCATCCCAGGTGAGGTGGCCAGCGGCCCTTAGAGGTTATAGAGAGGGTACCAGGGTGCTGTGTGAGGAGGGTGACCTGACCCCTGCTAAGCACACTGCTTTTTACAGGTAATGCAGGTAGCTGGGACACTGCAGCAGAGCAAGTTCACTCTGTGTATAATAAAAAAGCACACTGCTCTGCGTATAATACAGACACGCTGCTCTGCGTATAATAGACACGCTGCTCTGCGTATAATAGACACGCTGCTCTGCGTATAATAGACACGCTGCTCTGCGTATAATAGACACGCTGCTCTGCGTATAATAGACACGCTGCTCTGCGTATAATAGACACGCTGCTCTGCGTATAATAGACACGCTGCTCTGCGTATAATAGACACGCTGCTCTGCGTATAATAGACACGCTGCTCTGTATAATAGAAACGCTGCTCTGCGTGTAATGCAGGTACACGTGCTGCTCTGCGTGTAATGCAGGTACACGTGCTGCTCTGCGTGTAATGCAGGTACACGTGCTGCTCTGCGTGTAATGCAGGTACACGTGCTGCTCTGCGTGTAATGCAGGTACACGTGCTGCTCTGCGTGTAATGCAGGTACGCGTGCTGCTCTGCGTGTAATGCAGGTACGCGCGCTGCTCTGCGTGTAATGCAGGTACGCGCGCCGCTCTGCGTGTAATGCAGGTACGCGTGCTGCTCTGCGTGTAATGCAGGTACGCGTGCTGCTCTGCGTGTAGTGCAGGTACGCGTGCTGCTCTGCGTGTAGTGCAGGTACGCGTGCTGCTCTGCGTGTAGTGCAGGTACGCGTGCTGCTCTGCTAGTGATGTAGAGCCATAAATATTTACATAGATGTTTTAATCTCTGAATCGCTTTATGGTGAATTTGCTCCAGTCACTTCTGATCTTCAGTAATAATGTTTTCCACTCCATGGTCACGTCTCCGGCTTCTTACTGTCCGGGAATGACCAGCCTCAATCCATCATTTTTATCTACTTATTTATTTTTTTGTACCTCAAGCTCTGTAAAATAATGGAGCGCTCTTGCCCACGGAGGAACAGGCGATCTGTGGCAAGTGGAGCAACCTGGCCAAACAACCCGCCTGTCTTCCTGGTACCTGCTGTTAGGACTAGATATTTTCCCTTACCCAGCAGTAATCCCTGGCATTGCCATTGTTTTACCACTGTGAAGGCCGGGCCCTGCCAGCATTTGGTTCTTCTAAACGAATCCAGCACAGGAAATCTAAACTGTTCGGCTTGGATACCAGGACACTCTGGCAGTACAAGAAGGACACGTCTCTCGTAGGGTCTGAGGTTTTCTAGCACAAGGAAAAGGGCTGACGCTCAGCCACGAGAGAGTCTCATCTAATGCCAGCCTTCAGAAGAATCCTCAAATGGAACGGAGAGACTCACTTCTAAGGATCATAGCTCTTACACAAACAGTGATTAATAATATAAAAAAACAAGATATCTGGCAGAACAAAGTGGCCACAAGAGGTGTCACTTGGGTGACAATTTCAGGCAATGAGCCTTTGATGATCAAAGTTAGAGACAAGTCTTAAGCTTTCACAAGGAGTGACTGGCTGACCTTGGTTCCCATATGTGGGTGCGGCGAACTGGTTACGGGATGCAACAAAGTGGCAACTATTGATATTCCTATGTGGTCCTGCAACGGATAGTCTTTCTACCCCCCCCCCAGCCCAGGCCTGGACCATTCAAGGCATGTAAACTATACCTCAACCCATATCTTTAGTTTTTCTATAGTTACTCCTGGCCAGTGGCCACATGGTACTGGGTTACTGCTGAAATGCGCTATTTTTCCAAGTGAAACCTGGTCGTGTGTTTGTGTGTGTTCGTTATCCACTTTGCTATATACGTCTAAAGAACAGTCTGGGCAGTTAGTAACCAGTAGAAAAATCTCTGGAGCTTGTGACCACCTGATCAATGGTTTTGCCAAGCCCTGTGTTCCTTCAGTTCTTGGTTTAGTAGCTACCTAAAGCATCCCACCAAAGTACCCCCCTATGTCATGGGAGCACCCCGCTGGTTTTTGTTCCGTCTGACACTTAGACGCGGTGACGAGCAATATTATTTTATATTTTGTTTTCCTCCATTGAAATTACAAAGTAACTCAGGCGTTATCCAACATCCTATACACAGGCAGATGTGGGGTCAGAGGTGGATGCTGTGGCTAGATTTGGGAGGCTGCTCGAAAATCCATGAGCTGTGCTATTAGAGATGATCATTCGGCAGGGATGAAAAAGTTAGCAGTGATGTTTGCTTACGCTTCTGCTCCAGCAAAGGGTTTTGTTTGTTTTCTTTGTAAACAGTGTTGCAATAATTGTCTTAGTGTTTTTGTTACCGTCCGGTTTCCTGATAAATGTATAATTGATTGGATATAGGCGTGTGATCCCTCTCCAATGGCGTTTTGCTTATTTGGACATCGCTATTCGCTACAAGACAGAAGTTTAGAGGAAATCCTTTTTTTTTACATTTTTAAGGATTGCACTTTGTTGTACAATGAAGACATGACTGGTACGAATTAAATATAATGCAACTGGGATGGTCCTTGTGACTTGAGTGTCCCCCAATCATGCTGGGCTGAATCAGCCCTCCTAGTGTGGGTTGTGGAGGCATCATCGTCCATGCCGGAAAAGTAGTGCTTCACATTAACTCCCACAACACACGGACCAACCTGCACACATTACATTCCGTGTGCGTATGTGGTCCGGGCACCCCTTATCAAAAATCCTAAACTGTGAGAGACACAATAAATTTGAATTTTTCTGACCAATCTGGAGTTTAGTGATTCCTGACCTGGGACGCTCCGTACGGTCACTGCCACTTGGGAGCCCAACTCCTGAGCGTTCCAACAGAGAGTGGGCACATGCTGGTAGCCTCTGGGCAGCCCCAGCGTGTGACATGGTGCCGGGAGCCCGACCTGAGTTTTTGTATATCACCAATCTATACTAATTGATTTTAATACTTGTTTGCAGAAATTGGTTTTAAAGAATGTTTCATAAAACAACAAAGTATCCTTGCACTTTACCTGCCACTGGCCCCACATACATCTACAGCCGGCTCGGAGTGGATCCCACACTATATTATTTGATTTTTCACTGTGCCAAGCTATGCAAGTGTTTACATATATGTTAATAAGGGGTATACTATGTTATTTCAAATGGGTAAAACCTGTAATTGTAGCTATATAATCCCTCTTTGCAGATCGTATATCAGCACAAGTTAAAAAGCCATAAAGTGCTTCCACCCACTAACATTTACTGCCAAGAAATGGGAGAAAGAAATACCAGGCTGGCAGAGATGTGATCTAATGCGAGGAGGCACCTCACCCCAACATCACCGAGAGGGATGACCATGTTAACCCTTTCCATGAATCAGTCTAAAAGAATTGCCCTTCACAAGTCCCAGGCCATAAATAAGTGAAGTCTTCCTTTTACGTTATGACCCAGATGGAAACATCATGACCGTACAGCATTATACAAATAAAGCGTATCCCTGTAGGACCGGTACATCGTGAGGCAGCCGCCACTTCTCACTAAATGTTTAACTATGTGTGCTTCACGTTTTGAATTTGTAACTTGCCCAGATTGATAAATACCTTTCAAGTGGACGGGTCATCAACTCCAACCAAAGTATCCTCAGCGAATATCTGTCCCTACAGTCTGGAAAAGAAACCATTTTCACTGATTTGCTGATGCAGCGAAATATCAACGTATTGTAATGAGGCCCCTGGGTCTTCATGTCACCATGTTGACAATCCCTGTGTTACGTCCCACGCTGTGCTGGAGTCCCGCAAGCGCCTTGCTCCCCAGCCGGTCGTCAAGTGATGTACTGGCCGGTCACTGACGAGGACGACAGCCGGGCGTGGCGTGATGACGTGGCGCCCGCCGAACTTAAATGCAGACGCTTGAGACATATTCCTTGCCCTGATGTGGTTTTCACTCGGTGCTTGTTGCTTTATTCACCTGCGTATACCTGATATCGACCCTGGCTTGTCTGACATTTCTCTCCTCGCTCTTAACCCTTGGCATCGCTCTGACTACCTGATCTGGCACACGACTCCTTGCATTTGGCTGACGTTCTATTCTGGCAAACCGACCCCTGGCATCCCTCTGACTGGTATTAACTCTTTTGTGTCTAGCTCACGAGCAATCCTGGTATTTGGTTCATGAGCATTCCTGGCATTAACCCATGGTGTTTATTGTTCTGTTCACGTATACCCGTTTCTGGAAACGGGTAGTATTACTGACCGTTCTAAGGATCGGCAGTGCAGGATAGCCTGTCTGCGTGTAGGGATCAGATATTATTTCTAGGAGGTGACACCCTGGCAGGGGAACGGTTTTGAACTACCTTCTACGAGGGAAGGTCCAAAAGTAAGATTAAATTCTATAAAACAATGATGCTAATTTTTTTTTCTTCAAGGAAAGCTTATTTATTCAGCATTTTTCAAGTTAACCTCTGTCAATCTCCACACATTGTTTTCAAGCAGCACACCCACTTCTCAAAACACCCTGAAAATCATCTTTGTCAACATAGCCTTGAAGTTGGTGGACTTCCCGGCTTCAAACGTGATGAACTTTTTGGCAAACTCGGCTCAAGCTGTTTTTTGTTCCACGTTCGAGAAAGGCGGAACCCATCAGGCACAATTCTTGGTGACGTCCAAATCCTCATGAAGAATCCTCAAGATGTTTGTTCTTGGAATGTCGAACTCTTCCACAATCTTTTTTGAGGAATGGTTTGAGGTTTCTGATCCAAAAATTCCTTCACGTTGACCACCATGGTCTCCTCTGTAGACATGTGGGGGGCATTCATCCCTTAATTCATCACAGACCTCTAAATGTCCAGTCTTGAACCAGCTAAACCACCTGTGAACCTTCTAGAGACTTGGGACTTTGTCAACAAGATAGATAGTGCTTTGAAGACCTCCAAAACCTGTTTCACAGTGACACCACAATGAAATTGGTAGAGTATGATCATCCAATTTTGCTTCTTTGAGAGTTTCAATCTTATGTGCCGACCACCACTGCTTTTTTATTCCCTTTTGAGTCTCCAGGCAGGAGTCAGCAACGGCAGCCTAATGGGTGAATGAGCCACATTGGAAGTGTAGTTCCCAAAACTTCAGGGAGCCAAGGTTGCTGATCCCTGGTCTATGGGATATCAATTTTTTTTTAACAAGTTTTAGAAAGATTTGGTTTTCTTGGGGGGGGGGGGGAAATATTGAGATGGCATTTATTTTATTCCCCTTGTATTTTCCTTCTCTCCCTGTATGTACATTACTTGGGATTTTCGCGGGTGGTTTGCAGTCCATATCAAACAACGAGAAAGGGGTAACCCTGGAACATGGACAAAAGGCTGTTGAATTGCTGATTAAACAAAACTTAGCTTAATAAGATGCAAACAACTTGGCAAAAAATGAGATAAAAAGGTCTCTGCTTCCCAGGTCAGTGTGATGTGTACCACACTCGGTCCAGATGATACCTCGGTTGGCCGTCTTACCCAAAGGAAGGGAGAGAAGAGACAGGCCTCCTAGGTCCATAAGGACAGGCAGCACTAAACGAGATCACCAGGGTACAGAAAAAGGGAGTCCTACACTACATCTATCACATTTCTAGTAAGTATTATGCTAGGTTAGTGCTGCCTGCCCTTGTCCTTAACACTTTGACGCCAAGGGACGTGCTATGCCGTCCATGCTGCGGGAGGGCTTTAAAGCTGCATACATATACACCCCAACCCCGCTGACTTCAATGGGTTGCACTTGCCTCAACCCCTCCCCACAGCCGGCAAGCATTGCGTGCCTTTGGCTGCAGGGGTATGGCCTATGACGCACGTCTGCTGCGGAGCGGACCAGATTCAGCAGCCCCTCGTGGCACCTGTCGGCGTGTGTAAGATTGGTTCTGGATTTCTCTGGGGTGTTACAGACAAGCCCGACATGTAGAATCAAGAGGCCCTTCACCCAGCTTCGATACCAGTCCTTGAGGTGGCTGGGTTTCACATTGGTAATGGGTGAACCTATAAGGCAGTCATTAGTATGGCAAAATACAACAGGAAAGGCATGGAAAAAGGAAATGAGGAAAACAGAACCTGGCAAGCCTGGCAACAAAACTTCTACAAGGTGAATAGAATAGTCAGTAAGTAAACTGCGTCAACGGGGTATAGAGGTACACAGGCAATAGCCAAATCCGGGTCAAACACCGTAAATCAGTCAGAGACTATAAACCTCAACAAAAGGCACTTAAGGGTCAGCAAAACTGGAACCACGAAAGGGCAGTGAGATCTGAGTTGAGGTTTAAATATAGCGCCCTAGTCTGTGATAGGTTGGCTGGGTCACATGGCACAGGGAAGAGCTGTCGCGGACGTAATGACATCATGCGTGCAACATGCCATTGGCGGCATAAACATGCTGCGGCATGTGTGTGCACAGGATGAGAGGACGGCCGGAGAGAGCGCACAAGCCGAGGAACCCGCAGTGAGTGACGCCGGGACCCGGGCACTCCGGAGAGAGGTCTGACAGCGAGGCATACCTGTACGCCTGGCCGACATTAACCCCTTGCCCAATGGGTGACTCCTGCCCATCCTTAAGGGGATTAAGGACCTAGAAGGCCCGTCCTGTAGTGGGTTTCTCTTTATCCTATTACCACGAACCCAAGAAGGCCCGTTTCCTCATTAAGTTTTATTTTATCAGCAATTCAATATCCTTTTGTCCACACTTACTGAATAACCCCACAGTGTACGTATAGTCCTGTTGGGGTCAGCGCTGACCATCCCTAGCTTGGCCAATGTTTTTAAGGTCTGCTGGAGAAATTGAAGTCATTGGAAACCTTGTAGACCTTCCAGGATGCTGTCTCTCGCTGCAGTGCAGTCTGTGCATTTTCTCCTCCTGATGTCATTAATGGCCGTCTCCCCAAGACCTTGATAACCGTTTTAACTCGTTTATATGTAGACTGTGGGGAGCATCGGTATGACAAATTACATCACCCCAGGCTCCAAACAATATGGTTTAGCACCAATGATATAGCTGAGGTTAACCAAGTGCATGGGAACTTATATTTGTTGCAGCCAAGAGTCTCCTGTACTGCATGTACACCGCTTGGATGATACGTTGTTCTCCTGGCAGGACGTGTAGCTGATGTAAGAATCACTGTTACATAAAAATAAATATTGGAGCACATTATATAAAAAATCTAATAGGTACACACTTGTGGTCTTCCTAAAATACAGTTTAAACAAGCGTTAAAGGCTGTAAATAGACATGAATAATATGGAAAGGCCCCACACATGGCAGCCTCCACCCTCACTGTAACAATAAGTTCAACAATCCTTGCTGCTGCATTACAACAGCCAGGCATGTACTGGCCATTGGGACTACCGGGAGATTCCCGATGGCTCAGTGGGCCAGCTGGGCCTGGCCGAGCCTGGGGATCGCCTTCAGAGCTGGAGGGTGCCTTTTTTAATTTTTCAATTTATTTTTTTTAAACGGCATTCTTTTTATATTTTGCAAAAACGCTTTTTATTTTGTACGTTTTTTAAAAGATCCTTTTGCATTTTTTGTATTGTATTAGACCTTTTTGATTTTTAAAGACTTTTTAATTTTTTATTTTTTTAATGGATCTTTTTTATTAGACCCCTTTTTATTTATTTAAGATCCTATTGGGAGAATAGGAAACTTTTTTTTTTCTCCGTTCAGAGGAATTTTCCGTTGCCGAATATGGCGCTATTCAGTGGTTGTTGGCGCAATTCGGTGGTTTTCGGCGGCTTCCAATAACTGTTTCGGCGACTCAATTGTCAGCAAAACACGTTGAACATTCACTAAATAGTGAGTTCACAGTATTTTCGGCGAAATGGAATCACAGAAGAGCGGCAAAACACAAAGCACCGAAATTGCACGCAATAAAAGGTTTTCTTTTCATTAAATGCCAAAAAATCCAAACTAAATATTTAACGCCTCCCATAGAGATCTTAATCCAGGCTGCGTGTTTGCATATCGGAGTGAGCCGGTCTGGATGAAGTAAGTACGGGGCTGCTTTTTTGTCCCAGTCCAGCCCTGACAAGAGGACTGTGTATGATGATAATAATAATAATAATAATAATAATAGATTAGAATAATAATAATAAATTAGAATAATAGTGACAGTCGGAGGGGGCAGAATACAGTAAGAGCTCTGGGGACAGAGGGACACAGACTACTGTACAGGAGTAAGATTCAGCAGGAGCGGTTTTAATGAAAATACAGCTAAAGAGGTGTTTCATTTTGTGCTTTATTCTTGTATTTTTCTGTAACGTACCTCTGGAATTACGCGCACTGAATCTGCTGGACATATCACATTTTTTTTTTCTTGTAAAGATAATTTGGACTGAGTCTCATATCCGTGTAACAGCGGCGTGAAGGGTTAAATGTAAAATAAAAGCTATATCTCCAATGCCAACAAACACTCGGGATAGTTTCCTTCGCAAAGTCTGGCAGAGTTTCACTTGCGAGACATCAGCATTATGCAGAAACCAAGAGCGAAAGCCGCGACTCCCTGGCAGCCTGTGCGATCCTCTCTGGATCTTGTGTCCCCTGATGGCAGGGAAACGCAAACTGTGGGAGTCATCCACGCAACACCTTCCGATCCTGGATGATGTTTACAGTTTTTTTTGTTTGTTTTGCTTTATTTGCATTTCTGTTTGTGCAGAGGAGGAACCCGATTCTTCTACATTGTTACTCACTTCTGGCTAACAGCCCCGTCTCCTTCTGGCCTGGCTCGCTTACCTCTCTGGATGAGACGTGCTTCGATCTCTCTCTCCCGGCTGCTCCAAAAAAACAAACTAAATAGAATGACCGTGTTATAACTATGTCATATAGACTGAAAAATGTGAATTTTTCTTCAAATAGGAAATCGGGATACATGGTCTGCTGTATTCTATACAGTGGGGCAAAAAAGTATTTAGTCAGCCACCAATTGTGCAGGTTGTCCCACTTAAAAAGATGAGAGAGGCCTGTAATTGTCATCATAGGTAACTTCAATTATGAGACAAAATGAGAGAAAAAAATCCAGAAAATCACATTGTCTGATTTTTAAAGAATTTATTTGCAAATTATGATGGAAAATATGTATTTGGTCACGTACATTACAGTACAAACAAGCAAGATTTCTGGCTCACAGACCTGTAACGTCTTCTGTAAGAGGCTCCTCTGTCCTCCACTCGTTACCTGTATGAATGGCACCTGTTTGAACTTGTTATCATGTATAAAAGACACCTGTCCACAACCTCAAACAGACACACTCCAAACTCCACTATGGTCAAGACCAAAGAGCTGTCGATGGACACCAGAATCAAAATTGTAGACCTGCACCAGGCTGGGAAGACTGAATCTGCAATAGGCAAGCAGCTTGGTGTGAAGAAATCAACTGTGGGAGCAATCATTAGAAAATGGAAGACCTACAAGACCACTGATAATCTCCATCGATCTGGGGCTCCACGCAAGATCTCACCCTGTGGGGTCAAAATGATCACAAGAACGGTGAGCAAAAATCCCAGAACCACACGGGGGGACCTAGTGAATGACCTGCAGAGAGCTGGGACCAAAGTAACAAAGGCTACCATCAGTAACACACTACACCGCCAGGGACTCAAATCCTGCAGTGCCAGACGTGTCCCCCTACTTAAGCCAGTACATGTCCGGGCCCATCTGAAGTTTGCTAGAGAGCATTTGGATGATCCAGAAGAGTATTGGGAGAATGTCATATGGTCAGATGAAACCAAAGTAGAACTTTTTGGTAAAAACTCAACTCGTCGTGTTTGGAAGAGAGCGAATGCTGAGTTGCATCCAAAGAACACCATACCTACTGTGAAGCATGGGGGCAGAAACATCATGCTTTGGGGCTGTTTTTCTGCAAAGGGACCAGGACGACTGATCTGTGTAAAGGGAAGAATGAATGGGGCCATGTATCGTGAGATTTTGAGTGAAAATCTCTATCAGCAAGGACATTGAAGATGAAACGTGGCTGGGTCTTTCAGCAGGACAATGATCCCAAACACACCACCCGGGCAATGAAGGAGTGGCTTCGTAAGAAGCATATCAAGGTCCTGGAGTGGCCTAGCCAGTCTCCAGATCTCAACCCCATAGAAAACCTTTGGAGGGAGTTGAAGGTCCTTGTTGCCCAGCGACAGCCCCAAAACATCACTGCTCTAGAGGAGATCTGCATGGAGGAATGGGCAAAAATACCAGCAACCGTGTGTGGAAACCTTGTGAAGACTTACAGAAAACGTTTGACCTCTGTCATTGCCAACAAAGGATATATAACAAAGTATTGAGATGGACTTTTGATATTGACCAAATACTTATTGTCCACCATAATTTGCAAATAAATTCTTTAAAAAATCAGACAATGTGATTTTTCTGGATTTTTTTTCTCTCATTTTGTCTCATAGTTGAAGTTACCTATGATGACAATTACAGGCCTCTCTCCTCTTTTTAAGTGGGAGAACCTGCACAATTGGTGGCTGACTAAATACTTTTTTGCCCCACTGTAAGAGACTGGGCTTTACGTGGTTGGGTTAGACATGTGTTACAGTAGCTGCTGTGGATTTTAATCCGGTCGCTGAATGGCTAGATCCCCATCCACTGCAGAATTAAATTTGAAATCCTTCGAATTCTCAATGTATCCTTCCTGGTAAAATATTTTTGTTTAAAAATATATATATATATAATTTTTTTTTTTTTTTTTTTAGGGTATTCCCCTAGGGGGTGGGGTCACCTGGTGCGGGCTGCCCCCCTTGCGACGCCCCTGCCCTGCCCTACAAAGCTCTCACGCGCAGCCCCCATTCTCTAGAAGGAGCAACCGCCCATCCTCTGTACTAGTGTACATCCTCTGGTGTACTGGTACGTCCCGCTTGCCGGCCTCCTCGGCAGGCCTCACCTTCAGCTCGAACAGCCGCTGACGCGCATCATTGGATGCAGTGGCACAACCTGAGTTCACGCCATCCCGCAGCAGGCAGCGGCATGTGCCAGCTGCTGGGATGGGTTGAGGCGGCCCATAGAAGTCAATGCACCAAGTTTCTTCTAAGCCCACCCGCCGCATGAGCGGCAAAGTATGCCCTGCATCAGAAAAGGGTTAAACATACCCGTCATTTCACTATTTAGTCTTCAAATTTTGGGGAACTATGGGGGACAAAGTGGCAGGAAACTACGGTGAATTAACTATTTAAAACCCTTTCACTGCTGAGGACGTGTGGGGAACGTCATCATTGACTCCTAAGGAAAGAGGGGTGGAAATAGGGGGTTCTTTGAACCCCAATATCTCCCGACTGTTGGCAGCTAGCAGGGTCATGTTTGGTACCATTTGGAAAGGCCAGAGCATGGCCTTTCGAATGATACCAAACATGACCACGTTTAAAGAAAAGAATAAATAAAAATAATAATAAAATAAAAACATGTTTTTTTAAGACGTGAAATGGCTCAGCCGTGAAGTGGTTAAGGAACTGTAATTGCTGAAGTTTTCAGGGTTTTTTTCCCACGAAGTTCCTCCTAAAATCTCTGAGCATCTTTTTATTTTCCGTGTAGTATCTATAACTTTACAGAAGAAGAATAGTCGTAACGTTGTTTGCCTCCGCTTCTCCTGCTGTTGTTGAATTTGGCTTCTCCGAATATCCGCAATTCAATGTATTTTCAACTACTGTGAACTTCGGCTCAACAATAGTGATTAGGGAGTGACTCCCTTTGTCCTGGACTGTTTCGCTGCCGGTTTATTTGTTCATATTGATGTAGAAATTCTAATTATGGTAAAAAAAGGCGTTTTTTTTTATTTTATTTTGATGCATTCTGCTCTATTGCCCTGCCTTTAACGATTTCATTAACCGCACCCCGAAATACGTTTTCAGTCCGTCTCCCGCTCTCTCATCTCTCCCAGTTGCCTGTCATGGTCCTATAAATATCAATTTGCGGCGCCTGTCCCTGTGTAAAATGTCATTACATTTCCTATTGACATGCCGGTAAATGCAGAGGAAGTTCATGCAGAGCTGTCCACCGTGTGGACATTCAGGATAACTGGAGGTTCAGCTGCGGAAACTCCACTAGGCCGGGCCTCCCATCACCCAGATTCCTTCCAAATCTGGCTACGGGCTCGGAGCCAGCTATTCTTCCTCCAGCACGGGTACAGGTGCTCCCCGAGGATACAGCTGGGGTCCAGACCTGATGGGCCCAAAGCCAGGATAAACCTGAACCCTGCGCTGTGTCTCGAAGACAAATAAATCTTTCCTAATAAATAAACACGGCTCTGCGTGATTTCCAAATCTTCAGGACAGCATGTAAATAAAGGGGCTGGGGGGGGGGCGTAAAACGTGAAACGCACCTACAGATGGGTTATCTGTCGCCCTGTTTCAGGTGCTGGAGATTAGCTTAAAGTAACAGAATAATTAGATTTAAAGAAAGTCCAAAAGGGTATAAAAAGGGCTTCTATGTGTACATTCAGATACATCCTGCTCAAATGTCATCTTTTCCGAATTTCCTGTGTATTGCAGTGGCACGCGTTTCAAAACCTCACAGGCAAATGCAAAAATATGCTCAAACGAAACCCTCTTGCTTGAAGGTGGTGAACAATTGGTTAAATTCTGAGTTGTATTCTGGGCCTTTACCGACTCCATAGACTTTATTGTAATTCTAAAATGTACGCTCGTCTGACGAAGCGACACGCTGTCCAAATGGATAATATGTGTCAGCAAGTCACAGCTGGAAAATAAAGTTTTCATAGTCATTGTTGCGTGTACATGCCTATCCCACCAATTACACCCTCTTTAGTATCACAAAGTTAAAGGGACACTCTAGGCAACATGACCACCTAAGCTATTTTAGGTGGTCATGATGCCCGGAGTATTCCCTTGCCTGTCCCTCCTGCCTCCGCTCAGCCGATCGTCAGGAAGGGCTGAAAACAGCCGAGAGAGGCGGAGGACTTTACTCCGCCCTCCCAGCTGTCAGTCAGCAGAGCGGGAATCATATTTCCCGCTTCTGCCGACTTTTGCCGAGTAGGAGACGTCATCGCGCTTTCAGCGCGTTGACGTCTCCAACTCCCCGCAGAAGCTGGCGGCTCCCTCTGAGGGTTAGTGTTGCGCGCATCCTCTTGCACGCAACACTAATCCTCAGAGAGAGCCGGGAGGAAGCCTGCCGATTGGCTGGCTTATGTGAGAGGCGCGCATGCGCGCTTCTCACGTAAACCAGAAGCCAAGAAGCATGAAGAAGGACGGGAGCAGAAGAGGAGGGAGGTGAGTATAAAAAAAAAAAAAAAAAAAAAAAAGACGCCGAAAGAAGAGGATTTTAGGGTAAGTATTACAGTTACACACAAAAAAAACAAAAAAAAAATATTTATTAAGGGAATAGGGATAGGTTAGGATAAAAAAACGGGGGGTGATTTTTTTTTGAGTAGAGTGTCCCTTTTAAGTATTGTAATCAATATCAATTTATGATATAAATTATGTTGGTGGAGGATATATATATATGTGTTTACAAGGGTTGTGGTGGAGGACAAAAAGGGAGTTAAAAAGCCTCCGCTATAATTTGTTTATTATTGCAGAAGCCACTTGCCTATCACAGCAATTCAAAGCATTGCATCCCAGAGCTCCATTGCCACATTCCCCATATGCAGCAAGGCATTCTGGGTAGGATATCTGGTTAGGACATCTGTCTCTCTTTTATGCATCCTGGGTCTGTTATTACATAGAACCCTAAAATCAATGCTATGCCATACTTTTTATCAGACATAAGGTGTATATATATATATATATTTTAGATCTGAAGGCACTCGGGTCTTCATAAAATCCGTAACTTTTTAATTTTAGTCCATTAAAATTCCGACGTTTTCCTCTCCTGCAAGAGCCTTTTTCAAGGAGGTCAGCGTTTTAATGGATTCAAAATAAAAGTTAGATTTTATGAAGACCCTGAATGTATCTAGATCTACTATATATACACGAGGACATTATGCAACGCAGCAGAACATTTCATGGATGGATTGGAAGTGGAGTGCCATTTCCTGGGGAATATAACTAACCAGAAGAGATGCACCCACACTAAATGCTTAGTTAAGGTTGAGTGCTGCCCCCCCCCCATGTGTATATATGTGTGATTTGGGGCAGGGTGGTAGACCTCAGGTTTATTAGTAGGTGGAGAACTCCCCTTTCCCCATGCAGGGTTAACTCACAACCGATGCTTGATTAGGACTGCCCTGCCCTTATAGAAGATGTGGTTCCCTCTGGAGAGCAGTTTTGGTGCTGGGGTGCAGCAGGGAAGATGGCGCAATCCTGAACCCAAAAGGCAGGTACATTTTATTTTGTTTTTCACTTATTGGTAAGCGACTTAGCCGCCCAATATTTTGGTTACGTATACTGAATGTTTATTTAGCCTCCACATAAAGGAGAAGGCGATGGTTTACATTTGTTTTATTTTCCTGTTTATGATGTACCCTGCAAGTCCATGGCTGCACAAAGAAAAGCCAAAGCACTCATTTGTGTCCAGTGGCTATATCGCATATATAATACTAATGTTATTGTAAGTTCTAAATTACCAATGGAATTTGCCAACCTTTATATCATCCCCGGACAATTGGATGGGCTGACCCCCTCGGATCTGTGGCCCCTTTAAGGCTATTCTAGTAATGTCCACTTGTACCCTGAATTTATTTTATCTCTTATCAAATGTATCACATTTTCCTCTGTGCTTGGAAAACGTTGCCAGATACTATATATATAATCTACTGGAGCTTCTCTTGTTAGAACTTTCTGTCGTTCTCTATTCCTCTGTAATGTGATCTCCGTAAACCCCCCCCCCCCCCACTGTACATAAAACAGAAATTACCTCCAATGTTCCAGGAAAATGAGGATTACAGAGCTGGAGACTGCAAGCTCCTAAAGCAGGGCTGTCAAACTCCGGCCCCCTAGATGTTTCTGCACTACTATTCCCATGTTTCCTTGGCCAACTATTGCATCGAAAGATTACTGGAAATTTTAGGCATCAAGATCTGGGGGATTAACTCTTGCACTTTATATGAACCGTAAGGATTTATGCACATCTGACGGTCAAATCAGTACAATATTGTAATCTGTTGTATGTAATAATTGTTGCGCCACTAGGACACCTTCCCTTTTTTTTTGTGTCAATCTTCTTAATTATTTATTTTTTGGCATGTGGCTTGGGGGCGCCTGGGGGTCTCTGGGTATGGTGTGGCTTAGGGGGCTTCTGGCGTTGCTGGGTTTTGCCTGCACAGAAGGCATGCTTGTTTGAGCATCAGTAACTGTATCCTGCTTCCCTTATTTAAAGGGGGAAAAAGGTGGGGGGTTAAAATTTTAATAGTATCCCCTTAGGAAAATAAAAATATAAAATTCTCGCCACCTTAAAGTTTTTTGTTTGTGTATCCGGATTTACCAGGAAAGCATCTGGATTGTTTTTAAAGGAATCAATTGGATTAAAATATAAAAACACAGCAGAGATAGGGATGCACCGAAACGAAAATTTCCGGCCGATACTGAAACCGAAAATTCGGGATCGTTTCGGCCGAAAACCGGTACTGAAACTGAAAATCAGACATGAGAACTTGGGCCTGGAGGCCGGGCACTCGCCTGGTCCCAAAGGCCGGCCGAGCATGCTCGGCCAGGCCTCCAGGCCCAGGTTCGCATGGCTGATTGATTGCACCATACTCACCTATATCCTCCTACTTCAGTCCTGAGCTCCAGCGGTGACGGTCTTCCGGCTGTCGCAGGCTGCTCGACCGTCCTCCAGGCTCAGGCGAGCAAGCAGCGCGGCCAGCCTCCAGGCTCCGGCGAGCCCCTGGCTCGGCCAGGAGATGAAAAGTTTCGGCTGTTTTTTTTCGGCTGAATTTCCATTTCAACCGAAAACACAATTTTTGCCCGATAATTTTCGGTGGCCGACATTTCGGTGCATCACTACACAGAGATGTAAGAATGAAAATATTTATCCAGGTCGCTTGTTGCTGAAGGATCCGATCCATGTGAATGCTTTTGACTTTATGGATGTTGTTGAACTTGGTGGACAATAGTCTTTTTTTTCCCCCAGTTTAATTACTATGTTAGTAGCATGGATTCCGGCACCCACACAATTCTATGTTTTAATCATTAATTTTTGGTAACATTTTGCCCTTTTAACTTGTCTAGACAGTCTGGTGTTTTATGTTGCAGTGTGTTCTCTTTACAAGAATTAATATATACTTTTTTATTTTTAAACCACGCGCTTCGTCCCAACGCGTCCCTGTGATCTCTGGACCCTCTTAATCTCACTGTGGACATTTGTACTTTAAAAAGTTCCCCA
Source organism: Leptobrachium leishanense (assembly GCA_009667805.1). Classification (NCBI taxonomy): domain Eukaryota; kingdom Metazoa; phylum Chordata; class Amphibia; order Anura; family Megophryidae; genus Leptobrachium; species Leptobrachium leishanense. Next base: position 16,507,010 of record CM019074.1, read on the forward strand.
ATGGTCTGAGCTTGTGCCCAGCATTGGGAGTAAAGAAATTGTTAATAAAAAAAAGTGCCCAAATCCATCAGAGTTTTGGCAGCCTCTACAAGTCTGAAACAGCAGTTTCAAGCAAGAAGTATAACAAATCTTCTCCTTTGGGTTTATCTGAAGAGGAAATGACACATTATAAATCCTGAAGAAAAAGATCTCCTCTCTGCACCTCCTCCTCCTCTCTCCCACTCCCTCTCCTTCCCTCGTACCACTTCTCTCTCGCTCTCCTTCGCTCCCCCCCACCCATGAGTGCTGGCAAAAGATTTAACATCTAATTCAGCATCTGACGAGCCACTTTATCACCGAGCCGTCCAGTATCGCGGCCTTGAGTTGAATAAACGGATACGAGATGGCAAAGCGAAAACAGCATTGGGTTTTGGTCTGTGTGTCTGAATTCCCATGGCCATGATGGAACCAGCAACACATTGTGGGATCAGCCGTCACGAAATGCAAGATTTTTAGATCTAACGGAGAAGGTCGAGCAGGATAATTGACAACCTATATGTATCTCTGTAGCTGCTTAATGAAGAACTCCTATGTATTGTTAAGATGAAGCCAGACTTCTGTTCGTTTCTCAAGTTTTTCTCCACCAGTTGAGTTGGGCCCATCATCGGCAACATAATAAAGTGTCTAACATCGACCTCCAGAGGTGTTCATCAATAATACAGTTAAACCAAGCTCCTAGAACTTCTCCCGGAAATGGGCAGGAAAAAAAAAAAACCTCAAAACATAAGCTACACTTGGGAGAGATCCGGCATAAGCTGTGCGGTGTTTTTGGAGCTCTGCCCGTGGGAATCACTAGGCCGGTGATGGTGAACCTTGGCACACCAGATGTTTCTAAACTACATGTTCCATAATGCTCAGCCGGTTTTAAGTCTGACGAAGCTTCATGGGACATTTAGCTCCAAAACATCTGGTGTGTCAAGGTTCACCACCAGACCTAGACCCCAATCATAGATACGAAGTAACAAAGAAAAAACAGACGTCAAGAACTGCATCTACTGAGCCTTTAATTGTACATTTATCGGCTTTGGTCCGTTGGAGTTTTGTCGGTCTATCGATTCGGTTCTTCCCAATTTTGTTAAAATGAAGTTTGTGGTGGAAATCTGACTGAGCGCGTGAACACAGGTCTGTTATTTGCAAGGCACATTATTTAAATCCACCAATGGCAGCAGGTGCCGAGCTATCTCGTAGAATGGGTGGGCTGCTCCCAAACCCCATGGCCCACAAAGAGATAGGGTGGGGACTCCAGTCCCTCACCCAACTCAGACCAGTGACTGACCTGTTAAAACCGAGCGGGGGACTGCTTGGAAACACCCATCCTTTGGCCTGTGTGATGGGGCTAAATGAATTAATAGGGAAAGCCATTCATCCCTTTTATAGCGGTTCAGCAGTGGCTCGCGGCTATGGGGTTTTAAATCAGAGGAGGTCAAACGGCCTTCCTTTTTTGAATTAACCCCTCACTCGCTAGGGGATGGGAGAGGATAGGTGTGTGGACGGTCAGGTACTCTAATTTCACTCTACCAGCTGGTGTGAGCTAACCATAGCGTTAGCGCCAGGTAAATTGAGTTTAGCGCCGGACCAACAGATCGTTTGCCTCCTGCTAGAAACGGCGAAAACCACTTGGCGCGTGGTAATTAATGGTCCGTAGCTCGTGTTTACTATACTTACCGTGTCCTATGCTTAACATAGGCAGCGCTACAGAGCACTCCAGCTATTCTAGCCACCAGATCATTTGGTCCCGGTGATAATATTAGCGCCGACGCTAATCGCAAAGATTTACCCACTGCTCAACCCTGGTGTTAACTGATGGAAAGGGGAGAAAAAAGGCAAAAAAAAAATGTCAAAGGTCCTTGTCCAAAATTAACAGGTAATGAACAGGCAATTGAAAGGAATGCGGCGCAGGTGTCTCTCGGCTCGCTGGATGTAGTTTACGTGTAAAAGGTGCATTGTGTGGTTAAGCCGGCGCGCTTCGGGGAATCGTGACAAGATGCATTGTATAGGAAAACCTGCCGTGTGCAAAGCCCATAGGATTCAATGTAATAAAGAATAAAAACGATACTATTTATTAAACCGTTTATTATTTTTTTTTAATCCGCCGCAAAAAGCCTTATTTATTGAATTTTTGGAATTTATTAGGTATTTTTCTGGATTTTTCAGGCGACATTTGGTGGTTCTGATTTTAATTTTTTTTTAAAAACTTTTTTGCACTGGAACGCTCTTCTTTTTTAACCATACAATGCAGTAGCGCTGGTTCTCAGCCCGGCTAGCGTTTCCCTAGCCCGCTCTAATGAGCCTTGTACACTAAGTACGACGGACAACGTGATAATTTTGGGTCGTCAGGCGCTACCTTTTAGCGACTCGCGCTAGATTTTTCATGTAGCGTTGTCGTTTTAGCTCACACCATTGATGGAGCCCGTTGTATTCAGGGTTGCACTGATACAAAAATACAACAAATTGCGCAAATAAAACTAATTTCTGTGCTATTTATTTTCCAGTTTATTCCTCGAGGTGTCCCTTCTTTGATTCGTGATGTGAATAAATTGGCGAATCGCCCTAAAGTACAGAAGAATCTCAATTCTTCTGAAAACAAATGCACATGTCTGTAATAACACAGGGGTCAGAGGTCAGGTTCTTCTGATTTGCCTTTATCTGTGAAGTTATTTGCTACTTTAAGCACAGATAATTCTAATCTCAAATCATAGTTTAGAAACATAGAAACATAGAAAAATGTCGGCAGATAAGAACCTTTCGGCCCATCTAGTCTGCCCAATTACATGGATACTTTACCTGGATTTATCTTTTGTTTAGGATAGCCTTATGCCTATCCCGTGCTTGCTTAAATTCAATTACAGTTTTGGCCTCTACCACTTCAACTGGAAGACTGTTCCATGTATCCACCACCCTCTCAGTAAAATAATGCTTCCTGATGTTACTTTTAAACCTTTGCCCCTCTAATCTAAGACTATGTCCTCTTGTTTTGCTACTTTGTTTCCTTTTAAATATACTCCCTTCCTCTACCTTGTGGATTCCCTTTACGTATTTAAATGTTTCTATCATATCTCCTCTGTCTCGTTTTTTTTCCAAGCTGTACATGTTAAGATCATTAACCCTTTCCTGGTAACTTTTCTCCTTCAAGCCATACACCATTTTAGTAGCCCTTCTCTGAACTCTCTCTAAAGAGGTCTATATCCTTCTGGAGATACGGTCTCCAGTACTGCACACAGTACTCCAAGTGAGGTCTCACCAGTGCTCTGTACAGTGGCATGAGCACTTCCCTTTTCCTACTGCTAATACCTCTCCCTACACAACCAAGCATTCTGCCAGCATTTCCTGCTGCTCTATTACATTGACTACTTACCCTTAGATCCTCTGAAATAATGACCCTTAAATCCCAACCCTCAGATGTTGAGGTTAGGACTGTATCAAATATTCTATATTCAGCCCTTGGGTTTTTACGTCCCAGGTGCATTATCTTGCACTTATCCACATTAAAACTCAATTGCCACAACTCCGACCATTTTTTTAGTTTACCTAAATCATTTGTCATTTGGCTGATCCCTCCAGGAACGTCAACCCTGTTGCAAATCTTTGTGTCATCAGCAAAAAGACATACTTTTCCATTAATACCTTCTGCAATATCACTAATAAAAATATTAAAGAGAATGGGTCCAAGTACTGACCCCTGAGGTACCCCACTGGTAACAAGACCTTGCGCCGAATAAACTCCATTTACCACAATCCTCTGTTGCCGGGTCACTCAGCCACTGCCTAATCCATTCAACAATATTGGAATCCAAGCTCAAAGATTGCAATTTATTGATAAGCCTTCTATGCGGAACAGTATCAAAAGCCTTACTGAAATCTAAATAAGCAATGTCTACTGCACCACCTGTGTCTATTATAGTTTGCTGCATGGCTCGAGTTTACATACAGTGAAATGTAACCTGTGGATCTGACTTCTAGAATCTGGCAAAATAATGCAAACCTTGTATTTGACTTTTTTCAAAAATTTGAAAAACTAAAAAAACTTCTCAGTTATAGTGTTTTTTTTATAAAAAAAAGAATAAATTTACAGCAAACAAACAAATCTATTATATATTTTTTTTTCCCCTCTGATACAGGCTGGTAGTGACCCCTCTATATTTTATGTAATTGTGAAGATCCTTGCTCTTAAGTCTCAACAGACATTGTGAAGGAGTGATCAATCTTCAGGCCAACCAGAGTGAAATCCATCACACAGGAGGAGCGCTCCCTCATCACCTGTCATCCATGGAGGAACCTTGGAAATGAATAGTGGGCATCGCCTTGAATTTAGGAGGATGGCTCCACATCTTTTCACGTGTATGAGGAATTCTTCAAGGAAAGGAAAGTGAGTAACTTATTCCATTAGATGTGTTTTCCCGGCACCATGTAGCTTCTTGCATAAGCCGGGCAGCCTGCTGGTATTGAGGATTAGTAATAGTTTATTGAGCATCTACATATACCGCAGCGCTGCTTGATGAAACCAGTGCACAGACCTCTGCTGGAAAGGTCATTATATTCTGATATATACATGTATACACATTTCCTGGCCTATAAACGTTCACACTCTAATATTTGGTTGTTTTGCCTGTTGGTGCAATTGCGGCACGCATTTGCCATGGAATCGTGTCGATAAGCTCATGCAATGTCACAGCATTTATTGGCATCCAGAGTGGCATTAATTTGTGGCCAAGATCTTGTGTTGATGATGGGAGAGTCGCGGCGCTGCGTAAAGTCTTCTCCAGCACATTATCCCAAAGATTAACCTCAATGGGGTTAAGGTCTGGACTGTGCGGTGGCCAATCCATGTGTGAAAATGATGTCTCATGCTCCCTCAACCACTCTTGCACAATTTGATCCCGATGAATCCTGGCATTGCCATCTTGGAATATGCCCGCTGTGCCATCAGGGGAGAAAAAACCCATTGATGGGAAAACCTGCTCAGTCAGTATATTCAGGGAGTCACATGCAGGGCCAGCGCTAGTGTAAGGCAGGTCAGGCGACTGCCTGGAGGTGGGCCCACTGGGGAGGGGGTGGAGATTCTTGGCCACCCAGAAGCATGAAACACCTACCAGTGCTCCCCTGGCTGTAGCCGGCTGCTCTGTGTGTGTGGGGCGTGCAGGGATTAAAAACCACAATAAACTGCTGTTTCTTTTTATTTTTTTATCTGCCGCTGTGTGCAGGGACTGGGAGGGAAGCGGGAAACACATGGTGGAGAGGGTGGAGCTGTGCAGAGGAGGGAGCCTAGGAGGGGCGGAGCTCCAGCGTGCACCTCTCACATTCCACCAGGAAGGGCGGAGCTCCAGCGTGCACCTCTCACATTCCACCAGGAAGGGAGCTGTGAAGTTTTGAATGTGCTGCTCAGCATCTGAAGACACCAGGCAGCGTCTATTCAGTGACCCTGTCTGAGTCATCTGCCAGCAGGTAACCTGCAAACAGTCCATCTCTCAGGGAGGAGGTAAATACACAACACACACACATCACTCCCAGCCAGCTCTCACACACTCTCAGCCAGCACTCACACACGCAAACCTACCACTCTCAGCCAGCTCACACACACGCAGCGAGCGCACGCACCACTCCCAGCCAGCACACACCACTCCCAGCCAGCTCTCACCACTCCCAGCCAGCACACACACACGCAAACACACCACTCCCAGCCAGCTCACACACATCACTCCCAGCCAGCTTTCACACTCAGAAATAGCCAGCACACACACCTCTCTAGCGCCCAGTGCTAGCGTTCGCACACCTCTCTCAGCTAGCGTTCACACACGTCTCATCACTCACAGCCAGCTCTCGCATACACACTACTCAGTCAGCTTACATAACACTCACAGCCACCTCCCACACATGCAACACACCAAAGCTAGCTCACACACACTCACAGCCAGCTAATACACATCACAACACTTACATCCAGCCCACACATACAATAAATCATTCAGAGATAGCTCGCACGCTCACAATCATAGCTGACACTCCCAAGCATCGCTCACTGGCAGCTCAAACATACTCAGTCAATCCACTTCACTGCCAGGCTGCTCACACACACTCTTAAGCCACAGACAGTCCCATCTCGCACACTGCCACACACTCAATTATTGTCCTATACATGTAGCCCCGCACAGTCATACGACATTTGGCGTGCACATACATGCACATGTCAGATAATTGGGAGAGGGGGCGGCAAAATACACCTTCGCCTGTGCACTCAAAATTCCTTGCACTGGCCCTGGTCACATGACCTCATTTTTTTTTGGGAACCTAGCGTTGCTGAACCTAGACCTGACCAACTGAAGCAACGCCAGATCAGAACAGGATTGTGTGGTAGTTGGTGACTGTTTTTTTGGGTCAGACAGTGTGTACGTTTTTGGGTTTTCGCTCCTAAATCTGGGACACCATTCCGTAGTGTGCACTAAAATGGGGAAAATCTGCGCCTGTATGTTTCCCCGTAGCGTCCCCATTTAAGCGCAATATTCCGGGGCAGGTGCTACCTCGGCACAGCGTCCTGGAACGCAACGCTATCTGCTGGGATACTCACGGTAATGCTTCTGTGTTGCCGCGAGTATCTGGTGTCCATAGGAACTATTTTTTCCCCCAGTGGGATTTCCCCCCTCTGCTCCTGGCGATGAGAAACGTGGAATCGGGCCACTGTTCTCGCAAAGCGATGAGAGGTGAGTATGGGAATTATTGGGGGGGGGGGGTGCTAAGTGATGCTGCAAAAACAGACTTTGTTAGCACCCGCTTTTAGGAGTAAGTAAAATCTTGGCTTGCGCGGCGTCCCTGCGGTAATTCGCTTTCGCACTTTGTAATACCTTACTTATCAAAACGCTAATTAGTGATTTTAGGATTTGGGCTGCTGTCACGCGAGCGCACTGAGTGCAACCGTGTGACCCCCTCCTGCCTGCGTCCCTTGTAGCATTATGACAGCTCGATGGGGATTGCCACATTGTGTAACTCGCGTAAGAGTATCGTTACACCGGACGTGTTGAAGAACCCTCCCCGTCAAAAAACTACGACGGACGTAGGACGCGCCTAAAAAGCGTGATCCTCCATAGGAGGCTTGTGACCACACAGGCGTCCAAGCGGAGAGAACGTCCGTGCTCATGTGCGATTGTGTGATCGCGGCCTTAGTGGATGATGTCAGGAGTAGCAAAGAAAACCTTTTGAGTGTTCTGACTGGTTTAGTCCAGGGGTCAGCAGCCTTGCCCACCAGATGTTTTGAAACTACATTTCCCTTGATGCTCAGCCAATCTAATCAGTACTTGGGCATCATGGAAGATGTAGTTTCGAAGCATCTGGAGGGCCAAGTTTGCTGACACTGGGCTTAGACGCTTATTGGACTGAGCAGAAGAAATGCAGCAGCATGAGATGTGGGTGTAAGATTTACTGTTTTTTGTGCATGGTTTGTATTCTCTTTTCTTGCCATTTATTGTATCAGAACCTGAAAAAAGCAGAGTTCATCTCCAGCCCGCACGGGTTCCTTTTAAATAGATCGTGTTTGTCTGTAAGAATCGTTGCAGCGCGCTCGCTTTCTGAGGTCGGGCTGTTTCCCAGACACTAATTGTGTTTTATGATCAATCGCTATTTCCACCAAGTTATTAAGAGCTTCTGCATGCTTGTTCTTCGTGCGCTCTGGCAGCGCTGCTTGCGATTCAAAGTAGCGAGAAAACCTCTTTTTTTTTTCTTTTTTTTTTTTAGGAGGATCCCGAGAATCTGGCATATCTGGTGCATGGGCCGGTGGAGTTCGGCTGGATGTCGGTGTGATACGCAGGACCTGTATGCTGTGAGTATATTGGGAGTCACTCCTGTTTTCACTTAGTTCTTCCATGTGCTTTGTTACATTGTCAAAGTAATAAAGAAATCGAACAAAACATTTGGCAAAAATGCACATCATTTGCTTTTCAAGCCCACGTTCTCTAAACTAGGAGCAACCTTGGCCCTCCAGGTGCTTTGGAACTACCTCTCCCATGATGCTCAGCCACTCATTAGGATGGTTGAGCATCGTGGGGAAACCATCTGGAGGGCCAAGCTTGCAGACCCCCTGCTCTACAACATCCTTTTAAGTGTAACCACCAAAACATGATGTTTAAGTATCAGCATATTTTTTTCAACGGACTCCTCTGCTTTTTAATGAAAAGAAATTACTCTGATTAATAAATAACAAAGAAGCGTTCCATTTTTTTCCACGAGCTGGCAGTCCGTTCCAGGTAGATACTACTCTTTTAGTGAAGCATTGATATGTCGTTGACTCTAGGAATACCGCTTTCCACACGGCGAGCGTGACTCATTGCAAAAAAAATTAATAATAATTAAACCATTAAAAATTTAATTCCAGTACACAACAACTCTCGAGCCCATAGACGGGGAGCGAGAGCAAGGGCTAACAAGGACAGGGGGGATGGAAAAATCCCAGCAACGCAAAAATTCTCCAGGGGGGATAATCGCAGAGTTCTTGAACCCTGATTCACAAGCTATTAATAGCGTGACTCCATTCCTATCAGATCTTGCAAAAATCTGCTCCCCGGGGTGCCGATCCGCAGTGTCTATTAACCCATCAACGAGGTGACAGTTAGGGGTTAAAAGGTTAGGCGAGGAGGTCCTTAAAATTAACCTTTTTTTACCCCCCCCCCCCAGAAATAAATCCTGCATGAAATTATCCAATAGAGTCCATTCCCTGTCAATAACATTTCTCGAAATCCAAAATATGGACCAAGCAGAGCTTACTGAATCAGACGGACTTTCACCCCAAAATGGGCACGGAGCGGGGACGGTCTCATAATGCTTTGCTTTAGGACTGGGGTCTCAAACTCTGCCCCCCTCGATGTTAATAGATTGCCTTCAATACCCAGAATCCTTTGAATGTAATAAATGGCCAGATAATCATGGGAGATGTAGTTCAGAAAATTCGGGGGGGGGGCCTGAGTTCCAGATCCCTACTTTAGAAGTAGTTCTTTGATGGAACCTTCTCTTTCCAAAAAAGTAGCTGAGGTTTTATACCTGCGCACCAGAGAAATTAAACATGTTTTTTTCCCTTTTCTATTGAACAGCATGTTTTCCAACACATTATGGCGGCTCGCTGTGTGTGGAGAAGTAAGATATTGCTGTTAAAGTGTCAAAAACTAATTTTCCAAACAAGGAATAGATGGTCACACGCAAGACATAAACAGATTTTTGTTGTGTAGGTTCCCGGTCTCTGTTGTAACCTCAGATGGGGGTTTGTTGAAGCTCTTTTTTTGTGTACATGAGAATCTCATAATACATAAACCGTGTGCCTCTGTGACGTGTGTCGCTTTGGACAGGGTGCGTGGACCTGGTGGCATATTTTTAGGGTGCAGGCCTGATGTTCTATATCATTTTCTTGCCCTCTCTTGTTTGCAGAGTGTTACGTAATGTGAGTTATGCAAGAATAATATTATGGTCTATGTCTATTGTATGGTCCATGTATATATGATATCTGCTGATAGGATTAGCCTTCCAGCATACCCTGTCTCAGGAATGTGTTAATATCTGTTTATATTCAAGTGTTAGTTTTAAATCTTCTTTGTCAGGCAAACACTGCCTCATTATCTGCTTTCTTTAGTCTGTAATCTTCTTTATCATCACGATTGCCATTGTCTTGCCTGTCTAGGAATGTTAAGCAAATGTTTGTCCCATTATCTGTTTTAGTCTAATTATGTCTCCGAACATTTACTAGGGTAGGTGGTTGGGTATGTAAATGACCCATGTTTGATCGTATAAATACGTGTGCCTGTCCCCAATTAAAAGCGTTCCATTCTGACCCTGAAAACCTCCAGATATACAGCCTCTTCTTATTTCTGGGGGATGCTAGCAGGCTCTCTACGTGTCCCGGGCCTTAAGTTTTGTCTAAGGACTGGAGAAAGGTACAAGAGTATGCCTGGGGAACACGGGTTCTGGCAAGAATCTGGGGGGTCTTGCAAGAACTCCTTTTCACAGCTAAGCAACTCCTGGCAGACAAATGGCAAATGAGAACAAGCACCCCTCGATGCTATAACAAGCGTCCAACTGGGAAACTGATGTGCCTTAATGCAGAGCAGAGAGACCCATTTGATTGGCCGATGGGGCGCGCTGGCTTCACATCAGATTTTTGTCTTCGAAGAGAACATATAGAGAAGGCTTTAAAAATTGAATAAATAAACAATGGATTTGGGGTAAGCATAGGCAGGCTTAGTTACACCTTTGGGTTTATTTTGGGTGAATGTCACTTTAAAAGCTTTGAAATGCCACGTGCCAGTTTTTACCAATCTGGAGCTCAACTTAATTATATCAACGTTTTTTTATTATTAATTGAATATCAGCAGATATTCAGATAAAAGTCTTGGCCTGAGACAATATTATATAAAAAAAAAATACTGCTAGGCTGAAGAAAAAGTTGGCTGGAAAAACGCCCCAAAAATGGCAGAGATACGGACAAAAATGTTCCCGATTTTGGCTATTGGGCTGAATTAAATTGAGGCCTTAGCTTGACAATTTCTGTTTTGATTTCATCTGCTTTCGATCTGTATAGGAGTATCTATCTCGTCCCCTCTCCCCCTCAACAATGTACAAAAACAGAAGGACCCTGATTCGCTTTGAACCGGGAGATTAACGGACACAGAGTCGTTGTCTGTGGTTTGCTGAAAAAAGAAGAGTAAATGGCTTCTGTCATTTTCCAGCCTGCCTGTGTGACGGCTTTCCTTAAAAGTCACTGGAACTGGAATTACGGTTTTATTTTAAGCAGATACCTTGATGTTTGGGTGAAGACCCCCATATGCCGTCAGTCAACCCAACTGGTAGCAGATTTCGTTTTTCTTGGTAGGACTCCGTGGCCGGGATTGACGAAATCATGATTTCTGCTACCAAAGATCAGTATATGACACCAAAGGAAGACACATTTGTTCTTCACAAAGCTTAACCCCTTCACTGCTGAGCCATTTCACATCTTTAAAAAAAACACGTTTTTCTTTTTTTATTATTATTTTTATTATTTTTTTTCTTTACTTTAAACATGGTCATGTTTCATAGCATTGGAAAGGCCATGCTCTGGCCTTTCTAATGATACCAAACATGACCCTGCTAGCTACTAACAGTCAGGGGGTTCCTTTGAACCCTGATATCTCCCATCTTTCCTTAGGAGTCAATGGGGACGTTCCCCACACGTCCTCAGCAGTGAAAGGGTTAAATCTCTCTTCATTGAGCCTTTTCTTTCCAATTAATGAACGTTATGCACGAAGGCCTCCCCAGGTGGCTGCCTCGACCTTTTAGCCTCCCCAGGCCAAGTGAACGTATACCCCCAACAATCTGTTATCTTGCACCCCTGTTAACCCCCCCGACTGTGCGTGCCAGCGGATGTCTTCACCTCTCTTGCTGGGAAATCGAATTGCCATTCCTCCTGGCGCCTTTGCCATCGAGCTGCTGTTCTCACAAGTTAAAAATGACAGCCTTTCTAAAGTCTTCCACTCAAATAATTAGCACAATTAGTAAGAACGGCTTGGCATCGCTAATCAATCTGTACAAATGAGCACACTTATTGTAATTGCAGCCTAGCGCTGCTCTTTCTGGGTAGCGATCCTCATTTACAGGTGTTTTTTTTCTTTTTTACGTAATTGCATATTTATTGCAGCATGCGACTTCACTAAAGAAAAGGAATCTCTGCGCTGTTTGCCGACATGTCACTTGTGAACCCCCACCCCACGAAAAAAACCTTTTAATTGCTGCAATATAAACAATTATATGTTTATTGGTATTGTCAGAATCACTGTATCCTGTTTGTTTTCACAGCATTAATTTTTAATATTTTATAAAACTTCATTATTTTAAAAGGTCCGGTGAGATTTAACGGTTTGGCCCAGACGCAAAATAAAAGATTTGTGCTGGATACGATTTGTCAGCCTTCCCATGTGCTGAATTAAAATGAGCCGTCACTACCTACAATTTAACACAGTGATCATACTCCTACTACTCCCGGACAGCGACGTGAACTACTGTACCCGACCTACTAACTAGCAGTTTAGTCGTCAGATGCTTTGTATCAGTGGCTGGTGTTTCACAACAGACATGACACGGTAAAGTATTACTGGTAGTCCTCGTGGGTTCGAAAGAATAACCAGGAAGAACAATACACTCGCTTATTAGCAGTACTTACTTTGGTCCAGGAAAGAGACGGGTGCTCAGGCAGCCGCATTAATCCAAGTGCAATGAGGAACCCGGCACTCCAATCCATGATCAGGACCACTTTATTCCACACTCAGCAGCAGCTCTTTTTTTTAATTATTTTATTTTAGGACTTAGGAGTATACTGAAGATTTTTTTTTTTCTTGTCCAAAAGATTCTTTTCATTTTGATAATGGCGCCAGTGACAGACAGATTTACTGTATAGCCGACCGCCTTAACATGGGATTTTTTTTTTCTTTTGACACTTTGCTGGAAGGATGTTTGAGGCCCCGTTCACACTGTGCGATTTATCGCGCGGATTTTGCCGCGACGTCCCGCTGTGTAACTTCTCCAATGCATTTCAATGGAGCTGTTCATATCTTGCCGCGCCACGTCGCACATGACCCTGTTTTTGCGATTTTGCATTGGTGGTGCTTTGCAAAAATCGCACAAAAGAGCGATGTCGCGCGACATCATCGCACCCTGTCGCGAATATGAAAATTGCGCGGAAAGTTGCGCGATTTTCAAATCGTACAGTGTGAACGGGGCCTAAGTGTTTTCTCCTTCCTCTGGACTCGTAGATAAGGCAAGCATCTTTTGGACATGGCTTTTTAAGATTTGTTTTTAATTTTTTTTATAATTTTTTAAAAAAAATGTGTCCAATGCCCGTACCATCAGTGTCCTTGGGCAAGACACCTAACGGTACATACTCGCCACTTGAAAACGAGAGAAATCTTAATGCATCCTTCCTGGTAAAATCCTTTCTCCAAAAAAAAAAAATACGCTGTGTCATTATTTGATTTTATATGTGTGTAATTCCTTGCAGCACAAGTGCCCAAGGTTTTCTCTTTCCTCAATGCTTTGCGATGTTACCGTGATAATTAATGGGAATGTACCTGCATTGGCCGGTCACTGTAAGCCTCATAGGGGGGGCAACCAAAATCTAAAAACAATTTATATATATTTCTATACATTTTGCCGGCTCAGAGTATGAATTGACTTGGTTATTGAATTGTTGCATTCTATACATTCCATCCACACATTTCAATGACAGATTAACCTAGGCGCTTTTACTCTCCACTCACTCATTCATTTATTTCATCTTTCTTTCCTCCCTCTCTAATTTCGTCCTCGTTTCTTCACAAAGCCCACCGCTGGCTTTTGTTTGTTGCTTCAGGTTTTTTTTTTTTTTTTGTCTCGCATCTTTTATCTTCTCCGCTGTGTTTTTATATTTTATTTTATTTTATTCAGCCATGCTCCCATGGTTTACCTTGATACGTTTTAAAACTTAAACTAGGACCAATATAACGGTACCTTGAAATCATCGCCCGCAGCTCCCGATACTACCCCCCCCCCGCCCTTCCCCTTTCAGCTGAGTGAGTCAAAGTAATTGGGATTGTGGATAGTCCAGGTCCCTGGCTCAGGCCTAGTGAAGGCTTCACTGCCCTTAATCTGCAGGGAGTCACCTCTGCTGCCCTCTGTTTCCCGAACACCTTCCACCTCATCCATCATCTGTGCACCACTACTCCTGATGTAAGGCCCTGAGGAGGACCTAATTCTGCATCTCCTATACTTCATTGCTGCACAAGCATAGCATGCAATGAGTGGGCCCTCGGGGGGCCGGCAGACCTCACTGCTCCGGCCTCGAAGCAGTGATCCCACCTGAAGCGGAATGCCGTCAATAAATGTGCCATGTGAGCGGGAGAGGGTTAAAATGGCACACGCTGTGGGAACGGCAACGTTTAAACACGCCACCGGCAATGGCCAGAAGCGGGGTCACTTTCCATGCTGAGATGCTGTTGTGTTTACGGGCTAGTATCAGAAAGCTAATGGCCAATAAACGGCGTGTTTATTGCCTCTCTCAGCCTACGGTTTATAGCCTCGTCCGGTCAATAAACCCTCATGGACAAGTAAAGGAAACAGATCTGTAGTGCCGGACGAATGTGAGAAGTTCATGCAGCAGGACGGCACCCACTTATACTGACCCCTAAAAAATTGTATGAGCGTTGACGATTATGGACCCTATTCCATTCCTGACGCTAACATTGAGACGGTACGCAGGATAATGTGCGCTTGCAGATATTCCTTACTGTCTCCATGTTAACGTCGTTTTCTGGGGAAAGCGCTTTCTCAGCACCTCGCCCTGGGACGCAGCGCTAAACTCACGGGTACCCGCTGTTCCGTTTCTGCACCACCGCGAGTATCTACTCCATAGGACTTCATGGAGGTTTGCACTTCCCGGTCATGACGAGCTCTGCGCAACTTTGCTCTTGAAGCACCACGGAATGAGTATAGAGGGAGACTAGGAACTATTTGTTCTCAGTCTCTCTCTGCTCCCGGTGAGAAGAAGCGGTGAATCGGGCTGCCCTTTTCGCAGCGGGATGAGAGGGGATTATGGGATTTAATGGGGAGGGGGTTTGGAGCATGTTAAATTATTTTGCATATGCAGAATCCTTCAGCATCAACTTTTAGGAGTTATTAAAATTTTGTGTTTTGCGTCCGGACGGTAAATTGCGCCGGCAACTTGTGATACCTCAATTGACGTGATGTTCTAAAAATAGATTGGGCTCCCCATGTTTATTATAGGTCGGAGATCGGTACAGTAAGCTCGCGCAAGCTGAGAGACGCAAAACGTTTTCACCCCAGTTTAACGTCAAGATCGGAATGTCGATGCCAGATGTTAAACTTACTAATGCCTAGCGCTACCGATTACATATCGAGACGCAACATTAGCACAAACTACCGAATAGAGCCCTACCAATGGAGAACAAATGAATGGATGCATATCGAGAAGTTATCTTTTACCGGCTATATTCTAGCTTCACATTACATAGGCTGAAAAAAAGCCGTGCGTCCATCGGAGTTCAGCCTTTAACCCATCACCTGCTGCTGTTGATCCCAAAGAAGGTAAAAATCCCCAGTCTGAAGCGCTCGCCAATATGCAACATACTGGGAATAACTTCTTGACCACAGATGGCGTCAGATTTCTTCTTGGGTCAAGCAGCTATTACCCACATATTAAATATTATAATCCTTTCCCGCTGCAGGGTATACCATGCCGCCCCTGCGGTGGGTGGGCCTTGAAGCCGGGGGTCATACTTTTACTTTTACACCCTCGGCCCTGCCCCGCTCTCGGCGCATGCCAAACTCAGGCTGTCCCCCTGCAGCCAATGACGTGTGATGCGCATCAGCTGTATGGGCGGGTCGAAGGAGAGTCCCGCAGCAGCACCTGGTGGCGGGGCGTACTATTACGCCCTGCTGGCATTAACTCCCTCCCGCCGAGCACCACCTGAACGGCGTTCAGCGGTTAATATTATGTTTTTGCAGTAACTGTTGTCAGAGAAAGCAAAGACTTGTCATATTAAGATAGACATATGACCCCACTGATGCCTCGGGATTGTGGGCCCAGGATTCCTGCAATTAGTAATAGGCTAACAATATAAAGCTAAGAATTTTAACACCCCTAATGGAGACCATTGGCCTTAATTAATCTCCAGTAACGATGTGCCAGGGCTTCTTCTGCCTTCCCTTGTTTGTATGACTTTGTACGATTTGATCCTGAATATTAACCGTACACGCTGCCACTCTAGTAGCGGGAGTAGAACACAGGACTGATCTTTGTGTGTTTTTAACCGTGCTTTTTGTGGTATCACACCGTGTATAATTTCTTTTATTTCTTTCAGCATTGTGTGCCGGGCAGTAGTTCATCCTCTAGGGACGGTGTTTTTGTCCTTGTTTTTTTTTTTTTTTGCAAGTCCAGCATTGTGTAAGGGTTAACATTGTTGTATGGTATTGTGTAGCTGCATGAATCTAATGTGTGTATATATATATATATATATATGTGTGTGTATATTTATTTATACGCTTATGTTTGGTTTGTGTGTCGGTTATTTAAATATACACACTCACTCACGCACAAACACGCACGTTGCAAATGTCTTAAAACACATACAAGGTTGAGATAAATAAGTAAGTAATACACAAATCGAGCAGCTGAGAAATGATTTATTAACATGCGTCGGATGATGGAAATGTGTGGGGGGAGAGCTCTCTGAGTGCAGATGGAATAAAAAATTTACAAAACTGAAATGCGTAAAAAGTTTGCAGGACACAATTGTGGATGAATGTTTAATGGGGCAGGAATCCATTCACCTGCAATACACCCCCCCCCCCAAACACACACAAACCCCATTAAAATTTCACGCCAAATCCGTCCTGAGGGTGAGGGTAGCGAGTGTCGCGTTATTTGGTAACCCCTTAGGTGCCAAACATCCTCTCCATACAGAATGATGAGCCATAAGACCAGCAAATGAGGGCAATTTAAACAGTGCAGCGCTAACCTATTGTCATGTCATGACCCAAACTAATGCAGACACAAGGTCCTGGATAAATCTAGGCAAAGTATCCATATAATTGGGCAGCCTATGGGCTGAAAGGTTCTTATCTGCCGACATATTCGATGTTACATTCGGGGCTATTCAGAGAGGGGTGAAAACCGTGAATTGGCAGGAGAATGAGCAATCTAGACCAAATAGCCAATTTGGAAAGTGAGATAAATGGGAGAATTTTTCTGGTTTGACTATTTTGACCTGGCATTTTCAATTCTCCAGTCATTCTCAAGGTTTTTACCTCTCTCCGAATAACCCTGTATGTCTTACTAATGGATTAATGAACTTGTAGAAATGGTAATTCCACCACAGGCTATACTGGTAAAGGGAGATTTATTTTTCAGGCATATTTAAGGCCAAAAGATTTTAATATTTAAGATAGTGTGGCCAATGAGTGACCTTAACTGATTGGGAGGGGTAGTCATTTTTATTTTGTCCAATCTGGGGTGATCCTGACAGAAGGAGCTATCGAGTACAGAAATATTGTGCCCGTCTCCCTGAGTGAAGGGACTATTGAACGTGCGAAGGCTGCATCTCCCATCTCCAAGTGACCTTACTTGAAGGGTCTCCAAGGTTAGGATATAACTTACAAGTGACAAGAATTAAATGGCATGAAGATTGAGGGCTTTATAAATGCATGCTAGACAGGAGACAGCATGTTGGTTGTAAACATACCCGTCCATAACAAGGTGACACATGCAGAAGGATATATCTCTGTCAACTGGGTGACGAAAATGGCGCCATGGAACATGGATGCTGTATCTCAAAACTTGGTGGTTACAGTATAGTCCTAATCCGGACCAATTTGTGAAAGCAACTTGACTCACCGTAAGGGTAGAATTATGGCATATAAATCCACTTAGTTTCACAAATCCTCCTCTCCTAGTGGTGAAAAGAGAGAAACTGATCACGCAGATGGTATGCAACAATTGTCACACAGACAAAAATACTTGATTTGTAGCACTCACAAGCAAGGAGTCACCAAGACGCGTGTAATTCGCCTATGAACCTCTCTGGGGGGCTCCTCCCGTCAATCTAATTTAATTCCAATATCCGTGTTGTGACATTCAAAAGTATCTCGGATGAGTGAAACCAGACATAGCACAATATTGTTACAATAGAATTCCATAACAAAGGCGGGAGGAAAACACTCACATGCCGCAGAGCCTCCTGGGTGGGTGGGTCAGTATGTACACCTGGGATTGATCCGATTGAGAAGGCCTGCAGTTTAGTGGGCGAAACGCGTCTCGGTTTTACTTTGTTTCATATATTTTAATTTTCTTTTTATGACGCATATTCTGCCTCCCTAGCAAAGCTGTGAGGCGTGGATGCTTGAGACTAACTAGTCTGTATTGACCAGTACTCACACGATGAAAGTAAAGCAGACTGTGTCAACTCTGCAAAACTTGACACGTAGAAAGATGAATCCAGTTGTAAACTTTAATGATCAGACTGACAATCTTTGTAATAGTGTACAGCAATGCAGGTGAAAAGACATTAGTTCTGTCCAGCATTGAGCAAAGATGGCTGCTAGGTGACCAGTAAGTACCTCAGAACTAGACTGAACAAAAAAGGGGTGGAGCTAGCTGGATACAGCAAGGGTAAGGAAACCCAGCAGGATCAAAATAGCCATGAAACAATAGCATGTAAGCAGCAAAGGCAGATTGAACACACATTAAAATATACAAATAAAGCCTCAGTCATGGGGCAGGACAACGCATTGCTTCTTATTTTTTATCTGGGTACTCTATTTTTTTATGCTGGTACGAAGAACAGGATACAAGCTAAATCCATGAACACGAGGTGGGACCCCCCTCCTTCATAAGAGGTCCTAGGCGTACATACGGAGCCACCCACCCAGGAGGCTCTGCGGCACGTGAGTGTTTTCTTCCCTCCTTTGTTCTGGAATTCTATTGTTACTAACCCAATAGCAGTCTGAAGTTGGCAGCCCTATGTTTTTAAATTTTAAAATTGAATATCCCATTTCTCTGTGCTGTTTAGTGTTAATTTAGTCAACTAAAATATGACTCAAGGGCTGTGACGAAAATTAAATTAACCCCTTAACGGAAGGAGGGTGTCGCCTAACTTTGTCAAAATGACAAAAATGCCCAAGACTTAATTACAATAAATCCCTCCTGGTTTTTATTTGACGAAAACGTCATTGTATTTTTGTCATAGTTTTAGTCATCATACCATAGTCTTGTTTTCATCACTGAAAAAATGTAGCCCATTAAGTCTTTGACGAAAATTATCAGTCAACTAAATTAACCATAGTGTTGTTTGGTTTTCGTCATATGGCAAGGTCTCATTTATGAACCCCCAGCAACCCCCTTGTTTTTAATAGGAATATGGCCTCTGGGGTGCATAGCGAGTAGGGTTTCATAAGAATGAGCAATATTTCCTAAATCCGATGCAGCACAAACAAATTGCAGATTTGTTAAAAATTAATAACATGGGGTGTCAGCTTCACACAGCTTGTACTGACAGGTGATACATAAAGGGCAAGCATCAAAAAACTGTCAGGGTTATTCAAAGAGAATCGAAAAGTCACCGCACATTTGGTGACATTTCGTTCTCTTCAATTCGGTGCAATTTGGCGACCCCATTTTGGCGACACTGCGGCGTATTCAGCAAGCACCACCGGAATGCAGGGAAAAGTCGCCACAAACCCGCCGAAAACTCACCGCAAAGCCAGGGCGAACGCTCACCGAAACCCGCAAAAACATCTGGATTAACCCCACCAAACACGCCGGAGAAACCTGAGCAGGAGCCGATCACAGCGCAGAGCAGCTGCCGGACACCGCAGACGAATGGAGTGAAAAAAATAAACGTACGCTTGAATGATTGAAAAGTGATACGCTGTTTGCAAAGAAACTACAGAACGAAAATGTCTGAAATTTACATACAGTGGCAAGAAAAGGTATGTGAACGCTTTGGAATTACGTGGAGTTTTGCATGAATTGGTCATAAAATGTGCTCTGATCTTCATCTAAGTCACAACAATTTGAAAAACACAGTCTGCTTAAAATAATTCAACACAAACATATGTTTTCATGTGTTTATTGAACAGAACATGTAAACATTCACAGTGCAGGGTGGAAAAAGTATGTGAACCTTTGGACTTAATAACTGGTTGACCCTCCTTTGTCAGCAATAACCTCAACCAAACGTTTCCTGTAGTTGCAGATCAGACCTGCACAACGAACTGGAGTAATTTTGGACCACTCCTCTTCACAAAACTGTTTCATTGTAGCAATATTCTTGGGATGTCTGGTGTGAATCGCTCTCTTAAGGTCATGCCACAGCATTTCAATCGGGTTGAGGTCAGGACTCTGACTAGGCCACTCCAGAAGGCGTATTTTGTTTTGTTGCAGCCATTCTTTTGTTGAATTACTTGTATGCTTTGGGTCATTGTCCTGTTGCATCACCCATCCTCTGCGGAGCTTCAGTTGGCGGACAGAGGGTCTTACGTTTTCCTGCAAAATGTCTTGATAAACTCTGGAATTCATTTTTCCATCAATGACAACAATCCGTCCAGGCCCTGAGGCAGCAAAGCAGCCCCAAACCATGATGCTCCCTCTGCCATGTTTTACAGTGGGGATGAGGTTTTGATGTTGGTGTGCTGTGCCTTTTTTTCTCCACACATAGTGTTGTGTGCTTTTTCCAAACAACTCAATTTTGGTTTCATCTGTCCACGGAATATTTTGCCAGTAGTGCTGTGGAACATCCAGGTGCTCTTTTGCAAACTTCAAACGTGCTGCAATATTCTTTTTGGACAGCAATGGCTTCCTCCGTGGTGTCCTCATGTACTCAATTCTTGTTTAATGTTTTCCTTATTGTAGATGTGTCAACAAAAATGTTAGCATGTGCCAGAGATTTCTGTAAGTCTTTAGCTGACACTCTAGGATTCTTCTTTACCTCATTAAGCATTCTGCACTGTGCTCTTGCAGTCATCTTTACAGGACGACCACGCCTAGGGAGAGTAGCAGCAGTGCTGAACTTTCTCCATTTGTAGACAGTCTGTCTTACCGTGGACACATGAACATCAAGGCTTTTGGAGATACTTTTGTAACCCTTTCCAGCTTCATGCAAGTCAACAATTCTTGATCGTATGTCTTCTGAGAGCTCTTTTCTGCGAGGCATGGTTCACATCAGGCAGTGCTTCTTGAAACCAGTAAACCCAAAATTGGTGTGTTTTTTTAAAGGGCAGGACAGCTTTCAGCAACACATCCAATAATATCACACTGATTGGACTCAAGGTTGGCTCACTCCTGGCTCCAATTAGCTCTTGGAGAAGCCATTAGGCTAGGGGTTCAAATACTTTTTCCACCCTGCAATGTGAATGTTTACATGTTATGTTCAATAAACACATGAAAACATATAATGTTTGTGTTGTATTATTTTAAGCAGACTGTGTTTTTCAAATTGTTGTGACTTAGATGAAGATCAGAGCACATTTTATGCCCAATTCATGCAAAACTCCACGTAATCCCAAAGGGTTCACATACTTTTTCTTGCCACTGTATAAGATCCAATGAATGATAATAAAAAGGGCGGTTACAGAAAAAACGATTTAAAGAAAAAACGGGAAAAAAAGTTTGCAAAAAATGCTTAAAAGATCCTAAAAAATATAAAAATAGACTTTTACTGCAGAATATTCTAATGAACGGTTTATTAGATATTGAAATAAAACGGGAATATTTTTATCATTGACGCCTATGGGATTCGCCTGAATAAACCTGTCGAATTAAACCACCGAACAGCAGGGCAATTCGGCAACTTTTCACCGCTGGGTTTTGCTCTCTGAACAGACGAAGCATTGCTTCTCTATGGGGATTCACTGCCCTCGAACAGGCACCGTATGTGCAGGCAATTTGTCAACATTTGGCGAACTGCCTGCTCTCTGAATAGCCGAATGGCCAGGAAAGGTAACTGTACACTGAATTTCGCCAGCAATTCGGAGCTCTTTGAATAACCTTGTGTATCCTGACAGGAGATACAAAAAGGACAAGACCAAAAGAATGTATCCTGATAGGTGATACAAGTGTGGCAACCACATTAAGACTGTATATTGACAGGTGACCCATGGCGACTACCGCAAGCAATAAAAAACAGGACTGTAGCCCATGGACCTTTTCCTTCCAGAGTTGGAGTGTAGTACATGAATGCTTTACCTCCAGGTTCTGGGCACAGAACAATTCTTTTTCTGCCTTTCCATGGATTCATAACAAACGCATTTTTGTCTCTCCTTATTTTAGGAGCCTGGCATCAAATATTAATGCAGCAATTAAGCTTAAAGAGCACTTCGGTGTTTACAATAATTCATTGATCATTTATAAACGCCTCTCCCAGGTCACATGCATTCATCATCCTTATCTGCCAGCAGAATATGCAGCGCTCGTGAACATATACTTACCCAGAGAAGCTTTCTGGCATTACCTGTACCTGTGTGCTTTTATGTTTGTTATAGTAAAGGCCCAATGTTATCTGACTTAAACCAAGTATATTAAAAATGGTAACATTTCTGTATCGGATACTAATGCAGCACTGTCATTGAGTGTATGCATGGTCATTTATTTTTTGTTAGAAGTATTTGTCGCATGCCACAATAATCAATTTTTTTAAAATTTATTATTTTGCAATCCTGCAGTCACCTCATTAAATTTGAGCATAATCTTGACTTGATCCGAACAGATTCTAATCGGCCAGATCCGAATCTAATCCGATATATATGGTTTGATTCGGAATCCTTAACAACTTGAACGCCTTTGCATTATTCTGTGCATTACTAGTGGTGCACATGTGTCATTTTGTGAGTAATTTTCGGAGCACATACTTAATACTGTGCACCGTGTTTTAAGCATGTGCTTCATTCTGTGCATCACTTTTATTTTTGTAGCCTATGCTTTATTCTGTGCGTCATTTTTGGAGCACATGCTTCATTCTGTGCATCGTGTTTTGCAGCACATGCTTCATTCTGTGCATCGTGTTCTATAGCATATGCTTCATTCTGTGCACCATTTCAGAGTATATTGTCCCATTTTTATTTTTGTAGCATATGCTTCATTCTGTGCATCGTGTTTTGTAGCATATGCTTCATTCTCTGCATCGTGTTTTGCAGCATATGCTTCATTCTGTGCATCGTGTTTTGCAGCATATGCTTCATTCTGTGCATCACTTTTATTTTTGTAGCCTATGCTTTATTCTGTGCATCGTGTTTCGCAGCATATGCTTCATTTTGTGCATCGTGTTTTGCAGCACATGCTTCATTCTGTGCATCGTGTTCTATAGCATATGCTTCATTCTGTGCACCATTTCAGAGTATATTGTCCCATTTTTATTTTTGTAGCATATGCTTCATTCTGTGCATCGTGTTTTGTAGCATATGCTTCATTCTCTGCATCGTGTTTTGTAGCATATGCTTCATTCTCTGCATCATGTTTTGCAGCATATGCTTCATTCTGTGCATCATGTTTTGCAGCATATGCTTCATTCTGTGCATCATGTTTTGCAGCATATGCTTCATTCTGTGCATCATATGCTTCATTCTGTGCATCATGTTTTGCAGCATATGCTTCATTCTGTGCATCATATGCTTCATTCTGTGCATCGTGTTTTGGAGCATATGCTTCATTCTGTGCATCGTGTTTCGCAGCATATGCTTCATTCTGTGCATCATGTTTTGCAGCATATGCTTCATTCTGTGCATCATGTTTTGCAGCCTATGCTTCATTCTGTGCATCATGTTTTGCAGCCTATGCTTCATTCTGTGCATCATGTTTTGCAGCATATGCTTCATTCTGTGCATCATGTTTTGCAGCATATGCTTCATTCTGTGCAGCATATACTTCATTCTGTGCATCATATGCTTCATTCTGTGCATCATGTTTTGCAGCATATGCTTCATTCTGTGCATCGTGTTTTGCAGCATATGCTTCATTCTGTGCATCATGTTTTGCAGCATATGCTTCATTCTGTGCAGCATATACTTCATTCTGTGCTTCATATGCTTCATTCTGTGCATCATGTTTTGCAGCATATGCTTCATTCTGTGCATCGTGTTTTGCAGCATATGCTTCATTCTGTGCATCGTGTTTTGCAGCATATGCTTCATTCTGTGCATCGTGTTTTGCAGCATATGCTTCATTCTGTGCATCGTGTTTTGCAGCATATGCTTCATTCTGTGCATCGTGTTTTGCAGCATATGCTTCATTCTGTGCATCGTGTTTTGCAGCATATGCTTCATTCTGTGCATCGTGTTTTGCAGCATATGCTTCATTCTGTGCATCTTGTTTCGCACCATATGCTTCATTCTGTGCGTCATTCTTGGAGCACATGCTTCATTCTGGGCGTCCTGTCGGTGCCGTTCTTGCCTCATTCTCTAGATTGTTATATATTATTACATCTTGGTTTTGAATATATTTGGACGTTTCCGATCTTCTCAGTCAGTCTGATAGAAAATATCAGAACCGTTTGAGATCTCGTATTGGTTGGGTCTGAATATTTCAGAATCCAAAATCTTTGGATTAAAAATTATTCCGAATCAAATTTTCTTACCTTTGCAAAGTACACTTTTTTCTTTTCTATCCGTTATCTTTGGTCATGGAATTCTTGGGAATTTGGGAAGCTTTAACACACACAGAAACTGCAAATGTACATTTTATTAAGGAACATTCTTGGTCATTGAGAGTCGTATAGCAATGCAGTGCACAGCAGAGTAAAACGCAGAGACACTTGACATAACAGGTGGGAGAATCTAGCAAAAATGGATCTGGTTCTGGTTCTAGTTTAGTTATAATTTGTTAAACTCCTTAAAGAACTAGTTTGTGCTTGAACCAGATTTGTAACAGAACTTGCAACAAAAGCCTTTACTAACACAAATTTATCACAGCCCTATACTCGCACTTCCTGATCCTGCGCCGCCATCTTTTCTGTTGGTGGATGCTTTGGGGACCGCTAATAGCGCTGCGCTTTCCTGGCGGAAAAGCTCAGATAATGTCCTGCGATCTGTAAACCTCTCATTACAAAAGAAAAACAGAAAAATCAAATGCACATAAATACTAATGAAGGGATTATTACACCTTTATTGGTTTTGAAGCGGTGCAATCTACCTTTTAATTGCGCACATCTTCAGTAATAAGATTGTGAAAGGAGGGCATCACCTTTCATGTTTGGCTCCAGAGGTCATTAATTTACATAAAAAGGAAACAAGAAAAAAATCTCGCGGTACAATATAGTTCTTGCTTTAAGATTATATTTGGTAAAGGTTTATGGACTTTCACTCACATTGTTCTGATCCTTCTAATGTGATGACTCTGTAAATTGGCTTCTGTTACTGTGAGCCCCCCCCCCTCTTTCTAGTGATGATTGTATATTGCAAGTGCAGCAACTCGGAAGAAACCTATTCGACCCATGTCAAAACTTCCATAAGAGGTTCAATTCCATGGTCCTGAGCATGTTCCTCAACTCTTACTTTCTCCTGTGTGAAGGCCCGGCATCTTTTATATTTACTGTCTATTTTTAAAAATTTACGTTTGGTTTAAAGTTTCATTTGTTCATACTGCAAGGGTGACTCTGGCGGTATACCTATACGGACCATCTACGGCCCCTCCTATCATGTTGCTCAAAAGACATAGTTCTGAACTAAACATCTCTGCCTACTTTGGGTCCAATTTCTTTGAGGGACAAAGTTCATTGGAGCTTTCTTAGTCGTAGAAATAGTGTCTCCTGTTGCAGAGTGGTGACATCTTCCTAAGGATCTGTGCATCCTATCTTCCGCGTCCCACTGATGAAACCCTGGGCTTTTGCTACCAAGACCTCTACTCCATCATCTGATCTTGGTGGATAGTGAACAAGAGTTTAAAGTTCAGCGTACACTAGACTCATGTGTCCGTGCCATAGAATTAAGCACCTAATTTGGTGGAAGGGGCGTGTTCCTGAGGAGCACTCCCGGGATCCATCCCCCAATGTGCATGACCCTCATCTCATTGACCATTCATTCTTCCCATCATGTTCATATGGAGAAACTGGGTCCTGGGCTTTCCCAAAGGGAGGACTATGGCATGCCTCACTTCCAAAGGGCCTGCTCTCCCTCTTCAGGCCAAGGACCATGGTGGATGTTGACTTTGGGTGCCACGAGCCACATGCAATTGCGATTGCAGTGGTGGCACGGTCTCTCATGCCGACCTGGCACGCATGGTGCCGGTGTCTCCTTAGCTGTCACTCGCAGTGGCACTTAGTCCGGTCTCACATGGAGGGGCATGTCCCATCATATGGTGTGTGGAAAGGCAGTTGCTGTGAGTCTTACTTGGAGAGGGGGGCGGTCGTGACTGTTTTCAGTGCAGGTGAGGTCAAGCTTACCAGGGAAGCTATGGCTTCCATCGGTGTATGGACATTCGGGCAGAATGGAGTTGGGCTCCTTCTCTAAGGGTGTTACCATGTTCATGGCTGCTTATTAAACCCACCACACTTCTTGCTAAAGACTGCATTAGTTGTCCCTTCTCCCTGGTTCTTGTGCTTCTTTACGTTTGATATCTGGTAGGTATCCCTCTGCTTTCGATTGATCGTACTGTGCCTGGTCTAACCTTTTGGCTTTCCGCTGACTACGTCTTTGGAATACAGTTTGTTTACTATGGTTTTGGGACTATTCAAGCTACGCAGGGCGGTGACTGCCCATGATATGTTCAGGGGCCCAGTGGCTCCAGGGAGCCCATGCTAAACCCTGTGTGGTTTGCCTAAGTGCCCGAGTCAAAAGGATACTCTATGCCACCCAGGACTGGCCCACCAAGATGTCAACAAATTTCACAGCAGACCGAGGCATCAGGGGCTGTTAAGAGCACTCAGACTCATCACTGAGGGAGAGATTGGTATGGGTAGCACCAGGTTGAGGTGCAGACCAAAGCTGTCCCAGAAGGGAACACCTTTTAACCCCATAATGGAGGGGAAGAGTGTTTTGAAATGGGCAGCTGATGGAAGGGGGCCCCGAGAAATGGATTAGTAAGGGACCCAAAGTATTGTGACGTCAGCCCTGAAGCTACGGTACCTTATTTCTGGGCTCCTGCCTTAGTGAACATGACACTTGTTATAGCGCGCTAAACTGGTTTATAAAGAGATCAGAGACCCCAGAATGTCCCTTTCTCTTCTGAAAACGTGACCGACTGAGTTGGACACGTCTGGTTGCACAATGCACAGGTTTTGATTTCCATTCCTGCAAACCACGGCAGCTTTTGTACAGATTTCCATGTAATTTGATTACGCTTCAAGGCCGCGCAGTGTTTCCCTTTAAATAATCCGAGGTGGTTGCGCACACTTTGCGTTCTTTGTGTACGTTTAGAGTTGTTCTTGCTTTTCACCTTGGTGTAACAAGACCTGTCTTCTTCTATAAATCTCTTTTTCTCCCCAATGTGTGAATCTGCCGTAGATGTCACCTTTCATGCCCTAAAATAGGAAATTATCACAATATTAATCATGCATCGGCAACTTCTCACCCTGTTTGAAAGGTCCCCAAATTGTTCGGTAATTTTTTTCCCATGATTTACTTCTGCTCACAGATGTCAGAAACATCGGATTTTACTGATCTTTGAAAACCTCTGTGTGTGACAGGAAGGGACCCAGTGATGTCTGTGCAAGACTTCACCAAAACATTTCCCTCTGACACGTGTGTCCATCTATTAATCAATTGGGGACAATGACGTCTGTCAACAGGTCTGACAAGGGCAAGACTGTCCATGCTCACATCTTCTGACCTTATTTAAGTCCCCTTATCGAAGAATGGTCTAAAATACTTACAATGGAGAGTGTGTGTGTGTGTGTGTCTGTCTGTGTACACACACATAGTATGTGTGTAGTATTATTATTCTTTATATAGCCCGATCATATTCCACAGTGGTGTAAAAAATGTGAACAAGAGGATGATACATTGTATCAACAGATATAGCTTGACAAAGATGATACAGCGTGAAAGGGGGACCGGTTTGTGATTGAATTTACAATCTATTAGGCATATTTATACTGAGATAATCATATACATGTCATTGGGTGTCTTACTCACAGACACTTGCTGGAGAGGTGCTTTGACAGGGATCAATCCTGCTTCTCCGCAGTTGTACAGCAGTACAAAAAAGGAAACGAACGCTGTGTGTGTGTGTGTGTGTGTGTATCTCTAACAATGTGTGTATATGCCTATATATACAGTATATGAGAAAAATCTAAGTAATGGGGACCAGGCACGGGAAATGGTTCCACTAAGAGGGGCTCTCAATGTGACCCAATTTTAAACTACTTAATTAATATACATCTAAGCATAAACCACCTTTAAGGCTGAGTTCACACCTGAGCGTATCTCATATGCGCGTTTTACGCAGCTTTTTGACAATTTTAGAAATGCGCGTCGTACACGCTTTTTTTGATTGACTACGGAGGCGTCCGATGAAAAAGACTTTAGTGCTTTTTGTACCTGTTGTCATGTGCGGAACGCGCGTTCATACGCGCATTTTTGATGACGCAAACGCCCGTTTCAGCACGTTCACGTTGAGGTCTATGGCCGCAAACACGCTGTAATACGCCCCAAAGAAGCTCCTGTACTTCTTTGGGCGTAGGGTGTTTTACAGCGCATTCCTATGTGCTGTAATACGGTCAGGCGGGAACCATGCCCATAAGAAATAATGGGATTTCAGTGTTTGAGCATTTCACAGCGCGTAGGAACGCGCTGTAAAACGCCCAGGTGTGAACCAGCCCTAAGTGAAGGTCAGCGCACTCCCTTAATTACTCATGTTGTACTTGGCAGATCTACTAAATGCTGCCTTCCATTGAAACTCTGCAACCTAGTAGCAATACAGCAAAAAGACAATTACGGTGCAGAGTATGTACAATTATACTTAAAATAGTTAATGTTGGGAATCTTACGGATTTAAATGCACATAGTCAGAGTAGTTTAAGGAAATCCTCAATCCAGGAGGCTCCGGGGAGGATTCGTGCCTATGAAGACAGATCCTTAAGTACCAATCCAGGAAGACCGATTCTTTCCCGGATTTTATTTGGAATATGGAAGGAATGTTGTCTGTAGTTTATGGAATAAAACAAAATGGTCATTTTACTCAAACACGTACTTGTCAGCCCAGAGAAACTGATCTTTTTGCAGTGGCTTCTTTTTTCCAGAACTCGCTAGATGCACGCACACGCACACACGCACACGCGCACACGCACACGCACACGCACACACACACACACACACTTTTTCATAAGAGTTGTTTTCAGTTAATACAAAGTGCAGTGATTCTGTTTTTGCATGTTACATTCGGAGGACTGACCACCCTCCATGGATCTGCACCCCCTCCATGTCACTGGTGCTACATATTTAGACCTTAAGCTGCAGAGAGCTCCAGGAGAATGAATCTACCAAGTAAGTTGGTTGATCTTTTAAGGGCAATTATTACGTTAGGATCTAATATACTGTATATACACTTATTTAAGTTGATTAAAAGCCTCCACACTGCAAATAATAATGTTTATAATTGTAGAAGACATTTACACATCACAGCAATTCAAAGAACTACTTTACACACAGAGCTCATGTGTTACATTCCCCATATGCAGCACAGAACTCTGGGTAAGACATGCAAATGATGTCTGCAATTTCCCATTTTTTTTTTGGCGTCCTGGTTCTGCTTTTACACAGAACCCTCTAATCAATGCCACGCCCAGGGCCGGTGCTACCTCTAGGCAAGCTAGGCAACCGCCTAGGGCGCACTGCCAACTAGGGGCACAGCTGGAACCAACCGTGTTACATTATTATACCCGTTCCTCATCGTGCGTCACACAAAGTGTTGGCTTGCGGACCCCCCTAGCAACGCAGAAGGTGGGCATCTTATGGTGATGCGCAGGCGCCACTAGATGATGTGTGGGCGTCACTAGAGGCAGACTAAAGAAAAAAAGACGATAAAGGCACAGAAGAAAGAGAGAAAGGCACAAAAGAAAGATAAAGAAAAAAAGAGGCGGAGGAAAGAAAGAGGCAAAGACCAATCCCGGGCTGACCAGTAGACGGGTAAGATGGGCACCCAACGACCGTGTGCGGACCCCGTGCACAGTGTGTGCCCCCCCCCCCCGCATTTCGACCGTTAACAATTTTTTGCAGGGGGCGCAAATAGCTGATCTTGCCTAGGGCGCAAAACAGTCTAGCACTGGCCCTGGCCACGCCATACTAGATGGCTTGTTTAGCAGAGATCAGGTATATGCAACAGGTCACAGCCGCTCCTGGACAGCACTGTTTTTTTAAAAAATATATTTATTGTGAATTAAACTGATATTGTATATTTTAATTATTTAAATACAGACTAGAGCTTTATAGAAGAAAGTTACTATGCAGATGTCTGTTATAGTTTATATTGTATCAAAACTAACACGCTCGCCAAGAGTTTTGATAGAGCATCATGGGAGGTGTAGTCCACAGCAGCTGGAGCACCAAAAGCTGGCGATCACAGATTTAAACCAACAAATGCTCTCACAGGCCTTACGGAGACTGATCGCAAGGCCTGGGTTTTGGAAGGCGCTCATGAAACCCCAATGTGTTTGACAAAGAAGACCTCCATTGTATGTTATGTGGTGAGTGGAAGGCCAGCCAGAGTCATATTGCTTTAAAACAAGTCTCCCCACAGCAGGTATTCCAGGAAAGCTATAAATTGTAATTCAGACAGACGGCCGGCCACAGAAAGCAAAGTGCTCGGCAGCCGCCACATGCTACGGACAGGGGAGAAAGCCAGTCGCGTAATAACAGATGTGGGCACAGCCGTCTGTAGCGCTGAAGCAATGAATGGAGAATTATTAACCAGTCATGACCTGGGTTTCCCAAATCCTTGGCTATACCTGGGCCGGCGAATTCACTTTGAACCATGTTGTCGCAAATTCGTCGTCTGCTGGTCTGAGAACCATTTGGCTGACGTGGTGACACCAGCTTCTACTGAGAATCAAGCTGTAAGATCTCTGGGGAAACCGAATCCTCGGTATGACCAGAAACCCATCCCTTTGGGCAGAAAGTAATACCTGGTGATAGTGTGTGTGCAAGCCAACAACCTGGCAGAATGTATTCGTGGAGTAAGAAATCCCAAAATTGTTCACCATATGTTAAAAATGCGTATAACCTGATTCATATGTACTGTACGAGCCCTCAATGTTTGGCTAAAAAGGAAATTTCGGATTCGATTTAATGCTTCTATCTCTTTTTAATATCTGCTGCTTTCGGCTGATGTTTATTTTTTTTTTTTACATATTTTCTGTTTCAGTCGAAAAATTGGGCCTGAGCCCACTTTAAAAAACAAAACAAACCCTGTTTACTAAAAAATATTGGACCTATAAAAAAACCTGAGTTTTAATACGTGTGCACGGATGCTTTTTCTGTGTCTCTCTGTAATTCCTGGACATGTGCGTTGCTAAATGAAGTCCCGAAGACGCATGTCTTACTGTAAATTCCAGAATTCAGTTTTTTTGCTGTAAATCCTATAAATGCGAGTTTTACTGTAACAGTAGAAATATTACAGTACGGACTTGCAGGTTGTAAATAATAACAGTGAACTATTTAAAGGGACAGAAACACATAAACTGTGACTCGATTACTTGAGCATTATAAGCAAAACACATTCTATAAAACACATGCTGCTGGATTTTTTTCTTTGTTTGAAGTAATTGCAGATAAAAAAATATAAAATTATCTCCTGTTTCTATTTAGTGGATTTTTCCCATGATACAATATTTGCCAAAAACTGTGAATAAGCTTTATTTGGTGACTGTTGTTTATTTAATCTACATTATTTAACAGTTAATGAGGTGGAGGAGAGAGTATTTAGACATGTCAGCAGGAGGCTATTGTTCTACAGGCTACCTGAGAGAAGAGATGGCAGCTGAATGCGATAAGACAGGGATCTTAAAAGACTTCTAGTCTATCCCCTGGTGATGTCCTTTGAATAAATCACACACAATACAAAGATTTGAGTCGGTGACTGACCCATTCACTCCATTCTATGGCCACATATCACACAATGGATGCACCCAGTGACACATATAGAGGAAAATATCACCCAATGGATGCACCCAGTGACATATATAGGGGGAAATATCACCCAATGGATGCACCCAGTGACACATATAGGGGTAAATATCACACAATGGATGCACCCAGTGACACATAGAGGAAAATATCACACAATGGATGCGCCCAGTGACAGAGGAAAATATCACACAATGGATGCACCCAGTGACACAGAGGGAAATATCACACAATGGATGCACCCAGTGGCACATATACAGGAAAATATCACACAATGGATGCACCCAGTGGCACATATACAGGAAAATATCACACAATGGATGCACCCAGTGACACATATAGAGGAAAATATTCCCTTAACTAAACATACAAGAGAAAAACAAATCACATGTAAGATATCAGCAACATCAAATAAACACAAGAAGGACACTGCATTTTTTTGGTGATACTGGCCTTATAAACAACATTTTGCCTGTTGACGCAGCCTCAAGCTTGCCTCAAGTCTTGAGAAAGGCTGTGTTGACTGCCGACACGTTCTTCGTGTAAATAAAGTGCCTTTTTGCACAAGGTGTGGCTGGTCCCCCTCGCTTAGTGTGGATCTGTTTATGGAAGTCTCTGCTCCCACATGCATATTGCATAGACAGATGATTGTGTGTAACAGAGAAATGGTCATGAATGAAAGTAAAAACTCCTTTTTCTCGTCTCTACTTTTATTTATTTATAAATTATGTTACCAGGAAGGATACATTGAGATTTCTCTTGTTTTCAAGTATGTCCTGGGTACTTTTGACAGTCTTTTTTTTTTTCTTCTTCTACCCCTTCTAGTATTCCTTCCACTCCTCTACACTGTGTTTTTTATCCCTTTGTTTTCATCCTTTACTTATGACTGGTGTTTCACTTTCTTCTCACTTTCTCACCCCTTGCTTTTTTTTTCTTTCTTTCCTTCTCCATCTCCCCGGTTTGTTATCTCCCCGTCACTTTGCGCGCAACATTAATACTTGTTCTTGACTGTTATTTTTTCCATCTTTTGCTTTTTACGGAATACCCTTGCACACGTTTTAATTTTTTTCTTGTGAATTTAGCGTAGTTTATATCATCGTGGTTCTATCAGACTGTTTTCTGTAGCGACATCCGTTGAATGGGAATCACAGCGCTCCGCAGGCGGAGCGTGTTACAGCTGTTACACTGTATACCAGGCTGGCTGTTGTTGTAGACACGCTGGATCTGTTGGTTGAATTTTTTAACATAACAAAGAGGTTTGTTTCGCTTGTTCTCCGTCCCCTGGGCACCTCCATGAATAGTTCAACAAGAAGTGACATAATTTTCCCATTTTCATCCTATCCCACAAAACAGCATATGTTTGGCCATTAAATCAAATTGTTCAGCATGTGTCTGCTTTATTTTTTGCCCACAACGCACAGAAAATTTAAACAGAAGCGTGGCCGACAAGTGTGCATTAAGTCCGGTGAATTCCCTCTGACGTGCTGCAGTATGGAATGGGTCCGTTAGTACAGTGCTGAATCAGCCGGCACCATAGCATTTCTAGGAGCTCCTTCATATCCCTTCCATTGCTAAACCTACATTTGGATGAGCGGGGGTGGCGGTACGTGCTCTTCAGAGATGCTGGTGATCTTTAGTTAAGTGGCATTTTTCTGTCCTAATGTCCTTTTTATAGGCTCCTCTAAAATATTAAACTTTTCACTACCAAAGTCGAGTTAACTCGATTCTGCACTGTAATACATTGAAAAGCAATCACTAGCATATCAAAACTGCATCTGAATATCTCTTTAAGACGGGATTAGCGTGCCACCTGTAGAGAAAATTCTACACTGTAAAAAAAAAAAAAAACATTCCCGTATCTCTTTATTACTGTTAATAAGCTGCAAGTAGCAGCCCCAACCTCACAGTAACAAAAAGTAAAAAAATGTTACTGCTGCATTACAGCAGGCAGAGAGAGGGCAGAATACAGGGGAACAGTGGGGTCACTCTCACCGCTGTACAGGGATAAGATTCAGGGGTTATAATTAATGAGTGTAAATCCCTGTACAGTACAGATACACGGTGTTGCTGTAATTGCCATACACAGGCATTATGCAACACATACAGATACAAGGTGTTGCTGTAATTGCCATACACAGGCATTATGCAGCACATACAGATACAAGGTGTTGCTGTAATTGCCATACACAGGCATTATGCATGCAACACCTACAGATACACGGTGTTGCTGTAATTGCCATACACAGGCATTATGCAACACATACAGATACAAGGTGTTGCTGTAATTGCCATACACAGGCATTATGCATGCAACACCTACAGATACAAGGTGTTGCTGTAATTGCCATACACAGGCATTATGCAGCACATACAGATACAAGGTGTTGCTGTAATTGCCATACACAGGCATTATGCAGCACATACAGATACAAGGTGTTGCTGTAATTGCCATACACAGGCATTATGCATGCAACACCTACAGATACAAGGTGTTGCTGTAATTTCCATACACAGGCATTAGGCTAGGGTCAGACGAAAGCATTTTTCCCCGCGAACGTGAAAAAAAAGTACGTCCGAACGCATTGACGTATTTTTTCACGGAATGCGCAAAAACGGTCAGACGACGCGCATTTTCGGGCGTGATTTTGTACAGATCGTCAATAAAACTCTTTTTGCGTCTGGACGTTATGTTGGCCTGACATTAGCAGCGTCTGACATCTCCTAATCACGCAAACACGCCGCTATGCCGCAGCTGCGCACTCAGTACGTCAGTACTAGCGGTTCAGCGTTCTCAGAAAAATGCGTTCAAATTCCACTTGCGTTGCGCAGCCGGACTTTTGTGCGGCCGTACATCGTATATTGGCCGTCATTGCCCGTCATTTGCTGCTAGTGCGGCCGTAATTATGTGCGCCAGAACGCATGTTAAAAGTGCGCTGATCTGACCCCAGCCTTATGCAGAACATACAGATACAAGGTGTTTCCGAACTACAACTCCCATGATTCTCTGGGCTTTTATTGTATTCAGAGAATTCTGGGAATTGTAGGCCATCAACATCTGGGGATGCAGAGTGTGTGAGACCCCTGCTTTATAGCGAAGAGATGCCGAAGAGCGATGAAATCGTAGTGTATTTCAAACTTTAGAGTTATTGCAAAAAGCAATAACTGACGCGTTCTGATCATCTTTCATAATTCCAGCTTGCAGTTCCCTTGTACAATATATATATTTATTTTTTAATATAGAATAAGTCCCTATCAGCACGCATCTTTAAGATTTTTAATAATAGAGACGATTGTTTAAATTAAATTGTTTATTAATATGAATGGTAATGGGCCATAATGCTAAATGGTATTGCAGTGTGTAAGTGATTTTTAATGTGATGGTGTTTAGTGCGATCAGTCATAATAAATACGCCGCGCAGTCACATTAATTTTGCCTCAGGTACTTTTAAAAAGGAATCTGCCGTCAGCATTTTGTATAATTGTATTTATACTTAAATACAGCCCCTGGATGTGCATTTTTTTTTTTTTTTAAATTGAATACATATACTAGTATAGAATAATATGAGAGGAATAAAAAAAAAAATGAACAAGTGCTACGCTTTAGTGGATGTGATTATCTTCTAGTCCATGCGGCTCATGTGTCGTGTAATTAATATGTGCTTTTTGCCAATATGCCTATACTACCTGTGCTATAACCAGTTTGGTTCTATTATTATTTATGCATTTTAGTGTCATTACGATTCATTTATTTGCATGGTACCATTATATTCTGCAGTTTTATTGCTATGGAGCTCTGTCAAACACTCATACACAGCGCACATTACTGTGAGTTTTATTGCTGTGGAGCTCGGTCATACACTCATACACAGCGCACATTACTGTGAGGTTTATTTCTGTGGAGCTCTGTCATACGCTATATGAAATGAATTTAAGGGGGGAGGGGGTGAGAGTAATTAAAGGGGAAAAATGAATTAAGGGGGAGTGAATTGAATTAGAGGACGAGGACCCTGCTGCCAGTCTGCTTCTGGAGACCTTGAGTGAGAGTGGTAGGTAGCAGGATCACAGGGAAACACTGGGAGTGGCAGGCAGTTTGAAATATGTGGGTATATTGACACAGCAAGACCAGGGGGCACCACATAGAAACATAGAAAAATGTCGGCAGATAAGAACCTTTCGGCCCATCTAGTCTGCTCAATTACATGGATACTTAACCTGGATTTATCTTTTGTTTAGGATAGCCTTATGCCTATCCCATGCCTGCTTAAATTCAATCACTGTTTTGGCCGCTACCACTTCAACTGGAAGGCTGTTCCATGTATCCACCACCCTCTCAGTAAAATAATGCTTCCTGATGTTACTTTTAAACCTTTGCCCCTCTAATCTAAGACTATGTCCTCTTGTTTTGCTATTTTGTTTCCTTTTAAATATACTCCCTTCCTCGACCTTGTGGATTCCCTTTACGTATTTAAATGTTTCTATCATATCTCCTCTGTCTCGTCTTTTTTCCAAGCTGTACATGTTAAGATCATTAAGCCTTGCCTGGTAACTTTTCTCCTTCAAGCCGTACACCATTTTAGTAGCCCTTCTCTGAACTCTCTCTAAGATGTCTATATCCTTCTGGAGATACGGTCTCCAGTACTGCACACAGTACTCCAAGTGAGGTCTCACCAGTGCTCTGTACAGTGGCATGAGCACTTCCCTTTTCCTACTGCTAATACCTCTCCCTACACAACCAAGCATTCTGCCAGCATTTCCTGCTGCTCTATTACATTGACTACTTACCCTTAGATCCTCTGAAATACCACCAGGCCACATTGCAAATTTGTGCAGTGCCTGGTGCCCCTCCTATGTCACATTGCCAAAGGAGGGGACCACACACTCTGTAGATTGGCCCTGTGGCACAGGAGGGGCACCAGGAACAGCATAGATTGGCAATCCGTGAGGACACCAAACACTCCCGATTGGCATGGCACGGATTGGGTGGAGGGGGGCACCAAAACGCAACTTCGCCTGAGTAAACAAAAATGCTTACACCGGCCCTGTGTGGGAGCACCAAGATGGAGCTGCTCCCCGAAGGAGCTTACATTCTAAAGGGAGGGAAGTGGAGACAAAAGTGAGTGAGTTGCATAACTTGGTCTGAAGGAGATTGGGAAGAGTATACGGTGAAGCACTTAGCAGACAGATGAAAGTGTTTTCTAAATCGGTTTTAAGAGGGGGATTTAAAGGTCTGGAGGGTATAGCAACTGGGGATGAGCGATCCACAGCATTGGCGCAACCTGGGTGAAAACCTGAATGCTTTAATGGGAGGAGAGGATGACCAGGAAAGAAAGTCTGAAGGTCAGAGGCAGGGCACAGATGGCAGAGGGGGAATATTTGGGGAGGAGATGTGCAATACTACGAAGGGGCACAGTTGGAGAGGGCTTTATAAGTGCCACTTATTCTGTAAGGTAAGGGGTGCCAGTGTAGAGATTGGCATAGACATATGGCTGAGGAGGATGAGTCGCACCGTCACTTAATATGCACTGGAGCGGGGGAAGTCCGATAAGGAGGAATTTGCAATAGTCCAGGTGGGATGTAGAGAATAGATGATGATTTTTTTGTTAGCAAAAGTACCTGGAAGGCAGGACGAGCACAGAGACGAGCGGGTCGGCCAGCTGGTGCACACTCCGCGGGTGCTGTGCGGGCTGGCATCCTAACAGACGCAATGAACATGATGGGCAAAGTTGCACCAAAGAAGTAGGAATGAATTAGTGCCGACAGAAACATTACTACTTCCTTTTGACCATAAATCGTCCTTCGGTACAGCTTTGAGTGCCTCTCATTTTCTTTGCTTCTACGATTTCCGTTGTGTCACAAAAGGTTAGATTTTGGATATATTATGTGGGTGGAAGCAACGGGAATTGTTAAGACATTGAATGTGTTGTTTGAAAGAGTGAGCAGAGCCAATTATCACTCCGAGACAGCAAACCTGGGAGGCAGATCGGATGGTGGAGCCATCAACCGTAAATGACAAGTCTGTGAAAGAGGCATGCAAGGGAGATGAAATCAGCAGAAGTTCCTGTCTTAGACATGTTGAGTTTGAGGTGATGTGAAGTCCTCCAGGAAGCGATATGAGTGATGTTCCAAAGGGAGGGGGTGAGCGAGGGCAGGTATATTTGAACAGGCTAGGGTTGGAGAGCGGAAGGAACGTCCGTGTGAGTGGATGTTCCTTCCACTCGACGCCCATCTGGCCACCTCGCTGAGCGCACTCAATGCGCTTGACATTGCAAAGCGCAATCCTCCTATGGAGGATCGTGCTTTGCAGCCCCGTCAATGCGTGTCCTAGCGCATCGACGGGGAGGCTTGGATAACGGACGCTTGTTGCGCTCTCATTTCGTGTGTCGCACAAGAGTGTGACTGGCCCCGTTGCAGCATCCCAACGCTGCGACGGACGCTGGTAAGCTCGGCTGCCACCAGCCTACGTGGGATGTGTCCCTAGACAATTTTCAGGTCTGGTGCTGTTCCTACAGATATTTGGCACTTGAAAAGTATTCCAGGGATTTTGAACGCATATAAGGGTTAATTCACCAAACCCATGTCAGGCTCGATGTAATACAATGTCGTCCCTACATTTTACTGGTTCCTTGGTGGTCTCCAACAACACGAGTGACTCGCAACTTCTCCTCTCTTCAGCTTCTCCGAAATATTGTGTGTTAATGTATAGATACAACTCCACATCCCTGTCCAGGAGTAGGAGCGGGTGGTCTTTGGTGGCTTTTCTGCTTGTCACCTTGGTCTTAAGTAATGGGAACGGAGACTGCATCCTGTCTCTCACACCAGACTTCCCTCTCTGGCCGCAGCTCACATCCTTTGGTTTTTTCACTTGCATCGCGGCTGCTGCCCACCATCCTATGCGAATTCCCTCGCTCCAGTCCCACGCAACGGCTATGAACCAGTCTCAGAGTTCATTGATATTATGTTTCACAATACACAGGGAGATCTGAAATCTAATAATTATGTGTCTTGAAGAAAATCTCCCATTTGGACAAGGTGAGATGGCAGGTAACGCAAACTAATAATTTATTGGGATCATAAATGGATTTTATTATTCTTAAAGAATAGAAATAAAAGTATAGGTTTATGTATAGTGTTAATACCTCGGCGCTGTGTGCACTGAGCAAAGTATAT
The DNA here is from genome assembly GCA_009667805.1 of Leptobrachium leishanense. NCBI lineage: Eukaryota > Metazoa > Chordata > Amphibia > Anura > Megophryidae > Leptobrachium > Leptobrachium leishanense. The sequence goes on from CM019074.1 coordinate 16,545,815, forward strand.
AAATGCAAAATGTGGGGTTTAAGGTCAGAAACCGATTGTTGGTGATGATGGTGTTGAAAGCGCACTATAGGAAAGGATTATGTGAATGAAAACGCTGCTCCATAAGCCTGAATAAATTCAACCTGGTAATAGAGGCATTTTAGCAATTGATATGCTTTTCCCAAGCTACAAGGAGTTAAACCTATTTCTTCAGCAACGTTCAGTATCCCTCCGACTACCGCTCTGCGCTGAGTGCGCACCGCTCTGCGCCGCTCTGCGCTGAGTGCGCGCCGCTCTGCGCTGAGTGCGCGCCGCTCTGCGCTGAGTGCGCGCCGCTCTGCGCTGAGTGCGCGCCGCTCTGCGCTGAGTGCGCGCCGCTCTGCGCTGAGTGTATTCCTACTTCAATTCTTTCAAAGGAAACCATCTCGGCCTTATATGCCATACTGAACTCCACTACCCCAAATGACCCGCCTCCCTTTGAGGCTAAATGGGAGGAACATAGAAACATAGAAAAATGTCGGCAGATAAGAACCTTTCGGCCCATCTAGTCTGCCCAATTACATGGATACTTTACCTGGATTTATCTTTTGTTTAGGATAGCCTTATGCCTATCCCATGCCTGCTTAAATTCAATTACTGTTTTGGCCTCTACCACTTCTACTGGAAGGCTGTTCCATGTATCCACCACCCTCTCAGTAAAATAATGCTTCCTGATGTTACTTTTAAACCTTTGCCCCTCTAATCTAAGACTATGTCCTCTTGTTTTGCTCCTTTGTTTCCTTTTAAATATACTCCCTTCCTCTACCTTGTGGATTCCCTTTACGTATTTAAATGTTTCTATCATATCTCCTCTGTCTCGTCTTTTTTCCAAGCTGTACATGTTAAGATCATTAAGCCTTTCCTGGTAACTTTTCTCCTTCAAGCCGTACACCATTTTAGTAGCCCTTCTCTGAACTCACTCTAAGGTGTCTATATCCTTCTGGAGATACGGTCTCCAGTACTGCACACAGTACTCCAAGTGAGGTCTCACCAGTGCTCTGTACAGTGGCATGAGCACTTCCCTTTTCCTACTGCTAATACCTCTCCCTACACAACCAAGTATTCTGCCAGCATTTCCAAGCATTCTGCCAGCATTTCCTGCTGCTCTATTACATTGACTACTTACCCTTAGATCCTCTGAAATAATAACCCCTAAATCCCTTTCCTCAGATGTATCAAATATTCTATTTTCAGCCCTTGGGTTTTTACGTCCCAGGTGCATTATCTTGCACTTATCCACATTAAAACTCAAGGAACTACTGGATACGCAAATTACGGAAGAAAGTTAGTCGAAGACATATGACCTAATCCACCACGGCACGCAAATGGCCAAATTGCAGGAACAGGTGTATAAAATTATAACGTTCTGGTATTGCACTCCAGAGTTACAATTCCGCATAGGTCTACGAACCACGGCGCAATGCTGGAGATGCGACTATGAACCTGGAGACTATTTACACACTTGGTGGTCCTGTGCGAAACTCCGCCCCTTCTGGACCTCGGTTCACGATACTATCAAACAGGTGACAGTCGTGGATCTCCCACTTGTAGCACAGGTCTTCCTGCTACTCCAGGTGACCTACTCACTGCGGACTCTACGGCACTCGGTTCTCCTCCCGCTTTTACTTACTGCCCGCTCCACCGCTGCACTGAATTGGTTGAGTGGAAACCCCTCCCACAACCCGAACATATGGATGCTACGGATGGGAGAGGCACGCTCACATGAGGGTCTACTGGCCATGGCTTCAAACAAGATCTCGCCAAGTGGTTTCACTGGGACGCCTTTGTAGCATCCGCACCTGGACGGGCACTCCGAGGGGACTGGAGGAGAGACTTAGGGTGGGGTTGGGGTCCGGCCCCCATCTCCAGGTAGAGACCTCCACCAGAGGTCACCAGCCCCCTTTCTTGTTCTAACTTTTCTGGTTACTATTGGAACGCTTTCCTACTCTTTTTAATCTATACACCCTCAGCTTAGCTTGATCTCGATCACTGTCGCTACAATCTTCCACTTGTCTGTGGAATTCTCTGCCTGTTGAGGTGGTTGGGTCAGAGACTGTACAGACTTTTAAAAAGCGACTGGATGATTTCTTGCTGACACAGAATATTAAGTGTTATAATATTTAATATGTGGGTAAAAGATTCTTGATCCAAGGGGTCAAGAAGGAATTTTTTCCCAGTATGTTGCATATTGGCGAGCGCTTCAGACTGGGTTTTTTGCCTTCTTTTGGATCAACAGCTGTAGGTGATGTGTGACAGGCTGAACCTGATGGACGCATGTCTTTTTTCAGCCTATGTAACTAAATCTATGTAACTATGTATTACCTCTCATTACCTTCCCCTCCTATACCTTTCAACTATCTCTTTGCTCTCCTCACATCCCCCTCACCTCCTTTCCACCCCCCTCTTTTTTTGTTTTTTTTTGTGTGTGTTTTTTGTTTTTCTACCATGACTATTAAGTTAAGATTCTGTCCTGGTATCTCTGAACATATTGTGACCTGTATCTGCTGTCACATACCACATTTGTGGTACACTTGTTGGACGTTGATATTTTGTGCTGTACCCTTTGCTTTTAATAAAACAAATAACAAAAAAATCCAAACCTAGCATCAGAAATCCACATAAAAGGGAAATCGCATGGTTTTCAAACTGGTAAAATAAATACACGTTGAGGTTTGACTGTTGGCCTCTTGGATGGACTACAAGAAAGACTACACAAAATCATGTTGATGGATATATTGTAAGCAGGAATATAAAAAAATCCTTTTTTTTTAAATTGTAAATTTTGGCAAATTTGAACACCGGCTGGAAACCCCGCTGAGGCCCTTTTTATAATCCCCCCCCCACCCCCCTCCAGTCATTCTTCGGCTGGCGAAGTGTCACGGGAACTTTCCTGCGGACTGTGCCATGTGGATTCCATGTTACAGAGTAACACGTCTGTCCCGCTACATTAAAGCAAAACCTCTGGCTAATTTTACCCCACTGTACCTGGATCCCGGGGTCGACATAATATTTATTTGCGCTTTGAGGATGAATGGTTAGAGATGTTAGCGGTTTCATAAACCCAGGTACCAGCGTTGCCCTGTCAGAGGGCGCGCCAGCTGCCAACGGTTTCCACCGCACAGGGCAAGGCCCCTTGGTGTATGGGAGCTGTCGGTAATCCAGACCTGGGTTGCGGACTCGCTGTGTGTGGGCCTGAGCGGTTTGAAATAATTCAAAGAGACCTCAGAGGAAGTGAGAGCGCTCATAAGGCCGGTGGGAAGAGGCATTTCTCCTGATCCCTGGCCATGCCTTGTATTATTCTAATGGGGTTTGGACATTATTTTTATGACTGGGGTTTTTTTTCTCTCCTTTCTCTGGAAATTTATCAAAGTCTACAGGGTGAGTGGAGGTCACGAGAGCCAAGTCTATCGGCATGATACTGTCACATTGAGTTTCTTTCTGGTCCTGTAGGAAGAGTGCAGGGGTAGGAGCGAGGGTCTGCACTTTACAAGTGACCATATCATGTAGAAAGCAGGTTTAGTTGGGTTAATTTAAGGACCATGACCACCACTCCCACAACTCTCGAGTGTTTTAGGGTGGTTGCGGAGTATATTGAGAATCCTAAAAGCTGTATCAACTGGAGAAACCTACAAAGGAGGGACATCCAAACCATTATACAAGACACGTTCATTGGGTTAAAGCAAAGTGACTGGGTACAGTAACTGTGGATAGGTTTATTGGATTAAAAGCCGTTTTCTACATATTTGCCCTGCGTTTAAAGGGTTAATGTTATTGTTTTTGATTCCTCCAGCCTCATTAAAAGCTACAGAAATGCATATTGTGGTGGGAAACACAGCAGGGGGATAAAACACACACATACCTTTTCTGCATTTATTGTGTATTCTGTTGTTCAACCCCTTTCATGCAGCAGGTCTCGTACACATTTGGATATTGGCTTTGGAAAAAGCCCTGCCATTAGCACCATGGATGGTATTAATTTTCTGCTCTGGCAGCGAACATACACTATATTGCCAAAAGTATTGGCTCGCCCATCCAAATAATCAGAATCAGGTGTTCCAATCAGTTCCATGGCCACAGGTGTATAAAATCAAACACCTAGGCAGGCAGACTGTTTTTACAAACATTTGTGAAAGAATGTGTCGCTCTCAGGAGCTCAGTGAATTCCAGCGTGGAACTGTGATAGGATGCCACCTGTGCAACAAATCCAGTCGTGAAATTTCCTCGCTCCTAAATATTCCAGTGTCAACTGTCGACTGTATTATAAGAACATGGAAGTGTTTGGAAACGACAACAACTCAGCCACGAAGTAAACTGACGGAGCGGAGTCAGCGGATGCTGAGGCGCATAGTGCGAAGAGGTCGCCAACTTTCTGCAGAGTCAATCGCTACAGACCTCCAAACTTCATGTGGCCTTCAGGTTAGCTCAAGAACAGTGCACAGAGAGCTTCATGGAATGGGTTTCCATGGCCGAGCAGCTGCATCCAAGCCATACATCACCAAGTGCAATGCAAAGCATCGGATGCAGAGGTGTAAAGCACGCCACACTGGACTCCAGAGAACGCGTCTCCACTGCTCTAGAGTGACGAATCGTGCTTCTCCATCCGGCAATCTGATGGACGGGTCTGGGTTTGGCGATTGCTAGGAGAACGGTACTTGTCTGACTGCATTGTGCCAAGTGTAAAGTTTGGTGGAGGGTTGATTATGGTATGGGGTTGTTTTTCAGGAGCTGGACTTGGCCTCTTAGTTCCAGTGAAAGGAACTCTGAATGCGTCAGCATACCAAGACATTTTGGACAATTCCATGCTCCCAACTTTGTGGGAACAGATTGGAGCTGGCCCCTTCCTCTTCCAACATGACTGTGCACCAGTGCACAAAGCAAGGTCCATAAAGACATGGATGACAGAGTCTGGTGTGGATGAACTTGACTGGCCTGCACAGAGTCCTGACCTCAACCCGATAGAACACCTTTGGGATGAATTAGAGTGGAGACTGAGAGTCAGGCCTTCTCATCCAACATCAGTGTGTGACCTCACAAATGCGCTTCTGGAAGAATGGTCAAAAATTCCCATAAACACACTCCTAACCCTTGTGGACAGCCTTCCCAGAAGAGTTGATGCTGTTATAGCTGCAAAGGGTGGACCGACATCACATTGAACCCTATGGATTAGGAATGGGATGTCACTTAAATTGATATGCGAGTTAAGGCAGGTGAGCGAATACTTTTGGCAATATATAGTGTATATTGGTATAGGAAAACCTATCATTGGAGGCTTGTCTATTGAGGTTATAGGGGCAGCGCCCGACCAACTTTGGGGAGGAAAAACATAGTAAAGCAAAAATATGTATGTTACGGCTGAAATCCGAAATTGGGTAATCCTAGGGTTACCCATGTAATCCTGACATGACCTAAAACTGCTGGGTAAATTTGCATGAGAAAGAAAATTTCAGACTTTACCTGTCATGCCTCAGCCCTGAGAGCCTGCTGTGGCCAGCCTGGGTCACTAGCTCTCTATACCTGCTTCCCACCTGTGTCTGAACCTGAGGTTCTGTATAAAACCAGACCACACCCTCCTCCCCTTTGCTCTTTCATTTTGTGTATTCCCTTCCCTAAGAGGTCCTGACTCCTGAGAGCTTCCTCTTGTTTATTTTCCTTGTCTCCTGATTGATTCCACTTTGCCGTGTATACCAGTATTGTTCCATCCTTGCTGTGTCTGCATGACCTGGATCCTGCTTGCTGGAAGATCCACTGCGTGGCCCACTATCCAGTGCGTCCAGAGACTCTCAAGTGGCTCCCAGCCCTCAGCTCTCTCCTAGAGGTAGACCTTCTATCAAGGTACTGTTACCTAAGGCTCCTGCTTTTCCTCATCGAATCCAGAGAGAGAGACTACGTGGCCCACCATCCACTTGCCATTGCTTGTATTTTTGTGTTTTGCAAGGACTGTTTGCTGTGTACCAGATTCTACAATACAAGCTTATTGTGCCAATACAGCCTCCATTGTCTGTTTGCCTGCTCACCCCCAGCGCTTGGGAATATATCACTACACAGAGGCTGTGCCATGGCTCCTTCATGGTGTGAGCCTGACATTACCTGGGTAATTTTAGCATTACCCAAATGCCATTGACTAAAGCTGAAAACCTCATACATTTTGGACTTTACCCTGGTAAAGTCAGCATTATTTTTCTTTCTCCATCCCTAACTTACGGTAGTGTGTATATAAGCCGCAAGAGCAACTGAGCATATCAAGAAAGCCAGATCCACATACTCCATATGGACACTTGTGTGAATCTGCCCGGTTTCAAAGCACTTTGCACATGCTCTGTTGGCCCCTTTTAAGAGTTTCCGGTCTCACATGACCTACACACAATCCAAAGCCTCTCAATGGCTCACTGTATCAGGGGGAGGTGCTTCCTAAATTTATATATGCGACGCGTGCTTGCCTTTTGCTCCAAGCGTTGAAAAGGCACGGTGGTTCACTGTACATATATATACAGCTCTAGAAAAAAAGAGACCTCTCCAATATTTACTTAAATCAGCATTTCTGCATGTATGTATGACAGCCATTCCATTCCAGCGTGCACACCTCATTCCAGTCACCTCATTCCAGTTAATGAGCTACGGATTATGTGATCACCCTAGCAAAATGTTAAGGAGACAAAAAGGATAAAAACCACTGCAATAAGACCAGCTGTATGGCAAATAGGGTGCCAGTAATGCCTCCAAAAGAAATCAGAATAAAACCTATTTACTGTGCCATAAAAGTTATAAAGAAAGCTTTTGAGTGCGGAAACGACAGGTTAATTGCTTGTGTAGCGCTGTTTAGTTTGGCTCTCTGGACTGAAATGATATTGCAACTAGAGGGAGACCGAGCATAATTGTGTAAAGGACTATGCTGGACTAAAGGACTCTATTTCCCAGAAACCCAGGGGGAGAGAACAGGAAGTAGACGTGCTGGCACCAGGAAAGCAATCAGAACCTCGTGCACGGCATGGGCAGAACTAGCAGAGCAGCGTGTGGAGAGAGACGTATGGGAGTCACTGTCTGGGATCGAAACCAGGTTGGAGCATGTACAGGTGGCGTTATTCAGTGCTGGAGATCGGGGAAAGAGTGTGCATCATCGTGTAACACATTCCGCTGAGCAGTTCGGATGACAAACATGTTCCAGAAGGACCTCGAGTAAGGAGGCCCCGGACGGAACTGGAGTGCAGGCGGCGGATCTATTCCTGACTGCGGAGATTCGGCATCGGGAGAGTGGATTTCGTTGGCACTGGGTTCCAGTCGGCTGAGAGAGAGAGATCAATCTTCTGGTCGAGTTCTCGGATCTGGACAAGTTGTTCGCCGGATGGTTGAGGAGGCCTCAAGGCCTGCAGTTCCATAACAGTGCGCACTTATTTGATTGCTTCAAATTACAGGGCCCCAACGTTGACTAGTCGAAGATATTTTTGTTCATTCACTGGCCAGTTGAATCTAGTACCCAGGTACCCTAGGACACCAATTTATGAGCCTTTTTGAGCGGGACTTAAACCCATGAACTGAGGGGGGTATTAACCATTTCTTTTCCACCGCTCGTTTCCCGCGTTGCGCTTCATGTTCTCTATCCAAGCTAATTGCTTTGTGCCTCAAAGTATATGTGTATTCAATACCACTTTATTGCTTCAGTAAGTATATAACTTAAAAAATCCACAACAGTGTGCTGGTGCATAGTAATTCTTAGTGCAGTGAGACTATCCTGGGTTTATTCAGCGGCTCCTCCGGGGGTGAGCGCTACACTTGCTTTACTGACAGAGGGATACACTGACCATCTGGTTGCTTCTACCCTTAAAGTTTCAAAGATGTTAGACAGCAAACCTACAGAATGTCAGAGCGAAAACGACTCTCCAAGAAACCTAGGATGACATCAAGTGACCTGAAAAAATTATGACAAATGGCAGCTTGGGTGAAGTGCCTGGTAAGCATGGTTTAAGATAGGTGCCTAAAGGCAGGGCTGAAGTTGTGCAAGGCTGGGAAAATGTCCTTCATCAGCGAGAAGCAAAGACAAGCCAGGCCAAGGTTTGCAGAAAACCATAACAATTGGAGTCGGGTCTTTTTGTTTGACTCTAATTTTCAGCTGTGCCCAACATCTGGTCGTCGAATAGTTAGATGGAGGCCCGGAAAGGCCTACAAGCCAGTGTCTCGCACCCACTGTGGAACTTAGTGGAGAATTCGTTATCTGGGGAGGGTGTCCAGCAGGGGAATGCTCCATGCCACACAGCCAGCTCAATCGAGGTGTGGATGGAGGGCCACCAAATCAAGACCCTGTCAAGACCAGCCCAGTCTCAAGACTTGAAGCGCTTTGAAAACCTTTGGAGTGTGACCATGAAAAGATAGATGGCCACAAGCCATCAAGGAAAGATGAGCGTCTTGAATTTTCACACAAGTGCGCAAGTCCGTAGAGAAGCACAGTTTGCTGTTCCTGTTCTACAATATGTGTAGGGACCTCCGGAGTTAGAAGCCCCTGAGTTGACGAGGGCGAGCATTGTCACAAAGGGAAAAAGGTGAGTATTTTCTCCTTAATTTTATTTATTTTTTATTATTTAAGTTGAAAAATGGTGGAGTAAATTTGAATTAGTGTTCCTTTAAATGGGCTGCGTCTCGTTTATTTAGGCCCTGGTCCCATCAGGTAAATAAAAGAATGACAGAAAGTAAATTTACAGAACTGAAACCAGAGTACGATTTAACGAATTCTGTCCCAAAATTAAAGCTTGTAAGATTCCGGCTGCCCCGGGAGGCACAGTTATGTAATGTTACAGTTTGGTGCGGGTGATGGGATTACGTGGGTGGGTAGAGTGATTCCTGGAAGTTCTCCCTTAAATCTGGTTTTAATAGACTGCCGGTAGGACTTTACCCTGGCAGAGACCGTGCTTGTGTCTATGTGGCAGCCGCATAAATGTCAGTAACTCGGCCTTCTTGTTTGAACTCGGATATCATCTGACTGAACATGGCAAATTCGGAAAAGTCCTGAAACTGAAGTTCCTGAGCTAAGCAAACTCAAGAAAATCAAGTGTCTGCGGACTGCGACTCCTAGCAAGCATCTTGCAAAGACTTGTAGTCAAAGCTTATAGGAGCAAATCTATATCTTAACTTTGGCTGCAATACCAAGATAACCACCAAGCAGGGGACCCCACGGTGGTGACAGCAAGGTGCTGGTACCAATGCCAGCACATCAGGGGAGGACTGACAAGGGAGCAGAAGGACAATTACCTCCTGGGTCACTTGCATATAGGCCCTGTGAGCAACAAGTTCATAGCCCCATTCCCAGGTAAATAAAATGAGGTGGACAGGGTTGTCTATGCGCACAGTGCTGCAGAAGAGAGGCAGCCATGGGGTTAATGTACTCGCTAATAGGGGAGTTATAGTAATTCTGTTAGTACCGATTTATTTTATGAAATTTTTTCACAGCCTATATATAACTTTTTTGGGGGAAAAAGACAAAGTAAAATGATATAACCTGTAGTTATATCTAAATTTGGTGTTCCGCCACTCAGACTTGTTATCGATGTAAAAAGTATTTTTATTTAAGTCAACGTTTCAGACCAACTGGACTTTTCTCAAGACAAAAGAGAAACGTGTGGTTGGATTGAAACGTTGACCTAAAATAAAAATACTTTTTACATTGATAACTATATGATTGGTTGTACCAGGTTCCAGCACCGGAGCAAGTACTTCAACTAAAGGGCTGTGCGGGGCTCGTGGATGGATATATATATATATATATATTTACAGTCATGGCCGACATTGTTGGCACTCCAGAAAATCAAGTATTTCTCACAGAAAAGTATTGCAGTAACGCATGTTTTGTTATACACATGTTTATTCCCTTTGTGTGTATTGGAACAAAACAAAAAAAGGAGGAAAAAAAGCAAATTGGACATAATGTCACCCAAAACTCCAAGAATGGGCTGGACAAAATTCTTGGCACCCTTTCAAAATTGTGACTGAAGAAGATTGTTTCAAGCATGTGATGCTCTTGTAAACTCACCTGGGTAAGTAACAGGTGTGGGCAATATAAAAATCACACCTGAAAGCAGATAAAAAGAGAGAAGTTCACTTAGTCTTTGCCTTGTGTGTCTGTGTGCAGGGGTGGACTGACCCATCGGACACTGCCCGAGGGCCTGCGGGTCAGTAGGGGCCCGGTTTGAGGCGACGCAGAGGGGCCCCCACCGGTTTCCCTCCGATCACTGAACAGGCAGCCAGCGGCGCTCCGAAAATGCCACGGTGGCGCCTGCGCTGCCCCCTCACGTGACACGTGAGGGGGCGGCGCAGGTCCACCGTGTAATTTTCGGAGTGCCGCTGGCTGCCTGTTCAGTGATCGGTGGGGGCCCTTCTGCGTCACCTCAAACCGGCCCCTCAGACAGTGCCACCGGTGAGCAAGGGGGGGGGGGGGCGCAATATATACCCATGTTTGAGCTGGGGGCGCAATTTATTCCCACGCGTGAGCTGCTGGGGGCAGTATATACCCACGCGTGAGCTGCTGGGGGCAGTATATACCCACGCGTGAGCTGCTGGGGGCAGTATATACCCACGCGTGAGCTGCTGGGGGCAGTATATACCCACGCGTGAGCTGCTGGGGGCAGTATATACCCACGCGTGAGCTGCACATTACTGTGGGTTTATTGCTGTGCAGCTCTGTGATACGCTCATACTGCACATTCCAGTGAGCTCTGTAATGTGCAGTGTAAGATTGTACAGTATTAAAGTGATCAGCAGTTTCCCACATTTTCCACAGGGACTTTCTGTGCCGCGGCGCTGCAATGAGTGGGTGATGGCTGCTGCAGCAGTGCAGTGGCCATCTGTAAGTATGTGGGGGGGGGCACAATTCGCTGCTGGGTCCAAATGGATTTTATATCACACAATTTTCAAAAAGGTTATTTTTAGTAGTTCAGAAACAAATTCTTTAGCACAATAATGTACATGTGGGTGTTGCGTTGTAGGGAGTGGTGTTTTTATCGGTGTGGCCTCCTGTGGGTGCGGAACAAGGGGGGCCCCATGACCTCCTATTGCCCGGGGGCCCCATTAGCTGTCAGTCCGCCCCTGTCTGTGTGCCACACCAAGCATGGACAACAGAAAGAGAACGGTCTGAGGACTTGATAACCAAAATTGTGGAGAAATATCAACCATCTCAAGGTTACAAGTTGATCTCCAGAGATCTAGATTTGCCTTTGTCCTCAGAGGGCAACATTATTAAGAAGTTTGCAAACCATGGCACTGTAGCTAATCTCTCTGGGCGTGGATGGAAGAGAAAAATTGATGAAAGGTTGCAATGCAGGATAGTCCGGATGGTGGATAAGCAGCCCCAAACAGGTTCCAAAGAAATTCCAGCTGTCCTGCAGGCTCAGGGAGCATCAATGTCAGCGCAAACTATCCGTCGACATTTAAATGAAATGAAACGCTATGGTAGGAGACCCAGGAGGACCCCACTGCTGACACAGAGACCTAAAAAAGCAAGAATACAGTTTGCCAAAATGTACTTGAGTAAGTCAAAATCCTTCTGGGAAAACGTCTTGTGGACAGATGAGACCAAGATGGAGCTTTTTGGTAAAGCACATCATTCTACTGTTTACCGAAAACGGAATGAGGCCTACAAAGAAAAGAACACAGTACCTACAGTGAAATATAGTGGAGGTTCAATGATGTTTTGGGGTTGTTTTGCTGCCTCTGGCACTGGGTGCCTTGAATGTGTGCAAGACATCATGAAATCTGAGGATTACCAAAAGATTTTGGATCGCACCGTAGAGCCCAGTGTCAGAAAGCTGGGTTTGCGTCCGAGATCTTGGGTCTTCCAGCAGGACAATGACCCCAAACATACGTCAAAAAGAACTCATAAAAGGATGGCAACAAAGCGCTGGAGAGTTCTGAAGTGGCCAGGAATGAGTCCAGATCTAAATCCCATTGAACACCTGTGGAGAGATCTTAAAATTGGTGTTGGGAAAAGGCGCCCTTCCAATAAGAGACCTGGAGCAGTTTGCAAAGGAAGAGTGGTCCAAAATTCCGGGTGAGAGGTGTAAGAAGCTTATTGATGGTTATAGGAATTGACTGATTTCAGTTATTTTTTCCACAGGGTGTGCAACCAAATATTAAGTTAAGGGTGCCAAGAATTTTGTCCAGCCCATTTTTGGAGTTTTGTGTGACATTATGTCCAATTTGCTTTTTTTCCTCCCTTTTTTGTTTTGTTCCAATACACACAAAGGGAATAAACGTGTATAGCAAAACATGTGTCACTACAATACTTTTCTGTGAGAAATACTTGATTTTCTGGAAAAATGTCTGGGGTGCCAACAATTTCGGCCATGACTATATATATATATATACACACACGTAGGTCAGCACCTGCATTCCAAATATCTAACCGTTATTTAAATAAGCTTTAAACAGGGATTCACTCACAAGTGCGATTATAGCTGTACCCAAAACTAGAGACTGGACTCGATGTAAGTGTGAAAGCAGAATGAAGCTTTATTAGTGTGTGCTTTTTTTATGCACCATTTTTGATGAGAATATAACCCACACTGTCGCCTCACCACACTTCCCCACATCATGTGTGTCTTCTCAACATTGCATCATCCTTTCCCACTGCCCTCTAGCTGACACGGAGTGTGGTCAAAACAGAATTATGCACCAGGGAGCAAACATGCTGCCAAAACCGTATACAGTATTGAATAACCAAGTAACAAAACACAGATAAACAGTAAAGGGGGGGGGGACATATCGCAGTCAATTCAGATAGTAATGGAATAATGAAGACGGTTAAAAAGCAAGCCGTGACACTGGGTTCCTTTACATCAACAGTTCGGCTTTAATGAGCCTTTAGTATAACATAAATATACAGCAGAGAAGAGGTGTGAGCATGTCACGTCGTATCTCCTTTTTAAATGTGTTATGTTTATCTCTGGCAATTTAAAAAGCTCCGCAATATCTAATCGTAAAGGGATCCTTTTCTAAAACCATTAAATGCAGTCTCACCATACCATAATTCTTAACAAGAGGTTTTGGTTTGTGTCGTGTAGTAGTGGCGCGTCTCTGAAGTCATTGACCTACATCCAGGAGGAATCTCTTCCATTTTTAGCCAGCTTGTGTGTGTTAAGGTAAAGATTGCAACATTCATCCTAAAATAGCATTGTTGTGTTTTTGAAGTTCACCATAGTTGCCAACAAGTGTTCAAATCCCTGTTGTAGCAACAGTTAGGCTTTAAGAGCGTAACAGATCTCAGTACCTGGTCCCTGACCAGGTCACATCTGTCAATGCTGCTTCCTCGCTGGACCCCCGTGCTCTCCACAGCGGACTCTCGTGCCTTCTTCCAGTCCCCAGACAAAGCTTAAGGGACCAGGACACATAGAGAGCCTGCTAGTAGCCCCTAGAAGTAAGACGGGGCTGTAGATCTGGGACCTTTCAGGGTCAAAATGGAACTTTAATTGGATAGGCTCACATATTTACGCGGTAGAACATGGGTCATTTACATACACAAAACCTCCCCTAGAAATGTAAAGACATAATTAGGCTAGGACAGATAATGGGATAAACATTTGCTCACCATTCCTAGATGAGAATGGACAATGACAATCCTTAATGCTAAACAGATTACAGTCTAAAAATAAAGCAGATAATGGGGCAGTGTTTGCCTGACAAAGCAGATTGAGTAGTTTGTTAAACACAAACCAATAAGAACACATTCCTGAGAGCAATCTTATCAGCAGATAACTGATACACATGGACCATACAATAGACAATAACAGTATTCTTACAGAACAGAGTACACAAACACTCTGCACACGAGAGAGCAAGGAAACACAGAACATCAGGCCTGCACCGCCCAAATACATCTCCAGGTCTATGCACCCAAAGTGACTTTAAATGTCCACCTGGCATGTCATTTTTTTTTATTTATTTTTTTAAAAGAAAGCCCCTTCCCCCAAAAATGTCTACAAAGAAATGTATTTGCAACAAACTCTGTGTCTGGAAAGTAATGAAATGTCCAGTTTCTGAAATTCAACAACAAATACAATAGTTTTTTTTTATTATTAAAGAAATTGATTTCTCTTTTACACATCAGAGGGAATTTTCAGAATTAGTGGATCCTTTTGCACGAAACGGAGGATAAAATGCTCTAAAGTTTCTATTTTTTGTCGCCCCCCCAGCTCAGAACTCGTCAGCCGTAATTGTACCTCTATCAATAGCCCTATTGTGCGCGTGAACGATGCGTCGTACAACTGCTCCCTCCCGAGCTGTAATCACCATCTACACCTTGTCCCCGCGCCTGACAAGTGCCTATTGACATATTGTATTGGTGATAATAGAGGTGGGAGCAGAGATGTGGCAGCGTGGGTAGAGGGGTTGGAGAGATGTCAGTGCGTGACAGTGCCAGAGTCGCCTCGGTTTCACCTCTCTGCGTGACAGGTCGCTCTCGGGTGTGTTTGTAGTGGCTGTCACTTTTGCGTGGCGTTTTCCGAAACACGGGGTGATGCTCCTTTGTGATGCTAATCCGTAGTAATGACAGCTTACCCGACTCGGGGGAGGGTACTCGCGCTAGAGGTGACAGTGCGTGACAATCGTAGCGTAAAGAGGGTTTATTTTGGGGGAATTAAAAAAAACAAAAACAATATGTGGCCTCGTGATGTGATTAGTGTCACCAAATTCAGCACATTTTCTTTATTAATATGATCACGTTGAAATTCTGAGCAATTAACATATTGATGTTACGTTTTATAACGTCCTGCACGTTGCTGCGCTACCGCCACTGTAAACCTTTAATAAGTCGCTATTTGGACTAGACTGGCCGTCAGAAATAGAGGGCACATGTGCTGCGAGCTGCAGGTGGATTAGGTACCAACAGGTCAGTTTGGACAGGTCTGGATGTTCTCCTACCTCCCAACCAGCCCAGTTTAAGATGTGCAATTCTGACAATGGGTCTCCAAATCACAAATCTTTCCCTCCTCTTAGGGACTTCTTTGTACATACGGGGTGGGGGGGGGGGAAGGGGGGGGGGGTAACAGAGCTGCAAAGCAATAAAACTCCTAGCAACGAGGCTCCAAATCAGTGCTGTCAAACTCTCCCCCCCCCGTGAGGTTTCTGAACTACAACTCCCATGATTCCCTGGCCATCTATTACATTAAAATGAATTCTGGGAAATGTAGGCAATAAACATCTGTGGGTCGGAGTTCACCAGCCCTGCTCTAAATTATTAGAAATGTCATGTCATTAGAAATCGTTTGGTGGAAATAAAAATACTTTGCTCTTTTTTTAAATAACATTATGATGCCCGTTATTGGGGCCGTCGTGACCTCTTGAATAGAACAAGAAGTCTGTGAATAATCTTGTTTATGGCCCCGCCTCCAGCGCCTTCCCCAAAATGCAAGTACTGTAACCCGTGTAGGACTATACACTGCCTGGACAAAAAATAGTCACCGCTTGGATGTAACTCAGCCAGTAGCTGCTCGCCTTCCATTGGATAATTACTGCAGTGATTAATATGTTTCATAAAATGAGGTCATGTGACTCCCTGAATATACTGAATGAGCAGGTTTTTCCATCAATGGGTTTTTTGAATTTCTTCCCTGATGGCACAGCGGGCATATTCCAAGATGGCAATGCAAGGATTCATCAGGCTCAAATTGTGCAAGAGTGGTTGAGGGAGCATGAGGCATTATTTTCACACATGGATTGGCCACCGCACAGTCCAGACCTTAACCCCATTGAGGTTAATCTTTGGGATAATGTGCTGGAGAAGACTTTACGCAGCGTCGCGACTCTCCCATCATCAATACAAGATCTTGGCCACAAATTAATACCACTCTGGACGCCAATAAATGCTGTGACATTGCATGAGCTTATCGACACGACGCTGCGGCGAATGTGTGTCGCAATCACAGCAAAAGGAGGTCCAGCAAAATATTACAGTGTGACTTATTTTTCTGGCCAGGGTGTGTGTGTGTGTGTGTGTGTGTGTGTGTGTGTGTGTGTGTGTATATGTATGTAAAGTACAGGGCATTCCCACTTCTGCTTCTAAATATCTGTATCGTATGTTTTAACAGGTTGTAATAAATCTATTTTTAAAGAAATCCCTGTAGTGCATCCTCGCTCTGCAAAATAGATGTGTATATACATCAAAAGATATATTATTGGGGGTTGATATATATATATTTATAACATACATAGCAATGTGTTTGTGTTCTCATACATCTTCTAGAATTATATGCATGCTGACTGTACTGTCACCCCTGGGGGTGGGAAAGGGTTAACCTTTCAGTACATTAGCGTCGCCCATTGATCCGTTCCCTTTTAATAATGCTGGGTCATTATTTCCAGTGATTTAAATCAGACAAGCCTTATAGCAAAGCCTTGGTAAATGCCAACATGATCGCGAGGTGTATTTTATGGAAGAATGGGGAGGGGGGGGCATGATTAAAAGCTTCTAATGTAACATTTTTAATAAAGCGATCTATGCCAGTGGGGTGTGAGGGACACCGGAAAAATAAATACCCCCCCCCCCTCCAACAGAGGAAGACGTGAAGGTCTCTGTGATTTATATGATCCATACATGAATGGATCTCGCACTGCGAGATTTTACGTGAGGATCTGATTTTTTTGGGGGGGGGGTTTCCACCTGGCACTCAATGACTCTGCAGAAGCGCAATCAGTTAACACCAGCTTCTAGCTGGGGTTAACCTTTTAGTTGCCAGATTGTACTTTAATCCTACCGCTAATTACTAATTGCGCTCCCCATGTTAAGCATAGGGAGCTCAAAGTACAGTAAACTCGCGCAAATGAGCGCAATCACCGATGTGCTAACATATTTTTTTTAACCCATTAGTGTTCAGAATGTAATCTGGGGGGCCCGCGTTAACGGCACTTAAGCTAGTGCTAGCATTGCGTATCTGAGCGCTAACGCTAGCATTAAGATTGTAATAGGGCCCTTAATATGGGGTCAGGAAGGAATTTTTTACTTGACGTACTACTAGAGCGATGTCGAAGTTTGTTTGGTTTCTCTTCCTGCACTTTCTCTGGACTAGTGGTTGAGAGAATGTCTTATTTTTTTCTAATAAAATTTATTGGAGGGGTTGAACTGTGGGAAGCAGAATTAATGGTTAGGTTGGGGAGGGAATTTTGGGAGAACCTGCCTTCATAGCACTAGGAACTCCTTTGGTTCTCAAAAAGGATTCCCATTGATTCTAGCCTATCGCTCATCATTAACAACTCCTTAATCTACTCCCCTCTTCAACTCAAAACTGTTGAAAAACTGCCCCTAACGATGAGCTGCGGGTGTCATTCTGAACCTTGATAAAAATACATCACTTTCACGGACGTGAAACAGTGCGGCAACATGGATGCGATTACTGCTTTGGTCGGACGCTAGCCTAAACGTTTTAGAACGTTATTTTAATACAGGTTTTCAGAAAATATGTGTGGCAGTCGTGGTTGACTCACTAGCGTCGCTAGGTGGGGGCGGTGGGTGCGGTCCGCACCAGGTGACACCCGCCCTTAGGGTGACACCGTCACCAAAGTAAGACTTAGATTTTTGAACCGGCCGCACTGCAGGTTACTAACTTTGGACCAAAGTTAGTAACCTGCAGTCCGGTGGCCAGTTCAAAAATCAAAGTCGACTGTGTCACCCTAAGGGCATTAGATGGCGGCTGATCCCACCCCCTCTGACACCACACGTCAGAGGGAGTGGCGTGCCGGCCGTCCGACGGGCTGACGCTGACGTCTCTGCCGATTTGAGTCATCAGCGGCAGCAAACAGCTCCCTGGCGCCTTTTCTTTCGAAGCGTGCGGCCGCACCCTGCCTACCTCCCGAGTCCTGATGGGTGAGCTGCTGGGGGCAATATACATCCATCAATGTGTGAGCTACTGGGGCAATACATATCCATGTTTGAGCTGCTGGGGACAATTGGGACAATTTATATCCATGTTTGAGCTGCTGGGGGCAATATATATCCATGGGTGAGCTGCTGGGGGCAATATATATCCATGGGTGAGCTGCTGGGGGCAATATATATCCATGGGTGAGCTGCTGGGGGCAATATATATCCATGGGTGAGCTGCTGGGGGCAATATATATCCATGGGTGAGCTGCTGGGGGCAATATATCCATGTGTGCCTTCACTTTCACTGCCTTCGAACAGGCACTGTACTTGCTGCCAGTTCGCTAAAATTTGTGTGTGAGCATATGAGAGAGCTCCACAGCAATAAACCTCACCGTAATGTGCGCTGTGCATTCAGTGTTATATGTGAGTACTGATTTATGAGTAAGAGTAGTTAAAGAAAAATCGGTAAAACTCGGGGGGGGGGGGTTACACCATACGTTACCGCACCGTGTTACACCAATCCTAGTGACGCCACTGGATTGACTGTAATAGAGGAGGGATATCCTAACCTAATGAAAATATTAATGTATAGTTGCAACAGTTACAAATAGTGGGAGAACTCCTCCCCCCCCCAAAAAAAAAAAAACAACAAACTACGTTTATCAAAGGTTTTCAGTTTTAAAGAAAAAAAGTGCTGTGATCACAGTGCACAAATAATATGATTACTATCCGTATGGACATCCTCTAACCGTTCAGTGACAATGAATCCTGGAGCATAGAATGTTCGTGTGTATCCAGTGAAGAGATACTGTTGTAGCGTGTCAGTCGGGGTTGGCGCTGGAGTAGCAGGTCTGGTTTGTGAGTTTGGACATAGGGGTCCTACATGGCCTAATATCACATGTATGTTATGATCTCTGCAGTGATTTATCTATAATTAAAAAAATAAAGTCCTACAAAATATCAGGGATTGGATTCATAAGCGTGAAATCAGAAAGGGGAGTATACATCGAATATAAAAGCCCCCCTCCACTCACTAATAGGGAGGTGATCAGAGATTAATATGATTGTTAATTGTTTTCTTCTAGATTGCCATAGGAACGATCAATAGGCCATTGTGAGGTCAAGAGGGCTGGATTGATTAGAAGGTTCAAACCTAATTTGTTTTTCCATTCCTCAAGGTCTCTCGTTCCTTTTAGCTCACGCCTCACTATTTCTCTCAGTAATGTCCATCGTTTCCTTCTTTCTGCTTCTTTTATCCAACATTGTTTCTATCTGTATGTTCTATACTTACTGCCTTTTATTCTTTTTTTTCTTCCGTGTCATACAGAATCTTCCTCGCCGTAATTCGTATCTTCTCCAGTACCGTCTTCTGTCATGCTTGTGCTGTACCCTCTCTCCGCAGGTGTATTATCTTGCCATCGCTCTGCCTTCTCTCATTAACCTGCATCCTGCCCTCCTTTTTCATTTATTATCTCTTGTTATCGCTCTTGTCCCTTGTCACCTCTCTGTCCCTTCCGTCACATCTATTCTTGCATGCAGGATGAATAAAGACGTACAGCGGGCGACCAGAAGGCTTTTTGGTGAAGAGAAACTGTAGAGATTTTAGAGTGCAAAACTGTTCAAAACGAATATATACATAAACTCTTCATAAGAAAAGCTATGATCATGGTGATGGTGGGGATTTACGCAGGGAGGAGGAATGTGATGGAGTGTTGTGGGGGATGAGAAGTTCTGTTACAATGTCTATCTCAATGTTTAAGTCGAGCGCCTGAGGTTACAGAGCAGTAAGTGGCTATGAATCCTCCTGTCGTTCGGATCTGATTTGGATTGCACACAATTGCTTTACTGAATAACGCATTTTCATTTGTTATGGGCTGTAACTGCTCTAGGGATGGAGCTGTGGGCAATTCAGCTGATCCACAAGTGTTACAAAAACCAAAATAAGGTGGGTGTCAATAGCAATCAGCTGAGTTACCAAACGCACTGGACAAAGTGGCGCTCGGATGACTCGCTTCATGTGAATTAAAGCACTAACTTGTATAAAAAGAAACGATATGGTCCAAACATATAATATTAAAGAAAATCATGGCACCAACCTCCAACATCACATGCAATAAAGCCTTACAGTTACCTATAAAGTGCCAGCAAATTCCATTGCACTATACATTGGGTGAGACAAAACAAACCAAATCAGCAAGTTTGACTCACTTAGAACAAATGGAAAAGAAAGGCCCTGCTCAAGAGCTTGCAATCTAAGAGGAGTGAGTTAACACACTGATGCTGAGAGTAAATATTCTCTCAACTCTCTCCTTCAGGACTCTTCCGGAGCTGCCCCCTTACACAGCGTAGACGTCCCCAGTTAATGTAGCCTGGTCCCATACACTTGTCGAGATGCAAGTGAAGTAAGAGCAACCTGTATTGGAAAACCATTGTAGCGCTGTTTAAAACTCTGTTGCTGTATTGCTCGAGTTAGGCCACCAGAGGGAGACAACTGTAATGTAAACTATACTGGACACAATGGGACTACGTTTTCCAGCATGCTTTGGGGCAGAGACAGGAAGTGGGTGGGGAAGGAGGAAAGGACATCCGCAGCCTCGTACGAAGGAGAGCCAGTGTGAGCCGAGCAGTGAACAGAGTCAGACGCACGTGAGACTGTGAGCAATTGTTACCAGGCCGGAGAGCAGGCGCTGCCTTGCCGACGCTGGGGATCGATACAGTGACTTGCCAGAGACCTAGTAATCCACCGCTGAGAGGTTTTGCACAGACAGAGTTCCAGATTGGACCCAGAGTAAGGAGACCGCGATGATCCACTGGGAGTGCAGGCGGTAGGCCGTAGATCTTGTTGTAGAAGACGGACAAGCAAGAGAAGTGGATCCGGTGGCACAGGGTCTCAGTATAATCCAGCGGAGAGACGTCCTTGATTGGGCAGCGGAACAGATTGTCTGGCAGATGGGTGAGAGGCCTTCCAGGCCACAGTCAAAGTTTAACGAAGCACGCTGCAGTATTGCTTAAATCTACAGGGCCCCAACGTGACTAGTCGAAGATTTTTCACTGGCCAGTCGAATATAGTACCCGGGTACCTGAGCTCTCACACACACACTTTTTGGGACATAACCTGCACGGGAATTACACTCCAGAGACGAAGGGGTTAAACTTTTCTTTTACCGCTGCGCGTTTCTCGCATTACGAAATCCTATTTTCTATATACCGTGCTTACATTATATATGCCGCTTTATTGAGACCAGTAAAGTATATAATTTATAAAATCCACAACAGTGCTGGTGTATATTTATTCCCTAGTGCAGAGAGACTAACCCGAGGTTAAATTCAGCGGCTCCTCCGGGAGTGAGCGCTACACCATGTTTAAACAGAATGTGTAATAGATCTGCAAGGGTCAGGGGGCACATCCAGACACCAGCTTCAAGAGGGGCAATCTACCAATTTTGGCTAAGAGCTGGTGCTCTCTTCAGTGACAGGCAGAGTGCGCCAAACCGCAGTCCACACTTATCACGCTCACTCTCTCCAAAACATTGCAATACAGGCTCTGAACACAATGTTATCTGATTTTCTCTTTTGTGTAAAAAGGCTCACTGTTTCAAGCAATAAAGACACCACGTTTCTTCACAATACTGTTTCAACAAGTAATTGGGGGGAATTAAAAGCAACTTTCTACTACTCCTTGGTATCTCCGGAACAAGGAAGAAACGTGCGGCGGATCTACTCTGCTTGACTAGTGGCTTCTGTCACATTGGTGGTAGCGGTGGGATGATTGTTCCTTGCGAAGAGAAAATCCAAACCACCACTGGGATACTACCAGCTGCATTGGATTAGTGGCTCGAGGAGTGCATGGAAAAGCGCTACTCCAACCTAAAGAGAATCGAATACACGTATTGCCATGAAATTCGCAGTTTGGGGCAACTTCGGATGTTAGTGAATAACCCCTTATGTGTTGGTTTATGAAATCAGTGTTACCTTTCTGTCTGCCATTAATAATGCCACATGTTTGGGTTCTGCTGGTGGATGGCCCAAAGAAGACCGGTTGGTTCCTGTTGATGTTCTGCAAGAAAAAGAGAGCGTCTGAAAATCCCATCACACGAGACCATAATATTGTGATTTTATAAACACCCTATAGCTTGATTTAGTGGATCCAACCAAACTCCTAAAGAGTAATTTACTCATTACAAAACTAATTCTAACGAAAAAAGACTGCAATGAAAAATCCCCAAGAAACAGAATCCTCAATCCGAGGGCGACCAAATGTAGCGTCATGAAAAACCAATCAGTCTCCATGCCAGCCATTCCCAGGGCCCATCTCTCCATTTACTGAAGGCAAACCTTGGCACTCCTGGGGCCCTATTACATTCTTAACGCAAAATCGCACGCTAAACGCGTGTTTTTTTGCACGAAGCGTTAAACGTTAACGCACAAAAATCACCGCTGGAATTACATTCCTCACGCATTTTTTCATCCGTCGAAAAATTGCACTCGTAAAACCGACGAGGAAAAATGCACGCAAAGTACCGTTGCGCGCAGAAATCAGTGAGCGCAATGTAATTTTTAATGCGAGTCTGTCATTTTTGTGCGGACTGCGCACAACAGACGTACGTTCTGACGGAAGACAAGGTAGTGGCCGTCATTTTTGATGGATCTAGTAAAAAAAAAAAACGTGCGCATCAGCGTTTTCTGTTGTGAATCCGCAGTTTGGTACGGTCAGGTTGTTACAATTTGTTGTTACCACCAGCTTTTCAAAGACATTAAAATTATGCGCTAACATTGTGCGCTGGTAAGCGGATGGTATTACAAACGCATTTGCGCTCACAATGTTAAGTATAGGATGCGCGCACTAAATTGCGCTCGCAAAGGGTTTGCGCCGGGTCACTCGCGTTAGGCGTTAACGCGCATTTTGGGTTTTGCCCCTCGCGTTAATGCGTTTTTGCGCGTGTGCACAATTGTGCGCGAAGAATGTAATAGGGCCCCTGGTGTTTTGAAACTTCATGTTCCACGATGCTCTGACAGACGTAATACTGGCTGGGCATCTTGACATGTAGTTCCAAAACAAATGGGGTGTCAAGGTCCGCCATCACTGCCTTAAGTGTAAATTCTCACCCTGGAAGGCTGTCTGACAGGGAGCTGACTGATACTAACCTTCTGGGTGGAAGGAACCCCTCTGCTGCTGTGGAAGGCTGTCACAGCATGAACAATTAAATGAAGGTGAGAAAAGGGTGTCTTTGTATTAGCACTAGGGCTGGCTGCGTTCCGTGACGCCTGTTATTAGGAGGATGTGTGATTCATGTATCATCGCAGGATTTAGGGTTACAGACTAGCAGTAAATACAGGAAAAATCACTGCTTCAATTTGCGAAGAACATTAATCATCGATATTCCTAGAGACGAGAAGGAAGTGGTCGGGCAGGATAATATAACAGAAAAAAGATCAACATGAAAAAATCTAAATATTTTGCAATTGCGGCCTGCTGGGAATCCTGAGGCAAGAGGGTAAAACTCGCGACAGTTTTATTATTTCCTCTCATCAGCCAAGAGTAATCTCAAAATAAAACCTAGCAAAAAAAATGCTTATTTATGTTTCTCTTTATATTTTATTTTTGTTTTTGGTCTGTTTAATCCATCCTCAGGCCGGGGGGGGTTCCACCTCAAATTGGCTTGAACCACATTTGGTTTCTATAATCTGCGATACAGTGACTTCCTAATTGCAGATTTAGGCTAGGGTCAAACGAACGCATTATTCGCAGCGACCGTCAAAATGTGCGTCCCAACGCATTGACGTATTTTTTCACGGAATGCGCGAAAACTGTCAGACGACGCGCATGACGCTTTTTGCGTCTGGGCGTTATGTTGGCCGGACATTAGCAGCGTCTGACGTCTCCTAATCGCGCACACACGCCGCTATGCCGACGCAGCGCACTCTGTACGTCAGTACTAGCGGTTCTGCTTTCTCAAAAAAATGGGTTCATTTTTCACTTGTGTTGCGCGGCCGGACATTCGTGTGGCCGTACTTCGTATATTGGCCGTCATTGCCCGTCATTTGCTGCTACTGCGGCCGTGATTAAGTGCGCCTAAACGCACGTTAAAAATGCGTTAGTCTGACCCCAGCCTAACAGGACAGGCTCGGACAGTGTGCGGTGTTTGCACCTATCAATTCTTGGACTCCGCATTACAAGCGCAAACACCGTTGTTTTATTATTATTATTCTTTATTTATAAAGCGCCAGCATATTCCGCAGCGCTGTACAATAAGCACAGTATAGACAGGGTTACAATACATTGAACAACATTTGACAAACATTGCAGGAGGAGATGAGGGCCCTATTCCCGTAGGAACTCACAATCTGGGAGGGTTGGGGTTGGAAACAGGAGGAGAGGACTGTAAGGTGAGAGTGATTGATGGTTGCGTCAGTGAGTTGGGTGGTAGGCTTCCCTAAATAGGAACGTTTTAAGGGAGCGTTTGAAGGAAGAGAAGTTAGGGGAAAGTCTGACAGTACGAGGGAGAGCGTTCCAGAGAGTGGGGGCTGCAATGTGCTGCAATCCCATAACTGCAGTCTGTCAGGACAGGCTCGGCCGGCGCTAGGTCTCTACTCGATTTATCAGGACAGGCTCAGTGTGTGCCAGCCTTCTGATTGTCCCCTAGAAGCTTATTTCTCAGACGCGGGTGCTGTAGCTGACATGATAGAAACGTTGCGCAATTGCTCTGAAATCCCAGACTTGGAGCAGCAGCCCTCCTCTCCCTCCTCTCCCTCCCCTTCCAAAATAACCCTGTGAACTGAGGAAATGATGCGTTCCTTGTGATTAAATTAGCGTAAGTAATAAGATATCATAGAATTGATTGATTCCCCTAGCAATGGTTATTAACTAGCTCAACACAGAGGAAAACACAGACATTACGTTGAACATTGATTTCTGGCAGCCACTGATGCGGGTCGCCTGCATTACAGACAGAACAAATTGCCCTGGGAGGCGAGCGTCGCTCTTCTGGCCCTAGTGCCCCTAGGTGGACTACCACCTCGCTCCAATGAGCGTCATTCAGTGGAGGAAAATTAATTTTAAGGATCGGTTTAGCTTATTTGGTGGAAGCTTAAATCCTTTTTTCCTTGCGCTGGTAAATCTATAGATTTTCTAACATGAGGAAGGAAAAATACCTCCTTCCCCACCTGTCAATCAAATCTTTGGCATAGAGGCCTATGCTGGTAGACCATAGAGACAAAAAGCCTCTGTATAAGGATTGGTCGGCACGAGAAAGCCAGAGTCCCCCAGCAGGACCAGTCGTTGTGGATGGGATCGTTGACCAGATGATCCTGCTGGGTGCACGGAGCTTCAGGTTAGTCATACGTAGACCTGTCCCTGTGTTTCGATGCCTAGAAGCTCTGTTTTATTCTCTTGAAGTAATTACACTGTGCTTTGGAGGTTTTTATGGTCCTATAGCTATATCTACAAAAAAAGGGGCAATCCATATAGCGCATCAATATAAACTAATGATCATACAGCTAATTGTGCCAATGATCAATAAAGCGCAACAGTGTTTATTGTCACTTTCTCCGTGCAATAGTGCATAAATGTCCAATATAGAACAAATTAGGGATAGGCCGACATTATTTTTTTCAGGGCCGATACCGATTATCAGCAGCTTTTCTGGCCGATAGCCGATATTTGGTGACGATATTCTATAAATTTAAAGTTGTTAAAACAAAAAACCAGCACAAATCTGACATTATTTCATGAACTCAAGGTGTTTAACATTTAAACATTTCACCACGTCCACTTCATTTCTTCAATTGAATAAGAATTTTTTTTTCATTTAAGTTTTTATTTTTACAATCCATCAGACAGCACCTTTTGGCTTTCTGAACGATCCCTCATATGACCCAGTATCCAAGGATTCTATTACAAAGTTGGTGCTAACTTAACCAGAGCTGTTGTAAACTTAACCCCATAGTTATAATAGTATAATGGCTCTGGTAAGTTTACAACAGCTCTGGTTAAGTTAGTTTTGGAATAACATCTGCCATGATGCTCAGCTTCTCATTAGGTTCTTGGAGCCTCATGGGAAATGTAGTTCCAAAACATCTGGAGGGCCCAGGTTGCTAACACCTGCTGTAGGAAATAGACCCTGCATCTCCTGTATAGGGAATTCCCTGCCAGATGGGATGGAAGCCCCATTTCTGTTGCCATCACTCTCATGCGCAATACGGTCAGTGAGTAGGGGTCGTTCTGCAGTGAGGGCTCACAGCCTGGTGTGGGAGAAGCCCCGGATTCGCACAGTTCTGTGGGATCTTGCGTGTCGCAGCTGCAGTGAGCCAACTTGTCCAATTATCGGCAATATCGGCAAATAAAATGCCGATACCGATATCAGTTATTTTCTGAATATCAGCAGCCGATAATCGGCAAAACCGGTCTATCCCTAGAGCAAATGATACTCTGAGTATCATGTGGATAAGTGCAAGATAATGCACCTGGGACGTAAAAACCCAAGGGCTGAATATAGAATATTTGATACAGTCCTAACCTCAACATCTGAGGAAAGGGATTTAGGGGTCATTATTTCAGAGGATCTAAGGGTAAGTAGTCAATGTAATAGAGCAGCAGGAAATGCTAGCAGAATGCTTGGTTGTGTAGGGAGAGGGATTAGCAGTAGGAAAAGGGAAGTGCTCATGCCACTGTACAGAGCACTGGTGAGACCTCACTTGGAGTACTGTGTGCAGTACTGGAGACCGTATCTCCAGAAGGATATAGACCTCTTAGAGAGAGTTCAGAGAAGGGCTACTAAAATGGTGTACGGCTTGAAGGAGAAAAGTTACCAGGAAAGGCTTAATGATCTTAACATGTACAGCTTGGAAAAAAGACGAGACAGTGGAGATATGATAGAAACATTTAAATACGTAAAGGGAATCCACAAGGTAGAGGAAGGGAGTATATTTAAAAGGAAACAAAATAGCAAAACAAGAGGACATAGTCTTAGATTAGAGGGGCAAAGGTTTAAAAGTAACATCAGGAAGCATTATTTTACTGAGAGGGTGGTGGATACATGGAACAGTCTTCCAGTAGAAGTGGTAGAGGCCAAAACAGTAATTGAATTTAAGCAGGCATGGGATAGGCATAAGGCTATCCTAAACAAAAGATAAATCCAGGTTAAGTATCCATGTAATTGGGCAGACTAGATGGGCCGAAAGGTTCTTATCTGCCGACATTTTTCTATGTTTCTATGACATTTTTCTATGAGTCAACTTGGTCCTCCTTTTGTGTGTTAAAATTGGTCCCTGTTGTCCTCAGCGTTTCTCAAAGACGAAAGGTAAACACAAGGATAATGGTGCAGACGGTCACAATAAATGGCCCCAATTCTCACATTAAAAGAGTTCAGACCACTCACATTTGCAAGAGCCCAAAAAATCCCGGCTCTAGGTATGAATGCCTCCGGCCATATATAGAGTGGTGCTGCCCTTCTTTAATCAGCAATGGTGGCTAAATAAATCCGAATCGAGAGACGGCACTCCCATAGCATAATACTGTAATATATTGGAAGTAATGTTTTTAAAAAAATACACTCACCGGTCCTGGAGCCTCGTGGACACAATATAGCATCAGGCACTCTAAGGTAAATGCCCAGAGCCTCTTTTCTTCAGCAGTTGTGGAAAGGGTAGGCCGCGCACTTCCAGGATCCTCAGGCTGGATCTCTCTGGATTCACCAGGTGGATCTGTGGCCTCTGTCCACACTCCATCCCATTGTCCATTGTGTCCGAAGTCCTTTCTCTTTGTGTACCACCTCATACCTGTTACCATGCCCACTATAACATAGCCCATGGGCATACATTCAGATGGGTAGTGGTGGGCTTCTTGCCATATATTTTTTTCTTTACTTCACAGTACCTATATGTAAAAGATGTATAGCAGGGGCAACAGTCTCACCAATCCTAATTTATCAAATGACACCCATTGCTGTTATTGATATTGTTGTCTCTTGTTGCCCCATTACCGTTAAGCATTTTGGAAGGGTTTAATTAAACAGAATGCTTTGCGTTTGCTAACGAGCTACCTGAGTGTTTGATAACTACCTCCTTGAAACATCTCTCGCAATGCAGAAAGAAAAAAAACCCCACAATTAATAAAGATCTGTGGCGGTTGCTTTACGTGTGATCTGTGCGGCTGTAGGCCGTATATTACCCTAAATGTAACTGTTAACCTTTTAGCGTAACCTTTGATACACTGTAACAAATATAAACCGTTAGATTTTGCACGATATCGAGTTCTCCCTTTTTTTTTTTTTCTTTTTCTATTTTAAGCAGCGAGATTACACTTTGGAATTTTCTCGATGCGCCTCAGCGTGAAGCCAAACTGGAAAGGCCCCAAATAAAATAATAATAATAAAAAAGAAAGATTAATTTTTTTTGGCTGGTGGAGTGCCAGTAAGCTACTGGCAGTCTCTATACGAGAGAATTCTCGAAACGGCCTCATAAAACTCTCTCGGGCCGTTGTTATCGTGGGCTCTCAACAGACTGCAACTCCCATTATCCCCAGCAGTAGGCGTTGGGCCCCCCCCTGGGAGAGCAGGAGGCAATCGGGCCCAAGAACCGTGAGGCACTGCTGCCCCCTGTGGCGGGGGATGCGGTAATGACACCGACTTGCTCACCTATAAAAATTAATTATGGCCATTCCAAATAATTTCACCTGAAATCTCAATGATGCCGACGTGGCATGGGCGGTGCAGGCACACGCCAAGCATTTTCTGCTATAAAATAAATACAAATGTTTAACGTGCTGGATTTCTGCGCGCCAGACAGCTTCTTTTTTTTTATTTATATATCGTAACAAGAATAAAGGTTCTCTATTTATATTTATATATATATATATAATATATATATATATATATATAATATATATATATATATTTCTATTTTTATATATATTATATATATATATATATTCTATTTTTATATATATATATATATATATATATATATTTCTATTTTTATATATATATATATATATATATATTTATTTCTATTTTATATGTAATTTCATTCCTCGGACTGTTTTTTACAGCTCGCGTTATTGCTTCATCATCTACCCAATAACTTTCGCTGCCAGCAACAAATTAAAAGAAAAAAAAGCACCCCTTTTATATATTTTTCCCTTCTCTTTCCCGAGTCTTGCGTAGCAGCTCCGGTTCCCTCTCGACCCCTCCTAGGAATTTTAAGTGACTCGTATTACATTTTAAAAATAAATGCGCCGCTGGGATTACCTGGAGTCACTTATTTGTCTGAATGTCATTGATTTTTGTCCTAATTGTTATTCAGTATGCTAATTCCCTCTACAAATCTACCGCGCTTATTGATCCCAAAAAGCAATAAACTCTCCCACAAAGAAAGCCGGCGTTATTGCAATGTTGGGAAAACATCATTTAATATCAATAGGCAATTTACAATTCACTTTACCCAAATTTCACCTCTGAGCCAATGGATGATTAGTTACAAAGACCCTGAGGAATTGCAGACAGACTTCTACTTAACCTCTTCTATATCAGGGATGCAGAGAGGCCCAGCACTATCTGAGCCTGTCCTGATAATCTGCAGTCGTGGAGTCATAGTTGGTCTTTAGGTACAAACCCAGCAATGCCTGAGCTTGTCCTGGTGGTAATTGTACGTTTGATACACCCCAGCATTGTCTGAGCCTGTGCTGATGGAGGGCAGGTGGTCAATGCATATTCGAGACATCCCAGCGGTGTCTGAGCCTGTCCTGATCATCATGATCTCAGGGGTTGAGTCCTAAAAAAATAAGTGCAGGAACGCTATCGGGGTGACACTGACATTTCTGTGTTCTCTCGTTATCTGCACTTCGGTGAGTTCAATTCGCCAACCCTGCGGTGAATTCAGCAAATCTTGTTACTATCAACTCAAGACCATCGCCCGCGTCCACCCCTTTCTGACGCAAGATACAGTGAAGGTGCTGGTTCGTGCTCTTATCATTTTGCGGCTTGATTACTACAACTCGCTCCTTATTGGCCCCAACTCCCATATTGCCCCTTTGCAATCTGTAATGAATGCAGGGGCCAGGCTTATTTTTCTCACCAGACGCACCTCGTGTACCTCTCCTCTCTGCCGGTCCCTCCATTGGCTTCCTGTACATTCCAGGATAGAGTTTAAATACTGATGCTCGCGTTCAAATCACTCAATAACTCATCCCCTCCCTACATGTCTTTGCTACTCCGCAAGCACCTCCTGTCTAGACAACTCCGGTCAACGTGCGATCTCCACCTGTCATCTGTCTACACCCGCATGGCCAACTCTCGCCTCCAAGACTGATAATCCGCATAGACCACCGTAAATAAGACACAAGTGCTCTCTGCACCTGTCCTGATCCTTTGAAGTCAGGGTGTCTATATACAACAAGCAGGAACACACCGTGCTGGGGAACGTTACGTATAACATGGGTTAGTGTTATTCTCCGAAGGATTCCTCTTTAGTTTCTCTTCCTGTTTAAGTGTCGCCTCTCTCCTTCGTTAGCTCAATTAATCATTTGATGAGGATCCCCTAAAGCAGGACTGGAAGGATCACCCCCCCCCCCCAGCACTGACCTAGTTTTAAGAATGTTTCATATTTTTGGGTTTATCTTTCCCGTTGCTTCTTGGATTTTGGAAATATCTTATGGGCTGCCCTGAGGTTCTTCCATCCGGGGAGTTTCCAGCACTCCCAGGGGCTTTTTATTTTCAGAGATATTAAGAATAAAGTCTTATGCTAAATAAACACTGCATAATTATTATTCGTCGATCTCGTTGCGGTCTCTGCAGAGAGATTGTGATACTGGTTTTATTCCACTCTTTAGGAGAAGCCGTAAGAATGGTCACATCTGTTCATGTAGCTGATATGGCAGCAGTAATGCTCAGCCACAAAATATACAATGAATACACGCACAGCCACGACATGAACCTCAGATTTCTACATGGAATTTTAGAGAACGTGGCCATTTCTTCCAAAGATACAATGTTCTTTAAGTCAGCAGTGAAAAGGATACTGATCCTGGCTAAGCCTCCTCTGTGGAATGTTTTGATTCTGAAGTATTATTGCTCTTTTGGTCACATCTCATGGTCATTCAACTAATGGCCACCTTAGAACAAGTCTAACATTAGCACGGCCACCATTGATTAAAATATCTTGAAATCTGTTAAACGTTCTGTATTGTTCCATCTTAAACTGGTGGCTCGGGCACTGATTCCCCCCCCCCTACTGGAGGACGACTCGCATCCCAACTATACGGGAATAGATATTGAAAGTGGAGGAACTCCGCATCATCGATGGCTAGGGGGCTGCTACTTAAGGAGGAGTTTGCTACCAAGTGGTATCACTCTCAGTAATACAATGGCTCTCTTCCCTCCTGATGCGACCATTCTATATACCACCTGGGATGTCATTTCTTACTTTAGTAGTCTTAGTGCTGCTTCGCTAGGAATTTAAAAACTCTTGGTTCCCTATTTTTGAAGTAGGGGACTGTGACGTGTGTCATTTGGACTTGGGGTGCACAGTGTTATGTAATGCATGAATAATGTTATTGGATATTGTTATGTTCCATATGTTTTTGTTTATCTGCTGTATATTTCAGGAGTTAATGATCTTCTTTGTCAGGCAAACACTGCCCCATTACCTGATTACTGTTACAAGGGTTTATATAATTACTGTGTTGTCACTGATTGTCAACTTATGTAAACTTCTACTCTGTTATCTAATGTATCCGGAAAGTCTGATGCTCGGCCTGTGATTAAATGACACCATATTGTTTCATGTCTGGACATGTCTGGTTCACTTGAGGCTGGGTGGGGGGGGGGGTGCCAGGGTGTAGTTATCCATTATCTCTAGCTGTTGCTTTTTTTTCTGGAAAAATAGGTGGGGGTGCTCTCACGCCCGAGGAAAAACTGATTATTATGACTATTTTCATGTCCTCATAAACAATAGTTGTAGTTCACTTAAAGGAAGACACTATAAAAGGAAAAAATATTTTCTAATACTGTGTTCTTTTAAATGAACTACCACTATTAATGTAACCTTATGGGGGTTATCCACTAAGTGCCTCTGTTGCAAGAAAAAATTGTATTGCAGGGCTGTTAGCTGTTGTTTTTTGCAACAATGGCACTGAGTGGATAATCCCCTAGCATTTGTGAGCACCACAGCAATGAAACTAAAAGTTTTGAGTGTGTATGAGCTCCACAGCAATAAAACTCACAGTAATGCGCAGTGTGTATGAGCTCCACAGTAATGACACTCACAGTAATGCGCAGTGCGTATGAGCTCCACAGCAATAAAACTCCCGCCTTACAGTGCCAGCTCCTCTGATCACACCGCTTGCCTGACAATCCACAGCTCTGGCAGATGTGTGTAAACATGCTGCACTCCCCTCTCCGTGCTGTTCAAAGTTTCAGCGGCTGCAGAGAGAGGGGAGCAGCCTTCCCTTGTCACTTACTGGGGGAGGGGGGGGGTTATCTGTCCTTACATACACTCCTGACAATCGGAAGCGTTCAGGTGCAACATGAGCTGCCGAGCGTTTCCAATTCTCTGCCTGCCACTGCAGGAGGAGGGAGGAGCATCATGTGCTCTCCTGTTAGTTCTGGCTGGTGGTGAGGTGCCGGTACTGAGTACCCCCTGAAAAAAGCCCTGTCTCTAGCCCCTTCTGGAACGGTATGTATATTCAATAAAGTGTTCAGTCTCTGTTTCATTTTGACCCTGACCCCAGATCTACAGAATCGTCTTATTTCTGGCTGATGCTCAGCAGGCTCTCCACGTGTCCTGCTCTTAAGCTTCGTCTGAGGACTGGAGAAAGGCACAAAGTCTGGCTGGGGAGAACAGGGGGGTCCAGCAAGAAAGTGGCATTGGCAGATGTGACCGTGTCAGGGTACTGAGATCTGTCAAAGGGATTGATATCCTGATTTCTTTCCTTGTGGTTGGAGCGATGGGGTTTGCTGGAGGACCATGCGGGGCTTTTGGTCTGGGACTTGGCGTGTGAAATGGAGGCCATATCAGCTTTAGTATACTTCATCCCCTTGCCTGAATACAGTGGCGTAGCGTGGGGGGGGCTGGGGGGGCCGTGGCCCCGGGCGCAGTTTTGTTAGGGGCGCATTCGCGCCCCTAAAACTGGCCCGGGGGTTGAGGGACCCAGATGCCGGGCAGCGCGAGAGCGCCTGCCCGGTCTTGAACAGTCCGTCCTGTGAAGTGGATGCGGCTGTGTGCGTGCGCAGCCGGTCACGTGGTCCGGCTAATCAGGTGGTACTGAGTCTCTGTACCACCTGACTGGCCGGACCGCGTGACCGGCTGCGCACGCACACAGCCGCATCCACTTCACAGGACGGACTGTTCAAGACCGGGCAGGCGCTCCCGCGCTGCCCGGCATCTGGGTCCCTCAACCCCCTGCCGGAGCTGGGGCAACAATCCAGGTGAGAGCTGGGGCAACAATCCAGGTGAGAGCTGGGGCAAATCCATGTGTGACCTGGGGGCAAATCCATGTGTGACCTGGGGGCAAATCCATGAGCTGGGGGCAAATCCATGAGCTGGGGGCAAATCCATGAGCTGGGGCAAATCCATGAGCTGGGGGCAGTATCCATGAGCTGGGGGGCAAATCCGTGAACTGGGGGGCAAATCCGTGAGCTGGGGGCAAATCCATGAGTGAGCTGGGGGCAAATCCATGAGTGAGCGGGGGCAAATCCATGAGTGAGCTGGGGCAAATCCATGAGTGAGCTGGGGCAAATCCATGAGCTGGGGGCAAATCCATGAGTGAGCTGGGGCAAATCCATGAGCTGGGGGGAAATCCATGAGTGAGCTGGGGCATATCCATGAGCTGGGGGCAAATCCATGAGTGAGCTGGGGCAAATCCATGAGCTGGGGGCAAATCCATGAGCTGGGGCAAATCCATGAGCTGGGGCAAATCCATGAGCTGGGGGGCAAATCCATGAGTGAGCTGGGGCAAATCCATGAGCTGGGGCAAATCCATGAGTGAGCTGGGGGCAAATCCATGAGCTGGGGGCAAATCCATGAGTGAGCTGGGGGGCAAATCCATGAGTGAGCTGGGGGCAAATCCATGAGTGAGCTGGGGCAAATCCATGAGCTGGGGGCAAATCCATGAGTGAGCTGGGGCAAATCCATGAGCTGGGGCAAATCCATGAGTGAGCTGGGGCAAATCCATGAGCTGGGGCAATATCCATGTGAGAGCTGGGGCAATATCGATAACGTGTCCACAGGTTGGGGGGGGGGCGCACAATTCTTGGCTGGCCCCGGGTGCTGACAACCCACGCTACGCCACTGCCTGAATACCTTCCCCTTCTCGCTCCTCTTTTCTACTTGTCTGTCGCGCCCCCCCCCCTTTTTATTCTTTTCTCTCTCTTTTTTGCATGGTACACCTCTTCAGAGTGGCTTCCGGTACCCCGCACTTTTCCTCCGCGTTTGGGTTGAATGTGCCGGACATGTGTTTCGGACCTTCTTTTCGATATTGGTTGACCTCTAGGGGACAGTGGAAACCTTATTGTTACGTGAGTCTTTATATTGATTGCACATATGCCGTGATTCTTACTGTTTTTTTCTTTTTTTCTTCTGTATATGTTGTATTTTTTTTTCGGCCTGTATGTTGTCTTAGTCTTGCAATAAACTTTGAGTTATAAAAAGAAAAACACCCTTAACTTTGGTCGTCAGTAAGGGGAGATCCTGATGTTCAGCTTGGTCAGAATCACTTTAGAGCAGGGATCTCAAACTCATCCAGACATTTATTGCCTGCGATTTCCAGAATTCATTAAATGCAATAATTGGTCAGAGAATCCCCGGAGATGTAGATCATAAATATCTGGGGGGGGGGGCAGAGTTTTGTGATACTTGCTTTAAACCTCCAACTTCTACCATAAACCAGTTTATAATGAGGGACATATCAAATGCATCGTAAGCCAATCTACAATCAGGGTTATTCAAAGAGCTCCGAATTGCTGGTGAAAGGTAACCGAATGCTGAAATTCAGCGTACGTTACCTTTCCTGGCTATTCGGCTATCCAGAGAGCAGGCAGTTCGCAAAATGTTGGCGAATTGCCTGCACATACGGTGCCTGTTCGAGGGCAGTGAAATCCCCATAGAGAAGCAATGCTTCATCTATTCAGAGAGCACAAACCAGCAGTGAAAAGTTGCCGAAATGCCCTGCCATTCGGTGGCTTCATTCGACAGGTTTTTCAGGCGAATCCCATAGGATTCAATGTTAAAAATATTCCCGTTTTAATCCAATATCTAATAAACCGTTTCTTTACTGCAGAATATTATAATAGTCTATTTATAGATTCTTTTAAAAAAAATTATAGGATCTTTTAGGCGTTTTGTTTTTTCTGTAACAGCCCTTTTTATTATCATTCATTGGATCTTATATGTAAATTCCAGACATTTTCGGTCAGTAGTTTCTTTGCAAACAGCGTTTCACTTTTCAAACATTCAAGCGTACTGTTTTTTTTTTTTCACTCAATTCGTCTGCGGTGTCAGCTTTTTCCGGCGTCTGCTCGGGTTTCTCCGGCGTGTTCGGCAGGGTTAATCCAGATGTTTTTGAAGTTTTCAGTGTGCTTTCGCCTTGGTTTTGCGGTGAGTGTTTGGCAGGTTTGCGGCAGCTTTTCCCTGCACTATGACGGCCCTGTGGTGCTTGCTGAATACACCACAGGGTCGCCGAAATGGGATCGCCAAATCGCACCGAATTGAAGAGAACGAAAAGTCACCGAACGTGCGGTGACATTTCAATTCTCTTTGAATAACCCTGACAGTGTTAAGCCATACTGTTTGTCTGATCCAGCAAATTATTTACTATAGAACATGAAACCGTTTGCTCACCTGACTTAGAAAAATACAAAATAAATTTTATTCAACACGGAAAAAATATAATTCAAATGTTATACGTAAAAAAAGATACATTGAATAGTCATAAAATAAACATAAATGTGTATACATAAATAATTAACATACAGAAATAAATAATATAGGTAACAAAGAATTATTATTACCTCTGCATGTATAATTCAGCTCTTGCGAATGCCCAGGAAACCTCAATGTTTCGGCTTGGAAGCCTTTTTCAAGAGTGTGGTTTTAAAGGGATACTCTATTAAAAAATAATTCCCTTTATTTGCCCTTAAATAATTGGGCAAATAATTTTATTCCTTTTTATTTCAGGAGAATTGACTCGCCTTTTGTCCCTCGCCGCACGCTGCTCCTCTTCTTTGGCTCATGGACTCCTGAACCCTCGAGTCCCTGAATCTTTCCCCTGCAGTTTGTTGCAGCCCCATGAATCTTGAGTGGGATGGGATCCGCAAATTGCGCCTTGCATTGGGGCTTGCGCACTGTACATGCGTAAGTTCTGTAGCGTTTGCGCAGAGTGATGGATCGGAGCTGCGTGCATGCACAGATTTGATCCATCAGCTGCCTCTCTGAGACTGGTTGCTACTGCGATTGGTCTCAGAGCGACGTTGGCACTTTTCTGCCTGCCGACATCACTGGCGACGCTGGGTGGATGGAGGAAACTCCTCTACTTCAACCAGCAATTTCTGCAAATCAGGGGCGCTGGGGGTGGGAGAAGGGGGCACTCGGCACATTCTGACCACTTTATAAAGTGGTCAGGATGAGTAGTGTCCTTTAAAATGTAGTACAATACAACACGTGCTTTTTTCCTCTGTCCATGGAAGACTCCTTTTTGCTGGACATGGCTCAGCTCATGGAGGCATCGGATTTACAATTTGTTTGCCCCCTTTTGTCAGTATATAGGATTTTTTTAATTATAATAGCCACTAGGACCCTCTATATCCCTCCTTTCAGAAACAGTCAGGGGGTCTCCCAGTAGTGCGACTGTTGTGTCTTCGCCTTTAGAAGAAGACAAAGTGATTGCAATGAATTAAAAAAGGCATTTATTCCCATATGTAACAGAGTGCTGCTACAATAGAAGCTTCTGCCATTTACACCCGGTCTCTGTAAATCTGATGCTGTGAACCCATGACCGTTTTGGAAGAGAAGACCATGACGACCCCCCCCCCAACAAAAATACCAAGATCTTGACATGCTTATTTACTTTCTACAGTTTCTCTTGATCAACAGAGAGGAGGTGAAATTGTGTATTAACAGTTTTCAACTTAACCCCCTACTTCCTGGCAAATGTCATTTTCCTCTTGTCATTTGCAACAATTACTCCTTGGATCCGCTGCTCATATCCACAAGCCGTCACTTCTTGGCGACTGGAGACCTCTGTACTAGCTCCGTCATCTTTGGTGAGATGTTTTATGAGCTGGATCATCACTGTAGATCTGTCTAACCACCCCTGTAATAGATCCTAATGTTACTTTGGATACATTGAAGTTAATCTGGTATGAGCCTGGTTACCTCTAAGGCTCAATCCCGATCCTTGACCTGATCACCTCTGAGGGCGGCTGCCTATAGAGGACTTCTTGCTATCAGTTTTGGCCGCCTCTGCAGGAGCTCCTGATACAGAGCTCATGCTTTGGGTGGAGATGGTCACATAGGCTCAGCTGTCCTCTGGACAGATGCTGATATTCACTTGGCCACGCTCTGGGTGGAGATACTGACATTTTGCTTGGTCATCTTGGGTGGAAAGACTGACTTTAGATTGTCCAAGTCTGTGTAGATTCTGGTATTAACGCAGCCTATACCAGGCAGAGATCCTCCTGTTACTGTGATGTAACAAAGTCACAAAATTTACCCTTGCGTGATGCTTATTGGCAAATAGAGATGGTGCTTTTTTCACCTTGCCCACAAATACACACTGAATACTACTGTATGATTATATACTGGGTGTATATACATATATGTATATAAGAATCCAAATGGATGCACTCAAGGGCTTAATTAAAAGTGTCTTTTATTTGAAATTGCATTTAGAAAATGTCCGTTTCGGCCCTGCACCAGGTCTTTTTCACTTTGACCCGGTGCAGGGTCGAAACGTCAGTAATTTTTTAATGCAATTTTGAATAAAATACTCTTTTAATTAAGCCCTGGAGTGCATCCATTTGGATTGTTTACATACAGTTGTGTTCAAAATTATTCAACCCCCACTGAAATTGAGTGTTTTGGCCAGTTTGACATTGATTTTGATCATTCAGTCATCTTGCTTACAATTAAATCAAAGAGGCACGTGTAGGTCAGACAAATATAACATAACATTTATAATGAAATAACCACAAATGTCTTTTCTGTGCTCACATCATTATCCGTTTTATTCAACCCCCAAGTGACATTCAATCTTAGTACTTAGTACAACATCCTTTCACAGTTATAACAGCTTTTAAACGTGAAGCATAGCTTGACACAAGTGTCTTGCAGCGATCTACGGGTATCTTCGCCCATTCGTCATGGGCAAAAGCCTCCAGTTCAGTCACATTCTTAGGCTTGCGCACTGCAACTGCTTTCTTTAAGTCCCACCAGAGGTTCTCAATCGGATTTAAGTCAGGTGACTGCGATGGCCACTCCATAATGTTCCAGCCTTTAATCTGCAACCATGCTCTTGTGGACTTGGAGGTATGCTTGGGATCATTGTCCTGTTGAAAGGTCCAACGTCTCCCAAGCCTCAGGTTTGTGACGGACTGCATCACATTGTCATCCAATATCTCCTGGTACTGAAGAGAATTCATGGTACCTTGCACACGCTGAAGCTTCCCTGTAAATGCAGAAGCAAAACAGCCCCAAAGCATGATTGACCCCCCCGCCATGCTTCACTGTAGGCAAGGTGTTCTTTTCTTCATAGGCCTTGTTCTTCCTCCTCCAAACAGAGCGTTGATCCATGGGCCCAAACAGTTCTAATTTTGTTTCATCAGTCCACAGAACACTATCCCAAAACTTGTGTGGTTTGTCCACATGACTTTTGGCGTACTGCAGTCGACTCTTCTTATTCTTTGGAGACAGCAAGGGGGTGCGCCTGGGAGTTCTGGCATGGAGGCCTTCATTACGCAGTGTGCACCGTATTGTCTGAGCTGAAACTTCAGTACCCACATCTGACAAATCTTTTCTCCGTTCTTCAGCAGTCACACGGGGACTTTTCTCCACTCTACGCTTCAGGTAGCGCACAGCAGTCGAAGTCAGCATCTTCTTTCTGCCACAACCAGGTAGCGTTTCATCAGTGCCCTTTGCCTTGAATTTGCGAATGATGCTTCCTATGGTCTCTCTTGGTATGTTTAACATCTTTGCAATCTTCTTATAGCCATTGCCCTTCCTGTGAAGAGTAATCACCTCTTCTCTTGTCTTCCTGGACCATTCTCTTGACTTCACCATGTTTGTAACCACACCAGTAAATGTCTAGAAGGAGCTGAGTATCACAGTCATTTTAAAGCTGCCTAATTGGTGCTTATTATGCTTTATTGCTGCTCCGTGACATCCACAGGTGTTTTCAATACCTGATTGAAAACACTTGAATGAACCTCTGTTCTTCAGAGTAATAGTCTTTAAGGGGTTGAATAATTGTGTCAATGAAGAATTCACAAAAGAAACATTTACTACTGTATTACAAAACCAATTGA
Source organism: Leptobrachium leishanense (assembly GCA_009667805.1). Lineage (NCBI taxonomy): Eukaryota > Metazoa > Chordata > Amphibia > Anura > Megophryidae > Leptobrachium > Leptobrachium leishanense. Next base: position 16,585,178 of record CM019074.1, read on the forward strand.
TGTCATTTTAGTTGCATATGGTTCTTTAAAAAGTCCTTGTAGGATTTCATTCTGAATACAAATACAAATGTACACTAAATTCCCAGCATTGGGGGTTGAATAATTTTGAACACAACTGTATATACCTATTGGATTTTTGCACCCAGGAAGTGAATTTAACCAACATTGATGGCAAAGAGTGCTAGTTCAAATTTGATATATATATATATTTTTTTTTTAATGATGGCGGCACTCCAGGACTGAATAAATTTTTATTTTTCCATAACGTCAACATTTCAGCCCCGTTCCAGGGCTTTCCTAAGGACATACATTGATTTGAAGAAAAAAAAAGGAAAATTTTATATTTCTAAAAACCAGGAAAGCGCACTCCATATCAATGACCACCTTCTTCCACCATTTTCTGCAACAACAAAAAACGCAATTTCATAATGTTCAAAACACCTGACTAAGGTAATAAATGATGGGGATTCAGTTCGCAGAGTATGATCATAGTTTGCTTAAGCTGGTCACAAACGCCAATGTACCCCATCGTTAACAGGTCCTCTCTAACTTGACCGAATCTGCATTTACAGGATCAACTCACCCTGGAGCTCCCCAGCAGGCTCAGGCCTTCATAGGCTGCCACGTGGGGACACACCTGTGAACAGGGAGGCGTGCATACCAGATTGGGTTGTCAGCCCTCTATAGGTGTAATACAAACAGCAGGAAGGTTGCACTGAACCCAAACTAGCAACAACTGTTCTTGCTAGTTTAGGTTGAGTGTAACCTTCCTGCTGTGTGTATGTGTACATATATAAATCTATTAACCTGCGCTCTCCGTGCAGCAGCCTTACACCAAAATATATCGCAGATATTGTATTACACAAATAATGTTGGGCGCACTCAAGGATATAGCAAAAATTAAAACAAATTGATTATAACAGATAAAAAGTGATCAACCCATGTTTCGACTCTTACTGAGCCATTATATATACAGCAAATAGCATACAGAGTAATTGGGGAGTGGAGGGGGGGTCAACTCAGGTCCTACTATAGCATAAGGATATTCCCAAACACACTGCAACGTCTCCGCACCAACACCGTGGGCCGTTAGGCGTAGGAAACCTGCAGAAACTTTGTGGAAATGGTTGACAGTGCTGTGTTTTGCCAGAAAGGCGCACTATTGTCACCTGTGTGTAGTGCATGGATGAGCATCAAATACAAACCTTTTAGATGTGGAACCCTTCTTCAGTAGGGATGTGCATGGCTGTAAAATTTGTTTCGTTTAGTTTCGTTTTGTTACGTTTTTAAATAATTTCGTTTTTGGAATTTCGTAACTAATTTCGTTTTGTATTTCGTTTCGGATTGATTTGAAATTTCGAATCGATTCGATAGTTGTTGATATCCATTTGATAGTTCATTTCAAATTCGATAGTTATCAATTATTCAAATTCATCTTTTATGATGATGGCAGTGTAAAACAAAATAAATTTGTTTATACCGTTTCAAATTCCTATCGATTCGTTATTTGAAAGTACTTCCGAATTACGAATTATCAAATTTCGTTCCAAATTCCGCAATTTTCCAAAACGAATGCACATCTCTATTCTTCAGTGTAATGGACATTATACTGAAGGATACCATAGCCAAAATATTTGTATTCAATGTTCATCCTATTCACTACACACGGGTGACAATAGTGCGCCTTTCTGGCAAAACACAATGCTGGTCAACCCTTGATACCTGGTTTGAGCCACTGTCATGGATAGACTTTGATAATGGCACCGTAAGAGCCGACGCGTTTGCCGGGGGCTTTTTAACTTCTTTATAATTATGCTACTTTATAAAACGCCAACAAATTCCACAGTGCTGTACATAAGTATGCTGGGTACAGTTAAAAAGACCAGTACAGTGTATATGTGTATATATATATAACAGGACATTAGACAAACCGATACAGAAGGGATGGAGGAACCTATGATATGTGTGTGTGTATGTACAACACACATATAATCTATACTGTATACATATAATGTACAATATACAATAGTATATGAAGTGTAATTCCTGAAAAGACCGCATCCTTCATGTCAAACTGAGCTCCAGCGAGGCCTTGTAATCCTAGGATAATAACAGGAAGATAAAGGACTGACAGAAGGAGGATAGAGATAACAATAGCAATTTCTGTGTTCGGGAAGTGGGTCTGTGACATGGGGGGGGGGCAGAGATAACAAAACCTACACCAGTATTCCTATCAACATCATTTTAAAAGACACGCACTCTGACCCGGTCTGCCACACATATACAGACGTGTGTTCACCGGCACTTGCTCTGTTTTCTGGTGGGTACTTTTTAGGCCAGACGGGTAGACGTGGAATGAAGCTCCGTCGTGTGTATATAACGTCTTGTTACTAGACTTGCTGTCTTGTAAGGTCTGTAAAGTCGGAGAGGTGAGCAGGCAGCTAATCATGTGCAATTCGTCTTCACACATCAATTAAAATCTCACATCTGGAAACCTGGTTACACACGACACTGTCACACAGGAGGACGGGTTTTAGAGCTTGTTTAACACCAATAAATGTATCGGAGAATATCGCCATGCTATTAATACCAGAGATAAGGATCAGAAGGGCATGTTACAGCTCCCGCGTATTGTACATCGTAATATTGCCTCTGAACTAGCTGACTTTAGGCTTGCATGGTGAGTTATCATGTTCCATTGGGGGAATCTGTGGATAATCCTTCTTTTCAAACAGTAAACATAAGGGGTTATTCACTAACCAACGTTCTTTCATTGAAATATTGGTGGTTTCCCTTTGGTGGCCCATGGTGGAGAAAGTGAAGCCAATTCACGGTTTCGGAAGCTGCCACCATAGCTCTTCATACCTTTCACTGTTCTTTCCACCATAAGGGGTTATTCAAAGAGAGCCGAATTGGGCAACGAATTGCACCGAACAGTGATTTCCCCCCATATGGTGCAATTTCGTGGCCATTTGGATGTTCAGAAGGCTAGCAATTCCCCAAATAATATCGAATTGCCAGCGAAATACGGTGCAAATCGGCAGCAGTGAAATCTCTATAGAGAAGTAACCGTTAATCCATTCAGAGAACACCGAACAGCTGTGATAAATTGGTGCAATGGCCAGATTTTCGGTGGTTCGTTTGACAGGTTTAAACACACGAGTCCAATAGGTTTCAATGTAAAAAAAAATCCTGTTTTTTATTAATTTTTTTTATTCTTTGGATTTGCAGCAAAAAATCTTTTATTAATTTATTTTTAAGAATTTTATTTAGGCATTTTTGGGGATTTTTTTTCAGTGAAATTTTTGATTTCCATTTTTTTAATCCATTTTCTTTTATTTTTATTCTGTGACCTTTTTATTGCTATTCGTAGGACCTTATAAATTATTTCCATGCATTTTTTATTTTTTATTTTTTTGTGTAATGCCTTTTAAAATTGCTGGTTTTTCTTTTTTTGTTTTTCTTACCCCTTTTCGGCAGGTTTGCGGCTGTGTTCAGCGTTTTTTTCCCCAATCCATTTGGCGGTTTATCGGATGCGTTCAGCGGGTCGATTCGGCACACTTTGGAGATCCTGCGGCGAATGGTGACGTCACTGCAGGGTCGGCGGAATTTAGCTCTTGGAAGTGCATCAAATGAAAGCGCTCCCAAATTTCATTGCTCTTTGAATAACTCCTATAGTTTCTGCTAACATTCTTCAGCATGGATTTAATAAGGATTTCCACCATACTTTTATAGTAGTTTAGCATAGAGTTCATTGGAGTGCTGAGAAATGCTGGCGCTTCTAAAGACTATAATCCAAACAGCAAAGGGAGAAGCTTTACAGAGCAACGTCGCTTTAGCTGTTTGGTTGATAGATTTGAGAGACGCCGGCGTTTCTTGGCATTTCAATGTCAGAGGTTTTAGCTGGTAATTGTAACGCTGGCAAACACGGAATAACCTCCATTGTGTATTCCACTTCTGGGGTATATAGGACCATGTTGTAAACACTGGTAAAATAACTGTAAATACAGAATAGTCTAATAATAGCCACAGTCACTACTGATATTCAGCGCCGGTCCCCGTTATTTGCAGCGCCGGTCCCCGTTATTTGCAGCACCGGTCCCCGTTATTTGCAGCGCCGGTCCCCGTTATTTGCAGCGCCGGTCCCCGTTATTTGCAGCGCCGGTCCCCGTTATTTGCGGCGCCGGTCCCCGTTATTTGCAGCGCCGGTCCCCGTTATTTGCAGCGCCGGTCCACGTTATTTGCAGCGCCGGTGCCTGCTGCTTAGATTTTCGTTCTCTAGTCAGTGTTTCCCATAGTTGCAACAACAATGTACATCAGTGCTTTATGGCTATTAACCCTTATAGTGTTTTACTTTATAAGAATCCTTCAATATATGGCATAAAATAGATACATGTTCAGTTTATTTGACCTTGGAAACCTAAGGACAGCTCTCAAAGCCTGGCTGGGCTCGATGCTTATACAAAAATCTGTTAAACATGTTGCTGTATAGAGAAATCACTGGTGACAGCGTGCCTGTGATGTCACTGTCCTTGGTGCTGACTGTTCAATTGACTTTTATTCTCTGTGACCTATATGCATGCTGCAACCAGTCTTATACAGAGGTATTGTTCAGTCTACTTGTGTTTGCAAGCACAGTCTACACTGCATGTAATAACGGTTAATTTATAAAACCGATTAATTTGCTGCTCTGCTTAGAGATATAGATATACTCTGCGTATAAAATAGATATACTCTGCGTATAAAATAGATATACTCTGCGTATAAAATAGATATACTCTGCGTATAAAATAGATATACTCTGCGTATAAAATAGATATACTCTGCGTAGAATACAGATATACTCTGCTTAGAATACAGGTATACTCTGCGTATAATACAGGTATACTCTGCGTATAATACAGGTATACTCTGCGTATAATACAGGTATACTCTGTGTATAATACAGGTATACTCTGCGTATAATACAGGTATACTCTGGTATAATACAGGTATACTCTGCGATAATACAGATATACTCTGCGTATAATACAGATATAGTCTGCGTATAATACAGGTATACTCTGCGTATAATACAGGTATACTCTGCGTATAATACAGGTATACTCTGCGTATAATACAGGTATACTCTGCGTATAATACAGGTATACTCTGCGTATAAAATAGATATACTCTGCGTATAATACAGATATAGTCTGCGTATAATACAGGTATACTCTGCGTATAATACAGGTATACTCTGCGTATAATACAGGTATACTCTGCGTATAATACAGGTATACTCTGCGTATAATACAGGTATACTCTGCGTATAATACAGGTATACTCTGCGTATAATACAGGTATACTCTGCGTATAATACAGGTATACTCTGCGTATAATACAGGTATACTCTGCGTATAAAATAGATATACTCTGCGTATAAAATAGATATACTCTGCGTATAAAATAGATATACTCTGCGTATAAAATAGATATACTCTGCGTATAAAATAGATATACTCTGCGTATAAAATAGATATACTCTGCGTATAAAAGAGATACTCTGCGTAGAATACAGGTATACTCTGCGTAGAATACAGGTATACTCTGCGTATAATACAGGTATAAAATAGTTATACTCTGCGTATAATACAGATGTACGCTGCGTATAATACAGATGTACGCTGCGTATAATAGATGTACGCTGCGTATAATAGATGTACGCTGCGTATAATAGATGTACGCTGCGTATAATACAGATGTACGCTGCGTATAATACAGATGTACGCTGCGTATAATACAGATGTACGCTGCGTATAATACAGATGTACGCTGCGTATAATACAGATGTACGCTGCGTATAATACAGATGTACGCTGCATATAATACAGATGTACGCACCGTATAATACAGATGTACGCACCGTATAATACAGATGTACGCAACGTATAATACAGATGTACGCTGCGTATAATACAGATGTACGCTGCGTATAATACAGATGTACGCTGCGTATAATACAGATGTACGCTGCGTATAATACAGATGTACGCACCGTATAATACAGATGTACGCAACGTATAATACAGATGTACGCAACGTATAATACAGATGTACGCAACGTATAATACAGATGTATGCTGCGTATAATAGATGTACGCTGCGTATAATACAGATGTACGCTGCACAGCGTACATTTACAAGTATTTATAAAGCGCTAAAAAGTTCCGTAGCGCAGTACAATGGGTGAGACCTAATAGCAAATATACATACAGGTTAAACACATAGAACAGTAGGAGAGAGAACCTTGCTCAAGAGCTTACAATCTAAAGTGTAAACGGAGAACCTGAAGTAGCGGGAGCATATGGGCTGGGTAGGAAGATGGTGCAAGGAGTGAACTGATAGGCTTCTCTAAAGTAATGTGTTTTCAGAGACTTCTTGAAGGACTGGAGACGGGGATAGTCTAATGTTGCAGGGGAGGGAGTTCCAAAGAAAGGGGACAGCTCAGGAGAAGTCCTGAAGGTGGGAGTTGGGGTGCGGGTATGAGGAGATGATAGAATCAGATAATTGGTCGGAATGGGATGTACCTGCTAATAAGGGAGGAGATGTAGGCAGGGGCGCGGTTATGGAGAGCCTTGTATGCGGGTATGGAGAGCTTTGTATGCGGGTATGGAGAGCTTTGTATGCGGGTATGGAGAGCTTTGTATGCGGGTATGGAGAGCTTTGTATGCGGGTAGGGAGAGCTTTGTATGCGGGTAGGAGAGCTTTGTATGCGGGTAGGGAGAGCTTTGTATGCGGGTAGGGAGAGCTTTGTATGCGGGTAGGGAGAGCTTTGTATGCGGGTAGGGAGAGCTTTGTATGCGGGTATGGAGAGCTTTGTATGCGGGTATGGAGAGCTTTGTATGCGGGTAGGGAGAGCTTTGTATGCGGGTATGGAGAGCTTTGTATGCGGGTATGGAGAGCTTTGTATGCGGGTATGGAGAGCTTTGTATGCGGGTAGGGAGAGCTTTGTATGCGGGTAGGGAGAGCTTTGTATGCGGGTATGGAGAGCTTTGTATGTGAGCACCAATATTTTGAATTGGAATCTAAAGGAAACAGGAGCCAGTGTAGAAACTGACAAAGGGACGAGGTGTGGGATTTGAGAGGCGAGTGGTGTGAGGTGTAGGAGTCTGGTTCAGGCATTCATTACAGACTGCAGAGGAAGAATCTGGGATCTCTAAAGGCCAGAGAGAAGGAGGTTACAGTAGTTAAGGTGGTCAAAACCTAGAAAGCGTGATGTACCTTCCCTGGGAGAGCTCCGAGGCTAGTGGAGAAGTCCTGGTGCAAACGCCAGCGAAGTCCACCCAAACCTCAAAGAACATCCACAGATCCACAAAAGCGTGCAACACAGATGTCTCCAACGGAAAGTTTATTAGAAAACGAGTAAGACAGCAAATAAAATGCGACGTTTCGGTCCTAAAAGACCTTAATCATGTCTTATTCGTTGTCTCCAACAGAAAGTTTAGTAGAAATCTGTGTTGCACGTGTAGCGCTGTGCTAAAAATCTTGCTGTGGCAGTACCTATTTTTGGCCACAAGATGGAGACTATCGAAATCAGAGATGCTGGACATTGGGACTACAATAACTGGCATGCTTTGCAAGAAGCCAGGAAGTGGGTGGAGACTGGAGTCTTACATCCTCTGCCTCATGGAGAAAGTTCCAGAGCGCGCCAGGGGATGAGAGAAAGCAGACGCGCTGAGGAGACCGCTGGAGGAGCTAGGCCAAAGCCTGAGGGAGACCTGTAATTCCTATTTGGGTCACCCCACCTGAGGAGAAGGAGACTTGCCAGTACCCAGACAACAGCTGCAGACCGGCGGAATCGAACGGAGAGCAGGCGGGGAGCTGGACAAGCTGCAGGAAGGTAGACAACGGATCCGGCCGCTAGTATCCCCAGTCAAGATCCGGCGGAGAGACGTCCTGGGTCAGCGGAGCCTAAAGCCTGCGTCGGATGGGTGAGAGGCCTCCAAGGCTGTTGTATGATTAAAGGTCAAGCTGCTGTTTTCTCTTTAAAGTTTACAGGGCCCAACTGACTAGTCGAAGACCTTTCTTTAATAAATTCACTGGCCAGTTGAACAGTACCCGGGTACCACACACACACACAGATACGCTTCTCACATTCTGGAACTTAACTTGTACAGGACTCATTTCCTTTTACGAATCGGAACGGGGGTTAAAGACAAAGATACGTTCCGAATACATTTTTCTCTTTTTCCGCTGCGCGTTTGCCGTAATACGAAAGGAGGGATTGTATGTTTGGGGTTTCGTTACGTGTCCCTTTTTCTGAACTATCGGGAAATTGCATTCTTTTATGTTCGGTCGCGAATATTTTATTTTCCGAAATACGAAGCCTCGTGTTTCGTTTCTTTTCCGCTGCGCGTTTTACCGTAATACGAAAATATTGTAATAATACTTGTGAATACCGTGCTTCAACATCTGCTCAAGATTTTAGTAAACTATTTAAATGATAAAAACTCACAACTGTGTTGGAGTATATTTATTCCCTAGTGCGGGGAGACTGACCCGTGGTTCATTTTCAGCGGCTCCCCCGGGAGTGAGCGCTACACACGCTTTTGTGTATCAGTAGTCAAGGCGGGAGATAATAAGAGCTTGGATGAGAATTTTAGCAGAGTCCTGGTTAAGACTGGGACGGACGCGTGCAATGTGTTTTAGGTGGAAGTAGCAGGATTTGGATAGTGATTGAATATGAGATTCTATATCTGAAACTTGGTGAGCATGAGTCACAACAAATAGAAATCGGCATGTGCGTGGTCTTCTATGTGTTGTGCAACTTAAAGTGGTCCTTGTGGTAATACAGATAAACACGCTGCTCTGCGTATAATACAGACACGCTGCTCTGCGTATAATACAGACACGCTGCTCTGCGTATAATACAGACACGCTGCTCTGCGTATAATACAGACACGCTGCTCTGCGTATAATACAGACACGCTGCTCTGCGTATAATACAGACACGCTGCTCTGCGTATAATACAGACACGCTGCTCTGCGTATAATACAGACACGCTGCTCTGCGTATAATACAGACACGCTGCTCTGCGTATAATACAGACACGCTGCTCTGCGTATAATACAGACACGCTGCTCTGCGTATAGTACAGACACGCTGCTCTGCGTATAGTACAAACAGGCTGCTCTGCGTATAATACAGACACGCTGCTCTGCGTATAATAGACACGCTGCTCTGCGTATAGTACAGACACGCTGCTCTGCGTATAATACAGACACGCTGCTCTGCGTATAATACAGACACGCTGCTCTGCGTATAATACAGACACGCTGCTCTGCGTATAATACAGACACGCTGCTCTGCGTATAATACAGACACGCTGCTCTGCGTATAGTACAAACAGGCTGCTCTGCATATAATACAGACACGCTGCTCTGCGTATAATAGACACGCTGCTCTGCGTATAGTACAGACACGCTGCTCTGCGTATAGTACAGACACGCTGCTCTGCGTATAGTACAGACACGCTGCTCTGCGTATAATACAGACACGCTGCTCTGCGTATAATACAGACACGCTGCTCTGCGTATAATACAGACACGCTGCTCTGCGTATAATACAGACACACTGCTCTGCGTATAATACAGACACGCTGCTCTGCGTAGAATACAGACACGCTGCTCTGCGTAGAATACAGGCACGCTGCTCTGCGTAGAATACAGGCACGCTGCTCTGTGTAGAATACAGGCACGCTGCTCTGTGTAGAATACAGGCACGCTGCTCTGTGTAGAATACAGGCACACAGCGCTTTATGGCTAATACAGATACAATATGCTCTGCGTATAATACAAATGTCTCTTTGCGTATAATAGATACTCACATTACTCCATGTGTAAAGCAGAAACAGGCTGCTCTGTTTGCTATAGTTACGTTGGTCTTTGTATAACACAGATGCACACTTAAACTGCTCTGTGTGTAATACAGATACTTACACTGCTCTGTGTGTAATACAGATACACTGCTCTGTGTGTAATACAGATACTTACACTGCTCTGTGTGTAATACAGATACACTGCTCTGTGTGTAATACAGATACTTACACTGCTCTGTGTGTAATACAGATACACTGCTCTGTGTGTAATACAGATACTTACACTGCTCTGTGTGTAATACAGATACACTGCTCTGTGTGTAATACAGATACTTACACTGCTCTGTGTGTAATACAGATACTTACACTGCTCTGTGTGTAATACAGATACTTACACTGCTCTGTGTGTAATACAGATACTTACACTGCTCTGTGTGTAATACAGATACTTACACTGCTCTGTGTGTAATACAGATACTTAAACTGCTCTGTGTGTAATACAGATACTTACACTGCTCTGTGTGTAATACAGATACTTACACTGCTCTGTGTGTAATACAGATACTTACACTGCTCTGTGTGTAATACAGATACTTACACTGCTCTGTGTGTAATACAGATACTTACACTGCTCTGTGTGTAATACAGATACTTACACTGCTCTGTGTATAATACAGATACTTACACTGCTGTGTGTAATACAGATACTTACACTGCTCTGTGTGTAATACAGATACTTAAACTGCTCTGTGTGTAATACAGATACTTACACTGCTCTGTGTGTAATACAGATACTTACACTGCTCTGTGTGTAATACAGATACTTACACTGCTCTGTGTGTAATACAGATACTTACACTGCTCTGTGTGTAATACAGATACTTACACACTGCTCTGTGTGTAATACAGATACTTACACTGCTCTGTGTGTAATACAGATACTTACACTGCTCTGTGTGTAATACAGATACTTACACTGCTCTGTGTGTAATACAGATACTTACACTGCTCTGTGTGTAATACAGATACTTACACTGCTCTGTGTGTAATACAGATACTTACACTGCTCTGTGTGTAATACAGATACACTGCTCTGTGTGTAATACAGATACTTACACTGCTCTGTGTGTAATACAGATACACTGCTCTGTGTGTAATACAGATACACTGCTCTGTGTGTAATACAGATACTTACACTGCTCTGTGTGTAATACAGATACTTACACTGCTCTGTGTGTAATACAGATACTTACACTGCTCTGTGTGTGTAATACAGATACTTACACTGCTCTGTGTGTAATACAGATACTTACACTGCTCTGTGTGTAATACAGATACTTACACTGCTCTGTGTGTAATACAGATACTTACACTGCTCTGTGTGTAATACAGATACTTACACTGCTCTGTGTGTAATACAGATACTTACACTGCTCTGTTTACTGTAATACAGATACACTGCTCTGTGTGTAATACAGATACTTACACTGCTCTGTGTGTAATACAGATACTTACACTGCTGTGTGTAATACAGATACTTACACTGCTCTGTGTGTAATACAGATACACTGCTCTGTGTATAATACAGATACTTACACTGCTCTGTGTGTAATACAGATACTTACACTGCTCTGTGTGTAATACAGATACTTACACTGCTCTGTGTGTAATACAGATACTTACACTGCTCTGTGTGTAATACAGATACTTACACTGCTCTGTGTGTAATACAGATACACTGCTCTGTGTATAATACAGATACTTACACTGCTCTGTGTGTAATACAGATACTTACACTGCTCTGTGTGTAATACAGATACTTACACTGCTCTGTGTGTAATACAGATACTTACACTGCTCTGTTTACTGTAATACAGATACACTGCTCTGTGTGTAATACAGATACTTACACTGCTCTGTGTGTAATACAGATACTTACGCTGCTCTGTGTGTAATACAGATACTTACACTGCTGTGTGTAATACAGATACTTACACTGCTCTGTGTAATACAGATACACTGCTGTGTGTAATACAGATACTTACACTGCTCTGTGTGTAATACAGATACACTGCTCTGTGTGTAATACAGATACTTACACTGCTCTGTGTGTAATACAGATACTTACACTGCTCTGTGTGTAATACAGATACTTACACTGCTGTGTGTAATACAGATACTTACACTGCTCTGTGTGTAATACAGATACTTACACTGCTCTGTGTGTAATACAGATACTTACACTGCTCTGTGTGTAATACAGATACACTGCTCTGTGTGTAATACAGATACTTACACTGCTCTGTGTGTAATACAGATACTTACACTGCTCTGTGTGTAATACAGATACTTACACTGCTCTGTGTGTAATACAGATACTTACACTGCTCTGTGTGTGTAATACAGATACTTATACAGATACTTACACTGCTCTGTGTAATACAGATACACTGCTCTGTGTGTAATACAGATACTTACACTGCTCTGTGTGTAAAACAGATACACTGCTCTGTGTGTAATACAGATACTTACACTGCTCTGTGTAATACAGATACTTACGCTGCTCTGTGTGTAATACAGATACTTACGCTGCTCTGTGTGTAATACAGATACTTACACTGCTGTGTGTAATAGATACTTACACTGCTCTGTGTGTAATACAGATACACTGCTCTGTGTGTAATACAGATACTTACACTGCTCTGTGTGTAATACAGATACACTGCTCTGTGTGTAATACAGATACACTGCTCTGTGTGTAATACAGATACTTACACTGCTCTGTGTGTAATACAGATACTTACACTGCTCTGTGTGTAATACAGATACTTATACAGATACTTACGCTGCTCTGTGTGTAATACAGATACTTACACTGCTCTGTGTGTAATACAGATACTTACACTGCTCTGTGTATAATACAGATACTTACACTGCTCTGTGTATAATACAGATACTTACACTGCTCTGTGTGTAATACAGATACTTACACTGCTCTGTGTGTAATACAGATACTTACACTGCTCTGTGTGTAATACAGATACTTACACTGCTCTGTGTGTAATACAGATACTTACACTGCTCTGTGTGTAATACAGATACTTACACTGCTCTGTGTGTAATACAGATACTTACACTGCTCTGTGTGTAATACAGATACTTACACTGCTCTGTTTACTGTAATACAGATACACTGCTCTGTGTGTAATACAGATACTTACACTGCTCTGTGTGTAATACAGATACTTACGCTGCTCTGTGTGTAATACAGATACTTACACTGCTGTGTGTAATACAGATACTTACACTGCTCTGTGTGTAATACAGATACACTGCTCTGTGTATAATACAGATACTTACACTGCTCTGTGTGTAATACAGATACTTACACTGCTCTGTGTGTAATACAGATACTTACACTGCTCTGTGTGTAATACAGATACTTACACTGCTCTGTGTGTAATACAGATACTTACACTGCTCTGTGTGTAATACAGATACACTGCTCTGTGTATAATACAGATACTTACACTGCTCTGTGTGTAATACAGATACTTACACTGCTCTGTGTGTAATACAGATACTTACACTGCTCTGTGTGTAATACAGATACTTACACTGCTCTGTTTACTGTAATACAGATACACTGCTCTGTGTGTAATACAGATACTTACACTGCTCTGTGTGTAATACAGATACTTACGCTGCTCTGTGTGTAATACAGATACTTACACTGCTGTGTGTAATACAGATACTTACACTGCTCTGTGTGTAATACAGATACACTGCTGTGTGTAATACAGATACTTACACTGCTCTGTGTGTAATACAGATACACTGCTCTGTGTGTAATACAGATACTTACGCTGCTCTGTGTGTAATACAGATACTTACGCTGCTCTGTGTGTAATACAGATACTTACACTGCTGTGTGTGTAATACAGATACTTACACTGCTCTGTGTGTAATACAGATACTTACACTGCTCTGTGTGTAATACAGATACTTACACTGCTCTGTGTGTAATACAGATACTTACACTGCTGTGTGTAATACAGATACTTACACTGCTCTGTGTGTAATACAGATACTTACACTGCTCTGTGTGTAATACAGATACTTACACTGCTCTGTGTGTAATACAGATACACTGCTCTGTGTGTAATACAGATACTTACACTGCTCTGTGTGTAATACAGATACTTACACTGCTCTGTGTGTAATACAGATACTTACACTGCTCTGTGTGTAATACAGATACTTACACTGCTCTGTGTGTAATACAGATACTTATACAGATACTTACACTGCTCTGTGTAATACAGATACACTGCTCTGTGTGTAATACAGATACTTACACTGCTCTGTGTGTAAAACAGATACACTGCTCTGTGTGTAATACAGATACTTACACTGCTCTGTGTAATACAGATACTTACGCTGCTCTGTGTGTAATACAGATACTTACGCTGCTCTGTGTGTAATACAGATACTTACACTGCTGTGTGTAATAGATACTTACACTGCTCTGTGTGTAATACAGATACACTGCTCTGTGTGTAATACAGATACTTACACTGCTCTGTGTGTAATACAGATACACTGCTCTGTGTGTAATACAGATACACTGCTCTGTGTATAATACAGATACTTACACTGCTCTGTGTATAATACAGATACTTACACTGCTCTGTGTATAATACAGATACTTACACTGCTCTGTGTGTAATACAGATACTTACACTGCTCTGTGTGTAATACAGATACTTACACTGCTCTGTGTGTAATACAGATACTTACACTGCTCTGTGTGTAATACAGATACACTGCTCTGTGTGTAATACAGATACACTGCTCTGTGTGTAATACAGATACTTACACTGCTCTGTGTGTAATACAGATACACTGCTCTGTGTGTAATACAGATACTTACACTGCTCTGTGTGTAATACAGATACTTACACTGCTCTGTGTGTAATACAGATACACTGCTCTGTGTGTAATACAGATACACTGCTCTGTGTGTAATACAGATACACTGCTCTGTGTGTAATACAGATACTTACACTGCTCTGTGTAATACAGATACACTGCTCTGTGTGTAATACAGATACTTACACTGCTCTGTGTATAATACAGATACTTACACTGCTCTGTGTGTAATACAGATACACTGCGCTGTGTGTAATACAGATACACTGCTCTGTGTGTAATACAGATACTTACACTGCTCTGTGTGTAATACAGATACACTGCGCTGTGTGTAATACAGATACACTGCTCTGTGTGTAATACAGATACTTACACTGCTCTGTGTGTAATACAGATACTTACGCTGCTCTGTGTGTAATACAGATACTTACACTGCTCTGTGTAATACAGATACTTACACTGCTCTGTGTGTAATACAGATACTTACGCTGCTCTGTGTGTAATACAGATACTTACACTGCTCTGTGTGTAATACAGATACTTACACTGCTCTGTGTATAATACAGATACTTACACTGCTCTGTGTGTAATACAGATACTTACACTGCTCTGTGTGTAATACAGATACTTACACTGCTCTGTGTGTAATACAGATACTTACGCTGCTCTGTGTGTAATACAGATACTTACGCTGCTCTGTGTAATACAGATACTTACGCTGCTCTGTGTAATACAGATACTTACACTGCTCTGTGTAATACAGATACACTGCTCTGTGTGTAATACAGATACTTACACTGCTCTGTGTGTAATACAGATACTTACACTGCTCTGTGTAATACAGATACTTATACTGCTCTGTGTGTAATACAGATACTTACACTGCTCTGTGTGTAATACAGATACTTACACTGCTCTGTGTGTAATACAGATACTTACACTGCTCTGTGTGTAATACAGATACTTACACTGCTCTGTGTGTAATACAGATACACTGCTCTGTGTGTAATACAGATACACTGCTCTGTGTGTAATACAGATACACTGCTCTGTGTGTAATACAGATACACTGCTCTGTGTGTAATACAGATACTTACACTGCTCTGTGTGTAATACAGATACACTGCTCTGTGTGTAATACAGATACTTACACTGCTCTGTGTGTAATACCGATACTTACACTGCTCTGTGTGTAATACAGATACTTACACTGCTCTGTGTGTAATACAGATACTTACACTGCTCTGTGTGTAATACAGATACTTACACTGCTCTGTGTGTAATACAGATACACTGCTCTGTGTGTAATACAGATACACTGCTCTGTGTGTAATACAGATACTTACACTGCTCTGTGTGTAATACAGATACTTACACTGCTCTGTGTATAACCTATCAAATCACCAGTAATCCTAAAACTCAGTAAGTAAAATTCAAAGTTTATTCATCACATTAGAATTAACATGTTAACAATGATCTTAACATGTACAGCTTGGAAAAAAGACGAGACAGAGGAGATATGATGGAAACATTTAAATACGTAAAGGGAATCCACAAGGTAGAGGAAGGGAGTATATTTAAAAGGCAACAAAATAGCAAAACAAGAGGACATAGTCTTAGATTAGAGGGGCAAAGGTTTAAAAGTAACATCAGGAGCATTATTTTACTGAGAGGTGGTGGGGATACATGGAACAGTCTTCCAGTAGAAGTGGTAGAGGCCAAAACAGTAATTGAATTTAAGCAAGCATGGGATAGGCATAAGGCTATCCTAAACAAAAGATAAATCCAGGTAAAGTATCCATGTAATTGGGCAGACTAGATGGGCCGAAAGGTTCTTATCTGCCGACATTTTCTATGTTTCTATGTTTCTAATTAACCACTTAAAAACCAGATACTATTTCATAAATAGTAGTTCATCATACAAAAATGCATCAGCAATAAACATGGGCCTGAGTCGCGATAAATACCAAAACAATTTTATATGCACGTCCCTAACAATAACCTTCATGTTGAGCAAAAGTTCCATACGTTATATGCTGTAATTATACATACATTATATGCTGTAATTATACATACATTATATGCTGTAATTATACATACATTATATGCTGTAATTAGGGATGCACCGATACCACTTTTTTAAGACCGAGTACGAGTACAGATACTTTTGTTCAAGTACTCACCGATACCAATTACCGATACTTTTATTTTATGTCATGTGACGCTTTCCAAGAAGAACAGACCTTCTATAAAGCCCCCAGGTCTCATGGATATTGCCCCAGCTCATGGATATCCTGCCCCCCCAGCTCATGGATATCCTGCCCCCCAGCTCATGGATAATTGCCCCCCAGCTCATGGATAATTGCCCCCCTGCTCATGGATAATGCCCCCCTGCTCATGGATAATGCCCCCCTGCTCATGGATAATGCCCCCCTGCTCATGGATAATGCCCCCCTGCTCATGGATAATGCCCGCTCATGGATAATGCCCCCCTGCTCATGGATAATGCCCCCTGCTCATGGATAATGCCCCCCAGCTCATGGATAATGCCCCCCTGCTCATGGATAATGCCCCCCTGCTCATGGATAATGCCCCCAGCTCATGGATAATGCCCCCCAGCTCATGGATAATGCCCCCCTGCTCATGGATAATGCCCCCCTGCTCATGGATAATGCCCCCTGCTCATGGATAATGCCCCCCAGCTCATGATAATGCCCCCTGCTCATGGATAATGCCCCCTGCTCATGGATAATGCCCCCCAGCTCATGGATAATGCCCCCCTGCTCATGGATAATGCCCCCCTGCTCATGGATAATGCCCCCCAGCTCATGGATAATGCCCCCCTGCTCATGGATAATGCCCCCTGCTTATGGATGTGCCCCCCACTCTCCGCTCATACTTACCTTCCTTCAGCGACGCCGGGAAAGTCTTCGCGCGCGCGCGCTCCTTGGAAGGTCCCCAGCCGCGACCACGTGGGACCATGTGATCGCGGCTGGGGTCCTTCCAACGAGCGCACGCGGGGAAACTTTCCCGGCGTCGCTGAAGGAAGGTAATTATGAGCGGAGAGCAGCTGCAGGGCCTGTCTGAATGCCGATAGAGCATTTCGGACAGCCGCCGCAGCCCCTCGGATACCGGCAAGCCGGCTCAATGCCGGCTTCCGGTATCGGAAAAAAATATCGGGGGTACTGCACGAGTACCAAGTACTCCTGCAGTACCCGGTATCGGCACCGATATCGATACTAGTATCGGTATCGGTGCAACCCTAGCTGTAATTATACATACATTATATGCTGTAATTATACATACATTATATGCTGTAATTATACATACATTATATGCTGTAATTATACATACATTATATGCTGTAATTATACATACATTATATGCTGTAACATAGACTTGTTTCTTTGTATATTGCATATATACCATTGCTGTGGGTAAAATAAAGCTACGCTAGTCCCTGTATTATACACTCCGTATCTCTTCCCTTTGTCCCACAATCGATAAATCACGCCGTCCACACATTATTCTGCGGTTTGACTCATTCTGAGCAGGAATCTCTGCGGGTTCATCAGTGGGTTAATTGCTTTGCAATAAGGAGCTGAACAATAGGACTGGATTATCCTGTCCTGGAAAAGGAAAACAGGAAAGGGGGGCACCGCTGTGAACCTGAGCCACTTTTCTCACACGTCTCCTGCTCTCTTTTAGTTGTACTGCGCTACTTATCATGACAGAGTTATAACTGTACGAGTCAGTTCGATAAAAGATGGGGAGACTTTTCTGGGTTACATTTCCAATAATTCTTTGCCTCGTCCGTTGTAGACTTTCCTTAGATTTAATCTCCATGGCTCATTTGCCAGTGAATAATAGAAGGCACCTCATTTGTAATGAGATTAGAGATTTGGGGAGTGACAGGTTTCATCTCCATTCCTCTGGGGTCCTAACTTCCAATCGGGAGTTCTAATCCTGAATTTGGAACTCGGAGCTTGGAACTCGGAGCTTGGAACTCGGAGCTTGGAACTCGGAGCTTGGAACTCGCAGCTTGGAACTCGCAGCTTGGAACTCGCAGCTTGGAACTCGCAGCTCGGAACTCGCAGCTCGGAGCTCGGAGCTCGCAGCTCGGAACTCGCAGCTCGGAACTCGCAGCTCGCAGCTTGGAACTCGCAGCTCGCAACTCGCAACTCGCAGCTTGGAACTCGCAGCTTGGAACTCGCAGCCGGGAAATTCAAAAATCCCAGCTGCTGATGCTGCTATGTGGGGTGGAGGAAACTCCTCCACTTCACCCAGCAATTCCGCCAGATCGGGGGGTGCTGGGGGGGCACTTCTCACATCCTGACCATTATGCTTGTAAAATGATCCAGATGAGTGGAGTGTTCCTTTTAATTTCTTAAGAACCACTGACGTACAAAGTACGTCCTGTGGAAAATTCCCCTTAAGAACCAAGGACGTACTATGAACGTCATGGTCCTTTATCCCCCTCCCTCTCCCATACACACCTCTTTGTCCGGGGTCACACGCTGCAATGACTTTGTTGAAGCCTGTGGAGCGTTTTTATGTGCCCCAGCCATCACAATGATCTCATCGCCGTGCGTGATGAAGTCACTTTCAGGCGTCTCCCTGCAGGGGAACCTGAAAGGGGAGGGCGGTCCTTTGGACGCCTCTCCCTCCCAAACCGCTAGGGTTACAAAAAAGGTACCACTGGAAAGGGGATAGTCTGCCCTTTTCAGTGGTACCTTTAACCTCCCTGGCTGTCTATTTGTGAGATTTCTAGTCTAAAAGCGGTCAATTGTT
This sequence comes from Leptobrachium leishanense, assembly GCA_009667805.1. Classification (NCBI taxonomy): domain Eukaryota; kingdom Metazoa; phylum Chordata; class Amphibia; order Anura; family Megophryidae; genus Leptobrachium; species Leptobrachium leishanense. The sequence goes on from CM019074.1 coordinate 16,604,761, forward strand.
GGTGTCCCCCCCCCCTAGCGGCATCCCGAGTGTGGCTCGGGGTTAAATTCCTATGTTGGAAGCGGTAACCCCGAGCAACACTCGGGATGCCGCTGGATACATCACCTTTCCCTGCGCTCCCTCGATGTCCCCGCAGTCTCCTTCGGCGACCTCATTACATCCTGGTTTCCTCCTTGCGAGAAGGATTCCAGGAAGTAAGACTGTGCGATCGCCGGAGGAGACTGCAGAGATCGAGGGAACGCACGGAGAGGTAATGTATTCAGCCAGAGTGTCTCGGGGTTACTGCTCTCAGCGGTGAAATTTAACCCTGAGACACACTCGGGAACACCTCCAGGGAGGTTAACCCCTTCAGACCCTGAAGTGGCTGACATCTTAGATGTCAACCAAGCCTCTGGGGTCACCCCCACCCACTGACATCGTTGCCGTTTGTGCGATGTCAGTCGGCCAGTTAAGCCCCTAGCTGCCGAGTGGAGCTTGGGGGATCCTTTGGATCACCGTATCTTCAGATCCGTGGCAATTAGTGGGTCATATTTGATATCATTGGAAAGGCCTTTCCAATGATGCCAAACATGACTAGATTTGGTGTAAAAGTTAAAAAAAGTGAGTTGTTTTTTTTTAAAAAAAAAAAATTGTCGGTGTAGTAAAGTAGAACTTCAATTGACGTTTAAACATGATGAGCATAAAACAGTCAAAATGAGCTCAACGCACAGAGGTGAAATGGCTCAGCATTGTAGGGGTTAAAAAAGCAAAAACATGTAAAAAATTGGGTATTTCTAATCTCGGGACAAAATTTCGAAACCATTTAGCTGGAGTCTTTTTTTTTTTTTTGCGGTTGTAGGTTTTGGGGTATAAATTTCGAAAAACAGCATGAAAATGGCAAGAAAAACGGTGTTTAATATGTGTGGGTTCCATAAACGAGTAAGAGGAAAATTTAGACCTAAACACAAACTGCGCAGAAATGTAAAAACAGCAGCGGGCACTTTCGGACTGACAATCGTAAAACAGCCTGGTCACTAAGGGGTTAAAAACTCATTGACGATTGTTTCCACACGTTATATATGCAGTAGAACATAATTAGCCCAGTGTGGGGTGTCTTCATCGCCCCAGACACTGCTCTTCCTATTATAATAACCCCCTGTGGCTTAATTTAACTGTCCTGGCATCTCGCCTTGGGTTGTGACGCTTGCAGTGTGGCCATGAAGCGGGTTAACTTAGAATATACATGAGAGATCCACTGTTTTAACTGTCTCGTGCTTCTAATCAACTGTATCCGTGGAAGAGGCTTCCGTATGGATCATCTTCCTTCAAATGAAGCTTTTGGACCTCACAAATAAAATTAAATACACACAAACCCTGATTCTGTTTTTAACGAGTAATCAGAAATACACACGGAATAATGTACAGTTTAACAGAAATAATGCAAAGAATGTTGTGCAGATTAGGTCACTTTGGGGTGAAATTGGAAGTTTGAAGCTCTATTTATCAGGTAATGGGCCCTTGGAGGGTGAGACATGTCCTAGGGCTGGATGATAGTTGATCTGTCCCTCTAGTGATAGCGCGGCAAAGTTCAGCCTTGTAAACATGTCAGCAGGTCTGTAATATAGTGGCGACTGATCTGGCGAGGCTCATTATCCATCAGTCATAGCGGCGCACACTCGTCATGCTGTCAGAGCCAGAGCCTCTCCGCAATACATTGATCTCAATACAACACGCTTGATTCCTATTGCTATACATTGTTAATCGGGGGATCTCAAAACCACAGGCCCCCCCCCCGATGTTGCTGAACTACAACTCCCATTATTCTCTGACAATTTATTTCAATCAAAGAATTCTGTGGAATCCAGAGATTTACTATATCCCTGTAAAAAGAAAAATCATTATTATATATATATATATTTTTTTTTAAATTCACATCATTGTCTTATGATTTTTATAAGATTATTATAGTGAACACATTGTCTCCATCCGATACGTTCGAACTGCATTTGCTAAAATGGGAAGTAGAATTCGTTTTTTTTTTTTTCTGTTGTAAACCTCTCACCGGTCCAGAGACCTTCTGCCGCTAGATCCACAATAACAGATTGCAGCTTGAAAATTCTGACTCACGTCATGGAGTGAGGACTGACAGGTTGATCACTGGTTAAAGTGTCAATGTTTTATAGTGAGGGTAAAAAAAAAAAAAGACGGCTGCAGAATGGAATATTTTCACATGACTTTATAAAAAAAAAAAACACCTGTAACAACCTTAATATATAAAAGACTAATAAATGTGGAAACCGTAACTGAAAATAAGGTGATATTTTTAAAAGCTTGAACATCGCCAAGTCGGAATTTGCAGCGGCTCACTATATATATTGTGATGTGTCATGTGCGTAATTACAAGATTACGGGCTCTATTCCCTTGTGAACGGTAGCTGTAACGTTGGTCTGACCAAGCATTAACCTCCCTGGCGTCACGATTCAGAAATAATTTCTATGTCAGAATCGTTACAATTCTTTTCAGCCCCCTAGCGGTATTAGTGCAGCTCAGGGTTAACTTTCAGTGCTGAAAGCGGTAACTTGGAGCCGCACTCGGGGCTGGATACATTACCTGACCCTGCGCTCCCTCGCTGACCCCCACTGTCCCCTCTGGACGATCGCAACGTCCCACTTCCTGGTTCCCTTCTCGCGAGAAGGGAACCAGGAAGCAAAACGCTGCGATCGCCGGAGGAAAATGCGATCGCGGGGGTCAGCGAGGGAGCGCAGGACAGGTATGTATCCAGCCTAAGTGTGGCTCGGAGTTACCACTTTCAGCACTGAAAGTTAACCCCGAGCCACACTCGGGAATACCACCAAGGGGGTTAACGTCAGGATAATTGTCTTTAACGAATGCCACCCAGATTACTTTCCAAACGCTAAACCGTTAAAAAATTGGTGCTTGCGCGAGCTTACTCTACTTTGCGTGTCCTATACTTAACATGGGGAGGCGCAATCAGTAATTACCGTTAGGATAAGTAAGGTATTACAAAGTGCGAACGCTAATTACTGCACCGATGGGTTAACTGATTTTTTTTTCTTTAGACACCCAAAAGCTGGTGCGAACTGATAACGCTTTTGCAGAATCATTTAGCACAAACTAATATCCCCCAATAAATAAAATAACTCTCATTCGTGACGAGAACGGCAGCCCGATCCGCCGCTTCTTGCTGCCGGGAGCAGAATGAGACTGGGTACAAATAGTCGCCAGTGTCCCTCTGCCATCACACCTCGGCGAGAGCTTGCGGCACGGAAGCCAAACCCTCAATGGAGTCCTATGGACTCCTGGAGTTGGTGCTCGTGGCGGCGCAGAAGCGCTACTGCGAGTATCCCCAAGGGTAGCGCTGTATCATTCCGGGGCCAGGTGCTGAATTGGCGCTTGCCCCAGAATCTCCCACTAAACTGGGGGCGCTACGGGGAAACCTGCAGGTCCCCCCCCACCCCTATTACATCCCCATTTTAGCGGTAAGCAGGGAATAGGGTGCTATTTCTGTTAAAAATCATCTCTCCTACCAAATTAAGACGTAAACTATTAACCACATAATTCATTACTTACATTTTTAAATAGTTTTTTAGATCAGGATGTTTTTATATGCATTTCAAAGCCATCCAATACTCAACTCTATCCCAGAGCAGCCGTTTAGATGCAGTAGGAATTGCCGTTTCTCTTAGGTTTGAGCATAGAAAGGCAGGTTTGGCGTATTTATAGGTGACATCCTTTAGCGAGCTCTTTCAGAGGTGAGTGGGGTTGCTTTCATCTGTGATCCTTATGAAGGGTTTAACCCTTTCACTGCTGAGGACTTGTGGGGAACGTCCTCATTGACTCCTAAGGAAAGATGGGGTGGAGATAGGGGGTTCCTTTGAACCCTGATATCTCCCGATTGTTGGCAGCTAGTAGGGTCATGTTTGGTATCATTAGAAAGGCCAGAGCATAGCCTTTCCAATGATACCAAAGAAAAAAAATAAAGTAATAGTAAAAAAAAGAAAAATTTCCTTTTTTTTTTAAGACGTGAAATGGCTCAGCAGTGAAAGGGGTTAAAACCCAGACTTAAATATTGTGCTCTGGTTTCCACGCAGCCAATGAGCAAAAGTGTCTGCTGTATCCCACTGCTGGCGTATAGCTGTGAGACTACCAGAGAGACCGTTTTAGAGTGTTTAACCTCTTTATGGAGATAAAATCGCAGGCTTCTTTATCCATACTGGCCAAAATGTTCTGTTGAAATAGATAAGTAACAGGGTGGTACGAGAGACAGCCTGTGCACCTGGGTAATGTGTGAAAGGCTGTATCTGATGGACAGACGTCTTTTTTTTTAAAAAAAAATTCAGCCTATGTAACATTTATGAGAGCAACCTGAATGTACAAAAATAGGTATCAGGCCAATTCCCACGCAGAAAACGGCAAAATGGGGGTGACCCCGGAATCTGTATAGATGTAGATTGGGAGTTGGCTGGAAACCGGTTAAGGCTGGTGTCAGACGAGCGCACCTCCCGGCGTCCGTCGTGGTGTTTCGATGCTGCGACGGGGCCGGCCACACGTTGTAGCGAGCGCTACAGCAGGCGTGCTGCGTCCCCTTTTGAAGTCTCCCTGTTGAAGCGCTAGGACGCGCGTTTGACGGGGCTGCAAAGCACGAGCCTCCATAAGATGATCGAGCCTTGCAGCGCTGAGCGGACTAACTGCGCTCAGCGAGGTGGTCAGACGGACGTCCGAGTTGAAGGAACGTCCACTCTCATGGACGTTCCTTCCACTCTGCAAAATGCTCGTCTGACCCCAGCCTAATACAGAGATAAAAATGTATCATTTAATAAACAGATTAAAACCAAGCCACCAGGGTGTGTACAGACAAAAATAACAAAAACACAAATACAAGGACCCTATTTTTTTGTTAATTTTTTTTGTGTGCATACCCTGGTGACTTGATTTTAATTTATGTTCTATCTCTGTATTATCTGGTTCCTCATCTCCCAATCTACATCTCTATTGAAATAATAGAACGTGTACTGTTTACAATATCCCTTTATTGTTACTGTCACAATGTTTCTCTTACACTCTTATTGATACCTTTTTATTATATATGTAAATCAATCTTTTACACGGTGTTCCCGCATGTCCCTGCAGTTACTCACTGTATACTCTGTTTCAGTTCTTTTCAATATATATTTCAGCAACTTACTAAATTGTTAGTAGCCTCCGCTCGTTCGCGCGTTTCTCTCATGAGAAAGGACAGCCTGTGATTGGCCAACCATTTTTGGGTTTCCAAATCTATGGTTTTAACTTCGAATCTCACCGTTCTAGTACATTTTAAATCCTTTTTTTCTTCGTTTTGCCTGGCTCTTTCTTCGTGTCTGTATCGCACCTTCCCAATTCTCTCCTGGACGCGGGCAGAATCCGAAGAGAGAATTTTCTATGCATAATTTAGTCCCATCCATTCGTCTGACAGACTCGTGGAAGTAACACAGAATAATTGATAAATGCTGCACATTAATACACTGCTTGTCTGATACATCACACCACTCGGACACTGTAAATATGTTGGCAATAATATTTTACCCGAGCACAGGGCAGCTTTAACAAATGTGGAATATTTGGGTTTGATTCATGGGTGTATGGGAGTCATTTATCTGCCTCTAAATCAGGAAATGTGAGTAAAATGCTCTTTCATGACAGTTTTGTGAAATTGGGATTACATGAAATATTATATACAGAACAGAGTGTATCTGTATTACATGCAGAGCAGTATGCGTCTGTATTATATGCAGAGCAGCCTCTATCTGTATTACATGGAGAGCAGTATGCGTCTGTATTATATGCAGAGCAGCCTCTATCTGTATTACATGGAGAGCAGTATGCGTCTGTATTATATGCAGAGCAGCCTCTATCTGTATTACATGCAGAGCAGTATGCGTCTGTATTATATGCAGAGCAGCCTCTATCTGTATTACATGGAGAGCAGTATGCGTCTGTATTATATGCAGAGCAGCCTCTATCTGTATTACATGGAGAGCAGTATGCGTCTGTTTTATATGCAGAGCAGCCTCTATCTGTATTACATGCAGAGCAGTTTGCGTCTGTATTATACGCAGAGCAGCCTCCGTATCTGTATTACATGCAGAGCAGGGTGTGTCTGTTATACGTGGAGCAACGTATATCTGTATTATACGTAGTGTGTCTGTATTATACGCAGTGTATCTGTATTGTACGCCAAGTCTCCCAGTCTGTATTGTACGCCGAGCCTCCCGGTCTGTATTGTACGCCGAGCCTCCCGGTCTATATTGTACGCCGAGCCTCCCGGTCTATATTGTACGCCGAGCCTCCCGGTCTATATTGTACGCCGAGCCTCCCGGTCTATATTGTACGCCGAGCCTCCCGGTCTATATTGTACGCCGAGCCTCCCGGTCTATATTGTACGCCGAGCCTCCCGGTCTGTATTGTACGACGAGCCTCCTGGTCTGTATTGTGAACATTGTATTATACACAGAGCAGCATGTGTCTGTATTCTACAAGCAGTGTCTGTATTATATGCAGAGCAGTGTGTCTTATATGCAGAGCAGTGTGTCTTATACGCAGAGCAGTGTGTCTTATACGCAGAGCAGTGTGTCTTATACGCAGAGCAGTGTGTCTTATACGCAGAGCAGTGTGTCTTATACGCAGAGCAGTGTGTCTTATACGCAGAGCAGTGTGTCTTATACGCAGAGCAGTGTGTCTTATACGCAGAGCAGTGTGTCTTATACGCAGAGCAGCGTGTATGTGTGTATTATACGCAGAGCAGTGTTGTATTATACGTAGAGCAGTGTGTGTGTGTGTATTATACGCAGAGCAGTGTTGTATTATACGTAGAGCAGTGTGTGTATTATACGTAGAGCAGTGTGTGTGTGTGTATTATACGCAGAGCGGCATGTGTGTGTGTATTATACGCAGAGCGGCATACACACAGCGGCGTGTGTGTGTATTCTACGCAGAGCGGCGTGTGTGTATTATACACACAGCGGCGTGTGTGTGTATTATACGCAGAGCGGCGTGCGTATTATACGCAGAGCGGCGTGCGTATTATACGCAGAGCGGCGTGCGTATTATACGCAGAGCGGCGTGCGTATTATACGCAGAGCGGCGTGCGTATTATACGCAGAGCGGCGTGCGTATTATACGCAGAGCGGCGTGCGTATTATACGCAGAGCGGCGTGCGTATTATACGCAGAGCGGCGTGCGTATTATACGCAGAGCGGCGTGCGTATTATACGCAGAGCGGCGTGCGTATTATACGCAGAGCGGCGTGCGTATTATATGCAGAGCGGCGTGCGTATTATATGCAGAGCGGCGTGCGTGTGTATTATACGCAGAGCGGCGTGCGTGTGTATTATACGCGGAGCGGCGTGCGTGTGTATTATACGCGGAGCGGCGTGCGTGTGTATTATACGCGGAGCCGCGTAACCCATATACAGGCTAGAGATGCTGGTTGGGTGATTATACGCTCGCACTTCGCACATATTTCTGGATGCGGGCGATGCTGTTGGGTTCACGCTGAATGAATCATTTACATTTCTTAGAACTTGTAGAAAGAAGCTGATTACTTTGCGTTGGAATCACCTGCGGCGTAATTTAACTGTATTTAGGTTTCCCCTCTTCGAGTAGTGAATGTGACATTAAAGAATTCTGCCTGAGGAGCGAAGCATTGCCTGCTCCCCCCCCCACCCTCCTCGCGTCGAGCACAACTCTCCGCCGTACCCTCCCAGGATAAATGCTTATTTCTCATTTATGAAAACAATATTTATTTTATTTATTCCTACCCCGGAGCTTTGCTGATCAGACGGACGCTTGGCGGATAAATCGCGGCGAGCGGCACACAAATCTGATGGGGCAACCGTGCTTAGCCGAGTCTTATTTCGCCGTCATCTTCATTTGTTTCACATAGTAAACATTGACAGATACGTGTGATTCCGGTGCCAAAATGTCACTTATTTACCCCGATAATGCATGTCATTTTGCCCCTAAATGCCGGAGGAATTGTTTTACTGCTTTTATACTCATTCTCTGATCAGCCAATCGGCTGAGTCCTGCTGGTGTCAAATGGCCAACTCACTCATCGATTGGCTGTATGTGTTTTTAACCACTTGAATGAGGTCATATAATACTTCTTCATGCTACAATAACCTGTCCTATCGAAAGTAGATGTGTGGTTCTGGCATTTTAACTGTTCTTTACCAGCTAAAAACTGGCGACCTGGTGAAGAAAGGGGTTAACAGTTATGCTCTACTGCCCCTGCCCCCCTTCTTATCATCCATCAAGTTTCTTATCGTGCCCAGAGTGTAAAAACTCACCTTTTCTTCTAAATCCATGGATTGTCCCCAGCACTCATCCAGCTGGAGGTTGCCATTTTTTGGGAAGTGTTATGGTGCCGGTCCACTGGCCACTCAGCATATGCCCATCGGTACAGAATCCTTCCCTGAATGGTTGAAGATGCTACATCAGTTAAATTCAGCATTCACCGCAGGGTCCCCGAAGTGTAGCGAAATGACCCGCCGAACGCATAAAAAAAAAAACGCTGCTCAATTGAAAAGCCGCCAAAAAAACACTGAATACATCCGCGGTTCTGCCAAACAGGCCGCCAAATTGATACGAAAAAAGCCGACGTCCCACAGAACAGATCGTCGACCAGCTGCCAGACAAGCCGCCGAACGGGGGTTAAAAAAAAAATAATGAAAAATACCACGTTTAATTTTTTTTTAAAAAAGCATGAAAGTGCCTGGAAGTAAAATATAAGGTTCTATTCTATGACTAATGATAAAATGGTCTATTACAGAATAATAATAAGAAAAAATGGCAAGTAAAGAAAAAAATCGGAATTAAAAATTTTGCTAAAAAATACTTTTTGCTGCAAATGAATAAACGGTGGAAAATAAATTTAAGAAAAACTGGTATATTTTTAACCTTAACCTATGGGATTTTCCTGTTTAAACCTGTCGAATGAAACCACCGGACGGCAGGGCATTTCGGTGTTCTCTGAATAGAGTAACCATTACTTCTCTATGGGTAGTTCACTGCTGCCGAAGATCACTGTATTTCGATGATAATTCGCCAATATTTGTCCAATTGTCCTCTTTTTGAATAGCCGAATGGTCCCGAAATTGCACTGTACGGGAAATTCATCATTCGGTGCAGTTTTGTGACCAATCCGGTGCTCTCTGAATTAGTCTTTCTTTTCTTGCTTTTCAATGAAGAGGAGGAGATAGGAACCTCTGCGGTCGTCTCCTTGTCAGGTTGACCTGAACTTTGCCACAGTTTACATTATGGGACTACTAGTTACCGAGCTTCGATTGTCCCTGAATTACCAAACTAGCGCCACCTCCTGGATTTCCGACTGAATTCTGACCTTTACTGGACTTCTTCAAAGTGATCATGTTCCCGCAATAGCAAAGTACTACCTACCTTTTACAGTTACGTCTTTTTATAAAGCGCTAACACGTTCCGTAGCGCTTTACTGCAAAAAGCTCTGCTGTGATCGCTTGTGCAATATGTATCTGTCATTCTAGTGGGTTTTTGACATTCCCTAAATTAATTCAGCCTGTTAAAACAAGCATTTTCCTATTTTCCGGTTTTGTTTTCCTCCCTTCAACGAGTTATTTCTATTTGAAAGAACAGTCTGTGGACTTCTGCCTCCTGACCTGAACACCTGCGCTTAGTCCTTGCGGCCCAGGTGAAACAAGGACCCTAAAACAACTCCTAAAAACCTCAGGTTCGAGTGGCACAGGGACTTGGGATCACATTCAGTTCAGGAGGGAGACGTCCACAGACGAAACTCGAGTATTGTAATACATTAAAAAGTAATCCTTGTCATAACAAAACCCCATTGTCACACCTTCTTAAAGCAAGATTAGTATGCCCCCTGTGGAGGAGCAATATCCACTGTCTTATCTCTCTCCTTTTCACCCTATCTTACTGTAAACAAGCTACAGGGAGCAGCCCTCCCATTCATTGTAACAAAAAGTTATGAAAATTTGCTGCTGTGTTAAAACCACTAGAGAGAGGGCAGAATACAGGGAGAGCTGGGGGGTCACTCGCTGCTGTACAGGGATAAGATTCAGGGGGTTATAATGAGTGAAAATCCCTTTACAGTACAGATACCAGGTGTTGCTGTAATTGCCATACACAGGCATTATGCAGCACATACAGATACAAGGTGTTGCTGTAATTGCCACACACATCCATTATGCAGCACATACAGATGCAAGGTGTTGCTGTAATTGCCATACACAGGCATTCTGCAGCACATACAGATACAAGGTGTTGCTGTAATTGCCACACACAGCCATTATGCAGCACATACAGATGCAAGGTGTTGCTGTAATTGCCATACACAGGCATTATGCAGCACATACAGATACAAGGTGTTGCTGTAATTGCCATACACAGCCATTATGCAGCACATACAGATGCAAGTTGTTGCTGTAATTGCCATACACGGGCATTCTGCAGCACATACAGATACAAGGTGTTGCTGTAATTGCCATACACAGCCATTATGCAGCACATACAGATGCAGGTGTTGCTGTAATTGCCATACATAGGCATTATGCAGCACATACAGATACAAGGTGTTGCTGTAATTGCCACACACATCCATTATGCAGCACATACAGATGCAAGGTGTTGCTGTAATTGCCATACACAGGCATTCTGCAGCACATACAGATACAAGGTGTTGCTGTAATTGCCACACACAGCCATTATGCAGCACATACAGATGCAAGGTGTTGCTGTAATTGCCATACACAGGCATTATGCAGCACATACAGATACAAGGTGTTGCTGTAATTGCCATACACAGCCATTATGCAGCACATACAGATGCAAGTTGTTGCTGTAATTGCCATACACGGGCATTCTGCAGCACATACAGATGCAAGGTGTTGCTGTAATTGCCATACATAGGCATTATGCAGCACATACAGATACAAGGTGTTGCTGTAATTGCCATACGCAGGCATTATGCAGCACATACAGATACAAGGTGTTGCTGTAATTGCCATACGCAGGCATTATGCAGCACATACAGATACAAGGTGTTGCTGTAATTGCCATACACAGGCATTATGCAGCACATACAGATACAAGGTGTTGCTGTAATTGCCATACACAGGCATTATGCAACACATACAGATACAAGGTGTTGCTGTAATTGCCATACACAGGCATTATGCAGCACATACAGATACAAGGTGTTGCTGTAATTGCCATACACAGGCATTATGCAGCACATACAGATACAAGGTGTTACTGTAATTGCCATACACAGGCATTATGCAGCACATACAGATACAAGTGTTGCTGTAATTGCCACACACAGCCATTATGCAGCACATACAGATGCAAGGTGTTGCTGTAATTGCCATACACAGGCATTATGCAGCACATACAGATACAAGGTGTTGCTGTAATTGCCATACACAGCCATTATGCAGCACATACAGATGCAAGTTGTTGCTGTAATTGCCATACACGGGCATTCTGCAGCACATACAGATACAAGGTGTTGCTGTAATTGCCATACACAGCCATTATGCAGCACATACAGATGCAAGGTGTTGCTGTAATTGCCATACATAGGCATTATGCAGCACATACAGATACAAGTGTTGCTGTAATTGCCACACACATCCATTATGCAGCACATACAGATGCAAGGTGTTGCTGTAATTGCCATACACAGGCATTCTGCAGCACATACAGATACAAGTGTTGCTGTAATTGCCACACACAGCCATTATGCAGCACATACAGATGCAAGGTGTTGCTGTAATTGCCATACACAGGCATTATGCAGCACATACAGATACAAGGTGTTGCTGTAATTGCCATACACAGCCATTATGCAGCACATACAGATGCAAGTTGTTGCTGTAATTGCCATACACGGGCATTCTGCAGCACATACAGATGCAAGGTGTTGCTGTAATTGCCATACATAGGCATTATGCAGCACATACAGATACAAGGTGTTGCTGTAATTGCCATACGCAGGCATTATGCAGCACATACAGATACAAGGTGTTGCTGTAATTGCCATACACAGCATTATGCAGCACATACAGATACAAGGTGTTGCTGTAATTGCCATACACAGGCATTATGCAGCACATACAGATACAAGGTGTTGCTGTAATTGCCATACACAGGCATTATGCAACACATACAGATACAAGGTGTTGCTGTAATTGCCATACACAGGCATTATGCAGCACATACAGATACAAGGTGTTGCTGTAATTGCCATACACAGGCATTATGCAGCACATACAGATACAAGGTGTTACTGTAATTGCCATACACAGGCATTATGCAGCACATACAGATACAAGGTGTTGCTGTAATTGCCATACACAGGCATTATGCAGCACATGCAGATATTGCATTGCTAATAATCTCATTCTGATCACTACAAACCCCCATAAAGCAGGAGATCTCACCATTTTATTATCTGTCTGCAGCACATTTACTGTCACAAAGGCCATTTCTGCCTGTATGCTGATAATGCAGACCCCCGTGTGAACTTGTTGAAGGTAAAGGACAGCATTTAGAGTTTACAACTTTTTATTCCAATAATATTTCTGTAAACGATAAAAACATACATGAAAAAAATAATAATTAGCAAATTTACATTTTTTTTTTTTATCTAGCTCAGTATGACAATTTCTGTGCAAAAATGTCTATTTTTTCTTTCAATAAAAAGTGCTTGGCATTGATAGAGTTAAATGGGAATCGCTCAATAAAGGTAGGAAATAAATAACGAATATACTTGTTTTAACGTGAGGAAATGATTTAAGCAAAGTCCAGGGTCTTCTAGAATGTCCCTTTCTAAATCTCAGTGTTACTTCAATGGAAGATATGTTCGTACATTCCAGGTGAGCGCATTGTATCACACGCCAAATGTGAAATGAGCAGCGTGTCGGTGCAGGTGGCACTGGATCTTGGGGCAAATGAGAAGGCCACTGGGCCTCGATAGCTGGGGAAGTTTTGGCGCGAGCGACATTAGGGCAAGGAGTGCGAGGCTCATTGTGGAGGCGCCTATTAACTTCCTAATGGGTCTGATTTACAGCGCTCTGCGGGAAACACCATCTCACTTTGCTCATCAACAAGATGGGGCTCAGCGTGCAGCTAGCGTGAAAATTGGAGAGAAATTTACCCCCCACCAAGAAACATTACACAGCGATCTGAAGGCGATAAGCAGAGAACAGTGGGAGCACTCCTGTTATCCAGCCAGTCAGGACACTTAACCCATGTAATGCCAGATCCCACTCATTTTTAGAAGGGTTGGGGGAGTACAGGACTGGCCGGGGGGGATGATACACAGTATATGTATTTTAAAGCGGTGTTCCATTGAGCTTAGCAAAGGGATGCTGCACTTGAACCCTAGGTTTATTATTATACTTTATGTGACGCCAGCAGATTCCGCAGCGCTGTACAAGGCAAGTGGACAAGAGGGTGACGCGTTGGAACTTAAGTACATTTCAGCAAAATATAACTTAACAGAAATGATTCAGCAGGTGCGGAGACGCTGTTTCTGAGGAAACGTACAACCAGTTAAACGGTGAAAACCTTGTCACATAGTGGGGAATATTTTCTTACAACACAAAGGGTTATTCAAAGAGCACCGAATTCCACCGAATTGTCAATTTCATGGCAGTTCGTCTATTCAGAGAGGTGTCGGTTTGCCAAATACTGGCGAATTTGCGACGAAATATGGTGCAGATCGCTGCAATCCGGCAATCTTTAGCGACAGTGAAATTGTCCCATAGAGAAGTGATGGTTAGTCTATTTAGGCCTGGATCAGACGAGCGTACTGACGTGCCTCCCAGTGTCCGTCGCAGCGTTGTGACACTTTGACAGGGCCGGCCACGTGCCGTAGTGTGCTCATGTATTGTGCGCGCTACAGCCGATGTGCTGAAAGCCTCCCCAACGGCGCTGCAAATCGCAATCCTCCATAGGAGGATTTTGTGAGGTAGGAACCTCCATATCATTGGGTGTTTTGCCCAAGGACACTCGCTGGTGGCGTCTTCTGAGTGGGATCGAGTCCTCTTTCCATGATTGTAGAGCAGTGACCTGGTGGTTAGGTTGAACCCGCTTCTCGGAAAGTCGAGACTTCTCCACAGTTGTATTGGAGGGATCTGCTGAACGGGATTTGACCTGCTTCTTCACGGTCGAAGGGTAGGGACGTTACCACTGGACTTCACAGCCGATATTGTGTTGGGTGTCTTGCCCAAGGACATTTACTGGAGAGGTGCTCTGGCCAGGATTCGAACCTGGGTCTCCACGGTTATAGAGCATTAATGTTACCTCTACTCCATCCAGCTGGTACCAATTGTATTTATTCCTGTCAGGCTTGCGCCATGATGAAGCCATGGCAGGGCCTTAATATCAAATAATATCCCAAGTGCTGGGGGAGAGCAGATGAAGCAGACACAAGAACTTATGCGGGTCTGATACAGAAATAACAGAGCACTGGATACAACAGGAAAAGTCACTCTGCGTGCAGGTAGTGTCTATGTACCAGGGATTGTGGTCTATATAGTCCACTGCAGACAGGATCCTCTGCGCGGGAACCAGGAGCTCTTGGCACAGGTACCTTGGTAGCAGGAAGGTGAAATAAAGCAGAACACAGGTAGCCACAGGTGCAGTCTCTTAGGCCCACAGGATAGTGGGCTATGCAGTACCACTGCAGCAAGGATCCACTGAGCTGGAAACAGGAGCTCTTCGCAAAGGTACAATCTGCAATGCTGGCAGAAAAGCTCATACAGAGGATGGTGGGTAAAACAGACAAACAACGGTGAGGGAGCTCTCAAAACCTCACATGGCAGGGAATCAAGGAAAATGACAGAGCACGGAAGGAATGGTGTGTCCAGGTTATATATGCACACCCACTCAGGAGCTGGCACAGGGATTAACCCCTGAGTGGATGCAGACAGAGCAACAACAAACATGGCAATAAGCAGGCATGACAATTCCCATACAATGTGCAGAGCCCCTCCCCGTGTCAGGCAGTGAGAGCTGGGTCTGTATAGAGTTTTCTGTAGTGAGAGCCAACAGACGCTTTCGGTGCACAATGTAGTATGTCTTCCCATGAACGAAACTACCGCCGCTTGCTGAGCAGGATGTTGTACACTTTGCAGACAACTCCAATTGAGAATGAAGCATCAAATGGGTTAAAAGCTGCATTCCGCTACCAAAAGGGTAAAAAGATGCATTCCGCAACCAAATGGGTTAAAAGATGCATTCTGCCCACAAATGGGTTAAAAGATGCATACCGCATCCAAATGGGTTAAGATACATTCCGCCCACAAATGGGTAAAAAGAAACATTCCGCAACCAAATGGGTAAAAAGATACATTCCGCAACCAAATGGGTAAAAAGATACATTCTGCCCACAAATGGGTAAAAAGAAACATTCCGCAACCAAATGGGTAAAAAGAAACATTCCGCAACCAAATGGGTAAAAAGATGCATTCCGCAACCAAATGGGTTAAAAGATGCATTCCGCAACCAAATGGGTTAAAAGATGCATTCTGCCCACAAATGGGTTAAAAGATGCATACCGCATCCAAATGGGTTAAGATACATTCCGCCCACAAATGGGTAAAAAGAAACATTCCGCAACCAAATGGGTAAAAAGAAACATTCCGCAACCAAATGGGTAAAAAGATACATTCCGCAACCAAATGGGTAAAAAGATACATTCCGCAACCAAATGGGTTAAAAGATGCATTCCGCAACCAAATGGGTTAAAAGATGCATTCCGCCCACAAATGGGTAAAAAGATACATTCCACAACCAAATGGATAAAGATACATTTCTCAACCAAATGTGTAAAAAGATGCGTTCCGCAGCCAAATGGGTTAAAAGATGCGTTCCGCAACCAAATGGGTAAATAGATGCGTTCCGCAACCAAATGGGTAAATAGATGCGTTCCGCAACCGAATGGGTAAAAAGATGCGTTTCGCAACCAAATGGGTAAATAGATGCGTTCCGCAACCAAATGGGTAAATAGATGCGTTCCGCAACCAAATGGGTAAATAGATGCGTTCCGCAACCGAATGGGTAAAAAGATGCGTTTCGCAACCAAATGGGTAAAAAGATGTGTTTCGCAACCAAATGGTTAAAAAGATGCGTTCCGCAGCCGATAAGAGTTGGTGATTCCATCTATTTGTTTATTATTGTAAAATTCGAAGATGGAAGAACAGAAAACTCCATCCTCGAGCCTTTAATTAAATGTAAAGAAAATATTATTTCAGCCGAGCCATTTTATCGCTCACATTAAATAATGGTATCTCCACCGCACCGATTTTATATCTCTATAACCTCCTGCTCATTAGCGATCGTCTAGGAAAGTGGTGGCCTTCGATTCGGATGTGCAAACCCCCCCCCCCTGTCCCCTCTGATGTGTTCACGGCAGATGCAGATCCTGAGAACGTCCCCCAGCAGTCTTCGGGATAAACAAGAGACTTGGCACTGGTAATACTCGGCACCATTAATCTACTTGCATATGACTGCGACAGGATAATGGGTCTGCAAGGTTTCCAGCCAGCCTTTTCCTTTGCAGTGACCTGGAGCTCTGACACGTTCAGGAAAGTCTGCGTATACTTCCTCCAACAGCCTCGCCACTTTAGCAGCAATTGTCCCTTTATTATTTCCCTCCAGAAAATGTAGATTCGTTTTCTTCAGTCCGTAAAGGGTAAACAGACGGCAGCTCATCTGCCGAACAAAGCGGGTGATCTCTGAAAATCCGAGACTGATAGCACGGGATTCCGAGTGAAGACTTGCTCGTCAGAGACATCAGAGTCGCCTCGTTGCCAATATGAGAACGAAGTCTCCCTGTCAATCAATAAAAATGTGTCTAAATAATGAAAAAGGTCTTTTAAAATGATATTATGTGTTACAAAATAATAAAAAGTCTTGTAAAACCAAAAATATAGTAAAAAAAATACAGAAAGATCTTCTAAAAAAAGTTTTTTGCGAAAAATAAAAATAAAGCATCTTTAATTTTTTTTTTTAAAAAGTAACTTTTTTTTTACATTGAATCCTATGGGTTTTGCCAGTTTAAACCTGTCGAATTTAAACACCGAAAATTAGGGTATTTCATCAGAATTTCAGTGCTGCCGAATTTCATCAAATTGCACGGTATTTCGCGGTCAATCCACCTGTATTTGGCGAATTGACAGCTTAGCAAATAGACTAATTGCCCCAAAATTGCACTTAACGTTGAAATTCGCCATTTGGTGCAATACGGGGCCAATTAGGAGGTTAGTGAATAACCTCTTACATACATATTTCCAGTCTACAAAGAGTTAAACCCCTTTGACAGCCGTAAGGATGCTGCGATACCTCCGCTCCGCACTGTGGTCAATATCTTTAATCTTTGCAGAAAAGGAATGGAATTTCTGTCCGCTTTGTTTCTTGTTGAGTATAGGGGGGGATTGAGATCATCTTACAGCTTGTCGTTAAGACCAATATGAGAAGACACTGATCCTAAATGTAAATATAATTCATAACCTGCATAGCATAAAACTGCATTTACAAAGAGTAACCGTAATTGGTTAAAATCCACAAGAAATGACTAAAAAGGTCACAGTAACCTTTTGTATATGTATCTCCAGATATCTGTGCCATAATATCATTAACCTATACAAGGATACACGGTGACATCCCTGTAAAAAGCAGTGCAGATCAGTGGTCTATTTTTTTTTTATAAGAATCCCTATAAATAGACCTTTTCATGAATATATTCTTTTATTTCTGACTTGATTTATAGTATCAGGTTTTCGTTACCTTGATGTTCTTCTTTTTGGAGCACAGTGTGATGTCTGTACCTCGCTTTTTCTTAAAAATGAAAGATAGATGACTTTTAAGGCTGGGGTCAGACGTGTGTCTTTGGAGAGCGGAAGGAACGTCGGTGAGAGTGGATGTTCCTTCCATTCGACGCCCGTCTGGCCACCTCGCTGAGCGCACTCATAGACGAATGGCCATGAAATTGCACCGTATGGGGAAATTCACCGTTCGGTGCAATTCGGTGGCAAATTCGTCTGTCTTTGAATAACTCCTATTGTGTTTTCCAGTGAGGAACTCATTCAAGAGGGTCATTTTAAAGGACTCCCGTGAAGGTGCATGACTCCTGTATGGTTACATAACTTCTTACCCACATATACCTCACATAATTGCTGGTTGAGCGGATGAGCGAGGGAGACTTTCTAACATTTTGTGGGATTTGCCCTCGAATACTACCTTACCGGATCCAGATCTTTCAGAATGTTGGGGCCGTCACTGATAAGAAATATGTGGTGAATGGTATATCCTTCTTATTTTACCATATACCGTGTCCGGCGTCTAGATATAAAAAATATATTTATTTTCGACTCCATCAGATCATCGCTGTGAAACTCTTAATTCTTATGTATGTTTATGATACGGATTAATATTTGTATATACTCTGTTTATTAATTGCCTATGCACTGATAGTATTTGACAATGAGAAGTTTTATGGTCTCCAACCGAGGGCTTGATTTAATGATATTGACAGTTTAAAAAAAAAAAAAAGTATTGTTTACGTGGATTATATATATAATTTTTTTTTAAATTTATTTTTTAAAGATATCGGCTGATTCAGTTGAAATAATTCAAGCCAAAATTAATTAATAAAATTTAAAATGCAGATCCTAATTTGATTTAGTTTAAGTAATAACTTTAATAATTAATTGGAAATTATTTATTATAAAGTATTTTACCAGGAAGGATACATTGAGATTTCTCTCGTTTTCAAGTATGTCCTTGGTATTAATTTTCGAATCACTAGTTAAAAAAATATAATATTTCTAATTAATTTACTTAGAATCCGCATTTATAGTAAAAATGCACATACTACTCAATGTTGGTTTAATTCTTGCAGGCCCGAACAATATCAGCGGTTGGAATCATAACGCGGAAGTCTGTAAAATTATTTTACTGTTACAGTTCAAACGTTGCGTCTTTACTGTAATTTTCTAGGCGTATTTTCAACCCGCAATTTCCTAATTTAATATTCCCCCTTTATATGTATAACCTGCTGGTCCCTACTTTAATATTTCACTGTTAATCTACAACTCGCAAGTCCGTACGGTACTTTTTCCACTTATCCACTTAAAACACGCAAATATGGGGTGTACAGCAAGACTCGCATTTAGAGAATTAATAGAATTTATGGGATGTTCAAAAAAAAGGCACATGTCCAGCATTTACAGTAACATGCACATTTACTGTAAGATGCGCAAGTCCGGACTTTAATTTTGAAACCTGCAGTTCGCAATCTCCGTACAGCAAAAGGAGAATACATTACATGACGTTACAAGCGTCGGAAGCCTTTTATCAACATGTCAGCACTTGATATATTTTTAGCTATATACTGTTTATATCCCAGCATGGGTCAATGGGCAGCTCAGAAGGGCCTTATATTTTATATCCCAGCATGCGTACACTGCTCTGCTGTTAAGATTAAGAACTGTTGGAACCTGATCTAGGAGTCAGTGACTCAGAGCAGTTCTTTGAGTTTGAATCACTGAGTCCATTAACTAATGACTCAACCATTCTAAATGGATCTCTAAGTCATTGTACTGAATCAAATCAAATCAAAATAAGCTTTATTGGCAGGACCAAATACATTTGGAGGGGGGGTAGTGGGACATATATATGGGGGGGAATGGGCAAGTCCATGGACTGTGTACATTGTAACACCTTGCAGGAAAGAGCCAGCAGAAACCACTCACTCACTCACTCACGAATCGGATTACACTCGTAGTTAACGATTCACAACTGTTACAAACAGATCATTCAGTCTGATGAGCCGAATCACTAGTTAAATGAAAAGATCCAGATAAGAACAACGATTCATTCATGAATCAGACATCACTAAAGCCTCTCCCCAGTTTGGTTTTCACCTTGCAAGGATCTCCTCTTATTGAGTGAGTGTTGGGCTGGAACCTGTACTCCTTGTGGATACTGACGGCGAGGGGAGCAGTCTGCATGTGGCTCCTAGAATTTGTAACAAATGTGCTGCCAGGCAATACGTTGTTGTTCTCCAGCTAAGTCTTAATTATCAGCTCCTATACAAAGTATAGGAGCCGTTAACGTACAGTAAGGAGTCCCTAATGCCGAACTGCAAGCAAAGCGTTTGGCTGGGTCACAATGGCGGCTGGAGCTGTTGTGTATAAAGCCTCTAGCCCTTATTTTAGCAGCTAGGTTGGAATTTGGCCCCTAGATTGTATTGCATATATATTTATCTCTCCCCTTTTGTGTGGGGGGGGGGGGTCAATATTCCCATTATTATTAATTCTTTTTTAAGCTGTTTATCTTTGTAAATAATGAATTGTATTCAGTTTTTTCTTCTTCTGAAAACTCCATATACTTTTATGCAAAAACATAATGTTCTCAGTGCACCATGTGACGCTGTACATTCTGGGCGTAGGTCGTATACCGCTAGATACATCCTAATGCAGAAAATCTAGGATTGTGAATCCTTTAAAGAAATTCTATAAAGGCTTTGGATAATTAAAACCCGTGCTATATAGTTGAAACTTTAAAAGGAAAAACTAAAATATCAACAGGAAATGTATCCCGCATGAAGTGCCATCACTTGGTGGAACGTAAAGAATGATTACGATTCAGCAGGAGAGCCTGAAGATATAGGGATACAGCGTTAAGTGAGCTTTAAATCACCAAACACTGTGACAAATTCATGAAAAGCTATAAAGCCCTGATGGCAGAAATAAAGGCAGTGCTGTGTGCCAATTTGGCAGCAGGTCTCATGTTAGCGGCACAGACCTCAAAGTATTTCATGTCCACAAAAAGTTGCAGGAGCAATCGCTGGCACAGTGCTCGGAGCAGATCTCCCGCAACAACCGCTCGACACGCGTCCATCCACACAAATCCGTACATTAAACCTTAGAAAGACCCCTCCACCCACTTCCACAATGTATTGTTTTCTTATTTATAGTAAGGTCTATGGGGGAGTGGAAGGTGCATGGTGTATACGACATCATAATTCAGAAGTAGCTGAATCCTCTAGTCACCCCACATTTTCACTCAAATGAACAGGTAAAACAATAACCCAATAGAAGACCCCAAAAATAAAAGGAAAACGCGACAAAGTATTTATTAATGAATACAACAAATGTAAATCTCGCTGCTTGAAACGCAGAATTCCACAAGCTGTTAATGTCATTAGGGCTCATTTTCGTGCGTGATTTTTTTACGGATCGTCAATAAATCACTTTTTGCGTCTGGACGTTATGTTGGCTGGACATTAGCAGCGTCTGACGTCTCCTAATCACGCACACACGCCGCTATGCAGGCGCAGCGCACTCTGTATGTCAGTATTAGCGGTTCTGCTTTCTCGAAAAAATGCGTTCATTTTCCACTTGCGTTGCGCGGCCAGACTTTCGTTCGGCCGTACTTCATATATTGGCCGTCATTGCCCGTCATTTACTGCTACTTCGGCCGTGATTAAGTGCGCTTAAAAATGCGTTAGTCTGACCCCAGCCTAATCAATTTTTTTTATTTTTTTTACTTTACATATTCAATAGCCTAATCGATTTGTGTACAGCACACACTGTTTAGGCTAGAGTCAGACGAACGCAGTCTGAGCGCACTCTGCGTGTGTGCACAATGGACAGATGTACTGACGGAAGATACTGTAGACATTTTGGTTGACACCGCTTTGCATCCTTTCACGAACAAAGTTCTGTCCATGCATTGCGCCAAATGACAAGGTAAAGCATAATTGGTAAAACCTGTAACTTCTGTTGGCACAATGGTGTATGCCAATGGAAGTACAGGAGGTAAGAGTGGTAAAGTCCCCGTACAGGTGGTTCTCCTGCATGTTGCATCCTATTGATTGTGATGTTCTGGTGCGTCAACATGCTTGTGTCACCGTGGAGTGCCTGTCGTGCAAATCCTGGTAATTTACCTTCAAAATGTACCGCCTGTAGATACTGGACCGAGATGAGTTGCCGCTCGTCTTATATCACAATGTGTATTGATGGTTGAAGTAGAGATAAGTTCTAATTTATGATCAGTTGGTGGTTTTTAGGTATCATTGGGCAATATTGAACATTTTGTGTTGGACACGTCGTGATCAGGACAAGGTTTCCTATATATTTATTTTGAATCATTTGATTGCCCATATGTGCAGGCTCATGGCTTCATGGTGAGAATGGTTCCACCAGATGGACAGGCTCACTTTCCCGGCTACGTCCTATCAAGTGATGGATATGGTATTGATGATAAAGATATCACCAAAAGCCACTCAACTTGATCCAATGCCGGCAACGTCATCTGGCATCACGTCCATCAAACAACAAGGGAAATTGCTCGATTGACCCTCTATGGCAAGGTTCCGCAACCTCGACCCTCCTGGATGTTTTGGAACTAAACATCCCAAGATACATCACATCCCGACTCAAAGAATATCTCCGCATTATGGGATATGGAATTTCAAAACCTTTTGGGAGCCGAGGCTGGAGGGGGCTGCTCTATGGTGATGTCAAGTCAATCACCTGCCAGCAGTGAGCAAAATAACCACCTGAAGGACGGCTCTTCAATGCTCCTATCCTAAGCTCACTGGTATATGCTGTCAGGAGATGTTGCGGTCAGAAAAGTTATAAGGGTTTAGTTTCACTCTTTTTGATCCATGCAGGGCCGGATTTATAATTGGGCAGAGTAGGCATGCGCCTATAGGCGCCTGCCACAAGGGGGCGCCTTGCTCTGTGTGTAAAATTTAGTTTTTTTTTTTTTTTACTATTTGCAATAATTTAGACCACTGTATCTCTGGAGTCCTAAGAGCTAGAAGGACATCTGATGGATCATTGGAACGACCTGCTTATAGCCTTTCCGGTGATAACAAATAGAACCAGGTTAGAGTTAAATAAAATTTTAAATATCAAAATTATTTATTTATTTTTTTCCTTTTTTTCCCTTTTTTTCCTAACACAGCACTATTATTCAGTATACAATTATAAAGTGCACAGTGATGCTGCACTAACTCACCTTCTCATTTTCCACACTACCAGAAAGTGTGTATCTGGTGATGCAATGCATTGTTTCATTCACAACCTAGACCGTGGCGCTGCAGTGAGCAGACACAGGGGGACTTTGCAACCCTGCATCTCTGAATTGTACACCGCGCAAGGTTAAGTGAGGTGTCTTTGGAAAGCTCAGAGTCTGGTCTTTACAATGATATAAACATGACCATGTAGTGTGTAAAAATAAGAAATTGAGGGCTAAATTACATAGATCGCTGTAAAACGGGGACGCTAGGGAGAAAAAACTGCCTGCAGTTTTCTCCCTAGCACCACAGTTTTACCATGAAATTACAATGCAGACGCTTAGAAAGTTGCCTGCATTGTTAGCGGGGGCTAAGCCCTGGGATGCGCGCGGCGGCGTTAAGCACCGCCAAGCGCATCCTCTCAATGGAGCCCATAGGACTCCATTGAAACAGACTGCGGTGGTCACATGACCTGCCATATCTCACCTCGCAAGATCCGGCAGGTGAGCGTAGTGCTCCGCAGAGAGACAGAGGAGGTGGCTGGAGCCACGGTCCTCGCTGCGGGATAGGAGGGGAGTATCTGAATTTTTCGAGGGGTTTCAGGCTGGTGCTAACGGATTCTGCACCAGTGGAATCCGTTAGCACCAGGTCCAGGCTGTGGTTAACTTTTTGCTAACGGCAGCCGGACGTTAATCAGCGCTGGGTCTTTGTAATCCTAACGCTGATTAACACTTTGCGCTCCCCATGTTAAGTATAGGGAGCACAAAGTACAGTAACCTCGCGCTGAAAAGCGCAAGGTACCAAACGCTAACGGGTTTATGAGCCCGTTGGTGTTTGGATTGTAATTTGCAGTGGCTACCTGGGCTAACGTTAGCACCACGATTGTAATGTAGCCCTGAATCCGCCCCTGCCTCTTAGATTGTAAACTCGCGAGCAGGGTCCTCTCTCCCTCTGTTCCATGTGTGTAATGTGTATGTATATTTGTTATTCTGTTTCTCCCATTGTACTGCTCTACGGAACCTGTTGGCGCTTTACAAATACTTGTAACTGTAACTCAACTAAGGCAACAGATTCTGCCTCGTCTTTTGATCAAAGCGCAGAGAAAACGGTTTCAGTTATCTTTAAATGTATTTTTTTTAGTTTGTTTTTTTTTGCCGCAAAACGAAAATTTAAATAGTCATTTTGTTTGGGGGGGGGGGGGGTAGGGGCGCTCCACATTTCTGTGCCTACAGGCTCCTGAGGTGCAAATCCGGCCCTGGATCCATGCAATATAGACTTTCTTCTGGTCTAGTCCTAACCTGATTTCTTAAATCCTTGTTCTTTGTACAGTCCTGTTAATGACCAGATCACCTGAGACCTGTTTCTATTAATCTAGTGTAGCGCTCACTCCCGGAGGAGCCGCTGAAATTGAACCTCGGGTCAGTCTCCCCGCACTAGGGAATAAATATACTCCAGCACCGTCGTGGATTTTATAAATTATATAGTTTACTAGAATAAATGGCATATAATGAATAACACGGTATACGTATATATTTACAGTACTTCGTAATTCGAGAAACGCGCAGCGGAAAAGAAATACAAGGCTTCGTAATTCGAGAAACGTGCAGCGGAAAAGAGAAAAATAAATCTTTAACCCCCTTTTGTGTTTGGGGAGTGAGTCCCGTACAGGTTATGTCCCAAGAATGTAGGGGTGTGTGTGTGTGTGTGTGATGGTACCCGGGTACAATATTCAACTGGCCAGTGAATTAGTTATGAGGTATCTTCGACTAGTCAAGTTGGGGCCCTGTGGGTTTTTGAAACAAAACGGCAGCGTGCTTTCTATTTTCACAACGGCCTGGAAGGCATCTCCCAGGCCAGATACTTGGTGCTCCGCTCGACCCAGGACGTCTCTCCGCTCGACCTTGACTGGGATTCTCTGGGCTACCGGATCCGCTGTCTTGCTTTTCTGTAGCTGCCGCAAGATGTCCAGCTCACCGCCTGCACTCCCTGTCAGATCGATCTGCGGTGCTCCTAACTCGGGGTCCTCCAGCTCACTCGATATCAGCGTGGGTATTCTGGTGAATCACTGGGTCTTCCTCTTGTAAGGCTGAATAACCTTGTCTTTATCTCTGTCAGGCCCCAGCTGCGCTCCGGCCTGGTCACTGTCACGTTCTGCAGCACTGTGCCTTGCTTCTCTCACTCCCTGGCGCGCTCTGCCAGCTCTCTCCACGAGGCTCAGGATGTCAGCGTCTGTGTCCCACCCACTTCCTGTGTCCGCCCGCAAAGCATGCCGGGAAATGTAGTCCCAATGTTCAGCGTCTCACATTTTGCTTGTCTCCCTCCGGTGGCCAAAAACAAGTACTACACGGCAGGGGATTTAAAACCAGCGCTACACTAGTATATGTATATATACAGTTGTGTTCAAAATTATTCAACCCCCAATGCTGTAAAGGGTTTTAGGGAATTTAGTGTACATTTGTAATTGTATTCAGAATGAAATCCTACAAGGACTTTTTAAAGAACCATATGCAACTAAAATGACATCAATTGGTTTTGTAATACAGTAGTAAATGTTTCTTTTGTGAATTCTTCATTGACACAATTATTCAACCCCTTAAAGACTACCACTCTGAAGAACAGAGGTTCATTCAAGTGTTTTCAATCAGGTATTGAAAACACCTGTGGATGTCACGGAGCAGCAATAAAGCATAATAAGCACCAATTAGGCAGCTTTAAATGACTGTGATACTCAGCTCCTTCTAGACATTTACTGGTGTGGTTACAAACATGGTGAAGTCAAGAGAATGGTCCAGGAAGACAAGAGAAGAGGTGATTACTCTTCATAGGAAGGGCAATGGCTATAAGAAGATTGCAAAGATGTTAAACATACCAAGAGAGACCATAGGAAGCATCATTGGCAAATTCAAGGCAAAGGGCACTGTTGAAACGCTACCTGGTCGTGGCAGAAAGAAGATGCTGACTTCGACTGCTGTGCACTACCTGAAGCGTAGAGTGGAGAAAAGTCCCCGTGTGACTGCTGAGGAACTGAGAAAAGATTTGTCAGATGTGGGTACTGAAGTTTCAGCTCAGACAATACGGCGCACACTGCGTAATGAAGGACTCCATGCCAGAACTCCCAGGCGCACCCCCTTGCTGTCTCCAAAGAATAAGAGTCGACTGCAGTATGCCAAAAGTCATGTGGACAAACCACAGAAGTGTTCTGTGGACTGATGAAACAAAATTAGAACTGTTTGGGCCCATGGATCAACGCTATGTTTGGAGGAGGAAGAACAAGGCCTATGAAGAAAAGAACACCTTGCCTACTGTGAAGCATGGCGGGGGGTCAATCATGCTTTGGGGCTGTTTTGCTTCTGCAGGTACAGGGAAGCTTCAGCGTGTGCAAGGTACCATGAATTCCCTTCAGTACCAGGAGATATTGGATGACAATGTGATGCAGTCTGTCACAAACCTGAGGCTTGGGAGACGTTGGACCTTTCAACAGGACAATGATCCCAAGCATGCCTCCAAGTCCACTAGAGCATGGTTGCAGATTAAAGGCTGGAACATTTTGGAGTGGCCAACGCAGTCACCTGACTTAAATCCGATTGAGAACCTCTGGTGGGACTTAAAGAAAGCAGTTGCAGTGCGCAAGCCTAAGAATGTGACTGAACTGGAGGCTTTTGCCCATGACGAATGGGCGAAGATACCCGTAGATCGCTGCAAGACACTTGTGTCAAGCTATGCTTCACGTTTAAAAGCTGTTATAACTGTAAAAGGATGTTGTACTAAGATTGAATGTCACTTGGGGTTGAATAAAACTGATAATGATGTGAGCACAGAAAAGACATTTGTGGTTATTTCATTATAAATGTTATGTTATATTTGTCTGACCTACACGTGCCTCTTTGATTTAATTGTAAGCAAGATGACTGAATGATCAAAATCAATGTCAAACTGGCCAAAACACTCAATTTCAGTGGGGGTTGAATAATTTTGAACACAACTGTATATATTTTTTATTTCTTTTAAGTTTAGGTGAAGTTAGTCCCTTTTTCTCCCTCGGCGCCCTTGCTCCTCCTTCCCTTTAGCTCGTCGCTTCTAAAATCTGAAAGTCTCTGCAGCTCCCCACACAATTTGCATAACTACGTAACTTTTGTAGCAAAGGAAACACAAATTCTGCTTCACTTTAAATGCATGCACACTTTATATACGCAAGTTCCGTAATGATCTATTGCAGCTGTGCGCGCATGCACAGGACTGTTCCATCGACTGCCTCTCTCTGGACGCTCGCTATCACCAGCGGTATGCGAGAGGTTGATGTCGGCACGCAGAGAACGTGCTGGCATCAATACAGACCAATCTGGTGACTGGCAGCGGGGACATTAAAAATCCTGACTGTTGTGGGCTCTGGCCTGGGCGGAGGAAACTCCTCCACTTTATCCAGCACTTTAAGCAGATCAGCACTGGTGGGAGGGGGTTAGAAGGGGGGATTCTATGCACTCTGGCCACTTTAAAAAGCTAAAGCGACCAGGGTGTGTATGGTGGCCTTTTAAGTTGGCATATCCTCTCTTAGATGCCTTTTCACTGAACATATGAAGTTTTTTGACCTTTCTTTGTAACTGAAATCGTTGTGTTCCGCTCCTGCTCATTTTCCAGTCCCATAATATTGCTCCGCACCGTAAGTCTTTGTATTTATCTACAGCGACTTCTCTTTTGATCAGATTAACAGAGGTAGCTCTGGATTTTGTGAGGCCTCAGGCAAGTGTCAGATAGGAGGATCCCTCTAGTTATGGATAAAATTCAGAAATGAACCCATTCAATTCTAACAGATGACAGCTCATTCCGCTCAGTACACTGGGGACGGTGTGTGAATGTAGGTGTGTATTTGTTTGAAGTGTCAGAAGGCGCATGAATGCTATAGCGCTCCATTACATTCCATATGTGTTGTATAATTAACACCTAAGTGACCTGAGAATTTCAATCGATCCTCTAGGGTTCAAAAAGTAGGGGTGGACGCAGGAGGATCAAACATTAACCCCTTCGGGCCCTCCCTGTGTTCCTACAAAATGTAACCCTTTCAATATTATTTTGATATATTTTTGCAGTTTAAAGATTTTTTTTTTTTTTAAAGACATCAATAATAATATGACCCGTATTATTAAAGATTTCCTTGAATGATGTATAAATATTATAATTTTCCCTACTAGGAATCGGCTGGAACGATGTTCTGCAGAGGACGTGATGACGTTCCATTGATTTGAAGGCAGGTAATATGACCTAAGCAGTGTCTTGTAATGAAAGCTAAAATTCAAGTACTATAATTATGTTAATAACCTGCTGAAAATTCCAATGTTCTCTAAACCGCACTCTCATTTAACACACATACACACACACACACATATATATATATATATATGAATATATATATGAATATGAAGCGGCTGCACGCAAGAAAAATAAATAGAATAACAAAATTTATTGATTACATATTAAAAATGGGACCGACGTTTCGGCTCGCACAGGAGCCATTCTCAAGGATATATATATATATTATATTTATACACACATAACAAATGGGCATCTATCAACCTGAACATGCATATCTCATAACTGGTACGTTGATGTTGTGGCAGGCTTCTGTGATCACATCTTGTAACTAGACCCCTATCCATTTGAAACCGAAGTTAGGGGTTTTTAACCTTTTATATTTATCCTTGGGTTGAGTTAACTATATATAGAAACCGAGCTGCTGAGCTAGCACTCTGATGTCTTAAAATAAAAATAACTTTATTTAACCAGATCTTTTATCCGGGCACAGATAGCTTCTAGGAATACACAGTGAATACAGCCTGTGTTTATACACTCCTAAACATGACAAATACAAAGTATCTCATCGAGCCGTGGATATCGCTTTGAACGATGTTCTCGACTTACCTTCAGAACCCGGCACATCCATCATGCTGCTCAATGGGGGTTGCGTTCCAGAGAGCGTTTTCAGATGTGTTTGCATAGTGACTCTCGACTCGCAAGTGAGATGACAGTCGTTCAGTGGTCAGCAACCTCAACCCCCCCCCCCCATGTTTTGACACCACATTTCTATTGAGGCTCTTGCAGCCTTATGACTATCTCAGCATCACAGGAGATGCAGTTTGAAATCATCTGGATGGCCAAGGCTGCTGAGCCCTGCTGCAGGCTCTTTGATGTCACTGATCATTGGCACAGCGGCCAGTTCAGACCAATACACTGACACTGTGATTGACATATGTGGTGACAATTATATATCTATATATATATATATATATATATATATATATATATATATATATATCCATAGTTTGGCATAGCATTGATTTTAGGGTTCTGTGTAATAACAGACCCAGGATGCATAAAAGCGAGACGGGGTCATTTGCATATCCTACCCAGAATTCCTTGCTGCACATGGGGAGTGTGGCACAGGAGCTCTGGGATGCAATTCATCGAATTCCTGTGATGTGCAGGTGGCTTCTGCAATTATAAACACACTAATTATAGCGTGGAGGCTTTTTATCTCGCTTTTTGTCCTCCACCACAACCCTTGTAAATATATATATATATATATATATATATAACAAACCAAGAAGAGAGCACTCCAAACAACATGCACAAACAGTACAGAAGAAACCACAACAGCAGCTAAATTCATTTAAAAACAGGAGATTTAACCAGGTTTAACCCTTTAAATGCCTACAAACAATTCTTATTCCCTTCAAATGCACTATAGATCTTAACCCTTGAATGTTGAGCTGTGTTGAAAATGGTGGAAGTTTAGTTTGCAATGGATGGCCATGGATTGCGTAAGCCTGCCAACAGCGACAATGTATTCCACCCTTGGCAGGTCCTATCATACTAACCTAATGACTGCTCTTATGGGATAAACTTACTTATTGAGGACCCAGTCCTTTCTGAAGCTCCCTGCAGATCAAGGTTAAATAGAACCTGCGGGTGGAGCACCTGTGACAGGGAGGGGTGCTTGCCCAAGGGTTGTCAGCCCTTTAAATACAAAATACACAAGAAGGGCAGCACTCAACCTTAACTACGCTTTCAGTGCGGGTGCATCTCAAGACAGCATAATACAACAAACCAAGAAGAGAGCACTCCAAACAACATGCACAAACAGTACAGAAGAAACCACAACAGCAGCTAAATTCATTTAAAAACAGGAGATTTAACCAGGTTTAACCCTTTAAATGCCTACAAACAATTCTTATTCCCTTCAAATGCAGGTTCTATTTAACCTTGATCTGCAGGGAGCTTCAGAAAGGACTGGGTCCTCAATAAGTAAGTTTATCCCATAAAAGCAGTCATTAGGTTAGTATGATAGGACCTGCCAAGGGTGGAATACATTGTCGCTGTTGGCAGGCTTACGCAATCCATGGCCATCCATTGCAAACTAAACTTCCACCATTTTCAACACAGCTCAACATTCAAGGGTTAAGATCTATAGTGCATTTGAAGGGAATAAGAATTGTTTGTAGGCATTTAAAGGGTTAAACCTGGTTAAATCTCCTGTTTTTAAATGAATTTAGCTGCTGTTGTGGTTTCTTCTGTACTGTTTGTGCATGTTGTTTGGAGTGCTCTCTTCTTGGTTTGTTGTATTATACTGTCTTGAGATGCACCCGCACTGAAAGCGTAGTTAAGGTTGAGTGCTGCCCTTCTTGTGTATTATATATATATATATATATATAATATATATATATATATATATACACACACACAACACAACACACAGTGCTGGAATTGTCGAAACCATGACAGTCTTGGAATCCTCTCAATTGGACATCACCCTAAATGTAGGGAACTTGTCATATGTGTTAATGGCGATGAGTTTGGCCTAGTAAATCTCCCTGTATATCAAGAAGATCTGCTGGTGAAGTTTCCCTACGTTAAAGTACACCTTATAAGTGCACTACGCCAGCCTTACTCAGAGTATGGACTGAAACGTCTTTACGGCGCATTGTAATTCAGGGTGACGGTTTCATGGGAAGCTTTCTAATAGAAGTAGCTTATTCTCTAAAGTAAGGGACGAATGTGGTTCTTCTACAAAGCTCCACCATCTGGTAACTGCAATGGCACTTCAATCCAATGTCCAGTAAGAGCTGCCCATACTTGCCTGCCCAGTGAGATCAGAAGAGGCAGCCTATTGGAGACGAGCAATGGCGACACGCAGCAGAGAGCATGACATGTGCACTTTACCTTCTCCATCCCATGGTAGAAAGGGTTGGGGAGAAGTGATCGGAGAAAGTCCCCATTGTGGAGTCCTCTGCTCCGTCTTGTTAGAGAGACTGTCTGATACTCTGGACTGAGTCATAATTGTGTTTTTTCTAATTTTTGTTTCCCTGCTTTTCCTTCTGACCTTGGAAAGTGACGTTACCCTCATCCAGGGGTTTTGGGTTCCCCTCTCCTGGTGATTAAATGCCGTGTGAGGTGCTCTGGGCTGTCTGTACACACAGCAGCCAGGGAGAGGCTCCCATGGGGTTAATGTGCCCATTTATAGAGTTAAGAACTATATTGGTGGAAATACTTTTTCTTACTCTAACGTATAGTTTAGGGATGCAGTGAAATTTTGAGGTTAGGATTATGTTACGATTTGTGTTTGTTTTAGGGTTAGGTTTACATTTAGGGTCATTTTCAGTCTTGTTTTTTGACCAAGTGCATCCTCAATTTTTGGGCCAGACTTTTCTTCTTGGTGCATCCATAGTATTGCTGTGTCCATTTAATTAATATGATATATAGTTTTATATAAAACTATATAAGGTGTGGGATGGGGTTTAATGGTTTGGTGCGGTAGCGAAAGGGCGTCTTACGTATGTGCGTTACCCCAGGCCAAAACCAGCCAGACCCCCTCCTGTCTTTATGTTTCAAGTGTTTTCTTGGACACGTGAGGGTCAGGATATTATATCTGCTACATGTCCATGCTAATATGGTAGATCTGGCAAACGTATCCATGTTTATGCCAAATGTTCTGGGCCGTGGATACAATTCCCATCCTCTGGTTGATGCAGAGAAGCCGCAGTTCATTCGATTCATTGCCTGCTCTTAGGGCTGGTGGATGAGCGATGCAAATAAAAGTAATGTTGTTGAAGCTTTCATGGAAACCTCGCCCGCTGGGTGCGGTACACAAGGGAGCTATGTAACTCTGGAGCCTGGCACGCACCACGGGGTGACAAAAAGACGCATGGCCATAAGAGACCAATTCCTCTCCTCACTCCGCTAGGTCCTGATGCATCAGCAGCTTCCGATTTAGTCAATAACGCTTGAATCGAGTAATTATTTTCTCTGAAGACCACGACTTGATAAAAGCACTTCAGCTTCTTTATTAGGAACACTACATCAAAACCTAATTGCACAATTAGTTATAAATTAGAGGCTCTTCCAGAGGTGACGGTCCCTTACAGAGGGGGCAGAGAGGGGCGACTGCTGTCTGCATGAAGGAAACTCACTGAAAGCACATTACAGATGGACATGGGCAGAGCCCCGGCCTGAAGGTGGTGAGCAGCTACTCCTATGCATGACATTTCTTAGTCTATGGACAATGTCATTTAAATTCTATTTATTCCATGTTAAACAAGCTGAGACAATTATGTGTGTGTATTGTGTATATATATATATATATATAGTGTGTGTGGTGTATTCTATGTTTTCACACACAAATTGTACTAATTGGGAGTCAGGGGATTTCTATTCAGTAAGCTATAAAGCAAGCACTGTTTACGCCTGTCCTGATAATATGCACATGCTTTCGATGCATTAAATACAAACAGAGGGCACTGTCTGAGCCTGTCCTGATCAACTGCAATTAAGGGGTCTGGTCTCTACAAATTGGATACAAATCAGTCGATGTGCGTTCCTGCGATCTTCAAGGTATATTGGATACAAACCAGCACACTCTGAGCCTGTCCTGATAATCTGATGTTAGGGAGTCTCCGTACATTGGAAACAAATAATCACTTTGTGGCCTGTCCTGGTAAAACGCAGTGTGGGGGTCAATTCAAATGGGATACAAATCCAGCACTGTCTGAGCCTGTCCTGATAATCTGATGTTAGGGAGTCTCCGTACATTTGAAACCATCACTTTGTGGCCTGTCCTGGTAAAATGCAGTGTGGGGGTCGATTCAAATGGGATACAAATCCAGCACTGTCTGAGCCTGTCCTGATAATCTGATGTTAGGGAGTCTCCGTACATTAGAAACAAATAATCACTTTGTGGCCTTTCCTGGTAAAACGCAGTGTGGGGGTCGATTTCTAAATGGGATACAAATCCGGCACTGTGTGAGCCTGTCCTGATAATCTGATGTTAGGGAGTCTCCGTACATTGGAAACAAATAATCACTTTGTGGCCTGTCCTGGTAAAACGCAGTGTGGGGGTCGATTCAAATGAGATACAAATCCGGCACTGTGTGAGCCTGTCCTGATAATCTGATGTTAGGGAGTCTCTGTACATTTGAAACCATCACTTTGTGGCCTGTCCTGGTAAAACGCAGTGTGGGGGTCGATTTCAAATGGGATACAAATCCAGCACTGCCTGAGCCTGTCCTGATAATCTGCAGGTAGGGGGTATCTGTACATGGGATACAAACCAAGCACTGTTATCCTCAATATCAGCAAAATGTCATATTAACCCATTACTTTCTGACATCGCCCCGATAACCTCTGGTTCTATAGATGCCACCTTCTACATCTCTGAACAATTCTTTAAGATGTTGGCCCTGACTGCTACATTTTCTAGACAGCAGAGAGACGGCGCCCTCTACTGGAAAGATGTCTTTTAGCTTCATTTACTAATTGTTTACAAAATTTTCAAATGTGCGACATTGTATCCTTAATAAAATTATTAACGTAAGTAGAAAAGACTCGCCGCGAAGCCTCTTATACCTTTACTATTCTCTTCATACTGTTTAATACTGGTTACTGTACAAAATGCATTTTTACCTCTTACGTTAATGTTCTGTACAGTGTTCCCAGAGCTCCTGATTATTTTGGTGCCAAGAGTATTTCACATTTTGTAGATGTGGTGCTGCTGAAGCAACCAAAATTCGTGTTTAAAAAAAAAAAAAACCTTTTGGGGCATTGGCCACACCATGGACATGTCCCGTGAAGACCACCTCCGTGTAAAAGTCTGAGCCCTAACTATAAAACAACTTTAACAAGCAAGTAATGGACGATGTAACCAAATCCCCATATTTTTTTTTCTGTAGTTTGGTTGTTTTTTATCCCTGAAACGGTGTATGTTTGCATTCTGAGCCTTTCCCGCGTTATTATAAATGTTAACCCCTTCACTGCTGAGCCATTTCACGTCTTAAAAAAAAACACACTTTTTTTTCTTCATTAAACATGGTCATGTTTGGTATCATTGGAAAGGCCATGCTCTGGTACACCCTGCTAGCTGCCAATAGTCGGGAGATATCGGGGTTCAAAGGAACACCCTATCTTTCCTTAGGAGTCAATGTGGACGTTCCCCACACGTTCTCAGCAGTGAAAGGGTTAAATTCACTTTGGATCAGTAAAGGATCATAAAACTGACCTTTTGATACAGTGAATTTTCATTAAAAACCTACTAATGTATGTGCTGTGCGACAAAAGCATTTTTTTAACGGTTGCAATACCGGAGTGTCTCTTCTTCCCGGATTAATCCTGTAGAGGATTTTGAGCGTAACTGCGGTCATGGAGCTTTCATGTAAACGTCCCCGTCTGATTTTGGTCTGTGATGCCAGACATTCACTTTGTGCTGGCACCGGTCATGAGTGCTGTCCCAAAAAGAAGGGGCAGGAATGTCGCCTTGTTTTTTTCTAGGCCAGAAAGACCAAAAGATATATACAGTTTTTATTTTAGAATACCATTTTGTGCACAAAATCAACTTTCATTAA
Source organism: Leptobrachium leishanense (assembly GCA_009667805.1). Lineage (NCBI taxonomy): Eukaryota > Metazoa > Chordata > Amphibia > Anura > Megophryidae > Leptobrachium > Leptobrachium leishanense. The sequence continues at coordinate 16,639,712 of CM019074.1, forward strand.
CCCTTCGGTACCAAGTGATTTTTCCAAAAGACCGCTGTCAGGAACCAGGATTTTTTTTTGGTAAATAATTTTTAATTATACAGGAAGAAATACTCGTAAATTTTCCCAGTTTCTTCCTTACTGTAAAAACCTATTTGGCAGGGAGATGTCGCCATCTGCTGGCTATACAGAGTTACTACAATTCAGAGCTAGATGCAGGATCAGCTGGGGAAAAGTCCGATGGAGAAATTCCCCAACTGACTTTAAAAAGTGTTAGTACTGCGGGCATCATGCACATGGTGCTAAACTTTAGGGGCTCGATCTGGAGCCAAAATGCAAAGGAAATACGCTTGCAAAAAACAAATTTCATTGACTTCTGTCCTGCTCAGCTGCAGATCGAGATAACTCTGTCGGGCTCCTGATGGTGCCTTTAAAAGACCTGAGTTATCTCAATCATGGGAGTGAAGGTGTTAAGGCTTTGTACAACTGACAAACCATAGAAGAGGAATACACTGCGAATCAGAGCTAGAAGGTATGTTTTTTGAGGAAATCAAAAGACCTATTCGCTCGTTCCTACGATCTTCTTAGTGTTAAAAGACATATTGTGACACGTGTAGTTAGTGTGTAAATAAACAATGGTGCCTTACTGTGGCCATGTTTCTTATGATCACCTAGACCAGGGGTCAGCAAGCTTGGCTCCTTGATCTTTTGGGAACTACATTTCCCACGTGGCTCAGTCAGCCTAATGGGTGACTGAGCATCATGGGAGATGTAGTTCCCAAAACATCAGGGAGCCAAGTTTGCTGACTCCTGATCTACGACCTTCACTATTCTTGTTACCTATTAAAGCTCTTAATGAACACAGATGTCTGATTGTGTTGAGCCACTCATAGTCCTGAGGCACACTGACCCTGACCTGATTCCATTATGGTTTTTTATGTTTTATATTTAGTAGGTTTACATAGTTTCATAGGCAAGACTCGTCTTAGTTATGTACAGATCTATGTTTTAAGACAAAAGTGTCTTTGGGTGTATATTTTGGGGTGGAGGGTTGGATTCCAGTATAATGAGGAGGGTCAGGGAAGAGGTTTGAAGTTTGCAATATGATCTCCAATCCCATATTTCGATCCACATTCATCACTGTATGTCGGTCTGAAAAATGTCAGGTTGATTCTTTAGTAAAAATGTATGTAGAGCCAAAACAACATAACTGTGTTATATTTATTTATAAAGGATTTTACCAGGAAGGATACATTGACATTTCTCTCATTTTCAAGTATGTCCATATATATATATGTTACGGTTAAAGACCGAAGTGCGGTTAATCTTAGGATCACCCAGGTAATCCTGACATTACCCAGGCGTCATTAGCAAAAGTCCGAAGTGAAATGAAATTTTGGACTTTACCCGGGTAATCTGCAAAGTATCCAGAGGCCTCTGGGTCCTCCAGTTTTCTGCTCTGTTTTAATCGGGTAATTCGCACATTACCCTAGTGTTGCTGGATAAAGTGTGATGTGCAACCAAACATCAGACTTTATCCGGGTAATCTGCAAAATATCCAAACACCTCTGGGTTCTCCGCTTTTCTTGGGTTTTCAGCAGGTTACTGATGACTGAATTCTGAGAATTATCCAGGTAAAGCTGCAAACTGTTATCTGACTGGTAACAAAATTTAGTTTTTTGTTATTTTTAATGAAAGTGTATCCACAGTCACAAACCGCACTAAATAACCGTCATGTGACTCTGTGCATTAATTGGCTGAAAATTTATTTCTGAAGATAAAGATATTATATAAAGAGTAACCTGATGGTTATTATGTTTTATAAATGATATAGAAGCACATAATGACACATAATAAAGATCATGTAACTATTTCACATTCATATAAGAAACATATCCTGTCACTCTGTATATTCATTATATCTGCAATACATTTTAATGTTTGTCTTTTGCCATTTTCATTGTTAATATCCATAGATAATAGCAAAATTCACTGTTACCCAAGCGGGGTTGGATGCTCTGCAGATTACCCAGGTGAAGCTGTGGATAGTCCTCAGATTACCCGGATGAAGCTTCAGACTTGCTCATTATCCGGGTAAAGTGTGAATTTTTCAGCTCTTCCAGACTGTTAATCAAGGGCAGTAGGTTATTCCTAAAATTACCCGGGTAAAGTCCAAATATTTTCTTTTTTTTTTTTGCAGCTTTACCCAGTGGTTTTGGGTAATGTCAGGATTAACCGCACTTCTGGCTTTACCCGTAACATTATATATATATATCTCAAAAAAGAGATGGTGGGAGGCACACTGGGACTTCAATAAAACAATAAATTTATTAGGATCTACATAGATAAAACCGATGTTTCGGCCCAAAAAGGGCCATTTTCAAGGTACAAAAGAAATTAAAATGGCAATTTTTATAGATCAAAAAAACAGGGGTACTTACCCATCCCCTCCTTTGACCATGAACTGGGAAAACGCCCAGATTCCGGAAGTGTCAATTGAGAAGCGTAAGGACGTGGCCGGGCTGTGGCGTGCTGCCGCATTGCCCCTGGCAACCGAAGCCGGGAGGGGAGGAGTGAATAATATTTTTGTGTGTGTGTATATATATGTGTGTGTGTATATATGTGTGTGTCTGTGTGTGGCACACCATGATTAACCACTTCTATGCGGAGGACGCGCTCAGCTGGTGCTGCTGGTGCTGAGCGCGTCCTCTCTTTGGGGTCAGTGTTCGGTTAACCCCTAACTGCCACCAACGGTGGAGATAGGGAGTTCATTGGAACTCCCTATCTCCCGATCCGTGGCAGCTAGGGGTTAAAGTTTGGTATGGTTGGATCGGCCAGAGCATGGCCGTTCCAACGATACCAAACACTACAGTGAAAAAAGTTTTTTTAAAAAAATAAAAATTAAAAATAAAAATATATTTAAAAAAAATTATAAAAAAAATAATTTGTTTTTTCTTTTTTTTGGTTCGTTAATGCAGCAATATTGTTCCCATTTCAATTATAATGTGAACAATGATGCTGCACTAATGATTTTTGTATGCGGTGCGTTTGTTAAAAATCGTGTAATTTTCCCCAAAAAAAAATGTAACGAGACCCCATTTCTAATTTTTTTAACAAGCGCGCCCCATACAAAATATAACCGCAATTGCTCGCATGTTAAAATGTGAAAAAAAAACACTTTACACGTTGTAAATTATTGAAAATACATATTTTATTGCATTTTTTGTTATAATATACAGACATGACATAACGTATACATATAATAATGACATATTATGAATCTACCGAGTCTGACGGAAAGAACGATATATAATATGTCTGGGTCATATACTAAAATAAGCCTTCAAAACATGTTTAAACAAGATGAGCAAAACCGGTAAAAATGACCTCAGCACAGAGGTGTGAAAAGCCTCAGCAGCGAAAGGGTTAAGGTCCCATAGGACTGAAACGTCGTATTTTTTTCTGCTACACTCTTTTCAACAAAGACTTATCCGTTGGATTTTACTACCTGCGTTGCAGGTCGTGATCGATTTGTGGATGCTTGGGAGGTATAGACAGGCCTCATTGATGTAGCACCAGGTAGCCAGGACAGGGCTCTCCCTGGGAAGGACGTCTGGCCTCCAGTGTTGTTGTGCTTTACGTGGCACACCCATCATGATGCTATTATGGTGTTGGGAAAAAATGCAAGAATACAATGTGTAAGAAAACTGGCTAGAGAAATAAAAGTTTTGGTGCATGACGAAGCTCTTTTGAGCAAGAAACCTTGTACTAAAAATCCATAGATATGATCTAATCCACTAATTCAACAAAAGTGGAAGAATAAATACTTGACACACACAGCACTTTGGTCCTTAGTCAGATGAAAGATCATTTTTGGTCTGAGCCTATTTGCAAAACACCGCGGTGGAAAGTCAAGTTGGTGAGGTATTCATTGGAAGGGACATTCGTAGGTTTCATAAACATCGAAACGTTTCTACAACACAAAGAGAAGCAGAAAAAGGAAATTTGTAAACCGTAACATGATGTTAGGTTGCTCAATCACCTGACGGAATAAGGACTACGGCCGCTGTGAGCGAAACGAAGAGCAGCTGTGCTCTAAATATAGCTAATTGAACCCTGGGGGTCTTGAATTCAAGATGCTCCAGATCTGGCCATTGGCCACACAGACTTTCCAAATGACTGTTCAATGGGAAGCCAAGGTCAAGTATGTAATAAATAAATATAGATGGTGCTTCTCCATGGATCAGTGACCACGTATCCATGGGATCCACGGCACTCAACTGTGAATAGGTGGACGGATCCATGTTGGGTGTAACATATTAATGTTCTTAAAGACGTGTCCGACATTCAACATTTTACCCATCTGTTGTTGATCTTTAGGCAAAGGCATTGCTAGTCGGTGATGTGCAGATGTCACATTGTAAGGAATTCAAAGAGACCTCACTGGGTCCAACTCCAATACAAACGATCAGGCACAACTGAACGTACCATTAACGGTTTAAATCCCTCCTCTTACATAACACAAAATGTGGTTTGAAAACATGACAATCTGGTGGAGCCATGAATGATAAAGACTAGTAATCAGTGGCTGTGTCTCTACTCTGATAAGCGACCTCAGACTTCTTCTGGTTGAAAGTTCTAGCTTACCCAGCGATCCTACCACATAGTTATCCAATGGAGTCAAATGAGTAAGGGATACTTGTTGCATATGACATGAAGCGGCCTGGTCTTGCTTTGTCTTCTTAGAGAGCATTTTGTTCAAAAATGTCCACATGCTGTAGAGTCATTCGTAAAGGCCGCTCTGCACTTTGTGACATGGTCTTCTGAAAAAAAAGATGAGAAGACCAACCGCTTCATGTCATATGCAACAAGTATCCCTTAATCATTAGACTCCATTGGATCACTATGAGGTAGTCAAACAAAGCTAGAACTTTCAACCAGAAGAAGTCTGAGGTCGCTTATCAGAGTAGAAACACAGCTACTGATTACTAGTCGTTATCATTCATGGATCCACCAGATTGTCAAGTTTTCAAACCACATTTTGTGTTATGTAAGAGGAGGGATTTAAACAGTCGATGGTACTTTCAGTTGAGCCTGATCATTTGTATTGGAGATGGACCCAGTGAGGTCTCTTTCAATTCCTTACAATAGGACATATTCCCTAATATCCATAATCAAAATACTATTTAGCCTCCATGAGAGATGTACAGACAACAGCAAATTTACAAAGCGGGTACAATCTCTTTAACAGTCTCCGTAATGGTTGGTGGACTCTATCATGTTATGAACAAAAAAGACAGTGGATCTTCAGATTTCAGGACAATAAAGTCCTTGTTAGTAATGCAAGAGATCATTTAGTAGGGCTGAACTAACATGGCTCCTCTAGGAGGAGATGGAGAGGCTGAATTAGAACCTGATTTAATAACCTCGAGATCACGCACGACCATGGGTTCCAGGTGCCATACGGACCAGGGCAACCAAATCATCCATCGCAAAGGAGACGGTGGACCAGGCACTCTGGTATGATCAAATAGGAGTTTGTTCTTTGACCAGCAACACCACAACATTTTAGCCGGGAGCCTTTCTCAAGACTTTGTTACAGGTTCGTACCAGAGTGCACAGTGTGCTTCCTTCTTTGCCTTGGAAGAAGATACTCGTCATGACCAAAAACCATCTGGCAATTGTGTCATTTAGTCTTCTGGTGGCTGCAAGTGGAGATCTTCCAAACCGGGACATATTGTAGGAATGAGGAATCAAGTCTTTGTTTTTTTTTCCCTCCCTCAGGGTTTGGGACAACCTGTGCAGGTTTCCAAACTGACCAAAAGACAAGGGCACAAACCGTCAAACAAAAAGGACTCTGCGTTCCATTCACTAAGTACCAAGCTGGGAGCGACAAGCGTAACTTGGTTGTTATCCGTGAGTTGTTTTCATCATCTGGTCGGCTATTGGTCAGCTAATGCTTCTGAGTTAGCAATTAGGACAGCCAACAAGTCCAGCGAAGATCTATAAGCACACGTCTGTGTCTACTTGGCCCTTTGTGAATGCCACCCAATGGTTTGAATAGAGAATGGAACCACATGTTCCTTTAACCGTATTCTGCTTCTGCTCAGTTCCATAGTGAAATACTCAGTGTTATGTACTGAGCAGTGGCGTTATAGAGAACTGCACTTATTCGGGGGGATCCTCTAACTGAAGGGATGCCGGAGCTGGGGAAAAAAGTAAAACTTCAGGTTGAAATTTGCATTTCTTTACAATTCTCGACCGATTTAATGCGTAGGCCGTGGTCAGACGAGCGTTTTTTTCAGAGCGGGAGGAACATCCATGAGAGTAGACTCTCCTTCCACTCTGACGTCCGTCTGGCCACCTCGCTGAGTGAAGTTAGTGCGCTCAGCGCTGCAAGGCTCGATCCTCCTATGGAGAATCACGCTTTGCAGCCCTGTTGAACGCGCGTCGTAGCGTTTCGATGGGGAGGCTTTCAGCATGTCCGTTGTACTGCGTGCAATTCATGAGCATGCTACAGCGTGTGGCCGGCCCCGTCGAAACATCACAACACCGTGACGGACACCGGGAGGCACGTCGGTACGCACTCACCTTGGCAAATATATAACCGTGAGGTTAATGCTATACATAATCACAGGATGAGAACAAACCTCAACGCTGTATCTCGTACTCTCCATGTCACACATTTTAAGAGCCTGGTGCTACACAAATAATAAATTAATAAACCAATGAAAAGATCATAGTCTATCCATCGGGACATCATACACGCTGACGTTTACTACGACTCGGAGACATCACGGAGGCACAAGAATATAGTTTTTTATATAAAAAAATTTCATCGAAAGAAAACTAAAAACTGCATAAAAATGAATCTAAGAGCAACAAAAACATTTCATGTAAAAAAAAAAAAAAAAAACCTATAAAGTCGAATGAAAACAAGTTACAATTAACCTCCACCTGTAATATGAATGACTGGCATATAATATCGAGAAAATAAAAAGGAATATTCATCATAGGCGAATAGGGTATTATTTTTGCAACTAAAAATTATTTCTTATTTTTTTTAATTCTCTTGTATCCTAGGTTTGTTTGTGTTTTTTCTTCTTTAAAGTCTCACATTTTAACTAAAACATACCCACTTTTTTTTCTCTCTCTCTAAAAAGGAAATGACAAACATTCACGGAAAAACAAAAAAATAACTAGTTTTACTAATTGGGCCACCTTTTAATTAGTAATTAAGCTGGTGACATTTTCATTAGAAATAAAATTGCTGATCATAAATTTCCGCCGCAGAATAAATTTGCGCACAGTAAATGCTTCAAATAGATATTTTAATATTTTATTTATGCACTGAAGCAGACAGGAAACGGCTTTCACATTATATTCTGCGTGAGAAGTCAGTGACAGAGCTCGCAATCTACAGCGATCAAGCAAGACACATTTATTCACAGTAAATAAAACAAAAAATAGCCAGATTATTTATATATATATATATTCTGTATAAATCAGAGAATTGTATGATGACGCAACACTTTTTTTTTTTATTAGACTAATAATACGTAATAAAATACGAGCTCAGAGTCTCGTTTCTTCAGGTCAGAAGAAGTGCTGATCAATCTAGCATGGATTCTAATGGAACACCGATTTCTGCATTGATCATACTAGAGTGTGTATATATATGTGTGTGTGTGTGTGTCCTGGTGTTGAAATAAGCAGAAATGGATCGATTCTGGTCAGTGTGGAATTAAGCAGGTGAAAATAAAAATGTACAAAATAAAATGCTAGAAAAATGCATTGAATTTCATAGATTTTTAATATAGCTTTTCTGTGTGTGTTTATATTGCCGCTAATGCAGTTAATGTTTTCTTTGCAAATAGATGGGGCTTTTAGATTGCTCCCAGTATTCCCAACCCCCCCCCTCATTTTTCCTTGTCAGAAGTGCTCAGCCCCACAATGAAGATGGATGGATGATAAAGGAGGAGGGTGAGAGGGTAAATATTAATCATACAGAGAGACCCTCTGACGTGTGGGGTGATGGAGCGGGGTCCCTTTGGAAGTTGTTATGAGATGATACAGACGCCCGAGGGGCTGTGGGTTTAGATTTGGTGTTTGATTTATGATGTGGAAAAAGAATGGCCTTCAGTGTACTAATATATATGTATATATATATGTGTGTGTGTATATATATATATATATAATATATATATATATATATATATATATATATATTTTAGACTTGCGCTAAAATAGTTTAAATTATTTTCCTCCAATTTATTTTTCATATCAAAGCTATATCCCATAATGTCAGAGCAAAGAAGATTTTTTTTAAAAAAAATATTGCGCGTTCTTTAAAATGAAAAATCGCAGACACTTTGTTGTGACACCTGAATTTTTGTTCAGCTGTATCCCATTTCTATGGATCATCTTTGAGACGTTTCCACAATTTGATTGTATCCACCTGTGGCAAATTCAATGGAACGGACATGATTTGGGACGGCACGTGCCTGTTTATACAAGGTCCCACAGCTGTAAGTGCATATCAGAGTAAAAAGCCAAGCCCTGAGGTCAACTAAAGGATTATCCGACTGTGAGAAACAAGATTCTCTGGTCTGATAGAATATAGATTGAACTGCAATTAAAAGTGATCATTTCTGACTGCTCATCAACACCTGGTGTAAACCATCCCAATGGTTGATCACGGTGGTAGCACCATGCTTTGGGGGTGTTTTCCAGCGACCTGGACTAGTGGAATGGTCAGGGTAGAGGAAAAGTTGAAACCTAAAACTACAGAGATATCTTTAATGAAAACCTGGTCCAGTGCGCTCAGAACATCAGAAGACTCTCAACAAGGCAATAACCCTAGGCACACAGCCATAACAACGCAAGAGTTGCCAAGGGACAACTACGTGAATGCCATTGAGTGGCCCAGCCAGAGTCTGGACTTTCACCCAATTGAATATCTTTGGAGAGATTTGAAAATGGCTGCCCATCAGTCTTGTTCTGGATGGAGGAGTTCAAGATGCGTAGAGGTGGAAGATGGAGGAGTTAAAACAGAGGGCCAAATCCAATGGAGTGGCTGATTGAAGCCCGAGGTCGGGGCAAGCTGCATAATAAGAAACCAGTAGATAAAATAATAGGAAGTGCAAACTGAGACCTGTACAAATGGGCAGCACCAAATGACTGAGCACCCTCCTCCTGGACCGCAGGGTTTAAACATGATGCTCAAAACCAAGCCACGCCCACCTTAGTCAAACCGTATAGGCTCCCCCTCTATCAGTAATGGAGAAGGAGAGACCTAGGTGTCCCTGGCAAATTAGGTTACCGAAGTGGAGGCTCCGGCACATTGCTTGTCTATCGGGACGCAATGGAAACTCTGGTCCCACCAAGAGATTCTCCCATCTCCCACACGAAGGACGATGGCACCACAGGATGGCAGTCAAGCAATACCTGTGAGGTGGAGCATGCACACATCAAAGGCAAATTACGGATACCACCTATGTGTCCCATCCAGTCCAGCAATGCTAGAGAAGATCTACAGAGATGAATGGCCGAAAGTAACCGAAACCAAAGGGGTTATTCAGAGAGATCCGAGATGTCGCCAAAATTTAACCCAATAATGAATTTCAGCGTATGGGGACATTTCGGGGCCATTTGGCTATTCCGAGAGTAGGCAGTTCGCCAAATTTTGGCGAATTGCCTGCACGTACGTTACCTGTTCGAGGGCAGTGAAATCCCCCATAGAGAAGCAATGGTTCGTCTATTCAGAGACACCAAACAGCTGACAAAGGTTGCCGATTCCGGTGGTTTCATTTGACCGGTTTATTCGGGCGAATCCAATAGGCTTCAATGTTAAAAATATTCCCTGTTTATTATTTTATTCTGCTGTGAAGAGTCTCTTTATTTATAGATTATTTTTTTTTAGGATCTTTAGGCATTTTTTGGGATCCTTTCGGCAAAATTTTTTATTTTTTAAAAGCGTTTTTTCTTTTTTCTGTAACAGCCCTTTTTATTTCCATTCATTGGATCTTATATGTAAATTCCAGACCTTTTCGTTCAGAATTTATTTTGCAAACTGCGTTTCAATTTTGACACTTTCAAACGCATTGTGTTATTTTGTTATTATTTTTTACCCCGTTCGTCAGCTTGTTGGCTTTTTTGGCGACTGCTCTGTGCTTTGATCGGCTTGTCGGGTGTTTCTGGCGTGTTCGGCAGGGTGTTTCCGGCGGGTTTTCGGTGAGTGTTCGGCGAGGGTTGTGCGGGTTTGCAGCGAGTATTCCCTGCATTCCGGGGGGCCCTACGGTGCTTGCTGAATACACCGCAGGGTCGGTGAACTAGGAATCGCCCCGAAGTGCAGGAAAGGAAAGGGCACCGAACGTGCGGTGACTTTTCGATTCTCTCTGAATAACCCCTCAAAGCTTTTTTCATCATACCCCAAAAGACTTGAGGCTGTCACAAGGTGCTTCAAGGGTCTGAATACTTATGTCAATGTGTCATTTCTGGTTGTTTTTTTGTTTGTGTAAACAGTATTTTTTGTTTTCTCACTATAGGGTTTTGATTACAGATTGATGTGGGAAAAATTAAATTTAAACAATATGCTAAAGGAGGTGAAAAAAATGAAGCGATCTGAATGCAATATTATATATATATATACACACACGCACGCAACATAAAGGGGCACGTTAATATACACATGTAAAACAAAATATTAAAAAACATAAGTCCATGTGTTTTATCTCTTGGTTCCCTTGCTTTACTTAAAAGATATTTTCTACATATTTCCTGCTATATAAATTAGCTGTTAAATAGGACTTGACATTAGTTGGTGACGCTGTGTCGAAGTGTGTATAACAAAAACAAAGTATTTAGCATATTGTGTGGATGGAGGATTCTAAGCCGAAATAACATTGTACCCGAGCGGTCAGCAATGTTCTGGTTAAATACTTTAATATTACTTCCTTTTAGGTACGAGCCATATACAGCTGAATAGCAGATCTGAAGGGAGGATATTTGTATTTTTATTTATGTGTGCCGGTTTGTGTATGTACTATATTTGGCCTTAATTAAGATGACTGGGAAGTCATATTTTCACATCATTAATTTCTAATTTTGCACATCATTCTGTTATGTGTGTGTTGAACGTGGAACATTTTTCTCAGAACTTTTCTGTATCCATTATAATTTTGCTGATACTTTTGTTTCAGTTTTTCTTCTTCTGACTTTTTCTCTGTGTGATGTTGTGTTTAATTTCAAATGATTATTATTTTTGGTGGTGTATGTAGTTCTGGATCCACTGGTTTTGCTTTAACTTGACATTTTTTAAGGTATTCTTTTGAAATCTCATACAGCTTTTGGGCAAAATGTCATCATTATGGTGAGGAACTTTTCTTTTGGGGCATTGAAGATTGATAAAGGGAACTATCACAAAATCTTTCTTATGCTCTAAAATTGAAATAAATGTGTGTGACACCAGCGCACTCCAAGAATCAATCACAGCCTCCTGTGCTTTCTCTACAATGCATCAGGAAACATTGAACCACAGAGATCACCAAGCTCCACTCCACCTCTTTCTACCTGTTCCCTTCTTATTTCTGTCCCTTCCATCCCACTCCTTTGCATCCTCTCCACAACTTTGCACCTTTGCCCCATCTGTCCCACCCCTTTGAACGTCTCACCCATCGACCCACCCCTTTGTGTCATCCCACCACCCCTTTGCATCACTGTCCCATCCCTCCCATCCCTTTGCATCTCTGTCCCGTCTCACCCACCCACCCCTTTGCACCTCTGTCCTGTCCACCCACCTCTTTACATCTCCTTCCCATCCCCCCATCCCTTTATACCTCCATCCTGTCCACCCACCACTTTACATTTGTCCCACTCACCCCCACCCCTTTGCACCTCTGTCTTGTCCCTCCCAGCCATTTGCACGTGTCTCATCCACCCACCCCTTTACATCTGTCCCACCCACCCCTTTGCACCTGTCTTGTCCCACCCACCCCTTTGCACATTTGTCCCATCCACCCACCCCTTTACATCTCTGTCCCACCCACCCCTTTGCACATTGTCCCATTCACCCACCCCTTTTGTCCCGTCCTTCCACCCCTTTACATCTGTCTTGTCCCACCCACCCCTTTACACCTCTGTCCCACCCACCCCTTTACATCTGTCCCACCCACCCCTTTGCACCTGTCTTGTCCCACCCACCCCTTTGCACATTGTCCCATCCACCCACCCCTTTACATCTCTGTCCCACCCACCCCTTTGCACATTGTCCCATTCACCCACCCCTTTTGTCCCGTCCTTCCACCCCTTTACATCTGTCTTGTCCCACCCACCCCTTTACACCTCTGTCCCACCCACCCCTTTACACCTCTGTCCCACCCACCCCTTTACACCTCTGTCCTGTCCGACCCCTTTACACCAGGGATCTCAAACTCTGGCCCCCCTGATGTTTCTGAACTTCAGCTCCCATGATTCCCTAGCCATCTAATGCATTCAAAGAATTCTGGGACTTGAAGGCAAAAACATCTGGGGGGCCGTGAGTTTGAGATCCCTGCTTTACACCCTTCACACCTCTGTCCTGTCCCACCCCTTTGCATATCACTCTCTTCCCTCCAACCCCTTTGCATCTCCTTATCATTGCATTACCCTTTACACAGACACATTTGCAGAACAGCTTGAAATACATCCACACCAGATAGACGCTGACAGAGATAGATTATGACACAACAACAGAAATGGAGACATTCTGGCACTCCGCTCTGACAGAATTACGCTCTGACACACTGACACCCTGCTCTGACCCTCTGACGCCCTGCTCTGACCCTCTGACGCCCTGCTCTGACCCTCTGACGCCCTGCTCTGACCCTCTGATGCCCTGCTCTGACCCTCTGACGCCCTGCTCTGACGCCCTGCTCCCTGCTCTGACGCCCTGCTCTGACCCTCTGACGCCCTGCTCTGACCCTCTGACGCCCTGCTCTGACCCTCTGACGCCCTGCTCTGACCCTCTGACGCCCTGCTCTGACCCTCTGACGCCCTGCTCTGACCCTCTGACGTCCTGCTCTGACGTCCTGCTCTGATGCCCTGCTCCCTGCTCTGACGCCCTGCTCCCTGCTCTGACCCTCTGACGCCCTGCTCTGACCCTCTGACGCCCTGCTCTGACCCTCTGACGTCCTGCTCTGACGCCCTGCTCTGATGCCCTGCTCCCTGCTCTGATGCCCTGCTCCCTGCTCTGATGCCCTGCTCCCTGCTCTGACGCCCTGCTCCCTGCTCTGACCCTCTGACGCCCTGCTTCCTGCTCTAACACACTGAGACATTAAAAAAATTATTCACTAACCCGGTGCTGAGGGAGTCAAAGACTGAGGGGTCTTCAGGCTGGGTTTAGGTAGGGAGATGGAGGGTCTGGCTGCCTGCGTTCTGTGGAAGAGGGTGAGATCCCTAGCACGTGGGAGCAGGAGCTATCATGCATCTATGCAGTGCCACTATTCCCTCTCTTTCCGGAAGCATGCACTGGTTATTTTATGGTGGGAGTGTATGGGAATACGATCCCTCTCCTCCGCCTCTGAGCATGGACACCGTTCCCCATCGGGCTGATGCCAAGAGTAGTACCCACCCTGAAAACGTGGGACAGGTGGTTGGCAAACACCTAGACTATCCCACGAAAAAAGGGACAAGTGGGGTAACATGTATATGTATACAGTTCATTCAGAAAGTGTTCAGACCTCTTAATTTTTTATATTGATGTTGCAGACTTATACTAAAATCGTTTAAATAATTTTTCCCACATTGATCTACACTCAATACTCCATAATGATAAGCAAAAACTGATTTTATTTGAACTAAATAACTATTCCGTTGGCATACGTTTTCTGATCCTTGGCTATGACGTGGAGCATCTTTGAGATATTTTTACCCTTTGAAGTCCACCTGTGGCAAATTCTTTGATATGGACCTGATTTGGGAAGGCGCACGCCTGTCTAAGGTCTCACAGCTGGAAATGCAGATCAGAGCAAAAACCAAGCCAATTGGTCAAAGGAACGGCCTGCAGAGCTAAGAGGCAGGATTTTGCCGAGGCGCAGATCTGAGGTAGGCTACAAAACATTTTTGGCTACATCGTAGGTTCCCAAGAGCACAAGGGTCTCTAGAATTCTTGCACGGAAGGAATTTGGATCAATCAGGACTCTTCCTAGAGCTGGCCAAACTGCGTAAGCGTGGGAGAAGGTCCTTGGTAGGTTAATGCGTTAGGTGATTGTTCTGAAGCGCAGTTACTTTACACCAGGGTTGGAAAGATGTTATTCAAGCCCCGAATAACGTCAGACGCAGATGGATAACGAGCTGGTTGGAATAGCTCGTTCTTTGCTAGGGGCACATTAACGTCTCCAATACAAAGTATAGGAGACGGTAATGTACAGTAACCTGGCGTGACATCCGAGGCGCAGGCTGAGTTTGCATCTTGAACGGAATAGTATGAATTAAAATTAAGCACAGTGCTCGAACCGTTCTACTGTATGGCTCCAGTGCTCGAGCCGTTATACTGTATGGCTCCAGTGCTCGAGACGTTATACTGTATGGCTCCAGTGCTCGGGCCGTTATACTGTATGGCTCCAGTGCTCGAACCGTTATACTGTATGGCTCCAGTGCTCGGGCCGTTATACTGTGTGGCTCCAGTGCTTGGGCCGTTCTACTGTATGGCTCCAGTGCTCGGGCTGTTCTACTGTATGGCTCCAGTGCTCGGGCTGTTATACTGTGTGGCTCCAGTGCTCGGGCCGTTATACTGTGTGGCTCCAGTGCTCGGGCCGTTATACTGTGTGGCTCCAGTGCTCGGGCCGTTCTACTGTGTGGCTCCAGTGCTCGGGACGTTATACTGTGTGGCTCCAGTGCTTGGGCCATTCTACTGTGTGGCTCCAGTGCTCGGGCCGTTCTACTGTGTGGCTCCAGTGCTCGGGCCGTTCTACTGTAGGGCTCCAGTGCTCGAGCCGTTATACTGTATGGCTCCAGTGCTCGGGCCGTTATACTGTAGGGCTCCAGTGCTCGGGCCGTTATACTGTATGGCTCCAGTGCTCGGGCCGTTATACTGTGTGGCTCCAGTGCTCGGCCGTTATACTGTGTGGCTCTAGTGCTCGGGCCGTTCTACTGTGTGGCTCTAGTGCTCGGGCCGTTCTACTGTGTGGCTCCAGTGCTCGGCCGTTCTACTGTGTGGCTCCAGTGCTCGGGCCGTTCTACTCTGTGGCTCCAGTGCTCGGGCCGTTATACTGTGTGGCTCCAGTGCTCGGGCCGTTATACTTTATGGCTCCAGTGCTCGGGCCATTATACTTTGTGGCTCCAGTGCTCGGGCCGTTCTACTTTGTGGCTCCAGTGCTCGGGCCGTTATACTGTGTGGCTCCAGTGCTCGGGCCGTTATACTTTGTGGCTCCAGTGCTCGGGCCGTTATACTTTGTGGCTCCAGTGCGGGTCGTTATACTTTGGCTCCAGTGCTCGGGCCGTTATACTTTGTGGCTCCAGTGCTCGGGCCGTTATACTGTGTGGCTCCAGTGCTCGGGCCGTTATACTGTGTGGCTCCAGTGCTCGGGCCGTTATACTGTGTGGCTCCAGTGCTCGGGCCGTTATACTTTATGGCTCCAGTGCTCGGGTCGTTATACTTTGTGGCTCCAGTGCTCGGGCCGTTATACTGTGTGGCTCCAGTGCTCGGGCCGTTATACTTTGTGGCTCCAGTGCTCGGGCCGTTATACTTTGTGGCTCCAGTGCTCGGGTCGTTATACTTTGGCTCCAGTGCTCGGGCCGTTATACTTTGTGGCTCCAGTGCTCGGGCCGTTATACTTTGTGGCTCCAGTGCTCGGGCCGTTATACTGTGTGGCTCCAGTGCTCGGCCGTTCTACTTGTGGCTCCAGTGCTCGGGCCGTTATACTTTGTGGCTCCAGTGCTCGGGCCGTTATACTTTGTGGCTCCAGTGCTCGGGCCGTTATATACTTTGTGGCTCCAGTGCTCGGGCCGTTATACTGTGTGGCTCCAGTGCTTGGGCCGTTCTACTGTATGGCTCCAGTGCTCGGGCTGTTCTACTGTATGGCTCCAGTGCTCGGGCCGTTATACTTTGTGGCTCCAGTGCTCGGGCCGTTATACTTTGTGGCTCCAGTGCTCGGGCCGTTATACTTTGTGGCTCCAGTGCTCGGGCCGCTATACTGTATCCATTGCTGTGCATAACCTCCAGCTTGTGATCTAATAAGAAGGTCAAAACAGTTAATCCAGATATTCAGCTGTTTATTTAAACTTCAATTTTTAGTTACAATTACTTTTCATTAAGCAGATTGCGTCACGTTTGCAGGTTTGAGGGCTTTGTGTACACAGGCTAATATAATGAGAGAGACGTACCACTAATTATCCAGTTTTCAGCTGTTTCTTTTGTTTTTGGCACCGAGAGGGTTACAGATCTTGTCCTGTTCTCCACGGCAGGATCTGAAGGGAACAAGCAGGTGCTCGCAGATCACAATTAGCCGTCCAGAATGCGTGTTTGGCAAGAAAAGAGCTGCTGCTGCTGCCTGTCTGCAGGAGCAGTAATTAGTCTGCTGGAGTCCACACGCTCAGAGTCCTGCCCGGTGAACAAAGATGCTCTCGGTCTCCGCACTGGGACCGGGGTCTGCCCTTTGCTACAGCTCTGCAGGTTTATGCTCATGTCTGTACATAACCAGGTGCATACTTGCACTCTTCTGGTATGAACACAAACTGAAACGCCAGAGATCCACCATGTCTTCCTGGCCACGTATCATTTTATTCACACATGGAAAGTGATGCGGCTAGACAATAAATCGGGGGTCAGCAACCACGGCCCTCCAGATGTTTTGGAATGACCGATCCCATGGTGTTCAGTCAACATAATGAGTGGCTGAGCATCATGGGAGATGTATTTCCAAAAACCGTAGAGGGCCAAGGTTGCTGACGCCTGGCGTGAAGCATTCTATTGCTGCAGGAGGGAATTCAGAGACCTTTAGGAAGGCTCTTCATGTCCTGCAGAACAGTTTGAGGATGTACATCTTCTAATAAACATGATGGACCTACCCTTGTTTCATTCCTTCCTCTCCAAGTACTTCCTATACAAGCACGACCAAATTATCGAAGGCCGGACCAAATTATCGAAGGCCGGACCGGAATCGTCGAAGGCCGGACCGGAATCGTCGAAGGCCGGACCGGAATCGTCGAAGGCCGGACCGGAATCGTCGAAGGCCGGCTAAGCTTCCCAGCAGTGGAAGGGTCAGGGGATTGTCTCATCAACTCCCAGTATGCTTCACCAGGCAAAGGATGAGCGCGATGAGGATTGATGTCTTCTGTTACCTCCGTTTATGATGTTGGTCGTCATCCCAGCAGAACATATCCTGTACCAAAACATGATGGACTAATTAAAAGGGAACAAAGCGTGATGGTTTGGTTATTGAAAACGTTAAGAAATGGTCCGTCCACCACTTTAATAAATAAAAATGGAAATTAAATGTTGCCAGGGAATGTATCTATAATTTATCCGCACGGCTGGCACTGAGGAAGACTGAAATCTTTTATTGAGACGGGTTGAAGGGTGAATGCTTTCGCTTTATTTAGAGTAATTGGGATTAATTAAGCACACAATTTTGGCCGCTCGCAGCCGCAGACGTATACAGAAGGGGGTTAGCGGGCTCCGTGCAGGCTCCATTTGGCTCCTTTCTGCAGTTTAGCATGTTCCGTGGCTCTGGTCGGGGGAAGAAGTCGTAGTCGGTCTTCATTCTACCTCTCCAAACCATTTATCAAAATGTCACTTTAATGACAGCAAATAATATATATTCTGCCACAGATCCTCTTGCACCTGGCAGGACCGACTTCCGCTGCATCACTACGCTAACCTAATTTACTAATTGCTGCTTTCCCCATTAATTCTTAGACTGTCTTGTTTTCTGTAATTGAAGCGGGATTGAGATCCCTGAGTGCAGATTATCAGGACAGGCTCAGACAGTGCTGGGTTTGTATCTAATGTACAATGATCCTCTGGCCGCAAATTATCAGGACAGGCACTGGCAGCACCGGGTTTGCATCTAATGAACAGAGACTGCAGAATAATCTGTTTCGTAATGCAGCATTTAACTCTTAAATCTCTTGTAGCAGAGTTCAAGGCATCAGGAAGGAAACACAGACCATCCATACCGGAGACCGTTGCAAGGGATAAAACATGGTGGAGGCAAAGGATCAGGAAGCTGAAGGCACCTCTAATAACACCATATCGTTCTCCTTTTTCATCCCTTATCCATCAAATAAAGTTCCTCCTAGCCCCCTCAATACCCCATGAAAAAGCTCACTCCCCAAGAACCTCATAATCCTTCATGTCGCACGTGTCTTATAGCCCAGTGTGCTACAGTAATAATGATTTATCACTGCCCTACGGACACCGCTGGACTACGTATCCCTTGATGCCAGTCATCCTTAAGATAAATCCTCACTGTGCACTGCTATCTTATCCCTTGATGAGATATCATTGTTCATACCCCTATCCAGTGTTTGGCTCCTCCATATTTTGTCCTCTGGGGGTCGTCCAGCCACGATGCCTTATTGGCCATCAGTGACAACCTCAGCACTCTGACTCTGGCAGTGAACTCGTCAGCAGTCATTGGAATGCACAGACCCTGCGGAGGTCTGTCTGTATGACGGCTTTCCACTCTCCCTACGACATGCCACAGTGATGTGTGGGGCAGTGACACTTTGAGAGGGAATAATTCGCAATATTTGGCAAACGGCCTGCTTTTTGACCAGCCAACTGACCACAAAATTGCACCTTACGGGGAAATTCACCGTGCGGTGTAATTTCTGAGCCAATTGGGCTCTCTTTGAATAACCCCTTAAGTCATGTTTTGCGGAGGGGTCAAATTCTAATTTCACTCATTAAAATGCAAATTAATGGGGGGCGGAGCTGACTGGCGAGGTGAACGGTCGCATCACTGTGGAGCTCCGTGAGCAGAGAGTGCTTTAGGTTGCCATCTGGAGACTTTTTCTCTGCCTAGTGGAAATTTATACTCCAGCAGCAGGGTGAGAGACGGTGGAGTGTGACCCCCAGATGATTTCCGCTTTTTTTTACGCCCTACAGCGCTGATTTCTGACCCGATTTGCGGCCTTGCTGAGGCGGCTGCAGCGGGGGCGCTCCCAGCCTGTCACTGACTGTGGTCCCTAGGTGGGGCAGATTCCCCTCGTATGGTGATCGCCATAGTGTCCGTACCTGCTGGAGATTGAGGTAAACAGCCTGCGGCCGACCTTTCCTCCACCCACCGGAGATTTAAAAGGCTGACCCACACTGAGGCCTACATGCACGAGGTGTACGGGGCTGAGGCCCTTCCGGAGGGGTACGGGGTTCCCTGAGCCAACGGGCTCCACCTGAGACCTTCACCCCAACTACTTCCCTGATCAGAGCCTTCGGAGATCGGAGGGAACGATCCGCAACTGGATTACCCTGCACGCCGCAACTTTAAGCCGCTGGCCCGCACTGAGGCCTATACACCCGTGGAGTCACGTGCTGCAGCCTCCGGCGAATAGTTCCGACTCCCCTGAGCAGACGATCTCCAGTTGCTGCATCTACCCGGGCCTCCCCCTTGGTCTGACTCCGGGAGACTTCTCCTTCACACCAGGCAAACCCCTCGGGGGGGGGGACCAAAGGGAGACAACGCACGCTGCCCGGAGCCTTGGATTCGACGGGAGAGGGCAGAGTTCTCCCGGGTATGAGCCACTGCTAGCTCCCTCATCCCAACCCCACCCCCCCCCCCCCTGAACAGCAGAGACGGCTTCTCCTCTTTGGGGTAAGACAAACCCCCCCCCTTTTTTTTTTTTTTCTTTTTCCCCCTTATAATTTTTCCGGATGACTGCACTGGGCGCCCACCCACAATAGTTTATCCTCGGGACTCTGAACCTTCCTTAATGTTTTTTTGGTGGTCCCGAAGGGGCCCACTACTCCGTGAACGGTAAATTTTTTCTTACAATAATTTTTCCGGGCGACAAGTACTGGCCGCCCACCCATCATAATTTTTGTTCAGGACACTGAAACGTGCTGAGAGTGCTTTTTGCTGGTCCCTAGAGGGCCCGCCCTTTTTCGCATATTTAATTTTTTCACTGGTCCATCTGTGGCATGCCACCTCTGAACGACAAAATTGTTTATATATATATATATATATATATTTTTTTTCTCTCTCTGACTACACAAGGGCCACTGGAACATTATATTCTGCCTGATTTTGTACAGGGAGGGAGGAGGGAGGAGAGAGGAAGGGAAAGAAAGAGAAAAAGTTTTTCTTTTAGGAGGCCCCTGCGGGGCCTGCTGCTACAAGTGCGCGTCTTTATAAAACAAATTTTTCCAAGAGAGGGTATCCTGGTGGGTGGGGAAGATGGCCGCTTGAGGCTGTAGCGCCAAGCCCATGAGATTCCCTTAAAGCCTTCTAAGCGACCTATTGAGTTACATATTTTTTACGTGACCCCCCCTGACATGCCCGGGACTAAATCTGGACGTAACCCGGGTCAAAAGGACCTTTCCCGGTGTTTCACCCCAGCTCAATCAACGGCCTCCGCATCTCCAAAGATGACGACACCCGCCGAGGAGACGGCGACCCATGACGCACCGTGCACGCGCCGGGACATACAAGACCTGCACCAACTCCTTCTGACTGTCAAAGATGACTTGTAAGCAGATCTCAGGGCTGGAATTGATGGCCTGAGAGCAGATCTGGGGACCCTGGGGACACGCACGACGGCCCTCGAGCTACGAGCGGATGAGGCCCGGGAGGCGGACACGGAGGTGCGGGCGGATATGGCGGTCCTTCAAAACAAGTACGAACTCTTACAGGAGGCGGTTGAGGATATGGATAATCGGTCCAGTCACTCCAACCGTCGACTCCGAAACATCCCTGAGACGGTGGTGAATTTACAGGACTTTCTTCATCGCTACTTCCAGGCGCTTCTGCCCGAGGCACCCGAAGAGGAACTGCTACTTGACCGGGCCCACAGAGCCTTACGTCCAAAACCCTCAGAGACGGATCCTCCTAGAGACGTGATACTTAGATGTCATTACTACACCACCAAAGAAGCTATACTTCAAGCGGTGCGTAATGCTACTCCGACCCTTGACGGCATCACTCCCCACTTTTATAATGATCTGGCTCCCTCCACACTCCAGAAGTGCCGGGCGCTCAAGCCGCTCACTGATCTTCTCTGCCAGAGGGATGTCATACCGCTGGGGATTTCCATTCCGCCTTCTCATTCCTCATAACGGTACTTTCTTGACTCTCCGTTCACCAGCAGACAGCTCGACGGTCTTGGAGACGATGGGCATCCCGGAACCCCCGGATCTCTCTGCGCAGGGAGAGGCCAGGGGCAGGCTGCGGAGACAGGATCGGAGACGCTCCCCGTTGCGTTAACCTCCAGGTCGCTGCTACCATCACCCCCGTCCCCCTGCACCACCTGAGAGGGACTCATCTCCCGCCTTCTCCACGGGACTTTAGTTACTGGGCTCTATTTGGTCCCCCCGAGCTCCATCTTGGGATTTCGTGAGGCGGGTCTGGGAGACATGTCAGATACCCGGAAAGAACCCACACCCGTCGGACCCTTTCGAGTTGGATCTCAGTTTCGCGGCGGGAGCCCTGTTGATCGTTAGATGCTCCCTGTTAGAAGCCTCCAAGTTCCAGTTCCCCGGGGTCCTTTATAGCCTCTTGCCCCGGCTGTTCCGCGACTGGGGGGGAGGGGGAGTTAGATGGGCCAGCTGTACCTGGACATTGATTCATATGTTGCCTTGGGAGATGGTTGGGGGGGGTTTCAAGGCTTTAGATGCTGATTTTTAGGTCACGGTCCTCCCTTAGGGGAGTCTATGGGCTGGCGACCTTCTCCTTGTTGTCGCTCTCGCCCCCGAGTGCGTACCTTGTGGTCGGTACAATCCACCACCAGACACATTTTCTTTTTAGTGTCTTCTATCTTCCTCCCCCCCCCTTTTTTTTTCCTCTCCCTTTTCTTTTCTCCTCTCCTCCCTTTCTTCTTTCTTTCCTCTCTGTTTCTATTTTTTCCTCTCTCTTCTCTCCCTACTTTTTCCCCCTCCTTTTTCTCACCTCTCCTTCCATCACTTTTATTCGCTTGATCCCTCATGGCGGAGAGGGGAGGCGAGGCGCGGGCCCGCCTCAAGGTGATTTCTCATAATGTAAAGGGCCTTTTGTCCCCGAACAAGAGACGAGGGGCCACCAGATATTACTGGAAACTTCGTGCCGATGTAGTCCTCCTGCAGGAGACTCTCTTTACACGGGGCAGAGTCCCGGGATATTGGGGGAATGGTTTCACCGTGCATTATCACTCTGCTGGTAGCTCCCGCAAGACAGGGGTTTCGATACTGATGCGAGGGAGTCTTCATTTCCATCTTACCCATCAGGAGTCAGCTTTGGACGGCAGATACCTGCGGGTGACTGGGACAATTGGAGGTAAGCCGGTCACCTTTGATAACGTATATGCTCCTTCCCCCCCCCCAGAGGGACCTTTTTGGAGGGCAGTGGAGGAACGGCTGGCGCAGCTACCGAATAGGGGGGTCTTTGTAGGAGGAGATTTTAATGCGGTCATGGACCCTTACCTTGACCGCAGTAAGTCAGCACTTAACCGTGCCCCTTTCCGCAGCTCCAAGACCTTCCGTGGGGTAGTCCAGGCGGCCAATCTGTACGATACTTGGCGGTTGCTCCACCCTAGAGACCGAGACTATTCCTTTTACTCAAATCCCCACGACTCGTACTCCAGATTGGATTATATTTTTTGCAGTATAGATAACATTACAGCCCTCGTCTCTTCCACCATTCACGAAATCTCGTGGTCTGACCATGCTGCAGTTGAGATAGCACTACTGGGTTGGGGGGTACCGGGCTCGGCTAGTGTGTGGCGCTTTAATGCTTCCCTCTTCCTTGACCCTGGTTTGAAAGATACCATGAACCTTGACTTGACGGACTTTCTCTTTGAGCGCAGCTTCAACTCCAGCATAGCTACCACCACAGTGTGGGAGGCGCACAAGGCGTTCATTGCGTGGCAAGCTAATCCGCTCTTCAGTGGAGTCGTCAAAAACCGCCGCCCAAGACCCCCGGAGTCCCTCATATAACGGCATACTGCGACGCCCTTCTCCATGGCCGCACCACTTTGCCTTCCTTCAGCCACCCGCAGCGTCTGGACATGGCAGCCCCCATCTCAACGGAAGAAGTAGCAGCTGTGATTAAACACTTACATTCCTCTAAATCCCCGGGCCCGGACGGATTCTCGGTCCCCTACTATAAGCCTGTCCCTGCTCCAGCCCCTGACCAGACTGTTTAATACCTACATGAAGGGAAAGGAGGTCCCATCTTCTGACATGCTCTTGGCCCGTATTGTGGTCATCCCCAAGCCGGGCAAGGACCCGGCGGTATGCCCCAGCTATAGGCCCATCTCCCTGATAAACGTGGACATGAAGATCTACGCCAAAATTCTGGCTAACAGAATGGGTCGTTATATCGCAGAGGTTATTCATCCCGATCAGGTGGGATTTGTCCCCGGTAGAGAGGCCCCGGATAATATCAGACGGGCCCTTAATCTGATTCAGGTTGCTAAAACCTCAGGTAGAGGCTCCTTTCTCCTCTCTAGACGCCGAAAAGGCCTTTGACCGGGTTGATTGGAACTATTTATGGGCGACATTGACCTCCTTCGGAATACGGGGAGACCTCTTGACAGCAATACGGGCTTTATATGCGGGCCCCAGGGCGCAGGGGGGGTTCCTCTCGGCCCCTTCTTTATTTTAAACGGGACCCGACAGGGATGCCCCTTGTTGCCACTCCTATTCGCCCTATCCATTGAACCCCTGGCGGCATATATTAGGGTCCACCCTGATGTCCGAGGGGTGGAAGTAAGGGGAAAACCATATAAGCGGTCTCTTTTTGCTGACGATGTCCTCTTGTCCCTGACCTCGTCCATCACCAACCTGATGAGGGCCCTGGGGGACTTTGGTAGGGTCTCGAGCTATAGACTTAATGCGGATAAGAGCGAGGTGCTTGACATTAACCTAACAGAGTGGGAGAGGGCGGTGGTTCGAGATCGGTTCCCTTTTCGATGGTGCCGCTCATCTATGAGCTCCCTGGGGACCCAGCTGACTCCCACTTGGGATCAGCTGTATGCAGCAAATTACGGGATACTGCTTCCTACCCTCCATGCATTGCTATCGACATGGTCCCATCTACACCTTTCGCTATTTGGTCGGATATATGCGGTCAAGATGACCCTGCTCCCAAAGCTGCTGTACCTTTTCAGAACACTGACAATTCCTATTCGCAGGGCGGACCTGACCTTCCTTCAGTCGGCTATCCACTCTTTTATCTGGGGAGGGCGACGAGGTCGGTTGCCTAAAAACCTTATGTTTCAATCCAGACGACGGGGAGGCATGGGAGTCCCACATCTTTACTCCTATTACAAGGCGACCCAATTTGCGATGCTCTCTATGATTAACCTGAGACACGGAGCACCGCTCTGGACTACCCTTGAACAAGATATGGGGGGACCACAACTACTGCGCACGCTTCAATGGGCCACTAAAGCTACTCCCCGGATCCTCCACAATAGCCCCACGCTGCAGCATTCACTGCGCCTCTGGAACCTCTATAGAGATGGAGATGATCTGTCCCCTCCGGGTTCGGGCCTCCAATCTTTATTCTACAATCCGAAGTTCCCGGAGGGTAACTCTCCCAGGGCGTTCGGTTGGTGGCTCAGATCTGATATCACAGAACTGCGCGATCTGACTTTGCAGGGCCGCCCGGTCACCCTTGGTTATCTAAGGGAGTCGAAAGCGCTACCCCCCTCTGAGACATTTAGAGCCCTCCAACTGCTACATTTTGTCAGGGGAACTCTTAGACGCCGGACCGCAGACTGACCCTCTATGAGACCTGCTGTCGGCAGAAGTACAGAGGACGTGGTTTGATATCCTCGCTTTATTCCCACATCCTTGACGCGACCTTTCCGCAGGAGGCGCCTTATGTTACGAGGTGGGAAGACGATCTAGGGAGCTCTCTGGAGGGAGATGAGTGGGCAGATATTATTGACAGGACCTCGCGGGTCACAATCTGTACTGCGGTTCGCGAGAACTGTTACAAGGTCATGGCGAGGTGGTATATCCACCCGCGGCGCCTCGCAAAGATGTACCCGGGGATGCCGTCAACTTGCTTCAGGGGATGTGGCGAGGAGGGGACGTATATGCATGCATGCATGGTGGGACTGTGGCATGGTCAAGACTATCTGGACGGAGGTGTTTGGTGATTTGAGCCGGGCACTAGGGATACACTTATGTCCTGATCCCTGGACAGCACTCCTCAACCGGCCGCACCCCGAGGCACGTCTTACACGTGGTGAGCATTCCCTCGTCTCTAGGGTGTGTGCTGCGGTATGTATCTGTTTGGCCAAGACCTGGAAGGGTCCCCCGCGTCAGCTGATAGAGGCCAAAATTTGGCACGTGGTCACGATGGAACGCCTGACGGCAGTGGTTCTCGACAGGATGGCCCACTTTGAGACGGTTTGGTCGCCGTGGCTGGCGGCGTTTGCCTCCCCGGCCTCTGCTCGCATTGCTTTCTCAGGTTAGATGAAGGTCCGGCGAGGTTGGGCCCGCGGTTTCATCCCCTCTCCCGTCCCCTGTGTCTCTTTTCTCTTTTCTTTTCCCTTTAGTACCTCTTGGAGGCATCTCCGGGAGGTTTTTCCTTCTTTAATGAAAGTACGCTAAGCAACCGATGTTTCTCCTTGTTTGTATAGGTTTTTTTTTTTGGTTTTTTGTTTTTTTGGTTTTGTTCTTGTGTTTTTTTCTTTTTTCGGTTTTTTTTTTTCTGATGCTTCTCTCACAGTATTTATCTTTAGACAGTAGATGTTGTAGTCTCGTCTGCGCATAGCTCCTTAAACTATAAAATAACTGTGGGAGTAGTTTGAAATGTTCGCTGTTATACATATCTCGATGACGGGCATCTCGTATGCACCGTAGCTGATACGAGACTCGACTGTATTTCCTCTTTTCTGTATTGTTTATTCTCCCTTAATAAAAATCTATTGAATTTAAAAAAAAAAAAAATGCAAATTAATTTAACTTTTTGTGAAATGCGTTTTTCTGGATTTGTTGTTGTTATTCTGTCTCGCTGTTATCGAATAAACCTGCCATTAAAATTACGGACTGATCATTTCTTTGTCAGTGGGCGAACGTACAAAATCAGCAGGGGATCAAATCATTTTTTCCCTCACTGTAGATTCAGCAGCCGTCGTTAATCACAAAAAGGTGGTTTATCCCAGAAAAGTCTCCACCCATGTAGTTCGATAAAAGTCCATCATACGGGAGATCAGCATTTGAGGAATAGTCCAGATCTTATTTAGGGCCCTATTACAATCTGGGCGTTAAAACGCGGGCGCAAGGGAGGAAAAACTGCGCCCCCAGTTTTCCCCCTTGCGCCCGCTTTTTAACTTCAGATTACAATGCAGGCCCAAAAAAATGCTGCCTACATTGTAGCGCCCGTTAAAAATCAGGATGCTCGCGGCAGCGCTGAGCGCAGCCGCGAGCATCCACTCGCTGGAGTCCATAGGACTCCATTGAGTTCCTCTATGCCGGACCCTTCATGTAGCCCACTTGTCGTACAGTTGTTTATTAACCAAACGTCTCATCGTCCATATACATTGTAGGCCGCAACTGCTTGAGACCTTCATGGTCACCCAGGCCAAGCTTCATGCAATCTCATATCATTCATAAGGGAACATATATGGCATCTCCAATCCACCACCATATTGCATATTGACTGCATGATATCGGGAGCTTTTTTTGTTTTGTTTATGCTATTGTGTGTAGATACGTTATTTATATTTATTAGCCTACAGGCCTAAACTAGTTTGTAGGATTTATAGCCCATTACAGGAATGGGTGTGAGTTGACATGAGTACAAGTGTCACGACCCATCGTAAGTAGCGGTTTATGGGGCAGAGTAAAGCTTTTATCCCGAGAAGAGACTTTATTAACTGACAGCGGAAAGCCACGGGTTGACCTTGTGACACATCGAAACTATATTTTCAAGCTGTCCAGCAGAAGACCCGAGGGCTAGTTGTTGGCAGTAAGGTCATTCCATTGGCCCCCAGGATGACATGTTTATAATATTTCAGTGTTGTTATTATGAGGTCCATCTTAAATATCTCTCAACCTCTCCTGCAAAAGGTGGACAGCACGCAATCATGTATGATAAAGTGGATAATTCTTCTTTAGCTACGCGTTGATTTAGTGACATGCATATATGGCGACTTATATAGAATCTGCCCTTTGCCTTGAAGGGCAAAGCTATTAGAAGATTTGCTAGTGGGCTAGAAGGCTCAGACGTCGTATTTTGCTTTAAAGAATTTATTACTAGACTCTCAAGACCTCCGTGGATAGAAATACGGTTTGTCAGGAGCTTTGAATGTAAGTAACAGTGTGCCAGTGATCCTGAGAAAATACAATATACATGGTATTCAGAGGAATCCCCAGAAAAATACAATACGCATGGTGTTCAGGGGAATCCCCAGAAAAATACAATACGCATGGTGTTCCAGGAAAATACTATACGCGCGGCATTCCTGGCATCCCTAGAAAAATACTATACACATGGTATCACAAGGGATTCTGGATAAATACAACATACATGACATTCCAAGGAAACCCCAGAAAAACGCATTATACATGAGGCGTTATTCACCAAGTTGGCAAATAACAATAAAGATCTTGGTTGTTGAATTCTGCTTCTCTGAAAAGCCAGAGTTCACCGTAGTTGCAGCAACAGCAGGACAGTAGCACCATTATTATGCCATAAGATAAGTAAACTACGGCAATTCTCCACATAATGTCATTTCACTGTTTGCAACAACCGTAAATGTACTTTAGAGGTTTTAAAGTGGCGATACAAACCGAGCAGAAAGAATAATGAGAACTACTGGCCGGTTTCTAAACTGTGAATTCACTGTACTTGATCCAATGTTGTTCACCAAACTAAACCCATCGTTCCCAAAATGAAAGAAAGACAGCCGGGGAATAAAGAGCTACGGTAGTCCAAAGCTTTTCTTAGCATTCCATCCCTGGCCAAAGCTTTGCATAGCATTCCATTCCGGGCCAAAGCTTTGCATAGCGTTCCATCCCTGGCCAAAGCTTTGTATAGCGTTCCATCCCGTGCCAAATCTTTGTATAAGGTTCCATCTCTGGCCAAAGCTTTGTATAGTGTTCCATTACTGGCCAAAGCTTTGCATAGCGTTCCATCCCTGACCAAAGCTTTGCATAGCGTTCCGTCCCTGGCCAATGCTTTGCATAGCGTTCCGTCCCTGGCCAAAGCTTTGCATAGCGTTCCATCCCGGGCCAAAGCTTTGCATAGCGTTCCATCCCGGGCCAAAGCTTTGCATAGCGTTCCATCCCGGGCCAAAGCTTTGCATAGCGTTCCATCCCGGGCCAAAGCTTTGCATAGCGTTCCATCCCGGGCCAAAGCTTTGCATAGCGTTCCATCCCGGGCCAAAGCTTTGCATAGCGTTCCATCCCGGGCCAAAGCTTTGCATAGCGTTCCATCCCGGGCCAAAGCTTTGTATAGCGTTCCATCCCTGGCCAAAGCTTTGCATAGCGTTCCATCCCGGGCCAAAGCTTTGCATAGCGTTCCATCTCATGCTCTCCTCTGCCAATGAGGTCAGAATATGATCTCCTCATACCCACATTCCCAGACTCTACAGGACTGCTCCCGGGCTGCCCTTAGTTAGGTCATATCATTCTTAATCTCTTCCCCATAAATCCCCACGCACTTCATGCTTTAATATATTTAGCCGTTCCAATTAGCCATCACCTGCTGTGTATTCACTCATCCCCTCTCAGATTGTGTGCTCCACTGAGCATGAGCTTCATCGCCTCTTCTTTAGGTGCAGTTACTTGTTTGTTTAGTCCTATGCTTTGTACAGCGCTGCGTTAATTAAATGATTAGTTGTAAATAAAATGTTGTGATTTGATGAGACGTTTGGAAGTCGAACCAATGACATGAGGCAAGGTGTCCACGCCAGATCTTTATCACCACCACAAGGGTGATGAGTAATTGAAATGGTGTTTGGGACATATTGCTACCCCTCACCATGGAGAATAGGGTTTAGACTTAATACTCAGCAGGTGGACAGCAATACCACCTCAGGTCCTGGGACCAGGATGAATGTATTTATGGGGTTTGTGATTCCTTGAGCTACAGACCTTCCCTAATTTCCACAAGTCTACATGTAACAAATAGCACTGACCTCAACATTACATTGTTTTATAATATTTATGTGCGATGAGTATCACATAGTGACGCACAAAGCGTTGTGTACCTGGATCTCACAGTGACGTACAAGGTTTTTTGCTTTGAGAACGTGATGGTCCTCTTCATGAAACATGTGTTGAGGGTCTTTGCGGATCTCCTCTGGAAATTCCTGTTTCAGCTGTAAATATAAACCCCTCCAGGCTCAGTCTATGCCTGCGTCAGCGTTTTTTAATTTGGTTTTATATTTTTACTTGAATAAATGCGGTTCAGTGAACAACTCATTGAAAGATGTGACAAACCATTCACACACCACCGTATATACACACAACTTGGTGTATTTTCACTT
Organism: Leptobrachium leishanense; assembly: GCA_009667805.1. Lineage (NCBI taxonomy): Eukaryota > Metazoa > Chordata > Amphibia > Anura > Megophryidae > Leptobrachium > Leptobrachium leishanense. Next base: position 16,669,310 of record CM019074.1, read on the forward strand.
AAATTCCTGTCTATGCACCAATATTCTATTAGTAACAACAACGTTGCCGTCAATATGTACAAGATAACACAGAATTGTCAGACGTGCATCTGACTCGGAGATAGCCTTTTATCCAGCTGCGCCTGTGGGGTTTTCGGTGTGGATTGTCCAGAAGGAACCCCTTTTCTCTCTCTTCAGGAAGAAGAGGAACCACACCAAGAGGTTGTATGTGCTATATGGTGGCGTGTGGATTGTTTGGTACGTCTTTCACAGACGTGTGCGCTGAACCACTTTTGTAGTTCAGTTTTTCACTTTGTGTATTTTTGGGGTGTTGGACACTCAATGGGTCTGGGTAGCTGCACGCCATCAATTATTGGATTTTATTTTGTGTTTGTGTTCCCATCTTTTGGATAAGATTTTTTCCCCCGTTTGGATCACTAAACCTTTGTAATGTTGCCTATAGGGGTTATTCAGAGAGCACCGAAATGACACCGACTTTTCAGTGATCTCTCATTCCCCGAACTTCGGGGGATCTAATTCCCCAACCCTGTGGTGAATTCAGCATTTACTGCAGGGTCCCCGAAGTGCAGGGAAAATATGCCAACCGCATCTGAAAATCCGCCGAAAAAAGTCGACCAACCGCTGAAATTACCTGAACGCATCCCAAACAAAGCCAATGATCCGCCGAACACCACGTCGACCACCCGCTGGAAAAAGTCGACAAACGGGTAAAAAAAAACAGGAACAATTGAAAGTTTCAAATTTTAAACACCGTTTGCAAAAGAACTACTGGACGAAAATGTCTGCAATTAGCATAAGAGATCCTATGAATGATCATAAAAAGGCTGTTACAGAAACTAAAAGACGCTATTTAAAAAGAATCTGATTTTTTTTTTTGCCAAAACCGGAAAAATGCCTAAAAAAATCATTAAAAAAAATATAGACTTTTTGCTGCAGATTAAAATAATAAACAGTTTAATTGATATTCGATAAAAACGGGAATATTTTTAACTCTGAAACCTATGGCAATCCCCTCATTAAAGCTGCCGAATGAAACCAACGAACAGCAGGGCATTTCACTGACATTTCTCTGCTGTTCGGCGTCTCCGAATAGATTAACCATTGCTTCTCTATGGGGGATATCACTGCCGTCAAATAGGCACCGTATTTCACTGGCAATTCGCCAAAATTTGGCGAACTGTCACCTTTTTGAATGGCCATGAAATTGCACCGTATGGGGACATTCACTGTTCGGTGCAATTCCGGGGCCAGTTCAGCTCTTGCTGAATAACCCTGTATGACTCTTGTAGAATAGTGTCAGGGAGCTCTATCGATATTTTGTTTATATTATTCTGTTATTTTTATTGGAATGTTGTTTTTTTTTTAATCTTGCATTTTCGACGTTCACGTTTACTGCTGTTTAAACTGTTGGCACTTTATATGATTATTATTATTATTATTCTTTATTTCTAAAGCGCCAGCATATTCTGCAGCGCTGTACAATAAGCACAGTATAGACAGGGTTACAATACATTGACCAACATTTGACAAACAGTACAGGAGGAGATGAGGGCCCTATTCCCGTAGGAACTCACAATCTGGGAGGGTTGGGGTTGGAAACAGGAGGAGAGGACTGTAAGGTGAGAGTGATTGATGGTTGCGTCAGTGAGTTGGGTGGTAGGCTTCCCTAAATAGGAATGTTTTCAGGGAGCGTTGGAAGGAAGAGAAGTTAGGGGAAAGTCTGACAGTACGAGGGAGAGCGTTCCAGAGAGTGGGGGCTGCGCGTGAGAAATCCTGCAGTCTATCATGGGAAGAGGTGATGCGGGGAGAAGCTAGGCGCAGGTCACTGTTTGACCTTAGGGAGCGGGCTGGGGTGTATTTGGTGATTAGTGAGGACAGGTAGTGGGGAGCTGAGTTAGTGAGGCTTTTGTAGGTAAGGATAAGGATTTTGAACTTAATTCTGCAGTGGATGGGGAGCCAGTGAAGGGACTCGCAGAGGGGAGCGGCAGAGACAGAGCGGCGGGTGAGGTGAATTAGCCTGGCGGAGGCATTCAGGATGGATTGTAGGGGGGAGAGGTGGGACAGAGGGAGGCCAGATAAGAGATTATTGCAATAGTCAAGTCGGGAGATTACCAGGGCGTGTATGAGTTGTTTTGTGGCGACAGCGGTAAGAAATGGCCGAATTCTGTAAATATTACACAGTTGGTATCGGCAGGAGGAGGAAAGAGACTTGATGTGGGGGATGAAGGAAAGAGCAGAGTCAAGTGTAACTCCAAGACAGCGAACTTGGTTTGATGGGGAGATGGTGATACCCTCCACCGTGATCGAGAAGTCAGGAGGTGGGGCGGCATTAGAGGGAGGAATAAGTAGGAGCTCAGTCTTTGACATGTTGATCTTTAGGTGGTGGGAGGCCATCCAGGAGGAGATGCCAGATAAACAGTCACTGACTTTGGAAAGGACAGGGGGAGAGAGATCAGGGGTAGAGAGGTAGATCTGAGTGTCATCAGCGTAGAGGTGGTAATTAAAGCCAAAGCTGTTGATGATTTTGCCCAGGGAGGAGGTGTAGATGGAAAAGAGCAGAGGACCAAGGACAGAGCCTTGAGGTACACCAACAGATAGAGGCAATGAAGAGGAGGAGTTACCAGCAAAGGACACACAGAAGGACCTGTTGGATAAATAGGAGTCAATCCAAGCAAGTGCAGTGTCACCGAGACCCAGAGAGTTGAGGGTCAGTAGAAGGAGGGGGTGGTCAACAGTGTCAAAAGCAGCCGAGAGGTCAAGCAGGATGAGAATTGAATAGTGGCCGTGTTTTTTAGCAGTTAGGAGGTCGTTGGTGACTTTGGTGAGGGCAGTTTCAGTTCAGTGTAGGGGACGGAAGCCAGATTGCAGGGGGTCAAGTAGGGAATTGGAGGACAGGAAGATGGAGAGGCGGTTGAAGACTAGTTTTTCTAAGAGCTTAGAGGTAAAGGGAAGCAGGGATACAGGACGGTAGCTGGATGGAGAGTTGGGATCTAGGGATGGTTTCTTTAGTAAAGGGGTAACTAGAAAACATAGAACATAGAAAACATAGAAAAATGTCGGCAGATAAGAACCTTTCGGCCCATCTAGTCTGCCCAATTACATGGATACTTTACCTGGATTTATCTTTTGTTTAGGATAGCCTTATGCCTATCCCATGCTTGCTTAAATTCAATTACTGTTTTGGCCTCTACCACTTCTACTGGAAGACTGTTCCATGTATCCACCACCCTCTCAGTAAAATAGCGCGTGTTTGAAGGCGGATGGAAAGGAGCCAGTGGAGAGAGATAGGTTGAAGATGTGTGTGAGAGCAGGGGTGAGGGAGGAGGAGAGGGGAGGAATTAGATGTGAGGGAATGGGGTCGAGCGGGCACGTGGTGAGATGTGAGGAGGACAATAAGGAATTGACTTCCTCCTCAGTGGTTGGGAGGAAGCGGCAGAGGGTGGCAGATGGGACCTGTGGGAGTGGAGGTGGCAGATAACTATCTTGTGTTGGGAAGTTGCTTCTGATAGTTAAAGTTTTACTGAGGAAGTAGTCTGCCAGGTCTTGAGCGCTGAAGGCAGCTGAGGGGGGAGGTGCAGGTGGGTAGAGGAGGGTGTTGAAGGTGGACCAGAGCCGTTTAGGGTTGGAGGACAGCGTAGATATAAGAGATGAGAAGAAGGATTGTTTGGCCAAGTGGAGGGCAGAGGTGTATGACCGGAGAATAAACTTGAAGTGAACAAAATCAGCTTCAGAGCGGGATTTCCTCCAGGCACGCTCTGCGGTGCGGGAGCATCTTTGCAGGTAGCGAGTCTGGAGGGTGTGCCAGGGCTGAAGCTGGCGGCGTGGGGCCTTACAGAGTCGAAGAGGAGCAAGAGTGTCTAGAGCAGAGATAAGCGTAGTGTTGTAGTGATTAGTGGCAGCATCAGGGCAGGTGAAGGATGAGGTATGAGGGAGGTGGTGAAGTAGGTTGGAGAATTGATGGGGGTCCACAGCCTGTAGATTTCTGCGAGTGTGTGTGCGGGGTGGGGGAGCAGGGTGTTTAGGAAGTCCAGATAGGTTGAAAGAGAAAAGGTGGTGGTCAGAGATGGGGAAAGGGCGACAGTTGAACTCAGAAATGGAGCAGAGGTTGGAAAAGACAAGGTCAATAGCGTGACCATCGCGGTGGGTAGGGAGGAGGGAGGATTGTGTGAGTCCAAGGGAGGACGTGAGTGAAAGAAGTTTGGAGGCAGCAGGGGCGGAAGGATCGTCAATGGGAATGTTGAAGTCCCCGAGAACTAGGCATGGAAGATTAGAAGACAGAAAGTGAGAGAGCCAGGTAGCAAAGTGGTCAAAGAACTGGGAGGTTGGTCCCGGTGGGCGGTAGATGACTGCCACCCTGAGGGCCAGAGGAGAGAACAGGCGGATGCAGTGTGTCTCGAAGGAGGAGAAGGAGAGGGATGGGGTGGAGGGAGATGCTGGTAGGTGCAGGTGGGAGAGAGCAGGATTCTGACCCCGCCACCATTTCTCTCACCCGGTCTGGGGGTATGACTCAAGTGTAGACCGCCATGTGAGAGAGCAGCAACGGAGGCCGTGTCAGAGGGAGTTATCCAGGTTTCAGTTAAAGTTAGGAGGTTGAAGGAGTTTGAAAGGAAGAGGTCATGGATTGCTGTGAGTTTGTTGCACACAGAGCGAGCGTTCCAGAGGGCGCAGGAGAAAGAGGACAGGCGCTGAGGGATTATGGGGATGAGGTTGCTGGGCTTGCAGGGAGGTGATTTATGTGCGATGGAGATAGGATGAGAGGGAAGTATTGGATGTGTTGTGGGGCCAGGGTTAGGGGATATGTCACCTGAAGAGAGTAGCAGCAGGAGGGTGAGAAAGAGAAGGTGGGAATGGGATTTGTGGGAGTGGGAGTGATTGGCAGCGCGAGAGTTAGAGGGAGACCATGTTCTGAAGAAACAAAGGAGCTCATGCGAGGCCATCATGTGGGACGAGAGGAGGGAGGGAGAGATGCAGATAGTGTAGGGGTCGGTGGTAGAGGGGCAGGAGTTCCATTTAAGGAGAAAAGTAGAAGTAAAGAGTAGAAGCGTGAGAGAAAGCATGATCTAGACGTGCGTTTACCCAGAGTAAAAGTGGGCCTTGCAGTTCCTTCCTCCAGTCCCTATATGAACTATAAGGAGGTTTTAATCCATTCCTGCTTTGCATTAAGTATATTCTGATTGTTTTCTATGTCTCGTGTAATACTCTGATATTTATCGCTAGTTTTACTCAATGGGTTTGATTTATCAGGTTTTATGTTTGCAGAAAAGCGTTGTGTATGTTTTATAGCAGCTGATTTTAATATATTATCACATTAGTGTATTTTGTTACGGTGTATTTATCTGTCACACAGTATCTCTTGCTGCCTCCGGTGTTATTAAGCCCTGGCTTGCGGTGCATTGTGTGCCTTGATAATTGGAAGCTGCACATACTGTGAATAGTCCTTTTAATGCTCAGGGCTGAGCGGATCAGCATGTACTAGTATATTTTGTTTTGATGTCTATAGGTCAATTATTTCCCTGCTTTCCTAAAGCTTCGATCGTGCCATCTGCTGTGTTTCTCGGCACCCCTGTGCCCTGGCAGCCTGCTTGCCCTGCCAGCCGTGGCGGAGTTCAGATTCTTCCAATACCCCTACACCAGGCTCCCTGCAAGCTCAGAGCTGTTAATTAAAGAGCAGTGATTAATGGAGGAGACTTTCCCTTTGCTCGCTATGCTAAATCTTCTCTATTGGCCAGTCTACAGTATCTGTATATGATACAGAGGAAAACATTCCACGGCACGGCCTCTTGCAGCATAAAAACCTGTGTGTTTGTGTGTATTTGTACAGAAATGTTTTATGTTTTCTTTACTTTCAGTTTATAATCTGAGTTATTGAGGGTATCAAGAAGGATTTTTATTCCCCTTTTTGGTCTCCGTTTAAATTGCACTGTGACGTGTGTCACTTTGGACTCGATGTGCATGGGCCTAGAAATGGATTTGGGAGGTGCGAGCCTGATGTTTTATATTGTTTCCCTGCTCTTTCCTTTGTTAAAGTCACCCTGTATCTACAATTCTAGATGCAGGGTGTTTGTGTTTTCTGTGTACGTTCTCTCTGTATAGTGTTACCTCTGTATTAGTACCTGCTCTGTCTATTGTGTACATTCTCTCTATAAGAAATTCCTTTTTATTACCCTGCTTTCTCCCGCCCCCCTTCTACTCCTAGGAAATCCCATTGTCCATTGTTTGAAGGTCCTGTGCAGTTATTTGATCTGTGATGTTACCTGTTTGGTTGTATGCAAAGGGAGTTGGTACTTGACTGTATCTGTGTGTCTCTGTGAATAAACAGTCAGGTCTATTCTGACCAAGTTTGAAGTCACGACTCCGGTTTTTGGGGTAGCAGCCATCATCTGCTCGCTGTGCCAACGAAAGGCTCCAGGTCTACAGCTTTGGCTTATTTCTGGGGAATGCTAGCCAGGCTTTCTACATGCACTTGTCCTTAAGCTGCGGCTAAGGAACTGCAGAAAGGCGTGCGAGTCACGAGGAGAACCCGGGTGTCCAGCGAGGAAGCAGCATTTGACAAATGTGACCCTGTCCGGGTACAGATCTGTTACATGCACCAAGTGTTTTTTTTGGCCTTCTTTTGGATCCACAGTAGCCATAAGGATATGTAGAAAGCTGACCTTGACTGGCATAGTTACATAGGCTGCAAAAATCTGTGCGTCCATTGGGTTCAGCTTTTCTCACATCACCTACTGCTGATGATCCAAAAGAAGGCCGAAAAACCCCAGTCTGAAGCGCTCGCCAATATGCAACATACTGGGGAGGATTCCTTCTTGACACCAGATGGCGTCAGATTCCACCTTGGATCAAGAAGCTTTAGCCCACATATTAAATATTATAACCCTATATTTAAGAAAGGTTTAAAATTTGTGCCTGGGAATTATAGACCTGTGAGCTTAACATCTGTGGCTGGGAAAGTATTTGAGGGGTTACTAAGGGATAATATTCAGGAATTTATTGGGAGGTATAATGTAATTGGCAAAAATCAGCATGGTTTCATGAAACACAGATCATGTCAGACTAACCTAATTACGTTCTATGAGGAAGTAAGTAGAAGTATAGATCAGGGGGTCGCAGTGGATGTGATTTACTTAGATTTTGCCAAAGCTTTCGACACAGTTCCACACAAAAGGTTACTACTTAAATTAAGAAAAAATGGTCTAGATGAAAATACTTGTTCTTGGATAGAAAACTGGCTAAAAGATAGGGTACAGAGAGTGGTCATAAATGGTACATTTTCAAGATGGACACCAGTGGTAAGTGGTGTCCCTCAGGGGTCTGTTATAGGACCAATACTATTCAATTTATTTATAAATGACCTTGAGATAGGCATTGAAAGTCATGTATCAGTATTTGCAGATGACACAAAGCTAGGAAAAGTAATACAATGTGAGCAGGATGTTACTTCGCTGCAGAGGGATTTAGATAAATTGGGGACTGGGCACTTAAATGGCAGATGAAATTTAATCTAGATAAATGTAAAGTTATGCACTTTGGAGTGAAGAACACACAAGCAATTTATACCCTAAATGGTACGGAGTTAGGGAAATCCAAGCAGGAGAAGGATTTGGGAATAATCATAGACTTCAAACTAAGTAACAATGTGCAATGTCAAACAGCAGCCGCCAAGGCCAGCAAAGTACTGGCATGCATTAAAAGGGGAGTTCACTCACGGGATGAAAACATAATTTTGCCTCTGTATAAATCAATGGTCAGGCCGCACCTTGAATATGCCGTGCAATTTTGGGCACCTGTCTTAAAAAAAGATATTATATCGTTAGAAAAAGTGCAGAGACGGGCAACTAAATTAATAAGGGGGATGGAAGGGTTAAGTTATGAGGAAAGACTAACAAGCTTAAACCTGTTTAGTTTAGAGAAAAGGCGCCTTAGAGGGGATCTGATAACCTTATATAAATATATACGGGGCCATTATCAACCATTGTCTGATAACCTATTCATTAACAGGACTATACATAGGACAAGGGGTCATCCATTTAGACTGGAAGAAAGAAAATTTAGCTTAAAGCATAGGAAGGGTTATTTTACGGTGAGAACAATAAAGCTGTGGAATTCTCTGCCTGTTGAGGTGGTTGGGTCAGAGTCTGTACAGACTTTTAAAAAACGACTGGATGACTTCCTGCAGACACAGAATATTAAGGGTTATAATATTTAATATGTGGGTAAAAGCTTCTTGATCCAAGGAGAAATCTGACTGCCATTCTGGGGTCAAGAAGGAATTTTTTCCCAGTATGTTGCATATTGGCGAGCGCTTCAGACTGGGTTTTTTGCCTTCTTTTGGATCAACAGCAGTAGGTTATGTGGGAGAGGCTGAACCCGATGGACGCATGTCTTTTTTCAGCCTATATAACTATGTAACTATGTAACTATGTAACCCTTAATATTATATTTTTGTAGGAAGTCATCCGGTCGTTGTATAAAAGTCTGTACAGACTCTGACCCAACCACCTCATCAGGCAGAGAATTCCACAGCTTTATTGTTCTCGCTTTAGGCTGAATTTCCTTTCGTCCAGTCTAAATGGATGACCCATTCTTCTTTTTCAACCTATATTACTATGCAACTATGTTCATTTATTGCGGCACAGAGTGACCAGAGTCAGCATTTCTGCAAACCATTGAAGCATTTTGCTAAATATCTATATGAACGTTTAAGATAAAATGTGTTGCTTGATGGTTTTGCTGAGCAATAGGATGTTTCTCCAAGCTAAATTACTGGAGGTCATGATGAAATATCTGAGACGCACACATGGATCGATAAGAGTGATGTGACTCAATATGGCTGGAGATGGAGAGCAGGACTGCTTGATTAAAATAGGTGCTGTTGGAGCTGCAGCTCCAGGGCCATGGCAAAATATTCCCAGTGAAAAGTTAGCCGTATCATCACCGATTGCCTTCCAAGCAATGAGATTAAAAGGGCTGGGACAGTGGCACATTAAGAGCTGAGAAGACAAAATGTGACAGAGGGATATGCTGAAACATGGGAAGAAGATTGTATGGCAGGATTGGCAGAAAAAAATGATTTGTAGGGGGAATTCAGAATTGCTGACCAGAAGAGATTGGGAAGACCATCCTAAAGGGAGCAATGGGGGAGCTAGCAGAAGAACCTGGAGAACAAAATTTGGTGGCATCATCGTGGTGACCTGACCGTAAGGCACAGGAAGACAGCATCGTCCTTCCCACCTGTCCTGTGTTACCTGTGTTTATATGTGCAGCAGAAAGAGGGAAATTATTAATTTCATAGAGCAATGCTGATAAACCATGTATATATAATATAATCCAAAATGGAAAATAGCAGGAAATCGAGGGTCATAAAAAGTTTCCTAGTTTCCCCCTTATTACGAAATCACATTGAAGCATCAACGTTTCGGCTCCAGAGTCTTCATTAAACCTCTTGATAAAAGCTTGTGGTGCTGAAACGTTAATGGTTTGATGTTATTTTTGTAATAAGGGGGAAACCAATAAACTTTTAAAGGTAACCTGTGAGCACTTGCTATTTCTTCATTGTGGCTTATAATTAGGGCTGAAACAACTAATTGATTAATCGACAACTAATCGATAATGAGAATGTTTGTCAACTATTTTCATAATCGATTAATCGGTCTGTGTATAGCAGACACTGTTTAGAGTCGGATTGAGTTGAAAACATCATTAACCTCCTTTGGAGCTGATTGGAGAAGACGTGCTGATGATTTTCTTCTAGGGTTATATAGGACTTAACCATTTTTTTATTTGGTTTACAACCATAGCAGAACTCACACAGACCGTGGGATGCTGCCAATGGATGGATGGAGCTGTACTGACAGTGTTTTATCCTTACTTGAAGCTGGAGTCCTGTGCCACCACCCCACCCTCTCTCTCTCTGGTCCAGACCTGCCACCACTCCGTTTGGACCTGGTCCCTTCCCCATAAACTCCCAAACTCTGGACCAGTCTCTTGGCCAAACTCGCTCCCTTTCACACATGGGGCTGGTCCTTTGCCCAAACTCACTCCCTCTCAGCTCCAGTCCCCCCCCACTCAGTTTGTTCATCAAATCATTTTAAAAGGGACACCCTATGCACCCTGACCACTTTAGCGTATTAACATGGTCAGGCTGCGTGGAGTGTCCCCCATCGCCTCACCCCGCTTTGCGAGCTAACCTATATCTGAGCGCTCGTAGCAGCGTTCGTTCAGGGAGAAAGCAGACGTGAGCTTGAGCTTGAATCCATCACTCTGAATAGGCGCTCACGTACCCGGTCTGTGAAAAGTACGCAAGTTAACCGAGATTTGTGTATGTAAACATAAACATCATGTACAAGACACAAATTGCTAAACCATTTTTCTTTATTATCCAATGAATCGATTAAACCAAAATATAATCCGCCATCTTGTCGATTTAAGAAAATAATCGTTAGTTGCAGCCCTACTTATAATTAATGGTGTGAAGACTGCGTGACTGATATATCCCTTCTTACAAAAGGAGTGGTGTGTGTGTGTGTGTGTGTTGCACCAATACTAATATCAGTGCCGATACCAGGCATTTGCACAAGTACTAATACTCATGCAAATACCACCAATAACAGAAGCCAGCACTGAGATGGTTTGCCGGGAGGAATACAAGGGGCTGGGGTGGCTGGCAGAATGCACTAACCGTGTACTGCCAGGCCCCTCTATGTTCCAGCGAGTGGCCACTGGCATGTGAAGACTTTAACACGGGAATGCTGTCCTCCAGCCATGCTCTCGCGAGAGCTTGCAGGGTTTTGCCAGCCGCTCAGATACCGCCTGGCAAGCCAGCCCAGTGCTGTTAGACACTGGGGCAGCTGGCAGAATGCCCTGTGTCTGAGCCTGGCCACATCGCTTTGCGCACTATGGAGTCTTGTGCTTTGCAGTTCCATGAACGCGTGTCCTAGCGCTTTGACGGAGCAGCTTGGATAACGGATGCTTGTTGCGCGCATTTCGTGCGCATGCACAAGCGTGTGAGCGGCCTCGTTGCGACGGACGCCGGTAAGCACATCAGTACGGGCGCACATAGCGAGCTCATCTGACGCCAGCCTAAAATATTAACATAAATTGGACAGGCTTTCAGCAAAATCCTAAATTATTTATTGGAAAGCGGTCACATGACATTGACTAAGGCTAGGGTCAGAGATGAACGCAGTCTGAGCGCACTCTGCAAGCGTGCATAACGGACAGACGTTCTGGCGGAAGATATTGCAGACACCACACAGTCCGTTTTTCTTGACGGACGTAGAATAAAAAAAGGGAATTATGGGAAACAAAATGAATATGAAAACTGATAAAAATTGGTACATGAAATGAAAAGCCATTTTGTGCGTCAAGGTGCTGGACGTCGCAAATGTGGTCCATCTGACTTTGTGTCATCACACACACGGCTACGCGGATGTGGCGCACTCTGCACGTCCATTCTAGCGGTTTTACGTTCTTGCCTAAATTGTGTCCGGTGCCTCGTGCGTTTTGCGTGCGCAGTTCGGCGCGGACGCACTTCGTGTGTGGGTCTCTATATTGCTCATGATTATATGCTAGAACGGACGTTAAACTGTGCGGCGACACGGATGTGAACACTGCGTTCGTCTGACGCTGGCCTAAAAGTATCAGTAATTGGTATCGGTGAGTACCTGGAAAAATGTATCGGTGCCTTCCTAATGGAGAGAAAATGCACTCTAGGTGTTTCAAAACATAAAATACAACTTTTTTTAATGTAACTAAAATAAAAATGTTTGTATAATATTTGTTTATACATGTATACATATGTGTTTATATATTTTTTTAATTATTTTTTTTTATATATAGGTTATTTTATTAAAAGCTTAAATATCCTACCATTTTCATCTTATGAGATTGATACGAGGCATCAAAATACACCGAGGCATGAACATTACACGAGCACATTCAGATGCACTGTGATTTAATAATAAAATAGGATGTGTACTAACGCTATGAAATAATAATACGGAGTAACCTGCATTAACATGGAAATTTAATAAGACGCAGAATCTTATAATAACCTGGTGCGCTCTGACAAGACCCACGGTGATATAATAACAGAGCAGGCTGTATGGAAACACATGCATATACCAGGCTCCAGCACAGAAAGAGGAAAGTTTATAAAAATGCTGATTTTTTTATTTATTTATTTTTTTATTATTTTTTTTTAAATATATTTTTCCTTGTCGATCTGACCTCACCTTCAAACAAACTCTAAATTATGCATTTGAAAATAAGTGCAGAAACACTGCCTTTTATTACAAAACTAGGACGGAGACGGGAGATCAGCCAAGATTTCTAAATCCTACCCTGTTTAATAACAGAAAAATATTTTGTCCCAAAGATGCCAGCCGCCCCCCCCCCCCCAACCGCCTTTAATCTGTATTTCTTGATTTTGGTTTTCGCTTTATTTTATTTTTTATTTTTCATTTTCCGAGAACATCAGTCTGAATATTATTAATCCTGTACTACCACATTACGCGTGAATTATTCACTCCTTAGACTGGAGACGGGGAGGGAAAGAGTGGGGGCCGGGTGGAAGGTTCTGTTTTTATTTAGACTGGAGTGTGGAAGGAAAATCTAATACATTAAAAAGTATATAAGTGACAGACTATTCTGAATATTTTACTGCATATGCTTTAACCTTTAAGTAGTTATTGTCTTTTTTTTCTTTTTTTTCTATCCACTGTTTTAGTACCTCTGCTACAATAAATTATTACATTTTGCTCCACTTCAACCAGGTCTATTGCATTTTACCCCAATAATATTGTGCTGGGCGAGTTCTCGTCTGTAGGATGGATTGGTAGACAGTGCTGGTTTGCAGAGGGTTTCATCTTATATTTTATTTTACACATACCAGTAGCTTGTGTGCGAATTTCCTGATCACGTTTTAAGATGCTCAGATCTGTGCCATGTTCTGCGTGGATATGTGTGTGCAACGCGCACGAGTGTTTGCAGGGAGCTTAACCCCTTCACTACCAAGTTGTTTTCCATAAAAACACTGCCTGGACCTGGTGGATTTATGGAAAACTAATTTTCATTATACATTGAAACTGTGCTTGAAAATATCAAAAGCACGTTTTCAAATGTATGCCTAGTTTGACAGGTAGATGGCACCATCTGCTGGCAAAATAGTGCTACTGCATCTCCAAAAATAAAATTTAGGATTATTTTTTTAATTCATTCCAAGTGGTTTAATCTGTTTTGGCACTTTGGTCATCATGCCCGAGGTGCTGAAACTTTGGGTGCGAATTCTGGAGTCCAATTGCAAATGAATTCTGTTTGCAAAAATCTAAATTCCACTGCATTGTTTTAGAATTAGCATAAATCTAATATACCGGATATTGGGGCACCAGCTGGTCCCTTGCATATTTAGTATAGTCTTAGATCTTCGTAGTAAAGGGGTTAGGAGTGCAGTGTATATTTTAGGGTACTAATCCCAGTGAGTGTTACGACTTATTAACCCCTTCACGACAGACGGGTTTTCCCCTGCCGTGCGGTGGTTGGCGCCAGCGAGGCGTACTGGTATGTGTGCCGCCGCGGGCTTCTAATTTGGCCCGTCCATACAGCCGACGCACGAAACCTGTCATTTTCTGCAGGGAGACGGCCTGAGTTCAGGTCGTACCACTGCAGCCAATGGTGCGTGGCCGAGGCGGCCCATTAAAGTCTTTAAGGCCCACCCGCTGCGCGGACGTCATGGAACGTCAAGGGATTAAAATGGTTATGAAGACCTCATAAACCACAAAAGTGAAGAAAAGGTTCTTTGAACATGTCTCTTGAATTCAGAATCGTAATTATTTTCCATAATAAATAGGCGGCTGTTGTGTTTTATGTACAAAAAACTGGACCCAGGACAGAACCCGCGTTATCCCACTTTACCACTTGCGTCCAACTTCAATATTTACTATTCGCAACTCTTTCCACTCTGTCATCAAGCCGGTTTTCAATCCGAGAGCAAGTTTATTCATTCTGTTCCATCGCCTTTAATTTGAAATTTGTGCAGTAGCTGTTGTGTGGGAACATGTCGAATGCATCAGCAAAATCTAAATGGATCACATCTACTGGATGACTTTGGTCTGTACTTTTAGTCACAACTAAATAGAATGCGATTAAAGGAGCGCTCAACTCATCCCGACCACTTTACAGTTATAAAGTGGTCAGGGTGTGAGGAGTGTCTCCCGATCAGGTGAAGCAGATGAGTTTCCTCCACTCCACCAGCAGCCCCCGACGTGGTGAAAATGCTTGGTGAAGCAGAGGAGTTTGCTGCACCTCACCCAGTGTCCTCCAGCATCCAGGCTACATGCTTGGGCTGCAGTGGTCACTTTGTATGGGCACTGCAGTATCCTGCACCCTGCTCCACTCACCGACACGCTGCCCTCACTTCATTACGAATCGTCAGGCCTGCTCTCTGTGGATCCATCGCACAGGGTAGCCAACCAGTGGCAAAAATGTCACCGGTCCGGCTGTTGGCAGGGTCAAAGGCTTCCGCCTCTGTGATGTCATCCCTTCTCCGGTGTCTCTGATGCCATATGCCGTGCGCACAAGGAGAGGAAGAAGATGTGGGCCTGTGTATCCGAGTGATACAGGAGGACTGCAATGGAGACCGCTGGAGGAGTTCATATGGAGGAGCCGAAATATGTGAATGTAGGTAATGCAAAATCCATCTAATCATGGTGCCACCCTAAAATCCGTCATCTGAACCTGGGCCCTGGAGGCCGGCCGGCCGACTGACCTGCAGACTAGCTGGGCCCTGGAGGCTGTCCGATCCGGGGGCTTGCCTATACCTGGAGGTTGGCTGAGCCCAGGTTCAGATGACTGATTTAGGGCTGGTTTATTTTCAGCCTTTTTTTCCTTTTGAAATTTCGGTACACCCCTACCCTCTTTGCTTCATTAAGACTTCAGATACAGATGATCCTTCTCCCATCTCCTGTTGTCTCTCTGCTGTCGCGCACAGAATTGGTGGTAATTTACCTTGGATTTACGTCAAACCTTTCTACTAATTCCATTAACGCTTTAGAGTCCTCCAATTTCCTCTTACTTTGTCATTGGACCAACTTGAACCAAGACAGACGGACTGTCTCCAACTCCTCTCATTAATCTGTCTACACTGGTGGTTCCCAACTCTGGTCCTCAGGTCCCCCCCTAACAGGTCAGGTCTTAAGGATTCCCTTGGGGAAATGCAGACTGAATCCTGCAATCACTGAGCATCAAATCATATCCCCTGTGCTGTGCTTCACATATCCTGCAAACCTGGCCTGTTAGGGGGGACCTGATGACCAGGGTTGGGAAACACTGATCTACAGGATCACCACATGCTGAACCTGAACATCAGGAAACAAACTGTCTGCTTAGTAGAGGGGCTGTTCTGTTGGCTGTTTGAAGGGAGGACTTCCTCCAACGAAGACATTTCTTAATCGACAATCCCAGCATCTTCATTGAAACACAGGCCCTGGGACAGAAACATTCGAGTTTGGTCACTCTTTCTCTTTCCACCCCTCTACTGTTATGCCGGACTATTGCACTCTACGTGTGCCTGACTCCCCCGCTCCTCATCTGACATATCTCATCGCCCATTAGTAGTGCCCTCCACTAAACTCGGCTCAGTGAGCAATAATCCCCTCTCCAGGTTGCCAGTCCTTCTTGTTGACTCTTTAGATCTCCAACCTGAACCTCCAAAGCAGCTCCCTGCTCGTATTACCTACAGAGGAATGAACCCTGGATCATATATCTAGCCTTGCATACACACAAAACAATGTGCACGAGTGAATCTGCGACCTGCCTGACACTCATTAGGCGCCAACTACAACGAGACAAAGAGAAAAAAAACACAATAAAAATACACAATATCAGATATTATGGGCAACAAAATAATTAACCACAACCCCTCATTGTCATGCTGTACTCCTTTCCTTTGTGCTGAAATTCCTACATTAATATTCTTTACATATAGTATATGCTGCATATTATACTTTGTTTACACCTTTATACACATTGGTGTCTACACCTGCCTTGTGAATTGGTTTGCTAGTTGTTGGTCAGGAGAATGCCAGTCTAACCCCGAGTTTAGATTGAGAGGGACAGTTATAGTCCTTCTTTTAAAGGTGGTGGGTTTTGGCACAAGATAATCCCAGTAAAGGGGTCTGTAGAGGGTCTTCAGAGAACCCTTTAACTAGGGATGCACCGATACCACTTTTTTAAGACCGAGTACGAGTACCGATACTTTTTAAAAGTACTCACCGATACCGAGTACCGATACTTTTATTTAATGTCATGTGACGCTTTCCAATAGGAACAGACCTCATAAAAATTTATATGAGATTGACCGCAGCTCACATGGATTTGCCCCCAGCTCACATGGGTTTGCCCCCAGCTCACATGGATTTGCCCCCAGCTCACATGGATTTGCCCCCAGCTCACATGGATTTGCCCCCAGCTCACATGGATTTGCCCCCAGCTCACATGGATTTGCCCCCAGCTCTGATGGATATGTCCCCCAGGTCTCATGGATATGTCCCCCAGGTCTCATGGATATGTCCCCCAGGTCTCATGGATTTGCCCCCAGGTCTCATGGATTTGCCCCCAGGTCTCATGGATTTGCCGCAGGTCTCATGGATTTGCCCCCAGGTCTCATGGATTGGCCCCCAGGTCTCATGGATTGCCCCCAGGTCTCATGGATTTGCCCCCAGGTCTCATGGATTGGCCCCCAGGTCTCATGGATTGGCCCCCAGGTCTCATGGATTGGCCCCCAGGTCTCATGGATTTGCCCCCAGGTCTCATGGATGTGCCCCCAGGTCTCATGGATTGGCCCCCAGGTCTCATGGATTGGCCCCCAGGTCTCATGGATTTGCCCCCAGGTCTCATGGATTGGCCCCCAGGTCTCATGGATTTGCCCCCAGGTCTCATGGATTTGCCCCCAGGTCTCATGAATTGGCCCCCAGGTCTCATGAATTGGCCCCCAGGTCTCATGAATTGGCCCCCAGGTCTCATGGATTGGCCCCCAGCTCTCATGGATTGGCCCCCAGCTCGAACGCTGGCCGTGTGCATGTAAAGCACGCGGCCAGCGTTCCCCTCCGGCGCGCCAAATACTCACCCTTCCTGAAGTTCCGGTCGCTGGGCAGTGATGCAGTCACGTGGCCGCCGGGCGCATCTGTGACGCTGCCTCCAGCCGAGAGGCCGCGTCACAGGAGCGCCCGGCGGCCACGTGACCGCATCACTGCCCAGCGACCGGAACTTCAGGAAGGGTGAGTATTTGGCGCGCCGGAGGGGAACGCTGGCCGCGTGCTTTACATGCACGCGGCCAGCTTCCCCAGCCCCGCGGATACCGGCAAGCCGGCCCAGCGCCGGCTTCCGGTATCGGCGGGATGTATCGGGCCGTTTGCACGAGTAACAAGTACTCGTGCAAACGGCAATATCGGCCCCGATACCGATACTAATATCGGTATCGGTGCATCCCTACCTTTAACCAAGGACAGAAGATTATTAGGTTAGCTTCTTCCCATGTGGTCCTCCTGGACACCAAACCTATCAAAGATGGCCTTACTGTCCTTACTCTGCATGGGGAGTCCTGCAGTATCCTTTACATCCAAACGTGATGTAATTTAAGATCGTATTTATTCATAGCTTGGCTTCAGCGTCATTTCCAAACAGGATCAGTTATTCTCTCCCAAGCAATACACGAAGGGTTTAATTGGAGGTTCAGCGGTTCCTTCCTCTCCCTTGGAAAAACAAAATTAAGTGCATTGTGTCCATAAGGCAAACAAGGTCACAGGGTAATGTGATCGCATGCGGTGTGAATGGAACGCAAAGGCTTATTGCTAACATTGCGCTGACATAAACACTGATACATACATTGTCACCTTTTTTTTTTTATTAAAAATATGAAACCTCATCAAATTCCTGATTTCCACTTAATCACCTAAAGAAACAACCTACACAGAAAGGGTAGAAGAGCTCAAATATCTGGATAAAACCAAGGTGAAAACCACAATTACCAATCTATGTATGTATCGTGATATTACTAAGTGCACTGCAGTTATATATTTAATATATTAATCCCGTGCGAGCTACCGGACTCAAGAATTCACTATAAATAAAGTTAGTACATTCTTAGTGCAGGCATCCCACTAGGGATGTGCGTTTCGGAATTTTGGAATTTTCACGAAATTTCCAGATTCGTGGATTCGGCCGATTTTCCGAAAATTTTTAGATCCAAAAACGGCAGATTTTGGCCCCCAGGTCTCATGAATTGGCCCCCAGGTCTCATGAATTGGCCCCCAGGTCTCATGGATTGGCCCCAGCTCTCATGGATTGGCCCCCAGCTCGAACGCTGGCCGTGTGCATGTAAAGCACGCGGCCAGCGTTCCCTCCGGCGCGCCAAATACTCACCCTTCCTGAAGTTCCGGTCGCTGGGCAGTGATGCGGTCACGTGGCCGCCGGGCGCATCTGTGACGCTGCCTCCAGCCGAGAGGCCGCGTCACAGGAGCGCCCGGCGGCCACGTGACCGCATCACTGCCCAGCGACCGGAACTTCAGGAAGGGTGAGTATTTGGCGCGCCGGAGGGGAACGCTGGCCGCGTGCTTTACATGCACGCGGCCAGCTTCCCCAGCCCCGCGGATACCGGCAAGCCGGCCCAGCGCCGGCTTCCGGTATCGGCGGGATGTATCGGGCCGTTTGCACGAGTAACAAGTACTCGTGCAAACGGCAATATCGGCCCCAATACCGATACTAGTATCGGTATCGGTGCATCCCTACCTTTAACCAGGACAGAAGATTATTAGGTTAGCTTCTTCCATGTGGTCCTCCTGGACACCAAACCTATCAAAGATGGCCTTACTGTCCTTACTCTGCATGGGGAGTCCTGCAGTATCCTTACATCCAAACGTGATGTAATTTAAGATCGTATTTATTCATAGCTTGGCTTCAGCGTCATTTCCAAACAGGATCAGTATTCTCTCCCAAGCAATACACGAAGGGTTTAATTGGAGGTTGAGCGGTTCCTTCCTCTCCCTTGGAAAAACAAAATAAGTGCATTGTGTCCATAAGGCAAACAAGGTCACAGGGTAATGTGATCGCATGCGGTGTGAATGGAACGCAAAGGCTTATTGCTAACATTGCGCTGACATAAACACTGATACATACATTGTCACCTTTTTTTTTTTATTAAAAATATGAAACCTCATCAAATTCCTGATTTCCACTTAATCACCTAAAGAAACAACCTACACAGAAAGGGTAGAAGAGCTCAAATATCTGGATAAAACCAAGGTGAAAACCACAATTACCAATCTATGTATGTATCGTGATATTACTAAGTGCACTGCAGTTATATATTTAATATATTAATCCCGTGCGAGCTACCGGACTCAAGAATTCACTATAAATAAAGTTAGTACATTCTTAGTGCAGGCATCCCACTAGGGATGTGCGTTTCGGAATTTTGGAATTTTCACGAAATTTCCAGATTCGTGGATTCGGCCGATTTTCCGAAAATTTTTAGATCCAAAAACGGCAGATCCGAACAAATTTCCAAACCGAAACGGAAACTTTTCAGAATTTTCGAATGGACTAGAAATGTGTAAAATCGAAAATCATTTTCTTTCCAGTCGTGATTTCGGCTCCATTCCTGATTTCGGTTCCATTTCAGTAATTTCGGACAACGTATTTTTCGGTTATATCGCTGATTCTGTAATTTTGTATCATTCCCATCTCAATGTATCCTTCCTGTAAAACCAGAGAAATCTCAATGTATCCGTCTTGTAAAACCAAAAAAATCTCAATGTCTCCTTCCTGGAAAACCAGAGAAATCTCAATGAATCCTTCTTGTAAACCAGGAGAAATCTCAATGGCAGAATTATCGTAGCGACAGAATTATCGTATCGACAAATATCGGATTCGAAAAACCATTAGTTTACGTCAAAACGAATAGACACTTTGAAACGAGGAGAACAGACGTTCCGAAAAACACGAAAATTTCCGAAATCGCAAAAAAAAAGTCGATACGAAAAACGATCTGAAAACTAACCGAACCGAAACAAAAATCGGCCGAAACGAAAATTTACAAAATCTGAACAAACCGAATCGAACCGAAAACAAAATCGGTGCACAAGTCTAAATCCCACAGTGCTATTACAACAGTAAGGGCTCTATTATTCTTCACGCAAACGTTAACGCGGGCGCTAAAATGTATAAATGCGAGGGGCAAAACCCTTTTGCGCTGAACGTCGTATTACAAAGTCAGCGCAACAAACGTGCACATTCGTCTAACGCGGGTGAACCTGCGCGAACGTACTGTACTGCGCGCATCCTATACTTAACATTGTAAGCGCAAATCCGTTTGCGCGCTGGTACGCGGATGGTATTACAATCTATGCGCAGGATTTAACGCACAGCATTTCTGCGCATAATTTTAACGACTCCTAAAAGCTGGTGTTAATGGCAAATCTGAACGTCCTGGCTGAAACCAAATACACCAGAGCAAAAAAAAATACGCAGCACCGTATAGTTACACATTCTACACATACCCAAACAATAAAATTGAGAAGTTGTGCGTGTTTTTATTATTGCTGCAGCATATATACTCAGATTGACTTTGACAGGCGCAAAAACTTAATGGGAGACAATTGGGGTTCTTAATTCTGATTGGCTGAATCGCGTGAAAAAACTGTCCGCACACAGATTTCCGTTTTACGTGCACAATTTTTCGACGGATGAAAAAAATGTGTGCGGATTGTAATACCAGCGTTAAGTTATGCGCGTTAACGTTTAATGCTTCGCAAACAAATTGACGCGCTGCGAGCGTTTTTGCGCAAAGATTGTAATAGGGCCCTAAATGTATTGAATTCAATTGAATGGAATGATGGATTCATAATCATGTTAATATATTCACTAGATGTGTGTGCGGTGGAATAATTCAGCTAGTTTTGGATTATTTCGGAATACAAATATATCTGATTCAAAATAATCTGAATCGTCCGATTCGAAATATCGGAAGCTTCCAGTATTGGCCCAATACTGAATATCAGAAACATCCAATATATTCTTCAGTTTCCGAATTTCTGAACCTTAATGTATAAATAATGGTTAGTGGGGCTGGGGTTAGGGCTAGGTTTAGGGTTTTGTTAGATCTGGGATTGGGGTTACAGATTTTTTTGAATTCTAGGAGTAGGGTGAAGGTAGACACTGGGGTGAAGGATACAGTTTTTTTATGTTTTCCGATTAGGGTTAGGTTAATTACCACGACTGGAAGAAACATTCCCTCCTCCACCTCATTAATGGCTAAATACTTTAGATTAGATAAACCACAGCCACAAAGTAAATCTTTTGCACAGATTTTGGTAAATGTTGCATCATGGGAAAAATCCACAAAATGGAAACTGGAGATATAAAAAAAAATACTAGCTTTATTTTTTTTTACTTGCAATTAATGCAAACAAAGAACCAGCGGCATGTGTTTCATGTGTTTTTTTTATTTTTAATGCACGAGTAATCTATTGACAGTTTATGTACGTGGTAACATCCCTTTAAGGTGATAAGTGGGTCCAGAAGTGGCAAATAACTTTTTTGGCCTGGTTAGTTGCTTAGAACTTGAAATTTTGGCCCCTGTTGTAGAGGCAGCAAAGCTCTAGAAAATAAAATTTTAATGAAGAATCTGCGGGTGTTAGTTTGTGTTGATAAATGCGTTTTGTATTTTAAATTGGAATACTTTTAACAAAGAGGGAGCTGTCACTTTTATTTGTTAACCCATACCTTCCTGATATTTGACTTGACCTTTGAATTGGTTCTGTAAGTTTTCACTGGGATGTGCATAGCTGAAAAATTTGTTTAGTTTTGTTTCGTTACTTTTTAAATCCTTTCGTTTTTGGAATTTCGTAACTAATTTTGTTTCGTGTTTCGTTTTGCATCGATTTTGAAATTTTGAATCTATTTGAATTTCATATATCAATTTGATAGTTGATATCAATTTGAATTTTGGATCACTAAATAAAACCCCAATTAATCAAATTTTGCTGTTAAAAGAAAAGCTAGGGTTAAGTTTTAAGCTGTGTCACAGATTTAGTATTTGAGTCAAATTAAACAGTGAAACAAAATAAATTTGTTTCATAAAGTCCTTTGCTGACTATTACTTGTATTGTAAGTTAAGATCAATGAGATAGCTGATATCAATTTGATCATTTCAAATTCGATAGTTTATGAGTTATTCAAATTTTTCTTTTATGATGATGACACACTGTAAAACGAAATAAATTTGTTCTATACCATTTCGAATTCGTATCGATTCGTTATTCGAAAGTACTTACCAAGTACAAATTGATCAAATTTCGTTCCAAAGTCCGAATTTTTCTGAAACAAATGCACATCTCTAGTTTTCAGCAATGAGATGTGGAGCGGACGCTCAACGCTGAGGAACTGTATTGGAGCAGAGGTGCTGGTGTTTCGCCTTTGGAAGCTCTTGGGGGTTAGACGAGAGGGACCAAAGTGAGTTTTCCACCTAATGAATCGGTGGTGACTGATCTTAAGATCTTTTTATAGGTAACTCAGATCGTGAAACTGCAAAGTCAGAAAGAAAATTCTGCTCCAAGTATGAATGACTAAACCCAGACCTTTTCATTCTCAATCGCTAACACAGCTTTTTCTATTTTATTTTTTAATTTTTTAACATGGGTGTTTGACGTGGAGGATGGACCATTTCAGCAATTCTGTTTGTATCTCTAAAAGTAATCCATTGTCTGGATACACACCGGCCACTTTTGAGGACGTTAGTCATTTCTTTAGTGAGGTGGCTACCGCTTGATCGTCAATTTTACCAAATTTAAAAAAGGCAAGTTTCCTTATGGCTTGGGTCAGACGAACGCATTTTCACGTTGTCTGTGAAAAAGTGCGTTCGAACGAATGGACGCATTTTTTCACGGAGTACGCGATAGCGGTCATACTATGCGCATTTGCGTCCGTGATTTTGTACGGATCATCAATAAAACACTTTGTGCATCTGGACGTTATGTTGGCCGGACATTAGCAGTGTCTGACATATCCAATTCACGCACACACGCCGCTAGCGGACGCAGCGCAATCTGTACAACCGTACTAGCGGTTTTACGTTCTCGACAAAATGCGTTTGTTTGCCACTTGCGTTGCGCAGCCGGACTTTTGTGCGACCGTACTTCGTATATTGGCCGTCATTGTCCGGCATTTGCTGCTACTACGGCCGTGATTAAGTGCGCCTGCACGCGCGTTCGCACTGCCTCAGTCTGACCCTAGCCTAAATTCTTGTGTAGCGCTCACCCCCGGAGGAGCCGCTAAATAAACCTCGGGATAGTCTCGCCGCACTAGGAATTATTACACACCAGCACTGTTGTGGATTTTTTAGTTCATATACTTTACTATAATATAAAGTGTCCTGAAATATAATTGCGTGTTGAATGAATTCGCAGGTTGTGTCACTCGGGAAAACACGCGGCGGAAAAGAACGGTTAACCCCCTCAGTTCTGGAGTGTAAGTCCCGAAAAATAGCTCAAGATATCTATATTTATACAAAGTTTAGGTTACCCGGGTACTGTGTTCGACTGGCCAGTGAACGAAAAGAGCAATCTTCGACTAGTCACCGTTGGGGCCCTGTGAACTTAAACAATATTGCAAGCGTGCGTTTCCATTTTGGAACTTGTGGGCCTGGAGGCCTCTCACCCATCCGACGAACGAAACTGTCCAGCACTTGATGCCTTGACCAAAGGATCTTCTCCGCTGTGTACTGGGAAGCGCTACACTAGTTAGGTTTTCTCCCCCATATAAGGCATATTTAAAAACGTTTGACAAACGTGATGTCAGAACTCAAACTACCTTAAAAATGAACCTTCATTGATATGTGATGGTTCTAATCACATAAGTCAAGGGTAGACCTGCAAAAGCACTGAAATATGCATTTATTCGTGTCTGTACTTATTACTAATGCACAAGTAAATGAGAATGGTGCCAGTTTTCCTAAATGACGAGACACCATTACAATAACACTACATGGGCCTGAACATATACAGGAGTAAAATACCATTGAACATTTTCAGCGGCTGCTGGTGAGTTTTTAAGAACGTTAAACTTGACTCTGACAGACTGAGCATGTCTAAAGTGGTTCCAGCTGGGGCAGATTTCAAAACATGTCCAAAGTTCTTGACATGTTCAGCTCAACAACTTCTTCAGAGCTATCATAAAGCGGGAAGAGACCTTGAAGGGCTGTAATAATGAAAGCAAGAGCCACAATATAGTGCTTACTAAATGTTTATATCTTATTAACCCCTTTCACTGGAAAAAAAAACGTGTAAACTCGATTTGTAATGCAATGAGAAACAGAACTTCGCATAAAATACTGCTTTTGCGCACCTTTGTAATGCACACTTAGTGTGCCCCCTGTAGGATAGCTAAATCATACAGTACGAGTCAGAACTATCAAACCCCCCCCCCTGATGTTTCTGGAATACAACTCCCATGATTCCCTGGCAATTTAATGCCTAGAATTCCCAGAATTATATGAATGCAATGACATTTGGGAAGCTATGAGTTTGACAGCCCTGCTCTGAGGGTCTACTCCTGTCACCCATTATTATTGTAAACAAGCTACAAGTAGCAGTCCCCACCCTCACTGTAACATAAATGTAGCAATCTTTGCTGCAGCATTACAGCAGCCAGGGATTTGTCAGAATACAGGGAGAGCTGTGGGGTCATTTGAGTGTAAATCCCTGTACAGTACAGATACAAGGTGTTGCTGTAATGCTATACACAGGCATTATGCAGCACATAGAGATACAAGGTGTTGCTGTAATTGCTATACACAGGCATTATGCAGCACATAGAGATACAAGGTGTTGCTGTAATTGCTATACACAGGAATTATGCAGCACATACAGATACAGGGTGTTGCTGTAATTGCCATACACAGGCATTATGCAACACATACAGATACAAGGTGTTGCTGTAATTGCTATACTCAGGAATTATGCAGCACATACAGATAAAAGGTGTTGCTGTAATTGTCATACACAGGCATTATGCAGCACATACAGATACAAGGTGTTGCTGTAATTGCCATACACGGGCATTATGCAGCACCTACAGATACAAGGCGTTGCTGTAAATGCCATACACAGGCATTATGCAGCACATACAGATACAAGGTGTTGCTGTAATTGCCACACACAGGCATTATGCAGCACATACAGATACAAGGTGTTGCTGTAATTGCCACACACAGGCATTATGCAGCACCTACAGATACAAGGTGTTGCTGTAAATGCCATACACGGCATTATGCAGCACATACAGATACAAGGTGTTGCTGTAATTGCCACACACAGGCATTATGCAGCACATACAGATACAAGGTGTTGTTGTAATTGCCACACAGGCATATGCAGCACATACAGATACAGGTGTTGCTGTAATTGCATACACAGGCATTATGCAACACATACAGATACAAGGTGTTGCTGTAATTGTCATACACAGGCATTATGCAGCACATACAGATAAAAGGTGTTGCTGTAATTGCCATACACAGGCATTATGCAGCACATACAGATACAAGGTGTGCTGTAATTGCCACACAGGCATTATGCAGCACATACAGATACATGGTGTTGCTGTAATTGGCACACACAGGCATTATGCAGCACATACAGATATTGCATTGCTAATAATCTCATTCTGATCACTACAAACTCCCATACGCAGGAGATCTCACCATTTTATTATCTGTCTGCAGCACATTTACTGACACACAGGCCATTTTTGCATCTGATGTACACACATCACTTTAAATTGTGCAATATGTGGGACACCATCTAGTGTAGAAACTTTCATCCCAACAATATTAATTTAAACAAATGCATGAAAAATTTAACATTTGCAAATTTTATATTTAATTCTGTAACTATCCTGGAGTAACAATCTCTCTGCAAAATTGTCATTTTTACTGTTTATTTAATTAACTACACATGCCATGTTGGGAAAAAAATTTTTTTTTTTCTCAACAAAAACTCTAGTGAAGGGTTTAAGGGTATACGTTTACCTCTCTTTTTAAGCAAAATATTTGCTAAACAAAGTTAATCCCTACTCTTAAGAAGAAATGTTAATAGTTTGTACACCACCCAACTAATTCTTATCATTATGTTTTAATTACTAGTAGGTGCCGGGCCTATGGTCGATCCAGTTGCAGAACTGTGGACAGAGTCCCTTTCCAAATCTTCATGCATCCTCAGGCAGGAGCCCCACCATGAAGCGAGTGGGTATGTTTTGAAAATAAGAGCAATTTTTTTTTTTCCTGTTACTCTTTGGTCCAGAACAAGTAGAAGGTTCTAGGGGAACAAGTTCTAGGAGTATCTAACACATAACAAACACAATGAGATGTATTCCAGGCCTGTTGTAACCTTGGCAACTCCATAGACTTTATGGCTCTGGTCAGGTTTTCAACAAATTCACACCAAGGTTTTCATAGTATCCAATGTGTTTAGTTCAATGTCATTGAGTGTGTTAAACTAATTGTGTAGGTGTAGCAAGTTGTGGTGCTCCCTGGCATCAGCCACACCCATTCTTAAGCACATTTTTGTGTTATTGTTGTGGTATAGCAACTCTTGAAGTGATTTTTTCCCCCCACTTGGCATGATTAGCTCCTGCCATATGGTTTGAATCTCGACACGCTCTCATCTTCAATACACTCGTGTTAATCATTTGTTGTTTGTCTTCTCATCATGCTGTCCTTTTCTCTCCCGTCTCTAATTCCCATATTTTCTCTCTCCCATTATCTCTGTAATCTCTTTCCTCCTGTCTCTTTACTCCCTTACTATTATTCTCATTCGCTTTCCCCTTCTCTCTACAGTCCTCTCCCACTCTCACCCAGCCTCTCTCACACCATGTCCTCCTCTCTCGATCCCATTCCCACCATGTCCTCTCCTCTCTCGATCCCATTCCCACCATGTCCTCCCCTCTCTCGATCCCATTCTCACCATGTCCTCCTCTCAATCCCATTCCCACCACGTCCTCCTCTCGATCCCATTCTCACCATGTCCTCCTCTCGATCCCATTCTCACCATGTCCTCCTCTCAATCCCATTCCCCACGTCTTCCTCTCGATCCTATTCTCACCATGTCCTCCTCTCAATCCCATTCCCACCATGTCCTCCTCTCGATCCCATTCTCACCATGTCCTCCTCTCAATCCCATTCCCACCACGTCTTCCTCTCGATCCTATTCTCACCACGTCCTCCTCTCGATCCCATTCCCACCACGTCCTCCTCTCGATCCTATTCTCACCACGTCCTCCTCTCGATCCTATTCTCACCACGTCCTCCTCTCGATCCTATTCTCACCACATCCTCTTCTCGATCCCATTCTCACATGTCCTTCTCTCGATCCCATTCTCACATGTTCTCCTCTCGATCCCATTCTCACATGTCCTCCTCTCGATCCCATTCTCACCATGTTCTCCTCTCGATCCCATTCTCACCATGTTCTCCTCTCGATCCCATTCTCACCATGTTCTCCTCTCGATCCCATTCTCACCATGTTCTCCTCTCGATCCCATTCTCACCATGTTCTCCTCTCGATCCCATTCTCACCATGTTCTCCTCTCGATCCCATTCTCACCATGTTCTCCTCTCGATCCCATTCTCACCATGTTCTCCTCTCGATCCCATTCTCACCATGTTCTCCTCTCGATCCCATTCTCACCATGTTCTCCTCTCGATCCCATTCTCACCATGTTCTCCTCTCGATCCCATTCTCACCATGTTCTCCTCTCGATCCCATTCTCACCATGTTCTCCTCTCGATCCCATTCTCACCATGTTCTCCTCTCGATCCCATTCTCACCATGTTCTCCTCTCGATCCCATTCTCACCATGTCCTCCTCTCGATCCCATTCTCACCATGTTCTCCTCTCGATCCCATTCTCACCATGTTCTCCTCTCGATCCCATTCTCACCATGTCCTCCTCTCGATCCCATTCTCACCATGTCCTCAGGCCCGGATTAAGATCTCTATGGGACTGGAGCTGAATACTTTGGTGGCTTTTTTTGTAATTTTGTGATTTTTAGTAACCATATTTTTGGTTATTTAATAGTACAGATACGGGTATATCTAACCAGGCAGGTACTGTGTGATTCATTTTTCATTCAGATTTGAATTACTTAAAGAGTGTCCATTCCCCCCCCCCCAATTATATCATCCAAACCTTTGTGGTTATATATTCTATAGGGAATTCTTGTTAAAAAAAAATGTGAAATAGAAACCTGTTATTGCATTTTTCTGAGAAAATATAAAATTTTAACCAAAAAAATAAAAACCAAATGATGTATTTCCCTTGTGTTTTGGAACATGTTTCTTTACTAATAATATGACTATGTATAAGACACTGATCTTGCTCCCAGCGTGGGAAATGAGAAGGTGAGTAATGGCAGTGGTATTGCTCATTTTATACGTGACAAATGGACAATGCCATCGCTTTGGAACTAAAAAGAAATAAAAAAAGGTTGTTTTCTTTTCTTTTTAGTTTCTACATGGTTACGTTTGGTATTAATGCAAAGGCCAGACTCTGACCTGTCCAATGACACCTCACTTGACCTTGTGAGGTGTAAAGATTAGTGACGCAGGGATCCAAAGTTCCCCGCAATGCTCTTCGCTGCAGTGCGGCGGTTTAGGTTTTTGATGTAACAATGGATTGTACCATCACCCATCACCTCCACACTTGGTGACATGAGAAATGTGATGGTTATTTAGTGCAGCATCATTGTTTACTTTATAATTGAAAAGTGAAAAATATTGCTGTTAAAAAGAAAAAGTAAATTTGTTTTTACTTAAACCCTGGTCATGTTTGATGTTTATTGGAAAGGCCATGATCTGGCCTTTCCAGTGATATCTCATTTGACCCTGTAGCTTCTATGGAGTTGGAGATACAGGGGTCAAAATGCAGACCTAGTTATCCTTTCTCTGGGCCTATTCTGAGGCATGGGCCTGGAGCTGCTGCTCCATCTGCCCCTATGTTAATCCGGCCCTGCATGTCCTCCTCTCGATCCCATTCTCACCATGTCCTCCTCTCGATCCCATTCTCACCATGTCCTCCTCTCGATCCCATTCCCACCATGTCCTCCGCTCTCTCAATCCCATTCTCACCATGTCCTCCTCTCGATCCCATTCTCACCATGTCCTCCTCTCGATACCATTCTCACCATGTCCTCCTCTCGATCCCATTCTCACCATGTCCTCCTCTCGATCCCATTCTCACCATGTCCTCCTCTCGATCCCATTCTCACCATGTCCTCCTCTCTCGATCCCATTCTCACCATGTCCTCCTCTCTCGATCCCATTCTCACCATGTCCTCCTCTCTCGATCCCATTCTCACCATGTCCTCCTCTCTCTCGATCCCATTCTCACCATGTCCTCCTCTCTCGATCCCATTCTCACCATGTCCTCCTCTCTCGATCCCATTCTCACCATGTCCTCCTCTCTCGATCCCATTCTCACCATGTCCTCCTCTCTCGATCCCATTCTCACCATGTCCTCCTTTCTCGATCCCATTCTCACCATGTCCTCCTCTCTCGATCCCATTCTCACCATGTCCTCCTCTCTCGATCCCATTCTCACCATGTCCTCCTCTCTCGATCCCATTCTCACCATGTCCTCCTTTCTCGATCCCATTCTCACCATGTCCTCCTCTCTCGATCCCATTCTCACCATGTCCTCCTCTCTTTATCCCATTCTCACCTTGTCCTCCTCTCTCGACCCATTCTCACCATGTCCTCCTCTCTCGATCCCATTCTCACCATGTCCTCCTCTCTCGATCCCATTCTCACCATGTTTTCCTCTCTCGATCCCATTCTCACCATGTCCTCCTCTCTCGATCCCATTCTCACCATGTCCTCCTCTCTCGATCCCATTCTCACCATGTCCTCCTCTCTCGATCCCATTCTCACCATGTCCTCCTTTCTCGATCCCATTCTCACCATGTCCTCCTCTCTCGATCCCATTCTCACCATGTCCTCCTCTCTCGATCCCAATTTCACCATGTCCTCCTCTCTCTATCCCATTCTCACCATGTCCTCCTTTCTCGATCCCATTCTCACCATGTCCTCCTCTCTCGATCCCATTCTCACCATGTCCTCCTCTCTTTATCCCATTCTCACCCTATCCCCCTCTCTCCCATTCTCTCTCTCCTTGTCTCATTCTCTCCATGTCCTTCTCTCTCTCACCATGTTCTCCTTGCTCTTAAAATCAATCTTTGCTTCTTTCTGTTGCTCTTTCTCATTCTCGCATCTCTATTTTTTGTACTCTCCCATTCTATCCATTCTCTCTATTGTTTTCTCTCCCTTTCTCGCCTGTTTTTTTTCTTTTTTACTTTCCGTGCCATACCATCTCTATTTACTGCACCTCTCAGCCATCCTTATCCAAGCTCCTTCCTCTTATTCCCTACATGCTCCGCCTGTCTCCTCTCTCCTCCATCACGGTTTTCTTTTTGCTGTGCCTTTTCCTCTGCTTTTCTCCTTCTTTTTCAATTCTTTTTCGTTATCGCAATGTCCTCCATTTCTCTGAATTTAATTTTTTTTTATCTTCTCTCCATCCCTTACTTCCCTCTCCAAAAACCCTTGCGCCTGTTTCATATTTCCTTTCTCCCCCCTCACATTCTCTCTCATCCTCCATCCCTCGTCTCTACCAGTCCATGGGATGCTCCTGCTGACTTCACATTTGCTGCGGTGTGAATTTCACATCTGTGAACAGTGACAGCGGAGATTAATCACTGGCCCCCCACTCCCCCCCGCCACCTCCAGGAGAATAAATAAATATAAACATACAAGCCTTTAAATAAAGCCCGGGCCGTGCGTCTTACAAGACCAGACACATCTGACTGCCAAGAGCGTTCGTGAGAGCAAACTTACTCAGGCTATATACTTTATACTCCATTAACCCCTTGGCGGCAGCCATGCCCCGCTAGTTAGAAAGGATTAATATTCCCCGTGGGTTCTGCATGATAAACAACGAATAATAACAAATTAAAAACCCAGTCGTGCAATTGTGGCAAATGAAATTCAATGAAATTTGGAGGGAAATACTGGAAACTTGGCTACATTGTCTTAAATTTGCAATTCTCTTTTATTCGAGGCCCTGTTCACTATGTAGTTAATAAACCTATTAACGATTTAACTATTCAGACACCCGGAGGGTCTGTATTGTCACCCAGACGCTGGCGATCCTGCGGCGCCCTCTTACTCCGAGTCGGCAACTCCCCGCCTCTTCAGGACCGCAGCCTGGGCCGCCGTGCGGCCGAGCCTGTTCTACGTTGAGGACAATGGGTGTAATGTTGGCTATCTGCGCCACTGATGACCAGAGATCAACCTTCTGGAGTGACTGCATTGCCTTGGTAGGGTAAAATCTGCTTCTGCTTAAAGTGCTTGGAAGACCGTGACTCCCCTGGCATTGGCCTGCTTTGCCCTATCATTGGACTGGACTGGGTAAAGGTAAAGGGTTGAGAAGATTTAGGGGCACAAAAGAGTTACCAGTAAGGGAAATAGAATTCCTACCCACTGTGTGACACCTCATCACTTGCCCCTAGGTCATGGACCCTGAGATTAGCAAGAGGAAATCATGGCGAGTGTTCCCAAAGGAGTGAGAGCAGATAGGACGGAAAAAAAGTAAATAGAAATTAAAACGTAACCTTGTAACGATTTACAAATGCTGTGAATCGGCAGTAAAGTATATTTTGATCAAATTAAAAAAAAAGAAATGTAATCAAATAAACTTTAAAATATGTAAATAAAAAATGCACCCCCTCTTTTATTGCTAGAGAGGTTAAATTAGTAAATCAAAGAATAATGGGTATTCTACACCTTGTGGCTTCACGTAAAAGCAGCATGATAAAAAAGACGCCGATACGAAAGCAAAATTCCAGTTCATACGACTCTGTGATGCATCGTGTACTTTTTGGAATAGTTTTTTAGGAGCATTAGAAACTTTTCGCGAGCAGGGCACTCAAACTGGAAAAAAAAAATTAAGTTATTGAATTTTAGGTTAGTGTTACTTTTAGTTATCGTTAGTCGTTAGTCATAGGTTATGTAATTTTGGTCGGGTGTGCTAGTTTTAGGATTTGTGACTAGGTTTGTTACTATTTGTGCTTCTTTAAGGGTTCAGGTTACTTTTTGGGATATTACATGTACTTTTTTTACGAGTCGGGTTAGGTTTAAGGTGTTAAATAAGGGTTAGGTCACTATATGTGCTAGTTTTAGGGGTATGGTTACGTTTAGAGTGGGGTTAGGTTTAAGGTATATCATGGGGTTAAGTTACCATTTGTGTTTTATGAGTAGGGTTACATTTAGAGGTGGGGTTAGGTTTAAGGTATATCATGGGTTTAAGTTATGATTTGTGCTGGTTTTAGGGGTATGGTTATGTTTAGAGGTGGGGATAGGTTTAAGTAGTATTGTGTTAGCTTACTGTTTGTGCTTGTTTTAGGGTTAGGGATAGGATTAGGGTTTGTTATTAGGGTCAGGTTACTATTTGAGCTTGTTTTAGGATTAGGGTTTGTTATTGGGGTTAGGTTACTATTTGTCCTGTTTTTAGGGGTATGGTTAAGTAGTGTAATTAGGGTTAGGTTACTATTTGCGCTTGTTTTAGGGTTTATTAGGGTTAGGTTACTACTTGAGCTTGTTGAAGGGTTTTAGGATTAGGGTTTGTTGGCGTCAGGTTTCGATTTGTGCTGTTGTAGGGTTAGGCCACCATTTGTGCTTGTGTTAGAGTACGTTTTACTTTTAGGATTGGGGTTAGGGGTTACTATTTTCGCTTGTTTTAGGCTTAACATTCTGCAAACAGATTCTGCTTCTTCTTTGGTTTCAGTTTTTCAGGTCCTCTTAAGGTGGCATGGAGTTCTAATGATAAATTGAAAGAGTGCACCCCTTTTGAGCTGCTAGGGGTTAAATTAGGAAGGCAACGGAAGGTAATATACACTTAGCAGAGGATAGCTAGATCGTTTGGGCAGTGTATGTTGAGTATTCAAAATGATAGATAAGTACCGACTCGTCATATTTCTTTTTATGATTTCTATTTACGTTCTTCACCCTATCTGCTCCCGCTTCTATGGGACACCCACCATGATTTCATGTAGGTAATTTTAGGGGGTCATGGAGAATGTGATACTGGTGCTATAGTTGGGGTCGGGGAGTTTAGGTTTAGGAGACAAAGGATTGGGGGTCTGGGGGGGATTTATCATTTGTAGGCATTTATCTCCACAGCCTCAGATTTGTGTATTGGTTTGTTTTGTACATTTTGGGGTTGTGGAAGAGGACTATAGGGAGCGGCAGCTTTTTAGATTATCACGTTGATGATGTCCAGATCGTAAAATTCAGTTTCACTCAGAAGGGTCCTTCTTTCCTTTTTATAGAGAAGGTCTGGGGAGCTATCCAGGTCAGGCTGACATCCACCCTGAAAGAGTCACCATCCAGCAGCGAGAAAACGTGATGTCCAGGAATCCGATTCCCATGGAAGATGTTCGGGATCGCTGGGGACAGTCACTGAATCACTGAGAATGGAGACTTGGAACCAACGAGTGGTAACGACTTCTAGATTTATTTTTTATTACTGCTGTTTCCAGTAAGCGCAAGCCAAAGGGGTCCATAAAGCAAATTTAAAGGCTGTTACGCATTATCACGCTTTGTGCGGTTTGTGTTTTTATTTAGATATACTCCTATATATTCTTGTTATTTGCCGATGTACAGACGCTCAGAGGAAAGTGTTAAGCCCCCCCCCCCTCAACGTCACGGCAAACTCTTTCAAGGTGGGTCCTAACCTAATGAAACCAAAAACTGCTATACTAGCC
Source organism: Leptobrachium leishanense (assembly GCA_009667805.1). NCBI lineage: Eukaryota > Metazoa > Chordata > Amphibia > Anura > Megophryidae > Leptobrachium > Leptobrachium leishanense. Next base: position 16,703,174 of record CM019074.1, read on the forward strand.
ACCACATGTCCTCCTGCGGCTTCTCAGCGAAGAGACAAAATAGTGGGTTTATATTTATACCCTCACCAGAACCATTTCCACTTTGGAATTGAAAAAGAAAACACGGAAAGGGACAGCAGCAAAAATGACCTGGCTGGGAATACAACAAAATATACAAATATGCACAAAAAGCAGTTTTGCGCACAGTTCCCTACCTGGGCGGCTGCGTAACCCAAGAATATTCAGCCCACTTCATGTATAAAACATAACAAGAAATATTCCATGGCTCCATGCAAAACTAAACACAGGTTTTAGTTTACTTGAATGGCCATTAAAGTGTTAAGCCCACCTGCCACGTCACGGCAACCTCTTTCAAGGTGGGTCCTCACCTAATGAAACCAAAAAAACTTAGTTTCATTTTTTTATTTTTTTTTGGTTTCATTAGGTCAGGACCCACCTTGAAAGAGGTTGCCGTGATGTGGCAGGTGGGCATAACACTTTAATGGCCATTCAAGTAAACTAAAACCTCTGGGGGTTTCTTGCATGTTTTCTTGCTGCTGGCTGCCTGTGCCCAATTATTTTTTCTTTCATTCTCTTATTTTCTGGTGAATTTACTCACCTTTTCTCCCACGCCGTGCACGCCGCTCCATTCCATCGCGGTCTGAGACCGATAACGCGATTGGTCTCGGAGGTAGTGACGTCAACGTGCTCCCTGCTTGCCGAAATTCCCTAGCAGCTGGTGACGCTGGGTGGGGTGCGGGAAACTCCACTTCACCCGACCTTTTCCACCAGTTCGACTGGACTGGGAGGGGACGGAACTCCTCGCATCCTGACCACTTCAAAAATATAAAGTGTTTAGGATTTGTTGCGAGTTCCTTTACGTTTGCTTGTAGGCTGGTGGGTTAAGTGGGAGATGTGACCGTACTTAATTGTGGGGAGGAAAAATCGGTGAGTTCCCTTACTATTTTTATGACATGGACCCTGGCTGTATGACATCATAAATTCTTATTTTATTTATAATGGCAACTGTATAGATAGATTCCTCACTGACAACATCATATATATTCTGGTGACCACAACCCCATTGCACACCTTCCAGAGGGTCTGTGTTTTGTAGGGGCAGTCCCTATATTGGACCGAAATCCCTCTGTCCATCTTTCCTGGTGTCCTTTTTTAAGGGATCCTAAATATCTTTGGGCTGTGCAGGTGACAATTTGGTTATTCTACCCTTATATTACAGTTATCAATCTGTGTACATATTATAGGGGTTATTCAGGGAGCCCCAAAATGTCACCAACCAATGTCACTAACATGTTGCCAACAAAATGCCGCAGTTCCCTGCACTTCAGGGAATCAAAGTTCCCCCACCCTGCGTTGTATTCGGCATTCACCGCAGGGAAAACCCGCCGAACACCCACTGAGAACCCGCAGAAACTGCTGCAAAAACCACACCATTTAAAGCAGCCGATCACAGCGCAGACCGGTCGCCGGAAAAGCCGACAAGCCGACGAACGGGGTAAAAAAACAAACAACAAAAAACAGTACGCTTGAAGGTTTCAAAATTGAAACCCTGTTTCAAAAAACCCCCAAAAAGCTACTGAACGAAAATGCCTTCAATTTACGTCGAAGATCCTTTTTATTTATAAAAAGGTCTGTTACAAAAAAAAGAAAACAATTTAAAAAAAAAAAACAGATTTTTTTTTTTGCCACAAAAATCTTTTTGTGCAGATTAAAATTATAAACGGTTTATTAGATATTGTATAAAAACGGGAATATTTTTAACATTGAAGCCTATGGGGTTCGCCTGAATAAACCTGACGAATGGGAACACTGAACAGCAGGGCACTTCGGCAACTTTTCACTGCTGTTCGGTGTCTCTGAATAGATTAACCATTGCTTCTCTATGGGGGATTTCACTGCCGTCAAAGCACCGTAAGTGCAGGCAATTTGCCAAAATTTGGCGAACTGCCTGCTCTCTGAATAGCCGAATGGCCCCGAAATGTCACCGTACGCTGAATTTGGGGCCAGATCGGCTCTCTGAATAACCCCTTATGTCTTCCGTCAATTCCCGCCGCTCTTTACGTGCCACATTGTTACTAGATTATCACGATGAGGCTCGTTATCTAAACTGTGTGCTTTTATCATTTTATACCCAGTGTGCATTTCAAGGCTTCATTAACCCTTCTTGAACAAAGGGATGGAGAGACGCCTCATGGAACGGTGGAGTTTCATTTCCCGACCCAAGCTTAAAGGTTCAGGGGTTTCATGTGACGAGAAATGTCACAGCTCGTTGATATGATGAACGAAAAGCAAGTAAGATGTGAACGCCTACCACTCCCATCACGATATGCACGGGCGATTATCTCATCTGCTCATTAGAGAGACACGAGGAACGTCTAAAGACCATAATGAGAGAGGAACGGCGAATAATTAAAACACAGAAGAGGAGGGAGATGTTAGGAGGAGAAAAGTGAGTGACATGACAGCTGTATGAGGGAACGCTCGCACTCAGTTCCTGTTTGATGGGGAAGACAATAAATATTAAAAGGACAGTAAGTGATAAAATAGAGATTTATCATAGAGCATGTCACATCCTCACCTGTCACCAAGATCCCTCCATATGTTCTTGTCACTCAGGATACACTCAAAGCAGCTTTGGCCTGCATCAGTAGGCAATACGCATACACCCCACTCTGCATATATATATACACACACACACATCCTGCTCTATGTGTAATAGACATAACACCCCACTCTGCATATAAACACACATCCTGCTCTGTGTATAATACAGCTATACCCTGCACTATGTGTAATAGACATAACACCCCACTCTGCATATATAGCTAGTTGGCTTCAGTGAAGTGATAGGGTTACTTTCAAGAAGTGATAGGGTTACTTTCAAGAAGTGATGGGGTTACTTTCAAGAAGTGATGGGGTTACCTTCAAGAAGTGATGGGGTTACCTTGAAGAAGTGATGGGGTTAGCATGATTACAGGGTTGTGGTTAAGACTTGCTTCATTGATTAGTTTCACTTCATTGAGGGCTTACTGCCAGCTTCATGGAACGTTTAGGGTTAGTTTCATGTAGGGGTTAGGGTTAGCTTCATGGATGGGGTTAGGGACGGCTTCATGGTGGGGGTTAGGGACGGCTTCATGGTGGGGGTTAGGGACGGCTTCATGGTGGGGGTTGGGGTTAGCTTCATGGAGGGGGTTAGGGATGGCTTTGTGGAGGGGTTTAGGGATAGCTTCGTGGAGGGGTTTAGGGATGGCTTCGTGGAGGGGTTTAGGGTTAGCTTTGTGGAGGGGTTTAGGGATAGCTTTGAGGAGGGGTTTAGGGATAGCTTCGTGGAGGGGTTTAGGGATAGCTTTGTGGAGGGGTTTAGGGATAGCTTTGTGGAGGGGTTTAGGGATAGCTTTGTGGAGGGGTTCGAGCTAACTTCGTGGAAAGGTTAGGGATAGGTTTATGGAGGGTTAGGGTTAGTTTCATTGAGGGCTTAGAGCTAAATTCATTGAGGGGTTAGAAGTAACGTTTTGGAGGGGTTAGAGCTAGCTTTATTGAGCGGATTAGTGTTAGCATCTGTGAGTGGTAAGGGAGGGTTAGCTTAATTGATGGGTTAAAATAAGCCTCATTGAGGAGTTAGGGTTCCCCTCATTAAATGGCTTGGGTTTGCTTCATTGAAGGGTTAGTGTTTGTTTCGGTTGGCTTCATTGAAGGGTTAGTGTTTCAGTGTGGCGTTTAGGTTGGCTTCATTGAAGGGTTAGTATTCGTTTCGGTGTGGACTTTCGGTTGGCTTCATTGGTTAGCGTTTGTTTCCGTATGGAGTTTCGGTTGGCTTCATTGAACGGTTAGTGTTTGTTTCAGTGTGGCGTTTAGGTTGGCTTCATTGAAGGGTTAGTGTTCGTTTCGGTGTGGAGTTTAGGTTGGCTTCATTGAAGGGTTAGTGTTCGTTCAGTGTGGAGTTTAGGTTGGCTTCATTGAAGGGTTAGTGTTCATTTCAGTGTGGCGTTTAGGTTGGCTTCATTGAAGGGTTAGTGTTCGTTTCGGTGTGGAGCTTTGGTTGGCTTCATTGGTTAGTGTTTGTTTCGGTGTGGAGTTTAGCTTGACTTCATTGAAGGGTTAGTGTTCGTTTCAGTGTGGCGTTTAGGTTGGCTTCATTGAAGGGTTAGTGTTTGTTTCAGTGTGGAGTTTAGGTTGGCTTCATTGAAGGGTTAGTGTTCGTTTCAGTATGGCGTTTAGGTTGGCTTCATTGAAGGGTTAGTGTTCGTTTCAGTGTGGAGTTTAGGTTGGCTTCATTGAAGGGTTAGTGTTCGTTTCAGTGTGGCATTTAGGTTGGCTTCATTGGTTAGTGTTTCAGTGTGGAGTTTCGGTTGGCTTCACTGAACGGTTAGTGTTTGTTTCAGTGTGGCGTTTAGGTTGGCTTCATTGAAGGGTTAGTGTTCGTTTCAGTGTGGCATTTAGGTTGGCTTCATTGGTTAGTGTTTCAGTGTGGAGTTTCGGTTGGCTTCACTGAACGGTTAGTGTTTGTTTCAGTGTGGCGTTTAGGTTGGCTTCATTGAAGGGTTAGTGTTTGTTTCAGTGTGGAGTTTAGGTTGGCTTCATTGAAGGGTTAGTGTTCGTTTCAGTATGGCGTTTAGGTTGGCTTCATTGAAGGGTTAGTGTTCGTTTCAGTATGGCGTTTAGGTTGGCTTCATTGAAGGGTTAGTGTTCGTTTCGGTGTGGAGTTTCGGTTGGCTTCATTGGTTAGTGTTTGTTTCAGTGTGGCGTTCAGGTTGGCTTCATTGAAGGGTTAGTGTTTGTTTCGGTGTGGCGTTTAGGTTGGCTTCATTGAAGGGTTAGTGTTCGTTTCGGTGTGGCGTTTAGGTTGGCTTCATTGAAGGGTTAGTGTTCATTTCGGTGTGGAGTTTAGGTTGGCTTCATTGAAGGGTTAGTGTTCGTTTCGGTGTGGAGTTTAGGTTGGCTTCATTGAAGGGTGTAACGTTGGGAGCTTCCAGCCCTACCTGTGTGCTTGAGGGCAGCATGTCTGATGCTGCTCGCTGACCAATGCCCGGTTTAAATGGAGACAGGCAGGGAGGTGGTTGCATGAGGCGTGGCTTGAGTGGGGGGCGTGGTCTGGTGAAGGTCTTTAAAAACCCTCAGTGTATTCTCAGCAGTTGCCAGATTGTGGTTATCCATACCTGAGCTCCTTGTACCTGACTGTTATATTGAATTAACCCGTTATTGACCTCTGCTTGTTACAGACTATTCTGCCTTCTGTTGCCCTAGACCTTTTTCTTGTACTACGCCACTGCTCTGATATCGACCCGGCTATTCCATTTGACCATTCTGAACGCTGTATTCCTGATTCTGGCTCGGCTGACTACTCCCCGTGCTGTTAACCCTTTCTGTCTAGCTAGTTTACATGGCCAATTCTAAGGACCAGACAGTTAGAGATCTTTCACGGCTACTCTGTTGGTAGCTTCTGGGCTCTGTGGAGTGTGGGGTGTTAAGTACTGCGTGGTGGGATCTGGGAACCGTGACAAAGGGTTAGTGTTCGTTTCAGTGTGGCGTTTAGGTTGGCTTCATTGAAGGGTTAGTGTTCGTTTCAGTATGGCGTTTAGGTTGGCTTCATTGAAGGGTTAGTGTTCGTTTCGGTGTGGCGTTTAGGTTGGCTTCATTGAAGGGTTAGTGTTCATTTCGGTGTGGCGTTTAGGTTGGCTTCATTGAAGGGTTAGTGTTTGTTTCAGTATGGCGTTTAGGTTGGCTTCATTGAAGGGTTAGTGTTTGTTTCGGTGTGGCGTTTAGGTTGGCTTCATTGAAGGGTTAGTGTTTGTTTCAGTGTGGCGTTTAGGTTGGCTTCATTGAAGGGTTAGTGTTTGTTTCGGTGTGGCGTTTAGGTTTGCTTCATTGAAGGGTTAGTGTCCGTTTTGATGTGGAGTTTAGGTTGGCTTCATTGAAGAGCTCAGATTGGTATTGTGTTAGGAAGTTATTTCTAGATTGAAAGGGTTAACCAATGTGTTCTTATCCAAAGATTGACTTTCTCTTGACAAACAGATGCATTTTTCGCATTTCGGTGTGGCGTTTAGGTTGGCTTCATTGAAGGGTTAGTGTTTGTTTCAGTATGGTGTTTAGGTTGGCTTCATTGAAGGGTTAGTGTTCGTTTCGGTGTGGAGCTTTGGTTGGCTTCATTGGTTAGTGTTTGTTTCGGTGTGGAGTTTAGCTTGGCTTCATTGAAGGGTTAGTGTTCTTTTCAGTGTGGAGTTTAGGTTGGCTTCATTGAAGGGTTAGTGTTCGTTTCGGTGTGGAATTTAGGTTGGCTTCATTGAAGGGTTAGTGTTCGTTTCAGTGTGGCGTTTAGGTTGGCTTCATTGAAGGGTTAGTGTTCGTTTCGGTGTGGAGCTTTGGTTGGCTTCATTGGTTAGTGTTTGTTTCGGTGTGGAGTTTAGCTTGGCTTCATTGAAGGGTTAGTGTTCTTTTCAGTGTGGAGTTTAGGTTGGCTTCATTGAAGGGTTAGTGTTCGTTTCGGTGTGGAATTTAGGTTGGCTTCATTGAAGGGTTAGTGTTCGTTTCAGTGTGGCGTTTAGGTTGGCTTCATTGAAGGGTTAGTGTTCGTTTCGGTGTGGAGCTTTGGTTGGCTTCATTGGTTAGTGTTTGTTTCGGTGTGGAGTTTAGCTTGGCTTCATTGAAGGGTTAGTGTTCTTTTCAGTGTGGAGTTTAGGTTGGCTTCATTGAAGGGTTAGTGTTCGTTTCGGTGTGGAATTTAGGTTGGCTTCATTGAAGGGTTAGTGTTCGTTTCAGTGTGGCGTTTAGGTTGGCTTCATTGAAGGGTTAGTGTTCGTTTCGGTGTGGAGCTTTGGTTGGCTTCATTGGTTAGTGTTTGTTTCGGTGTGGAGTTGAGCTTGGCTTCATTGAAGGGTTAGTGTTCTTTTTAGTGTGGAGTTTAGGTTGGCTTCATTGAAGGGTTAGTGTTCGTTTCGGTGTGGAATTTAGGTTGGCTTCATTGAAGGGTTAGTGTTCGTTTCAGTGTGGCGTTTAGGTTGGCTTCATTGAAGGGTTAGTGTTCGTTTCGGTGTGGAGCTTTGGTTGGCTTCATTGGTTAGTGTTTGTTTCGGTGTGGAGTTTAGCTTGGCTTCATTGAAGGGTTAGTGTTCGTTTCAGTGTGACGTTTAGGTTGGCTTCATTGGTTAGTGATTTCGGTGTGAAGTTTCGGTTGGCTTCACTGAACGGTTAGTGTTTGTTTCAGTATGGCGTTTAGGTTGGCTTCATTGAAGGGTTAGTGTTCGTTTCGGTGTGGAGTTTAGGTTGGCTTCATTGAAGGGTTAGTGTTCGTTTCAGTGTGGCGTTTAGGTTGGCTTCATTGAAGGGTTAGTGTTCGTTTCGGTGTGGAGTTTAGGTTGGCTTCATTGAAGGGTTAGTGTTCGTTTCGGTGTGGAGTTTAGGTTGGCTTCATTGAAGGCTTAGTGTTCGTTTCGGTGTGGAGTTTAGGTTTGCTTCATTGAAGGGTTAGTGTTCGTTTCGGTGTGGAATTTAGGTTGGCTTCATTGAAGGGTTAGTGTTCGTTTCAGTGTGGCGTTTAGGTTGGCTTCATTGAAGGGTTAGTGTTCGTTTCGGTGTGGAGTTTAGGTTGGCTTCATTGAAGGCTTAGTGTTCGTTTCGGTGTGGAGTTTAGGTTGGCTTCATTGAAGGGTTAGTGTTCGTTTCAGTGTGGCGTTTAGGTTGGCTTCATTGGTTAGTGTTTCGGTGTGGAGTTTCGGTTGGCTTCACTGAACGGTTAGTGTTCGTTTCAGTGTGGCGTTTAGGTTGGCTTCATTGAAGGGTTAGTGTTCATTTCGGTGTGGCGTTTAGGTTGGCTTCATTGAAGGGTTAGTGTTTGTTTCAGTGTGGCGTTTAGGTTGGCTTCATTGAAGGGTTAGTGTTCGTTTCGGTGTGGCGTTTAGGTTGGCTTCATTGAAGGGTTAGTGTTCATTTCGCTGTGGCGTTTAGGTTGGCTTCATTGAAGGGTTAGTGTTTGTTTCAGTATGGCGTTTAGGTTGGCTTCATTGAAGGGTTAGTGTTCATTTCGGTGTGGCGTTTAGGTTGGCTTCATTGAAGGGTTAGTGTTCGTTTCGGTGTGGAGTTTAGGTTGGCTTCATTGAAGAGCTCAGATTTGGTATTGTGTTAGGAAGTTATTTCTAGATTGAAAGGGTTAACCAATGTGTTCTTATCCAAAGATTGACTTTCTCTTGACAAACAGATGCATTTTTAGGAGCATATTTCCATTGTTTATTATTTTGTTTTTCTCCTTGAATCGCCCCATTACCAGACATTATGGAAACTGAAGATGCGTCATTAATTCCCAGACGCTATGGTAAATACATTTTCACACGTGGTTCTGTGCTGGAGAATAATCTAGCCTTGGGCAAGAGAGGACTTTTACTGTCCCAGCCAGCTACAGGAATGTATGTGTCGCATAGAGCAGGGAAATTGATCGTCCTGTGCTACCTGGGAGAGCAAGGGTTAAATGAAACACCTCAGGATGCTGCATGTTCCTGTAGCCGTTTATCTTTATAAGCAATGCTTTGCGCAGGATTTCATACGTCTTTAAATATTAAAAAGCATTGTATGAAAGCGCAGCCAGGTGGCCAGTTAGATCCAGCCGTATCGTCGTGTTCCCCAAAGAACCTATGATCTTGACATACTCAAAGACCCCAAATAAAGGTTGTAGCAATTTAGTGGAAATAAATGGGGTTATTCTCACAATTATATTCGCTTCATAGTCGCCAAAGGGATTCTCAACGAAAAGAGCATTCAATGCCAGACTATTCTCATAGAGGGGACCGTCAGAAATCAATCGCTGTGTATACTTCTTGCAAAAGTAGCGAAGACAGATAGAAAATGTCATATGTTCTGCTCATGGAAAATAAAGCTGAGTCCTGATTGGCTGAGCCACTTCCAGCTCTGAGCAGAGCTCTGGAAAACCTGGGATTTTCCAGCAGTTTGGGTTTTATATATACACTATTCATCAGGGGACCCGCAGCCAGGAAATCCACTTCTAATTGCTCTGGTGCTGCTCGCCGCCGAGTGCAAACACGATGAAAAATTCTTTAAAAAAGTCCCCTCTGGGACTGAAACGTCAATTTTTGCACTACCACAAGAAAAACATACTGTAGTTAAGACTCCAGGGGTGCACGCCTTCTTGATGAGATATATATATATATATATATATAATTAATTATTGAACATTGAAAAAAAGTGTATGTATCTATATATAATTACATAATACACCAGGAGGGCAGCACTTCAACAGTAGCTTATACATTTAAACATTTTACAACATTTTAACTCTTTCATGATTTCAACAGTTCTTAACCCATTCAAGATTTTACCTGTACAGAATGCACCTGTAAACATGTAACACAGTGACTATATACAGAATGCACCTGTAAACATGTAACATAGTGACTATATACAGAATGCACCTGTAAACATGTAACACAGTGACTATATACAGAATGCACCTGTAAACATGTAACATAGTGACTATATACAGAATGCACCTGTAAACATGTAACATAGTGACTATATACAGAATGCACCTGTAAACATGTAACACAGTGACTATATACAGAATGCGCCTGTAAACATGTAACATAGTGACTATATACAGAATAGAAACCTAGAAAATGTCGGCAGATAAGAACCTTTCGTCCCATCTAGTCTGCCCAATTACATGGATACTTTACCTGTATTTATCATTTGTTTAGGATAGCCTTATGCCTATCCCATGCCTGCTTAAATTCAATTACTGTTTTGGCCTCTACCACTTCTACTGGAAGGCTGTTCCATGTATCCACCACCCTCTCAGTAAAATAATGCTTCCTGATGTTACTTTTAAACCTTTGCCCCTCTAATCTAAGACTATGTCCTCTTGTTTTGCTACTTTGTTTCCTTTTAAATATACTCCCTTCCTCTACCTTGTGGATTCCCTTTACGTATTTAAATGCGCCTGTAAACATGTAACACAGTGACTATATACAGAATGCACCTGTAAACATGTAACACAGTGACTATATACAGAATGCACCTGTAACATGTAACACAGTGATATATATACAGAATGCACCTGTAAACATGTAACACAGTGACTATATATATATATATATGTAGAATGCACCTGTAAACATGTAACAGTGACTATTTACAGAATGTACCTGTAACAGTGACTATATACAGAATGTACCTGTAAACATGTAACAGTGACTATATACAGAATGTACCTGTAAACCTGTAACAGTGACTATATACAGAATGTACCTGTAAACATGTAACAGTGACTATATACAGAATGTACCTGTAAACATGTAACAGTGACTATATACAGAATGTACCTGTAAACATGTAACAGTGACTATATACAGAATGCACCTGTAAACCTGTAACACAGTCAGGGTTATCCAAAGAGATTCGAATTGCTTGAGAAAGGTAACCGAACGCTGAAAATCAGCGTTCGGTTACCTTTCCTGGCCATTCGGCTATCCAGAGAGCAGGCAATTCGCCAAATCCTGGCGAATTGCCTGCACATACGGTGCCTGTTCGGTGCCTGTTCGAGGGCAGAGAAATCCCCATAGAGAAGCAATGCTTCGGCTATTCAGAGAGCACAAACCAGCAGTGAAAGGTTCCCCTAATGCCCTGCCATTCGGTGATTTCATGCGGCAAATTTATTCAGGAGAATCCCATAGGCTTCAATGTTAAAAATATTCCCGTTTTAATTCAATATCTAATAAACCGTTCATTATAAAATTCTGCAGCAAAAAGTCTCTTTATTTATAGATTTTTTAGGATACTTTAAGCATTTTTCTTTTTTATTTTTTTTTAAAAGTCCGATTTTTTTTTTGATTTTTTTTTTTTTTTTTTTCAGTTTACTTATTTTTTTTGTAACAGCCCTCTTTATTATCATTCCCTGGACCTCCTGTGAAAATTTCAGACATTTTCGCTCAGTAGTTTCTTTGCAAACAGCGTTTCTTTTTCCCAGATTCATACAAATGGTTTTTCTAATTTATTCACTGCCTCCTCTACGTCACAGCTGCTTCGGCTCTGTGTGATTCGGCTCATGTTCGGCTCCTGGTCGGCTTTTTCGAAGGTTAATCCAGATGTTTTTGCTTGTTTTCAGCGTGCATTCGGTTAGTTTTCGGTGGGTTTGCGGCAGCTTTTCCCTGCAATTCGGGGACCCTGTGGTGCTTGCTGAATACACCGCAGGGTCACCGAAATGCAATCGGCAAAAGGAACCGAATTGAAGAGAACGAAAAGTCACCGAACGTGCGGTGACTTTTCTAATCTCTTTGGATAACCCTGTGTGACTATATACAGAATGCACCTGTAAACATGTAACACAGTGACTATATACAGAATGCACCTGTAAACATGTAACACAGTGGATATATATACAGAATGCACCTGTAAACATGTAACACAGTGACTATATATATATATATATGTAGAATGCACCTGTAAACATGTAACAGTGACTATTTACAGAATGTACCTGTAACAGTGACTATATACAGAATGTACCTGTAAACATGTAACAGTGACTATATACAGAATGTACCTGTAAACCTGTAACAGTGACTATATACAGAATGTACCTGTAAACATGTAACAGTGACTATATACAGAATGCGCCTGTAAACCTGTAACACAGTGAGTATATTTCTTACATATTTATTTTCTGTTAATATGTATATTTGTATTTTTAATATCTTGCTTTTTATTACTTTGTATTTCTGTAACCATTCAATGCTTTTGAACCCAGGACATACAGTTGTGTTCAAAATTATTCAACCCCCACTGAAATTGAGTGTTTTGGCCAGTTTGACATTGATTTTGATCATTCAGTCATCTTGCTTACAATTAAATCAAAGAGGCACGTGTAGGTCAGACAAATATAACATAACATTTATAATGAAATAACCACAAATGTCTTTTCTGTGCTCACATCATTATCAGTTTTATTCAACCCCCAAGTGACATTCAATCTTAGTACAACATCCTTTTACAGTTATAACAGCTTTTAAACGTGAAGCATAGCTTGACACAAGTGTCTTGCAGCGATCTACGGGTATCTTCGCCCATTCGTGATGGGCAAAAGCCTCCAGTTCAGTCACATTCTTAGGCTTGCGCACTGCAACTGCTTTCTTTAAGTCCCACCAGAGGTTCTCAATCGGATTTAAGTCAGGTGACTGCGATGGCCACTCCAAAATGTTCCAGCCTTTAATCTGCAACCATGCTCTAGTGGACTTGGAGGTATTCTTGGGATCATTGTCCTGTTGAAAGGTCCAACGTCTCCCAAGCCTCAGATTTGTGACGGACTGCATCACATTGTCATCCAATATCTCCTGGTACTGAAGAGAATTCATGGTACCTTGCACACGCTGAAGCTTCCCTGTACCTGCAGAAGCAAAACAGCCCCAAAGCATGATTGACCCCCCCCATGCTTCACAGTAGGCAAGGTGTTCTTTTCTTCATAGGCCTTGTTCTTCCTCCTCCAAACATAGTGTTGATCCATGGGCCCAAGCAGTTCTAATTTTGTTTCATCAGTCCACAGAACACTATCCCAAAACCTCTGTGGTTTGTCCACAAGACTTTTGGCATACTGCAGTCGACTCTTCTTATTCTTTGGAGACAGCAAGGGGGTGCGCCTGGGAGTTCTGGCATGGAGGCCTCATTACGCAGTGTGCGCCGTATTGTCTGAGCTGAAACTTCAGTACCCACATCTGACAAATCTTTTCTCAGTTCCTCAGCAGTCACACGGGGACTTTTCTCCACTCTACGCTTCGGGTAGCGCACAGCAGTCGAAGTCAGCATCTTCTTTCTGCCACGACCAGGTAGCGTTTCAACAGTGCCCTTTGCCTTGAATTTGCGAATGATGCTTCCTATGGTCTCTCTTGGTATGTTTAACATCTTTGCAATCTTCTTATAGCCATTGCCCTTCCTGTGAAGAGTAATCACCTCTTCTCTTGTCTTCCTGGACCATTCTCTTGACTTCACCATGTTTGTAACCACACCAGTAAATGTCTAGAAGGAGCTGAGTATCACAGTCATTTTAAAGCTGCCTAATTGGTGCTTATTATGCTTTATTGCTGCTCCGTGACATCCACAGGTGTTTTCAATACCTGATTGAAAACACTTGAATGAACCTCTGTTCTTCAGAGTGGTAGTCTTTAAGGGGTTGAATAATTGTGTCAATGAAGAATTCACAAAAGAAACATTTACTACTGTATTACAAAACCAATTGATGTCATTTTAGTTGCATATGGTTCTTTAAAAAGTCCTTGTAGGATTTCATTCTGAATACAATTACAAATGTACACTAAATTCCCTAAAACCCTGTACAGCATTGGGGGTTGAATAATTTTGAACACAACTGTACTTGAAAATGAGAGAAATCTCAATGTATCCTTCTACTAAGTAAATTGTTTTACAAGATTTTTTTCACCTTAACCACGGCTGAAAAATGATGGGAATTTAGTTCACACTATATTGTCATAAATTGCTTAAGCCTGTCAACATCGCTAGTTTATCCCACCTTAGTCGGATTGCTCTCCTCTTGGTTTGTTATATATATATATATCTTGCATAACCTCTATATATTTTTTAAAACCATACAGAAGCCGTGTCTAGCTCTTAGTGCCCCCTTTTTAATGTATCTTAAGAGGGTCCCAGAATGTATTCCTCGATTATTCCGTTGTAAGGCTAGGGTCAGACGAGCGCAGTGCGAACGCGCGTGCAGGTGCACTTAATCACGGCCGCACTAGCAGCAAGTGCCGGGCAATGACGGCCAATATACGAAGTACGGCCGCACGAAAGTCCGGCTGCGCAACGCAAGTGGAAAACGAACGCATTTTTTCGAGAACGTTAAACTGCTAGTACTGACGTACAGAGTGCGCTGCGTCCGCTAGCGGCGTGTGTGTGTGAATTGGAGATGTCAGACACTGCTAATGTCCGGCCAACATAACGTCCAGATGCAAGAAGTGTTTTATTGATGATCCGTACAAAATCACGGATGCAAATGCGCATCGTATGACCGCTATCGCGTACTCCGTGAAAAAATGCGTCCATTTGTTCGAACGCACTTTTTCACAGACACGCGAAAATGCGTTCGTCTGACCCTAGCCTAAAATTGGCTTCGTTCCCCATTCTTAAATATTTATCTTGGTTTAATTGTATGTAAATTTTAGGTTACGCCTGTTCATTCATCTCTTCTTTCTCCATTCCTCGGGGCTTTGTTTCGTTTTACAATTGCACAGCCTGGGCTGCTACAGTAAATAAACAACATTATGGCCCCTTCATATGTGCTTGTAAACATGATGTGCTGAATGCAAAAAACAAAAAGGCATAAAAATCTAGTGGTGCAACACAGAGCGTTAAAATACAGCGCACAGACGCCTAGATTCAGGCTGCAGGGCTACAAAGCACCTTCTAACAATGGTACGATACACTGTTATCCTGTAATAACCTATTGGAACTATGTGTAAGGCCGCTTCAGGTTTACTTCCGAGCTTTGGTATCCTTTTACCCCAGGCAGCTGCATTTCTGTTACTTCTAAAGAGCACGGGTCCCTTGCGGCACACGCGGTGGCGAGGTGTGGAGAGATGTGACGTGAAACATTAGTGCAGTGCGAGCTGTGCTGCTTAGAAGTAGCTGAAGCCAAGCTCCATGCGTTCCCACAGGCAACGGCTGCGATATCCCCTAAATCACCACTGCTTTATTTATATTTATTTTTACAGGGTTATTCAAAGAGCGGTGAATTGGCCACGAGATTGCACCGAACAGTGAATTTCCCCATACAGTGACCCTTCGGTGCCATTCGGCTATTCACAAAGCTGTCAGTTTGCCAATTATTAGCGAATTGTCAGCGAAATACAGTGCCTGTTCGACAGCTGTGAAATCCCCACAGAGAAGCAATGGTTAATCTATTCAGAGACACTGAACAGCACAGAAATGTCAGTGCAATGCCCTGATATTTGGTGGTTTCACTCGACGGGATTAAACAGGCGAATCCCATAGGTATCAATGTAAGAAAAATTTCCCCATTTTTATTAAATATTTATTCAACGGTTTATTCTTTTCACGTGCAGCAAAAAGCCTTTATATTTACTACTTTTTTAATATTTTTAGGCATTTTTGGGGGGGTTTTGACTTTTTGTGAATCTTTTTATTTTAAATGTGTTTTTTTTTCTTTAACTGGTATTTTTATTATTATTTGTAGAACCTTTAATATATTATTTTCAGGCGTTTTTGTGCAGTAGCTTTTTGCAAACACCTTTTCCAAGTTTTGTGTATTTTTTCTTGTTTAACCGCTTGTCAGCTTTTTCCGGCGGCTGGTCGGAGCTCTGTTTGGTTGATTGTTGGCTTTTTTTTTTTTCCGGATCAATTCGGCGGTTTTACAGATCGTTGGATGCGTTCAGGTTTTCGGATTGATCTGATAGTTTTTTGGATCTCCAAGGCGGTTTTGCGTCTCTTTTTCAGCTTGATCAGCATTTTTTCTAATGCGTTCGGCGGCTTGTTCCCTGCACTTTGGGGACCCTACGGTGAATGCTGCATTTACCGCAGGGTCGGCGAATCGGACTAGCTGAAGTGCAGGGAATGGGAGAATAACCCTGTGTGGTGGGGGGTGTTAAAGGCTTGCACACAGCTGACAGTTTGCTCGGATTGCGTATCTAGAAGCTTCGGAATTTCTGACTTTAATCATAAGGTTGTGTGTTCTGTTCACGAATGAGATTGGTATACAAAGTATATATACTATAAACCTATAAATCACAATATGTCATTTAGTATCGGCTTTCAAAATGTGCCGAAAAGTCGTTTTTGACAGTCTTTACTTTATTCACCTGTCTGCAAGGTAGCGTGACTGTCTGTGTGAGCGGTTCCTTCTTCAGAGCAAGGATAATGGCTGTCTGTCTATTCATGCTCCTGAGCTGCCTTCTGTCTCTGTCACCGTGTCACTCGCTCATCCACCGCCGCGTGTAGAAAGAATTGGTTCTTTTGCTGTTTAACCAGCTGGAAAACCTTTCACAAGTAGCTTTATTCTTCCCGCTAAGTAAAAATCTATTTTTATTCCCCCAGAGATGATCAGTCCTGCCAAGCTCCCCGGCCTTGATCTATGTCCCTTTTTACAAACTTCTCCGCATTGTCGTCCCCTTTCGCCCGTTTACAAGGGACACTCACACTCTGGGCTCCCGGGATCCTTGAGAAGTCGGCGCTGATTGATTTACACTACGGGAGATGCTCGTGGGTCAGATTTCTCTTACTGGCCATAAAACCCCCCCAGAATTTCTTCAAGCGCTTGGGATGAACTAAAGATTATCCGCCTGTGATGAATGGTAGGAGCAGTCCTCCTGCAATACTTACTGGGGGAATGTGGAAAGTGATTCACAGACATATAAAACTGACATCCTGTTAACAGCAAAAGTGGAGAAGCGAGATGGCCTGGCCCACATTAACCCGTGTTCTCCTGGGCCGGCCAACGCAGAACCCCGTTGGCAAAATACAGAAATACAAATTGATCCAGTAGCCTCGTAAGAAACACCCAGGACATACTGGAAAACGAGAGAAATCTCAATGTATCCTTCCTGGGAACATACTTTCTTTACGAATAACCCTGTATTTATTTATAATCAAACTGGCCCTGAAATCGCACCAAGCAGTGAATTTCCCCGTACGGTGCAATTTCATGGCCATTCGGCTATTCCAAAAAGCGGTCTGTTTGCCAAATATTGGTGAATTGCCAGCAAAATATGGTGCCTGTGCGACGACAGCAGTGAAATCCTGAAATCCCCATTGAATAGATTAACGATTGCTTCTCTGAGACACCGAACAGCAGTGAAATACCCTGATTTCAGGTTTAGTTCAACGGGATTAAACGGGCAAATACCATGTTTCAATGCCAAAAAAAATTCCCCTTTTTTACTAAATATTTATTCAACTGTTTATTATTTTCATTTGCAGCCATAAGCCTCTTTATTTATTGTGTTTTCTGTTTTTTTTTTTAGGCATTGGTTGGAATTTTTTTTGGCATTGTTCTTTTTCCTTCTGTAACGGACCTTTTTATTATTATTCATAGGATCTTACATATTATTTCCAAACACCTTTTAATTTTTATTTTTTTTTACCTGTTTGTCAGCTTGTCTGCTCTGGTTAGTGGGGCGTCTTCTCTGTTTAGTGGGGAGTCTGCCATTTTTCAGATCAATTCGGTCTTTTGGTGGTTTTTGGATTGATTTGGTGCTCTTTGGGCAGTTTGAATGATCGATTTTTATAGTTTTGCGGTGGTTTTCCGGATGTCTTTGGCAGCTTGAACGCTGCACTATGGCTGGTGAATTCACGGCAGGATCGGCAAATCGGACAAGCTGAATTGCGGGGAATGGGAAAAGTGAAACCATGTTTCCGATCCTTTTTTGTGAAATTGTATGTGCAAAGGTGCTACACCCATTGTAATTTCAAACTGTTAAATAGAGATGATCAATAAAAATGCCCTCGCTCCAAAGGTAAAGAGAAACATCAAAGCAACCTGTACTTTGATTAAATGCCATATCGGTACAGAGGTGAAATGGCTCAGCAGTGAAGGGGTTAAAAAAAATTAGTCCCCCCCTCTAACATTTTCCTCTGGTTAATATTAGTTGACAATTCATCATAGGTTTAGTCAATGTAACTTTATAGTCTGGTTCTCCTCACAGGAAAAAATGTCACCAGCCAAGTCATTGATTTAATGTTTATTAAGTCAACTAATAACGTTAGAGTCCTCTCGTTAGGTACTGTGCTGGTGCCTCATATGCTTTCTGTCCTCTTTGGGCAATCTTTGAGGCAATGACCCTTCTTGCCACAATTAAAACACCGACCCACAATTAATCTGCATTTCTTCTCCACATCAAATCTTTTTCTGGTGCAGCTTCGCGCCTCATGTTGTTTGTGTAGATGAGTTAGGCTAGGGTCAGACGAGCGTGATTTCTACGGACTGTACGTCATTACGGAAGGCGCAGTAGTGGCCACACAGTCCGTTTATTCAGTGACGTATATTTTGACGGATGTAGGAGGGAAAATAAAATAAAAAGCAAGACCATTTTGTCCGTGAAAAATGCTGGACGTATAAATGCAGTCAGTCTGACCACGTTCCATCACTTACACACAAAGCTATTTTTACCCTTCCCTTCTCCCTGTGTAGGGGAGGGATGTGACTAATTGTTCTTTGCACTACTTTGATATCTTGTACCCTTCTTGATGTGTGTATTAGAATTCTATGCCGAGCTGGCAGACAGGAATCTATAGAAATAAAAACAATCTTTGCTGGTTAGAAAGGTTGAAGAGCATATATTCTAGAGTGAATATTTCATCTCATCCTTGGATACAAATTTATAACAACAAGGTTCTTGCAAGCGCCAAAAACCTCTTAGTGACAATATGTGCTTCTAAACACATTAAACAAGAATAATTATTCCTTCTATGATAACCAGGTTTGATACAGATGCTCTTCATAAATATACATGAAAACTAAAACACAAACACTAATCGTGGAATACAATTTGTAAAAAAGATCTGTAAAGTTGTAGCAACAGACACTCACATCTTCCAGAGCCATTTAAACGTAGGCTCTGTGTTTATGGCTTTGTGCCAACAGTCCACTGTATGATGTTCCAAACTCTAGAAAAAAAAATGGAAAGAGAACTCATAGGGCATAATATCGCTTTTATAATGCTAGTCGGAGGTCCCTGAAATGGTCCCACTCTCCTGGACCAAAGCCTTTTAACTCGGCTCTAGTTAATGGAAGTCTGTCACCTTAATATAGGGAGGTGTTCGATCACTGCTTTGGAATTTTCATTCTGGGCTGGTCATCGGCAAGTATGTGCGGAATTCAAGAGGTGCTGGAGCTGTTATCTTCCAACATATTCTGTGTTTCTATGAGAACCTTTGCGGCCCATCTAGTCGGCCCAATTCTATGGATACTTTCCCTGGATAGCTTTATGCCTATCCCATGTCCACTTAAACTCAATCACTGAGCCTCCACCACTTCTACTGGGAGGCTGTTCCCTGTATCCACCACCCTCTCAGTAAAATAATACAAACTGATGTTACATTCAACCCTTTGCCCCTCTAATCTAAGACTATGTCCTCTTGTTTTGCTACTTTGTTTCCTTTTAAATATACTCCCTTCCTCTACCTTGTGGATTCCCTTTACGTATTCAAAGGTTTCTATCATATCTCCTCTGTCTCGTCTTTCTTCCAAGATACATGTTAAGATCATTAACCTTTTCCTGGTATCTTTTCTCCTTCAAGCCGTACACCATTTTAGTCGCCCTTCTCTAAACTCTAAGGTATCTATATCCTTCTGGAGATATGGTCTCCATTGCTGCACACAATACTCCAACGGAATGAGGACTTCCCGTCTTTCTGCTGCTAATACCTCTCCCTACACAACCAAGCATTCTGGCAGCATTTACAATCATTCTGCCAGCATTTCCTGCTGCTCTTTCACATTGTCTACTTACCCTTAGATCCTCTGCAATAATAACTACTAAATCCCAACACTCAGATGTATCAAATATTCTATATTCAGCCCTTGGGTTTTTATGCCCCAGGTGCATTATCTTGCACTTATCCACATTAATGCTCAATTGCTGCAGCTCTGACCAATTTTTTAGATTACCTAAATGATCCCTCCAGGAAGTGACCCGTAATGCTCCCATCCTGAAAGATTGTAAAAATGTTGGGCTCAAATGTTAAAAACAAATGAGTCTGTGAAAAAAATCAAGATTAAAAAAAAAGTTGAAAAAGATGAAAAAGTCTGTTGGGTCAGAGCCATTGGGCCAGACCAAAACCCATACAAAGCTGTTGGAGAGCTTCTTTCTGATCTTTCACTGTATATTTATTTATAAAATATTTTAGCAGGAAGGATTCATTGAGATTTATCTTTTTCAAGTATGTCCTGGATTCAAGAACATTAATTAATTTCGTATTTCTGTAACATTTTAATCTGTAGATGTGTTTTTTTAATATCTTAACAGAAAAGTCAGTGTTACATGTTTACAGGCGCATTCTGTATATAGTCAGTTACATGTAACACAGTGACTATATACAGAATGTGCCTGTAAACATGTAACTCTGACTGTTACATGTTTACAGGTGCATTCTGTATATAGTCACTATGTTACATGTTTATATACACAATGCACCTGTAAACATGTAACAGTGACTAAATACAGAATGCACCTGTAAACATGTAACTGACTATATACAGAATGTGCCTGTAGTCACTGTTACATGTTTACAGGTGCATTCTGTATATAGTCAGTGTTACATGTAACTGACTACAGGCGCATTCTGTATATAGTCAGTTACATGTTTACAGGTGCATTCTGTATTTAGTCACTATGTTACATGTTTATATACAGAATGCACCTGTAAACATGTAACAGTGACTACAGGCACATTCTGTATATAGTCAGTTACAGGTTTACAGGCACATTCTGTATATAGTCACTGTTACATGTTTACAGGTGCATTCTGTATTTAGTCACTGTTACAGGTGCATTCTGTAAATACAGAATGCACCTGTAAACATGTAACACACGGATATGTTTACAGGTGCATTCTGTATATAGTCACTGTTACATGTTTACAGGCGCTTTCTGTATTTAGTCAGTGTTACATGTAACTGACTATATACAGAATGCGCCTGTAGTCAGTTACATGTAACACAGTGACTAAATACAGAATGCACCTGTAAACATGTAACAGTGACTAAATACAGAATGCACCTGTAAACATGTCAGTGTGTTACAGGTTTACAGGCGCATTCTGTATATAGTCACTTACATGTAACAGTGACTAAATACAGAATGTATATAAACATGTATGTATATAAACATGTATGTATATAAACATGTATGTATATAAACATGTATGTATATAAACATGTATATAGTCACTTACATGTAACACAGTGACTAAATACAGAATGTATATAAACATGTATGTATATAAACATGTATGTATATAAACATGTATGTATATAAACATGTATGTATATAAACATGTATGTATATAAACATGTATGTATATAAACATGTATGTATATAGTCACTTACATGTAACACAGTGACTAACTACAGAATGTATATAAACATGTTTACAGGCGCATTCTGTATATAGTCACTTACATGTAACAGTGACTAAATACAGAATGTATATAAACATGTATGTATATAAACATGTATGTATATAAACATGTATGTATATAAACATGTATGTATATAGTCACTTACATGTAACACAGTGACTAACTACAGAATGTATATAAACATGTTTACAGGCACATTCTGTATATAGTCACTGTGTTACATGTAACGGACTACAGGCGCATTCTGTATATAGTCAGTTAAACATGTAACAGTGACTATATACAGAATGCGCCTGTAAACAGGTTTACAGGCGCATTCTGTATATATACTGAATGCACCTGTAAACATGTTTATAGTCACTGTTACCTCGACACAGAATGCACCTGTAAACATGTATGTTAATAGGGAGCTCGAGTGACTTCAGACTGGGGGAAGAGTTAATGGTTTCTGGGAGGTTATTCTATAACTGCGTTGCTTTGTAGGAAAATGAGGATTGAGCCACTTTCTTTTTGTATTGTAGTATATACATTTCTATTTGTTTGCATAATGTTGAGAAATCTCTAATGCTCTTCATACTTGAGAATAGGTGAACTGGTCACAGGGCTGCTCCTTTTCATTCTGCTCATTTAAGTAAGATCTTCCTTTTGACTTTTAGTGATAATTGTGCTTATTGGGGTCTCATCAGTAATATTGGTTTTACACTGGTTTCCATGTCCCACTGCTAACCTGGCAACACCAGCCATAGAATACATTGTGGAACAGTGTGTTTTGGGCAAAAATCTGTACTTTGCAATTACATTAATAAAAAGCCATCGTAATCAACCTGTGGTGACTGCGTTTCACGCCTGCTGCATGTGTACACTGTATAAGCGATGAGAATCCCTTGTATTGCTGTTCTGCATGTGATATGAAGGGATATTGTTTTTTATTCTGTTCTCCCCTCCATGAAATGGTTAATAATTATACCAAAGATCTAAAGAAATCTCAAAAGGAAAAGAGGGGGGTGGGGGGGGGAGGAGGTATTTGTTGTTCACGGTGACACGGCAGCTAATCTTTCTCAACGCGTTTCTTTCCCGTTTAACTGTAGTGATAAGTCAGCCACCTCTTTCTTTATAACTGGATTTGGCCTTGAACATCTCTGTGTAAGATCGATATGGCGACGGGGTCCCCTATATCTCTTCTTTTAAGTGCCTCTCGCTCCTTTTAATGCGGTTACTGATAAACGCAGCTGTGTGTGGTTGTTTATCTCCCGCTCCAATATCTCTTCACAGCCACTAGATAGATGTCACGTACTGCTGGTGTCCGGCAGCATCCTCCGTCGAACTTGCTGTCTGTGCGTTGGATGAAATGCAGGCAATGTGACAAGCGGAGTGGCAGGGTGTGCAGCTGTGACGTGGTGCCATTGGCTTTAAATACCTTGCAGTCAGCTGTGTTTGGCGCGCTGACATAGTATAGAATAGGGATGTGCAATTTGTTTGGTTTTTCCCACAAAATTTACCATTTTCGTGCTTCTGAATCTAGTCGAAATTTGTGGATCGATTAGTTCGAAATTTGACCCGAAATTTCTAATTTAATTTTTTTTTTTTAAATGCTTAAAAAGGTCCTAAAAAAAAAAAAAAAAAATTTTTACTGTAGAATAAGCAACGGTTTGACATTGAATTAAAACTGGAATATTTAACATTGAAGCCTATGGGATACAACATTTCCCACACTATCAAATTGACAAGACTTTTCTCTCTTTCTCCCCCCCCCCACCCAATTAAATAACGGCACAGGCCATGAATTCATTTTATTTTGAATAGTTAGTCCTTCCAGTGGATCTGTACTGGACAGCCAGTAACCTCAGCCGGTCTCTTTTCTTCAAAAAAGGTAGAGGATTCACTTACCTCTACCAAGTTGAGCTGCTCAGATTCTACAGATAAAAACAGGCTCATGTTTCTATATAGCATGTCAAGCCAAGAATCATCAAATGGCAATATGGAAGCAAAGATTTCCCCCTTCTGAACACAAGCAAACTTATTCTCAGTGCATATACACCACTAGAGTTGCAGAAGGTTGCACTTGATAGACATTGGGAGGTGAGGATTTCTAGTCTGTGTCCCCATACAATTACAAGCAAGACACAAACATAACACATGAATCCACAACCTTTCATGCAACATTTTGCAAAAACCTTTCCCAAGGTCTGTCCAGTCTAATAAGCTGTCTGAGCATCATGGGAGATGTACTTCCAAAACATCCAGAAGGCCTTAGCGGAAACCAGACGTAACCCCTTCAATACCAAAGTATTCAATTGTCAGGAACCAATAGTTGGGGGGAAACAATTTTAACGACTTAAATGTGCTCACACATTGTAAACCTGTTTATGGCCAGTAGATGGCAGCATCTGCCAAATGGAGTTAGGTTCGAATGGCTTGTCTATTTCTTCCAGCATCCACTGCTCAAATCCTAATTTAGCAGACTAGCCCACTTTAGTATTAACTCTTTGGGGGCTCCTTCTGCAGCACAAACACTTAGAACACAGAGGCATCATCTGGTGCCTTGAAACAGGATATCGGTGAAGGGTTAAAAGCTCAACACCTCTGAAGCATTCCAGTGATTACTGTGCAATTTAAGATTTGCCTCCAACCTTGTGAATGGGACATGTAACCACAGCCCAAGCTCCTTCACAATGACCCCCACCACCACATAAATCATCCTAGAAAGCCTGGCACGAGGATCAGGTCTGGCTACAAGAACATGTGTGCGCAGGGAGACCTTCTTTAATGCACTCTAAGGTAAATGGTTTTGTAAAACATTCTGCAACATTACCCATAAAGCAAAGTAAATGACTCCAGAGAAACCAGGAGCAGTGAGGTACCTACAGCTTTATTGTTTCATTCTGAAGATGGGACAGATATTTACAAGCAAGGGGGGGGGGGCGGCAAGGACAGATAAATAATCTGCAGCTCTGGGGACCCTTTATGCCAACTCAATACTAGGTGAAAAATTAACAGTCCATAAGCCACTCACACATTTTAAGATTGTACGCAGTACAAGGCTGTGAGAATGCCACGATGCAATGGACAGGAGGCAGAATGAAAAACCTTGGCTTTCAGGCTCCTGTTATTCCCTTTCATCCATCATTTACAACTTAAAAAAATAAAACAGCTTTCTCTTGTACATATACATATCTATATACGCCGAGGAATGGAGGCAGGGGCAGAATCCAGGGCGTGTAACAGTGAACGTGGTCCATGTACCGGTGTTGGCGATTTCTGGGTGCGCTCCCCGTGTGGGCTCATAAATTGTCCAGCTTTGCTCGCTTAGCACTTCGAGAGAGATGCTGCAACAACAGAAACAAACTCATTCCTTCATGGTCAGAAGCACAGCAGGATATACATTTTACACCTTTAACTCTAAACAACACCACCAAGAAGAAGCGGCCATGTTGCAAGAAAGCCTTAAAAAAAAGGTCTTTACAAAAGATTTTAATCCCAATTCCTTTTCTGAGTTACAGATTACAAAGCGAGCCAATACAAAATATCACAGCTCCAGCCTGCAAGGATTAACCCCTTAAAGGATCAAGGGTCTTTAAAGGCAATGCATTATGATGTAACGGTTACGTCTCTGGTCCTTAAGGGGTTAACAGTTCTTTTCTAAAGGGGTTGAATGCAAAGATAAAACTATGTACACAAGAGAAAACATTGATCAAACCATTTATAAATCCAATAACATGTTCTCCACACACTCTTTGGTGGATTTAGTCCATTAGCCATACCCTGCATATACCATGGCAACAGTTTCTGAATGTACTGTCACTGTAAATACAAAGATTCTAATGTACAGCAACATTGACAAAGTTATTGACTGCAAGTTATGGATGAAGGAGTCACTTACCGTTCCTTGCTGGTAAAAGTGTGGAGCGAGCTCCAGTAGCCATGCAGACTCAATAGCCGTCACATCGCGCATATAGTATTTACTGGTCTGAATCACCTCGCTGAACAGAACCCTTTAGGGACAGAAACAAAGCATTTCATAAGCAGAGATAACATTTGCTAGTTGTTCCATTACTCCAATGTCAGTGTGACCAACTATGGGCCATATTCCATTC
This sequence comes from Leptobrachium leishanense, assembly GCA_009667805.1. NCBI lineage: Eukaryota > Metazoa > Chordata > Amphibia > Anura > Megophryidae > Leptobrachium > Leptobrachium leishanense. Next base: position 16,728,374 of record CM019074.1, read on the forward strand.
TCTGCGCAATTTTTTTTTGCGCGCATTGTCCAGTGTTATCGCGCAAAAATTAATGTGATATTCGAATCCGAACACATTTTCTCATCCATCAAAAAATAACGTTAGTAAAAGAAACGCGCAAAATGAAGTGTAATACGCACGCAGTAACGTTGCGCATGTAAAATCAGTGCGCGGACTGGTTTTTTTCACGGGATTCAGCCAATCAGAATTAAGAACCGTAATTGACTCACTTAAGTTTTTGCATCTGTCAAAGTAAATATGAGTATACATGCTGCAGCAATAAAAAAAAAAATATGCACGAATTCACAATTTTATTGTCTGGGTATGTGTAGAATGTGTAACTATACTGTGCTGTATTTTGTTTTTTTTCGTGTTGGTGTATTTGGTTTCGGCCAGAATGTTCAGATTTGCCATTAACACCAAGTTTTCAAAGACGTTAAAATTATGCGCGCAAACGTCGTTTGTAGCAAGTTGCGCATCTATTGAAATACCATCCGCTTAACATTGTGAGCGCAAATGCGTTAAGTATAGGACGCACACAGTGCATCACGCTCGCGCAAGTCCATCCGCGTCAAACGATAACGCGCATCGTTTGCGGGAACGTTGAAATACAACATTCTGCGCAAATGCGCATTTCCGTGCGCGCAAAACCGATGCGAAGAATGCAATATGGCCCTATGTCTTTAATCACGTTTGTGCTGTCATTTAACTTCAAGGTGTAAACAGAAATCTTGTGCATAGCCCGTTACAACGTGCACTATCAAAAAAATATATAATTGAATAGAGAGTTTATGAAATACTGTTGCACCAATTTTCGCTTTGGATCTTTGCCCTGTGGTAAGTGGTGTTTTTTTTTTTTGTGAAAGGATTTTTACCAGGAAGGATACATTGCTATTTCTCTTGTTTAAGTATGTCCTGGTTAAAACATAAGCTGTAACAATTTATCTGTGCAGACAGTTAGCCATGTGCACATTACAAAGAGTATGGAAGAAGAGTTCACCAGTGTGGAGGCTTCTCTGCATATAACACAGAGGTGGGGTGAATGTGGAGCTCGTGCCCATCCCGGAGTGTCCTAAAAGAAAGGGAAATCAAAATTTAATAGAACTAGGCCCCTTCAGCCACTTATACACCGCAACAAGATTTGATGTGCAGCAAATACCCTCCTGTACACTCTTCTCCAGCCCCCCCAGATACCTGTAAACACCAGTGGAATGGAGCTTGGCAGCGTTGGCAAAGAATCCTGCCACGATACAGCGTAAGATGGGATCTGGGTCTCCTAAATAAAAACAGTAAGCTCATCTTAAAAAGGGCAAAGGTTTAAACAGAACATAGTATTATTTTACTGAGAGGTTGGTAGATGCATTGAACAGCCTTCCAGAAGAAGTGGAAGAGGCTAAAACAGAGTTTAAGCACACATGGGATGGGCATAACGCCATCCTAAAAAGAAACCCAGGGAAAGTATCCATAGAATTGGGCAGAGTAGATGGGCCAAAAGAATGTCAGCAGATAAGAACCTAGGTTTCAAAAAGCTGAAACAAAGATACTCGGTCACTGCTTGCTGTAGCTGTAACTCGCATGTATCAGATCTGCTCTGCACGAAAGCATATGGTGAATATACATAACCAGAGGCTCTATCACAATATTGGAGCACAAGCACATTTTGAACATGGTGCTTAACAAAGCATGATCACAGAAGGTCCAGCAACAAAGCCACGTTGAGGGCTTCATTAACAACTTTGTCTTGAGCCGGGGTGGGGTGGGGTCAGCAACCTTGGCCTTGCAGAGGTCTTGAAACATGTCACAGAGCACAGAGTGGGGCTGGAGATTCTGAACTACAACTGGCCAGCGAGTGCAGTCACAGAATTCTGGGAATTGTAGGCATTAGCATCCAGGGGTCCATGAACTCAAACCCAGGTCTAGAATAAGAGTACCAGTGTGTGATTATTGGTCTATGGAACCTTCTGCCTATATTAGCACAGATTACAATGAGCGGCGCTCGGTTACCTTCGCTGGAATTCTTGGACACTTTGAATTTGCTGAGGAGTTTTTTTAGCTGCTCCCGCACGGTCACTGCTCTCATCAGACCCTTGTAGTTGAGGAAATGCTGCTGACACCAGTGAGAACTCTTGTTGAACTGGAGAAAGTCAAGAAAGACATTTGTATGAAATCTAATGTAAAGCGATTAAATAACATGTTTTATGGCCAAAGAGCCATTAGGAGTCTCTGCAGCAGCATGTATTGGGTACCTCTATGCCTCATTACTAGGCTAGCCATCATGTGGAGGAAACCAGCAACACATCCTAGGCTTACCATTTTTACAGCATATAGGTGGTTTGCCAGACATCCGGCAGGCTGGAACATGGGTTTGAGAATTAGACATAAATCACCAGATCAATGAGTGACCAATGCTGAGAAAATAGGGAACCCTGTCAGCAATGGCAGATTATACATAAGGAAGATGCACCGTTTGGTTTACTTTTTCATTCCGGTCACTTACAGGACTCACATTCTCACTATTATATTGCCAACCCCTGTGTGCACCGGGTTAGGAGTGATTGAGGCGTGAGAATCCATTAACCTTTAACTCCTACAATAGAGATTAAGTTAACCTGCTCCCTTGGAGTGGAGGTTACTGTCAGTTTTGGGACATTTAGCCTGTCCTGGCGATACTCTGGGACCCGCTATTAATACCAACCAAGCCTAAACAGAAGACTTCATATCCAATCACTACTTCTGGAACAAACATCCATCTGTTTTGTTTAGGGCAGCACAGGAGACCGTTTCCCTTGTGGTGCAAACCTCTCTGAATTCATACAGGAGCAGCATAGGTTACAATAACCAGCATGTTTTTTATGCCACTTGTAACAAAAACGGGTTTGATTTGGGAGTGCATTTACTGCCAATATTCTCCTAGTGCTTTTCTCTTAATGGTTTATGGGTTTATCTTGGCATTCGGGCATCTTTAGATGTTTTTAGCGAGTATTGGTTTATTTGTGCCATTTTACTGCCAATTCCATTTTAAATTAAACTGTCATCAAACATGACGTTATAGAATTTGTATCAGTTATTTAAGCTCTTGTCAAGGAATGAGAAGAAACATTTCAGGATATCCATAAATTAACAAAGTGGAATTTACTTCTGTGGCCGTTAATCTGAGCGTATGAACACAATAGCATTGAACGTACCTTGATGAAAGCGTCAAACACGTTCAGCATCGTCAGATGGTCTCCTTCCTCTACTGCAAATTTCCGATGTTCCCTGGTCTAGAAATTGAAGGAATGGAATTATGATCAGGCTCGCACTTTCTATTGCAAATACATAAAATATACAAAGCTGGCAGCGGCGCAGTACAATACATTAAGAACTGGGAGCAAATACTGAATCTGCCCTCCTGGACTGCGTGAAATGGTTTAAAGTCACTTTTTTTAATGCAGTAGATGTGTCCTATTACATATGCACAAACCAAAAATACCAGGATTTGGGTGCAGACCTTAAAACTAGTTTAGTAAAATAAAAATTAATTTTTTTAAAAAATAAATTGCAGTTTTCAGGTTAACACTTTGTGATGGATGTTGTACCAGGTAAATTTAAAGTGGCACCGTTATGCCCACATCAGGTTGGATCATATGACAGGGAATCACTCACTTTGTATGTTTAGGGTTTTGTGAAATATACACTTTATCATGAGCATTATTCCCTTTCAAAGTCTTGCTGCCAAAGGGGTAAGACTGTCAAATGAGACCACCTTGTTTTGGATACAAGTGGCACTTTAACAAAGTCTCTGACCTGGCCCTGCTGGTCTTCCATTTATAGGCCTCATCAGGCTGCAAACTAAGGCGATGTATCAGACTACAATTAGACTTCTGTAGCAGTTTGATTCAACCCATAGCAAATGTCATTTTAAAACGAGTAATTCCATCCTTGTGGCATTTGGCTTATTCGCTACATGGCGATTAGGAATTCTGTTATTGGAGCTAAAGAAATGATTTAAAATTACAAATAAAATGCAGTTTCCCTTTATGAGGAGGGAGGGGCACCAGGACTCCCGAGCACTCGGGATGGGAAATAAGTAGCTGGTCTCCTATATGATATACATTACATGGTCAGTGAAAACCTGTGGCTGACAAAGCTTCGACCTCTGTACGAATAAAAGCATGGCTTCCTGCCTATAGGAGCTAGTGACGCTGCTTTGCAGGGTACGTGTCTGTCGGACCTTTTCGATGTGAGATTTCATTAGGATGTTCAGCCTAGAAGATCAATGTTTTTACAATAAAAATGTTGAGGTTTAATCTCCAAAAAAAACTCACCGCCTGGAATTTCTGGTTGGGGGGCGCCACGAAGACGTTCTGAATCTGCATCATGGCAGCGATGCTTAAAATCTCAGCTGAGCAGCCAAAGTTACCTATGGAGAACAAGGGGGGGGGGTGCATTAAATACCACAAGGTGCAATTCACATGTTAAAAGGCAAGAGATCAGACCTAAAACAGCTGAACGCAGAATTAAAGGGACTAAACCCACAACTAATAATCCCTATACAGGATGCAGAAGAAGGAACACCCCCCCCCCACACTCCCGTGTATACAGTGCAGCTAATGTAGGGCTCAAAAAAAAACAAACATACTGCCCCTCCCCCCCCCAGATGTTGATGCCTACAATTTTCCAGAATTCTTTCAATACGATAGAGGGCCAGGGTATCATGGGAGTAGTAGTTCAGGAATATCTGGGAGGCTGGAGTTTCACGGCCCAGACCTAGAGTGATTTGCTGCAGCTACAAGACACTCCTGCCGCCCCCCCCCCCAAAAAAAATGTGTGCTTAGAAACATAGAAAAATGTTCGGCAGATAAGAACCTTTCGGCCCATCTAGTCTGCCCAATTACATGGATACTTTACCTGGATTTATCTTTTGTTTAGGATAGCCTTATGCCTATCCCATGCCTGCTTAAATTCAATTACTGTTTTGGCCTCTACCACTTCAACTGGAAGGCTGTTCCATGTATCCACCACCCTCTCAGTAAAATAATGCTTCCTGATGTTACTTTTAAACCTTTGCCCCTCTAATCTAAGACTATGTCCTCTTGTTTTGCTACTTTGTTTCCTTTTAAATATACTCCCTTCCTCTACCTTGTGGATTCCCTTTACGTATTTAAATGTTTCTATCATATCTCCTCTGTCTCGTCTTTTTTCCAAGCTGTACATGTTAAGATCATTAAGCCTTTCCTGGTAACTTTTCTCCTTCAAGCCGTACACCATTTTAGTAGCCCTTCTCTGAACTCTCTCTAAGAGGTCTATATCCTTCTGGAGATACGGTCTCCAGTACTGCACACAGTACTCCAAGTGAGGTCTCACCAGTGCTCTGTACAGTGGCATGAGCACTTCCTTTTCCTACTGCTAATACCTCTCCCTACACAACCAAGCATTCTGCCAGCATTTCCTGCTGCTCTATTACATTGACTACTTACCCTTAGATCCTCTGAAATAATAACCCCTAAATCCCAACCCTCAGATGTATCAAATATTCTATATTCAGCCCTTGGGTTTTTACATCCCAGGTGCATTATCTTGCACTTATCCACATTAAAACTCAATTGTCACAGCTCCCACCATTTTTGTAGTTTACCTAAATCATTTGTCATTTGGCTGATCCCTCCAGGAACGTCAACCCTGTTGTAAATCTTTGTGTCATCAGCAAAAAGACATACTTTTCCATTAATACCTTCTGCAATATCACTAATAAAAATATTAACCCCTTAGTGACCGGGCGGTTTTACACAAATCTGTCCTTTAGTGACCACTGCTGTTTTTACGTTTCTGCGCTGTTAGGGTTTAGGTCAAATTTTCCTCTTACTCGTTTATTCAACCCACACATATTATACACTCTTTTTCCCGCCATTAAATGGACTTTCTAGAAATACCATTATTACCATCATATCCAATAATTTAATATAAAAAAAATATGAAATATGATGAAAAAAATGGTAAAAACACACTTTTTCGTAATTTAATCCCCTAAAGCTATAACCACCAATAAAGACCCCGGCTAAATAGTTTCCAAATTTTATCCCGAGAATAGAAATACCCAATTTTTACATGTTTTTACCTTTTAACCCTTTCACTGCTGAGCCAGTTCACCTATGTGCGCTGCGCTCATTCTGACCATTTTGTGCTAATTATTTTTAGATGACAGCCTAGGTCCTATTTAATTAAACTCCCCCCAGACAAAAAAAACTTTAAAAAAAAAAAACATTTTTTTTTTTTTATTACATTTTTTTTTAAAACCAAACCTGGTCATGTTTGGTATCATTTGAAAGGCCATAATCAGGCCTTTCAAATGATGGCAAATATGACCATCTAGCTGCCATGGATCGGGAGATAAAGGGATCCTTAGGATCCCCTTATCTCTACATGGCAGCTAGAGGGTTAACTGGCCCACTGACATCCTCACACATATGGTGAGGTTGTCAGTGGGTGGGGGGGACCTGGAGGCTTGGCTGACATCCAAGATGTCAGCCCCCCTCCAGGTTTGAATCACGTTTTGGCGCCAATTGGCGCCGCAACGTGATCCGGCGGCGAAATGGTTAATGCCATACACCGCTGGAAAGGGGAGGCTCTCCCCTCTCCAGCGGTGCAAACGGCATCTCCCTAGCTTCAATGGTTGGGGAGATGAGGGCTCCGAAGGAGCCCCCCCCCTCCCCTCCATTGAAACACATGGGGGCACCTTCTGATGACGTCACCACGCAGCGTGGCGACGTCATCAGCCTCGCCTGCCCATGTAAATCACATGGGCAGGCTTCCTCCCTGCCAGATCGCCGTGGGATCCGACGAGGGAGGTGAGTATCGGGCGGGAGGGGGATTTGGCGCCGCTGACGTACCCTGTACGTCCGCGGGTCTAAGGGAGACCCGAGGACAGGACGTACAGGGTACGTCAGCGGCCCTTAAGGGGTTAAAGAGAATGGGTCCAAGTACTGACCCCTGAGGTACCCCACTGGTAACAAGACCTTGCGCCGAATAAACTCCATTTACCACAACCCTCTGTTGTCTGTCACTCAGCCACTGCCTAATCCAGTCAACAATATTGGAATCCAAGCTCAAAGATTGCAATTTATTGATAAGCCTTCTATGCGGAACAGAATCAAAAGCCTTACTGAAATCTAAATAAGCAATGTCTACTGCACCACCTGTGTCTATTATTTTTGTTACCCAATCAAAAAAATCAATAAGATTAGTTTGGCATGATCTCCGTGAGGTAAACCCATGTTGTTTCTGATCCTGTAATCTATGTGTTTTTAGATGTTCAACAATCCTTTCCTTTAACATGGTTTCCATTAATTTCCCCACTACTGACGTAAGACTAACTGGCCTATAGTTCCCCGATTCCTCCCTACTACCCTTCTTGTAAATGGGCACAACATTTGCTAATTTCCAGTCTTCAGGGACGACTCCCGTTAACGGTTTTGCTATTACATCACTGAGCTCTTTTAATAATTTAGGGTGGATCCCATCAGGCCCCATTGACTTATTTGTCTTTACTTTAGACAGCTGCTGTAGAACCTCCTCCTCTGTAAACTGATATGTAAATGTCTCGTTAGTGTTTCCTCCTAACTGAGGTCCCTCTTGCTTAGCATATACACATGCATTGGGTGACCCGCTTCTAATCTGCGTTTTATTAGACGCTCAAAATCAGTCCTATTACAAACCGAAGCAGAAATCCTGATTTCACAATGGGGCGAGTTAGCACTAGAGGGCACCAGCGCACAGGGGAAGGTTTACAGCAAAGGGCTCTATATAGCACACCTTACAGCCGGAGCCAAACTTACTGCCTCCGTGTATTCGAACTACATCTCCCATGATGCTCAGCCACTCATTAACTGATTGAGCTACATTTCCCAGGAGTCTAAATGCAGGGGGGGGGGGGGGCGGGCGGGGGCAAGTAACCTTAGAGTACTGGCTAGTAAAATGTGCTCTTTATGTACAAGTATCGGAGGAGAGTGCATCTTAATGCCAGAATACAAACCTGTCTGTTTTTGTATGACAATTAAAAAGGCAACTAAGGGATACAGGTCCATCATAATTTAAAAAAAAAAAAGATCTTCAGGCTGAGGAGAGCACGTCAGTGTAAAGGGGGCGAGCATTATAATACGCAGCATAAACAACCCCCCCACCCCTGCCACATTTAAAATTAGATGCAGATGAAGGATTTGCCTGTGCAGACGGTTTGTGGCCCCCGATCGCTTTGAGGCACGTAGCGCTAACAGCAAAGGTAATCATAGGCGGCAGCAGCGCAACCCAGGAAGCGATGAGATGTTTTCACACCCTGAGCCCCATATGAGATTGGGAAACTGAAAGACATCACGTGTAGGATCAGTCTGATCCTGTTGTAACTAATCGGCATGATGCAACCTGACAGGACTGGTGGGAGACACATTGTGGGACGCTGCCCCTCCTGTATTATACAATGATACTTTATGCAAATACAAAAATCCTAGATCGACCTAGGGGCTCTATGCCAACCCGTGTAAACTGAAGCAGAGTCGTTCTAGTCTATGGCGTTGCTAAGTTTACACCAAGGCTGGAATGTGAATAGAGCCCAAGGTGCGAGTTATCAGACTTACCCGACTCAAGCAACATCTTGGCAAACATAGGATTTAGGGGAAACTCGGCCATGCGTATCCCAAGAGGTTCAGTTAACCGGCAGTGCTTATCCAGACCTAAAATCATGAGCAGCAACAGAATGAATATACAGAGCAAGGATAAACTGATAAAACTCAAACCATTAATCCCAGGTAACCTCGTGCGTCATTTTAAACACCCGTCAATGCACAGAGAAACGGGTGTTTGCAGAAAGGGGCACAGATGTGTGTATGCTCATGCCATCAATAAATGTAGCACCGGTGCAGCTTTCTGCAGACACCAGCACCGTCTTGTCCTTTTGGTACCTGTACCCTTAGGATCCTGGTTACAGCTGGAGAGTTGCTGCAACTGTTCACGAAAATGCAACTCTGTACACTTCCAGTGGGACCTGGATGGAGATGACCCCCCCCCCCCATACAGAGTCTCAGACGCCACTAATGTCCGGGTCATGACGGTACCACTAAATACACAATTGTAATCAACCTGTGATCCAAGGTTTCTGTGGAGGTTGCAGGGCACTAATAAACCCATGAAGTGGAAATCTAGTAAAGATAATTAGGAATGAGAAGCACTCACTAGCGCGACACTAAAGAGATTGGTAGAAACACAACACATCTGGCATCATGCATTGGGAATCCGGGCTGTTCTCTGGAGTAATGCTCATTTTGCTCAACAAAAACCCACGCCAATGTTTGTTTACATTTTTAAAAAAAACATAAGATACAAAATGACCTCACCTCCCAAAGCATAAAGCAGCTCCAAGGCCTGGACCATTGATTGTGCAGGGGGTGGCTGGCGGAGACAAAGATGCAGAATTAAAAACACAGCTGTACATTTTAACACAAACTGAGGTTTATACAATAACCTGTTCATAATCCGGTTGGTAAAATAAAGATATGGTTTATAATCTGCAAAGACGCATGTCCTTCCATGGCAAGGAATCCATAGGTCTGCAGCAGAATATCTGCCTCTTGGTGGAATGAACTTCTATATTGTAACAATGTCACAACTCTATCTTAACTATTGCAACAGATGAAGAACCTGGCAGTAGATGTTGGTTATGGAGCTGGTGCTTGGAGACCTAAAAGAATGGATCCAAGTCCACAATCCTGTACTAACATCAAACTAAGGCGTTGCGGATACGCCGTGTCGAGATTATAACCAGAGGTTTCGTTGTAGGAGTCAATACTTGGCTTTCTTCAAAGTGTTTAAGAAACAATCCTTGAAATTTGTTCACAGGCAGCTGCCGAGCCCTATTCTGAGGTTGGTGTAAATGGAGCCATTAAAGTCTATGGGGTCGTTAAGTTTACATCAAACTTGGAATCGGGCCTGTAGTTTGTAAAACAGTTGATTCCACCAATTAGCCGTTCACATGGCGGTGAGCTCACCGGCGCTAAACCTCTAGCACAGCAGAGCTCAGGATCGTGGAAACAACTCTAGCAGGAAGAGCGACATCCCGTGCAAATATGGATATTGTGGATGTGTGTAACCCTCTATAGCCCTTCTCTTGCGAGCCCAAGCTCTGAACTCACTGATAGGAAGGGGAATCGTAGGACATTGTCGATGCCGAGTGCTTTCAGCTGCAAGATCACCGGTGAAAGGTTACTCCTCTGCATCTCTGGCACGGTGGAGGGCGGCAGCTTCAGAAAGTCCTCCTCTGCGGAGTATTAGAGGAAAAAACAAAGCCATTAGTAAAGTGTGTACCTTGGGAATTGTATCCAGAAACAGCTGCAGGAGTCGTGTGCTGCAAACAGACTAGAGGGATTACAACATCTGTTGTGTCAGACACCAAGACAAACATTAGGGGCCCCTATTCCAACCTGGGGTAAACTTCCCAGAGCCATTATATAGTCTATGGAGTCGCCACATTGACAAGTTTACACCAAGGCTGGCATCGGGGCCTTGAGCTTTAACCCTGGCTTCATTTAGGTTGTCAATGGGTAATTTGCGGCCACAAATATTTTAAAAAGACTTAAATGGATCAGGTCTTGTGCCCAAATAATTTGGGCTGGGGGGGGGGGCGCAAATACAGGCAATGCTGTGAGAAAGAACTGGAGGTGGACATTCCTACCAGTAAGAATATTTCTATGAGCCTCTATGGTTTTTAATTAGAAAGAATTACTGTGACCTCGTTCATCTGCAGAATGCAATCATGACGCGCATAAATTACCGTTATATCTGGATTATTCTATTTAAAAAAGGCATTTCTGGAAAACCACAATGTTACAAGTATTTATAAAGTGCTAACAAGTTCCATAGCGCTGTACAATGGGGTATGTGAATTCTATGGTCAAATGTACCGAAATTTAAATATTTCGAAATAAGTGTTTTCTTCCAATAACCTTAAACATGTTTCATGAAAATATGGGAGTTAAAACTTCATAAACTTTGAAGTATGGAAGCGGTTAATGGGAAATCACTGATCTATTGTGGCAAGAGAAAAAAATAAGTCACTTGTCCCTTTTGAAGTGTAAGTAACAGTTGGAGACGGTTTACATTCATTAAATCTCATTGAGAAATAAAGGAGTTAAACAGGAGCGGATCTCGTCCTATATACAGCAGCGTGACCTCATTCGCCCTCTGGGCACGTTACGTGAAAAGTGGATTAAAAGATGAAACGGGGGCGGGAAAATTTGAAAAGGTTTTCCATCTCCATTTCAAAAGTCGCAGGAATACACACCCTGAGCCGGGGGAGCGAGCGGATACAGGGCATGATCCGGCATGAGTCGGATTACAGGCTTTTCCAAGCGTGGAGAATGAGGGAGATGGGATTAAAGGAGGAGAGACCTGGAAACAACTCCCATAAATTACTACAAAGTTACTACACAATAGGTTGTAGTGTAGCCCTTCAGTATATGAATGGCTGGTTAGTTATGCCTCCAGGATGTACCGTCTGGCTGGTTGTTGCAAAAGCCGCACCGAGAAAGAAAGGGAAACGTCTCGTAAAACATATTTACAAGATTGTGCTTTAAGTGCACCCGGCTGACAGCCATGATGCCATTGGCTTTGCTGTTGCCCTCCCACCTTTCCCTTCATTACAGGGACACCTTTAATTACCCCCCCATACAGTAATGACCCAGTCATTAGTTCAGGCACACACTGACTTTTACCATTTTATGACCTGGCCGGCCTCTTACGACATAAAGTCAGATTTTATGAAGGAAGAGATTCTAGGATTACCATTGTTAGTTTTAGAGATGTATACAATGTAGCGCTACACTAGATTACCTGTGTATAGCCGATAGCACTGCCCGGATCGGTTCCTCCCACTGCGTCCTGCCCTCTGATTGGCAGATGCTTGAGATACAGGGACCAGAACCAGAGACTCCACTGCTCTTTTGGGGTCATACGCACGTAGTTTGACAAAGCCGCAGTCTATGACGAAGGAGATGCCATTGATGGTGATGGACGTCTCTGCGATGTTTGTGGCAACGACCACCTGGAAGGGAATTAAACCACCGTAAAAAATTTATTTGACACTGGAAAATAAGCGAAGGCGTGCCATTTGTAATGCTCAAAATGCAGAGAAGAGACGCACACGCCACTATACGTCACCCCCAGAGTGCAGCAGGATGCATTGGCAGCCAGCTCGCCGTATCCCCGCAATCCAAAGAAAGGAGCAGTCACGTATGCTTGATAAAAAGGTCCTTGGATAAAGCCAAAATGATGCGGCTCGGACATACAGGATGTAACCGGTCCTTTGATTTGTAAACCTCAAAAGCACAGACGGCCTAGGTTTTGGGAAAAGCCACCCTTACCTTTCTGACGCTGGGGGGAACCCGCTCAAATACTTTCATCTGCTCGACTGCAGGAAGCCCGGCGTACATTGGAAGAACACGCAAATGCTTTTTCATCCCGGAGCGAGACAGGGTGCGGGCCTGCTCCACCAGCATGGACACCACACTTTCAACCTCATCCTGCCAAGAAGCACAGAGAACATAAGCTGGAGTGCTGAAAAGTGGGACACGCAGGAAGGAAAGGGTGCGATGAGAACAATCCTGTATCTAAATCCCTGCTCCGTTCAGAACAGGTTTACCAATAATATGCATTTTTGGGGGAGTTAATGGACAGGTTGAAGATTTGTCAAACCATGCAGGCTTTATTCCATATTCTAGGATGGTGAGGTGGGTTTGGGGGGGGGGGGGGGGGGTCGTCTTTTTACCTGGCCAGTCAGAAAAGCCAAAATATCCCCCTCCATGTCGCTCTGGTGAATTTTCATTGCAGTCTGGACTGTGGACTTCAAATAATCAGGAACTGGACTACGGTGATGGAGAGGAAAGCCAAGAAGAGCAGGTGAGGGATGTGGACAAGGTGAAGCAAGAAAAACGATCAAAAAGGAGGTGGTGGGGAGAGAAAAACAAAATACAGTACAACAACTGAAGCACAATACACGGTTTAGTCGTTAAGGGGTTAAGGACCAGGGGGTCTTTAAAGACAATGCATTTATGACGTAAACGTTACCGCATTGGTCCTTGCGGGGTTAAGCTGACCAGATCATAGGATACTAACCTCTGTGTATAAAAAATATCTACAGGGAACGTTCTTCCTTCCACGGTTAGGATGGCGCAGGTGTCCCTGTTAGGGTCCGTTGTATCATTTTGATTAAAGTAAGCTTTGAATTTCTGTACATTGGTGTGAAGAAAAAAAAATAATATTTCTATTTAGAATTTTTACACTTTATGCCAAACAAAGCACAGCCAGATTAATTAACGAGGCGACGGTTCGTCAGGGAATCTGGTTTATCGTGATACTAGTAAAGCTATGGAATAAAGAGACTTTAAAATGTTACCATTTAAAACTATGAAAGCAGACGCAGAGAATAATTGGGATATACGGATAAAATAAAAACAGAAGGGTGTTCTATCCAAACACATGGCCGCTCCCAAGCAAGCCAGACTCTGATGCCTTATAAAGCAAGGATCGGCTTGGAAACAATCTTTTTGTTCTTTGCGCAAAGGAGTATTGTCAGACAGACTTGTGAGAGGGCGTAGATTTATATCCATAGTGTCTGGAATATATATATCTATATCTCAGGTTTTCAGGATCACCTTGGGGGAATAGAGACTGAATCCTGCAATCACTGAGCAGCAAATCCGATCACCTGTGCTTCAGAAATCTGGCAAACCTGGCCTGTTATGGGGACCAGGGTTGGGAACCACGGCTATATTTTGCGGGTCGCCTATAGACATATTTGTTGCACTCCACTAGTACAGCACCCATTAAGGAGATAAACGCAGAGGGGCTTAATTGTGCCCCATCGTATGAAGGCGTAGGTTTTAGGCTAGGGTCAGACTAACGCAGTATCAACGTGCGTTTAACAGCACTAAATCACGGCCGCGCTAGCAGTAAATGACATCCAATGCCGGGCAGCATACGAAGAACGGCCGCACAAAAGTGCGGCTGCGCAACGCAAGTGGCAAACGAACACATTTTTTCAAGAACGTGAAACCGCTAGTACTGACGTACAGAGTGCGCTGCGTCCGCTAGAGGCGTGTGTGCGTGATTAGGAGACGTCAGACGCTGCTAATGTCCGGCCAACATAACGTCCAGACACAAAAAGGGTTTTATTAATGATCCGTACGAAATCACGGACGAAAATGCGCATCGAATGACCGCTATCACGTATTCCGTGAAAAAATGCGTCCATTCGTTCGAACGCACTTTTTCACGGACAACGCGATAAATGCGTTAGTCCAACCCTAGCCTTATACTCATTCTAGATTCTTCTGAGCGCAAGATCAATGATTAGTACTACCTCAGCATCCAGAGTTGCAGAAGCGATGACCAGCCTCAGGTCCCCTCTTTTCTTCTGAACCTAAATAATGAAATGAGGAGATATAAATAAAAGCCACACGTTACAGAAACAAAAACACAGCATTTCATTCAATCAACCCTTTTGCTGCAGAGTCATTTCACCCAAAAGCACGGAGCTCACTGAAGTTTCTGCTCCTCTTTAAACACCATCTGAATGTGTTTTCTTGTAGGACTCAGATTCTCCCCCTTCCCTTGTGTGTAATATATATATATATATATATATATATATATATATATATATATATATATATATATTACACATTGCAATGATTTAATAAACTGAACGGGGGGGGGGGGGGGGGGTATTTAGAGCACAACGTTTTTATGCTCACTCAGCAAACTCAGTTCTACGGGACGGATGTGATAAACAGCCCCCACCCATTTAAAAAAAGGGTGTTAAACATGACGTAGCATATAGTAATTTTTTTTTTTTTTTTTTTTTAAATAAACACCCACAACCTCTCCCGCATTGAAACCTATGGGATTCGCCTGTTTAAACCTGAAAAGCACGGAGAACAAAAAAACAAAAATCTGCATTTTTTGTCAATTTCACAGCGCAGTTCGGTGTGCTCTAACCATTCGCTCTCTATGGGGATCTCCCTGCCGCCAAAAGGCATCATTATGCCAATATTTGGCAATTCGGTAGCTTCTTGAATAGTCGAATAGCCACGAGATTGCGGCGCATGGGGAAAGTCACCGATCAGCACAATTCAGTGGCAAATTCGGCTCTTTAAATAATACCTTTGTTTTTTGGTGCGGTCATGCAAGGGAACGAGCCCAGGATGCAGTGGATCAAACGGGGTTTTAGGAAAACCCAGGCTGGCACTAATGATGGGTGAGGCAGGAATGGGGCGGACTATGGAACTGGGGTTGCCAGATCGGCCATGTTTTCCTGGACACATTACTATTTCATGCAGAGGGAAAAGTGCTGCCCTGCAACATGTATAATTCATATGCTGCAGGAATGTATTCAAGGCAGGTCACCTGGGATTCCGTACCTGCAGCATTTGGATTCTACATACTGCGGGGTGGCATTTTTCATGCACTGCCCACCAGAGCGAATAAATTACATGTGTCCGGGAAAACATGGCTGATCTGTTAACCCTATATGGAACACATGGGCAAGGCACTTACACAAGACGACAGGCAGGACAGGAAAGGGGCTGAGCACAGTGGGCAGCGGTACTGGAACCCAGTATCCACGAGGGTAATCCCATAAACATAATCCAGGTCAAATCCTAAAGTTAGGAGCAGGCGGAGAGAAAATAAAGTCCAGGATGGAAAATCCAAGGCTCTGGTACACAAAGATAAGCTGAGTCCAGTGAGTTGATATAACACGGAGCCATGCAGAAGCATTGTGGGCAGGGGGTGTTTCCATTAAATAGGCAGGTCCGTCCAGGGCTATGAGTGGAAGCACCTGAGGTGCCTCCAGGGAAGCTGCAACAAGCAAGGAACGTGCTGCCAGTCTATTATGGTGAAGCAGCAGGGCTTGAGTCCTGCAGGAACGCACGGGAACGTCATTCCCGCACTTCTCCCGCAGCGGGAACGCATGTTCCCGCTGTGGGCCGATTTAGTTTATCGCTGTGGCTGCTAGCGGAATGCATTAACCACATTCCGCTAGCAGCCCCCTCGACTGGCCCGTGTTCGAGCGCTTGCGTGCCTCCTCCTGCGCGCAGCTGCTGTCTTCAGCCTTCTGAAGGCTGTGATGCGGCCTATTGCCGAGATCGAGAGATCTCGTGACTTCGCGTCACAGCCTTCAGAAGGCTGAAGACAGCGGCAGCGTGCAGCAGCTCGCCGAACCACGCGGGAGGAGATCTGTCTGGGTAAGTATAATCCTGGGGTCTGCCTGGGTATACACACTAGGGATGCACCGATACCGAAAATGAGCCAAGCGAACCTGGGCCTGGAGGCCGGGGACTCGCCTGAACCCGAAGGCCGGCCGAGCAAGCTGCTCGGGCCGGCCTCCAGGCTCTGGCGAGCCCCCGGCTCACGGCACAAACGGTGGCCCGATCTGCTTCTGGCCGCCAGGAGAAAAGTGAGACTGGTGACGAATAGTCCCCAGTCTCCCTCCGCGTATCCCTCCATGGCCCTGTGTAATCTCACTGCCCCGCAGCATAACCCTCTATGGAGTCCTATGGACTCCATGAGGTGATACTCGCAGTGGCGCAGGTTGCACTGCCTTATGGGGCAGGCTGCTGAAATAGCGCCTGCCCTGTAATATAGTGCTAAAACTGGGACACTATGGGGAACTAGCAGGCACAGGTTTTCCCCATTTTTAGCGCCCACGATGTAATATGGCTCTTTATTTGCTCCTGGCATGGGAAATTAACAAGGTGGGTAAACAGCAGCAGCATTATTGATGTTATAAAAGGGAAAAGCGGACAAGTCCACTACCTTAGAACAAAGGAGAAACTTTATATTTGCACAGTACATCGGCATATTTGGCAGCCCCTAACCTGTCCAAAGACTCCTCGCATGACTTTGTGGGGTGCATTGAATGTAGATTCAGAGGCCAAAAGAAACATCTAATTAGCAAACGGACCCAAAACGAAGAGCCTTGGATCTATTATCACACTACGTGAAGCGTTAGAATTAGCGAAGGTTGTTCTGGTCATCTCGGAGTCCGCATCAAACCTATGAACTAAAGTTACAAATGGCAATTTACCGTATAACGGTTTAACCCTCTGGTTATGGGTCTGCAAGGAAGTGCTAACCGTTTCCACGTCTCCAAAGCAATCTCTTAATGTGCTCTCATAATCTAATCCTAACCCCCCCCCCCCCCCAGAGTCTGTGAAAGTCAGTGTTTCCCAAACCTTCCCCTAACAGGCCAGGTTTGCAGGGTATGTGAAGCACAGCAGAGGTGATATGATTGGCTGCTCAGTGATTGCAGGATTCACTCTGCATTTCCCTAATGGAATCCTTAAAACCTGTCCTGTAAAGGGTCCTGAGGACCAGGGTTGGGAAACACTGGTGTAATGATGTCTTTTTACCTTCTTCAGGAGGCCGATTGCGATGTCTGTGTAAAGGGTCCGTTCATGGGCTTCATCCAACATCAGCACACTGGAAGGATTAATCAGAGCTAGTTACATAATCAAAATGTGTAAAAACAGCACATCAGGAACACATGGGCTTCGCGAGCAACTAAACAGTTAAAAAAATAGCAGAAGAAATAAACGATAACTGCAAAGTGCATCACAATCAGACACATACCACCGCGTCACTCTGGCCATGATTTCCAGGACGCATAATTTATGCACGCTGATGGGCAGTGCATGAAAAGTGAAACCCTTCAGCATGTAGAACCCATACGTTGCAGGTAAGAAATCAAAATGAAATCATGCGTGACCTGAGTGAATTCCTTCCTGCAGCATATGAATTATACATGTTGCAGGGCAGCACTTTTCCCTGTGCTCCTCTCTGCATGAACTAGCAATGTGTCCAGGAAAACGTGGCCAACCCTACTTCGATCTCCGCTTATTCTACCGTCACATAAAAAGTTAAATGGTCATTTCTGTTCTATAAATCTGATCCACATGGTGACGTGGCCTAACCGCAACACATGGAGGACGTGTGAGAGCGGAGCTCCTGCACCGGATCCTCTACATCAGCGGAATATAAAAGCGAATCGGCCCCCACTCGCTCGATTTCGGGGGGGGGGGAACAAGTGCTGCCCACCATGGCTACCTCCAAAAGGGGGAAAAAAAAAAAAAAAACAACAAAATCGGAGGAGTTTTTTACGCCGCGCGCCATGAAGCTGAAGGAATCTGCGGCCTCTCAAGATGGCGGCGGCTCCTCTCCCGCTTCCCCGAGCGCGATGGAAACAGGGAGCGCCGCAATACCAGCCAATTCCAATATGGAAACGCTTATGTCTCGTATGGCTGACATGCTTGGAGACCTCTCCGCAACTCTAACAGCTAGGCTGGATGCAGTGGCGACAGCCATCCGCAGCGACATCAAGGAAATCAAGGAAATTACCCTTAAATCCCCCAATGGACTTATCTATGACCCCAAAATTATAGCGAATGAATTTGCCACCTATTACGAAAGCCTATACAATTTGGATGCGAAACACACAGTTCAATGACCTATGGTGGCAGATATAGATACCTACCTGGAGCGGGTTCATCTTCCCTCGTTGTCCCAGACACACATTGCAAGTTTATCCTCACCCATACTGACAGAAGATATTTTGAAGGCTATTAAAAACCTCCCTAAACGGAAGGCTCCGGGCCCTGACGGACTGACGGGGTTGTATTACTCCACCTTCGCCTCCCAACTAGTACCTCATTTAAGTGCGAGCTTTGACGAAGCGTGGGAGAGCGGCTCCTTCCCAGTAGACATGCTGAGAGCAAACATTATTACCTTGCCCAAACCGGGTAAAATTCCTGACCGTTGTCCCAACCTACGCCCGATCTCTCTGCTTAATATAGATGTTAAAATATTCAGCAAATTATTAGCCAACCGACTTCAACATATTCTTCCCACTCTAATAGGTCAAGATCAGGTAGGGTTTATATCGAGGCGCCAGGGATCTGACAGCACTAAAAAACTGGTTAATTTACTTGGCCTGATGGGACGTAGGGACTCTTCCAGCTTGATTCTGTCACTGGACGCAGAAAAAGCCTTTGACAGGGTTAACTGGAATTTTCTGTATCGAGTTTTACACAAGTTCGGATTTCCACCCTCCTTTATAACAGCGATAGAAGCTCTGTATGATTCTCCATCTGCTAAGGTTCTCTGCAGCGAGTTTGTGTCGGAGGAATTTGTAATCACTAATGGGACAAGACAGGGATGCCCACTTTCCCCACTTTTATATGCCCTGGTTTTGGAGCCTTTGGCGCAAGCCATACGTCAAAATGATTCCATTTGTGGAATACAGGCAGGCCCGGTGACTTATAAACTCAACTTATACGCGGACGATATCCTTTTAACCTTGACTGACCCTGATCTTTCCCTCCCTTCCCTTCAACAAGAACTGGACTTGTATAGTCAGGTTTCGTATCATTTGGTAAACCTATTAAAAACCCAAGCACTCCCGGTTAATATATCCCATCACCACCTGGACGCCCTTCGAGACAGTTATAGGTTTGACTGGCGAACTGATTATATTGTGTACCTGGGTCTTAGAATAGCTACAACTCCAGAAAAACTGTTTAATTATAATTACGATAGATTACTGTCAGAGGTGAAATCACAATCATATCAATGGAGACTTCGAGAGATCTCGTGGTTGGGCAGGATGGCGGCGGTGAAGATGGTGTTGCCAAAAATTTTGTACGTTTTCCGCACGCTCCCCTTGCAGCTGCCCATGTCCTTCTTAGATACCTTACAATCTATTATAATGAGATATATTTGGAACCATAAACAGCCCAGAATACCGAAAAAACTATTATATTACCGCCACAGGGATGGAGGCCTTAACGTTACACATATACATAACTATTATTGGGCCACATGTTTGGCATCACTAGCTGAACTGGTTCACACCCACCCTATGCCTCAATGGCTGGTAGGGGAATATACTTTTATTCCCGGACACACTTTGGCCGACTTATTATTCGTCCCTCGTAAAAAGAGACCACGTCTGCCAGAGATCCTACCCTCCACGATTTTGTATCTTAAGGCATGGGACCGCTATGCCCACTTATTTCAAAACTACAACCCATTATCCATGGCCACACCTCATACATCTATTTCATATTTGCTGCCTCACTTTAGAGCTGGGCCCTGGATTCAATCGGGGGTCACGCATCTGCACCATCTTTTTTCGCTGCCGGACATCGTGTCCTTCCACACTTTACAAACGAAATTTAAGGTACCATCCTCAATGTTTTTGTCATACATGCAACTCTATTCCTATTTTAAATCCAATGCAGTAATATCTAATTTACGTACCACATTGCCGCTCCTCTCGGACAATGAATTTTTTTGGCTAGACCCGCACACCACCACGAAACCCATCTCGTTTTATCCATTGCTCAATACACCATGCACTGCCCATCAGCATGAATAATTTATATGCATCCAGGAAAACATGGCCGACCTGGCAGCCCTATTCATGGTCAGAAAGAAGAAAAGTAAGCGCAGTAATTGGAGTAAGCGCAGATGACATTTTTTTTCTTCGTTATGTTCTACACATGTTGTTGGGCTGGATGCATTTGGTGGTTGCAGCCAACCCTTCGGGGAATAGGCGCGACCCCACCCCTCCTGCACTAAGAAAGAAGAAAAGATTTAGGTTTTCTGCCAGGCCCGGAGCAGGCAAAGGATTGAAAGACTGGTGGGTTCAGTTACACGCTCTATACAAAGTATCTAGTAATTGGTTTCATATTTTTAGAATTTAAAATGTTATATAAAAGAGCTACTTATTATTATATAGCAATAAAAGCACAGACTCTGGGACCTAGTGGTATTAAATATTAACCAAACTCTGCAGTTTTTGTTCACGCCTCCACAATGTTCATTTTCTAACAAAATGCCTCAAAAAGTGATTTTCACTTTATTTCCCAGTGGATTTATTTAGACTAAACATTCCCTCGCGACTCGACATCATTTTCAGTTAATACATTAACAATCTACATGAATATTCCATTAAAATGGTCATTTTATTTAGTTATTATAAAGTAAAAGCGGGTTTACAGAAAAGAAGGAGGGACGGGGGAAGCAACACTCGAGAATACAGTAATAAGGTGTATTTCCAGGTTGATAATTGTCATTTTTGAAGACATGAGTTATACATTCGTCTAGAGAGTATTTTCCCCCAAACACATTTAAACACTCAGGGTTAATGTAAATACTTGTGTGGCTTCTGATTTCTATGGATATGTGTCAGGACCTGCGTTACCGCTCGGCATCTGCTCTTAGAAGAACTCCATATACACTGCTCAGCATGAATGAAGTGCACCCCTACAGATCGGAAAGGGAAGGTTTTCTAACCAAATCAGCATTTTCTATGGGACAATATACGACAAAATACTCCCAAAAATGCGACCTATTGATTGCAACCAAGATTTGTTCATTTGCACGCACAAAAAAAAATGTATTATTTCTAAGAAACGGCATTCAAGACCATGTTGCAAAAATGAATACACCCCAATGCGCGAACGCTCCTCCATGCGCGAAGGCTCCTCAAATGCGCGAATACACCCCAATGCATGAATGCTCCTCAATGCATAAAAACAACCCAATGAAAGTCGTAGGAGCAAAGCTAAAGGTTAGGCAACAAAATGCTAATTAACAAGAATTAAACTCCAGGCGAGTGTAATTAATTAGTTAAACTGGTTATTATAAAAGGGCGTTACTTAAAGAAAACCCCTTCCCATTTCAAGCTGTCAGAAACGGCTCCACGTGGAAGAGAAACGGCTCCACGTGGAAGAGAAACGGCTCCACGTGGAAGAGAAACGGCTCCACGTGGAAGAGAAACGGCTCCACGTGGAAGAGAAACGGCTCCACGTGGAAGAGAAACGGCTCCACGTGGAAGAGAAACGGCTCCACGTGGAAGAGAAGGCTCCACGTGGAAGAGAAACGGCTCCACGTGGAAGAGAAACGGCTCCACGTGGAAGAAAACGGCTCCACGTGGAAGAGAAACGGCTCCACGTGGAAGAGAAACGGCTCCACGTGGAAGAGAAACGGCTCCACGTGGAAGAGAAACGGCTCCACGTGGAAGAGAAACGGCTCCACGTGGAAGAGAAACGGCTCCACGTGGAAGAGAAACGGCTCCACGTGGAAGAGAAACGGCTCCACGTGGAAGAAAACGGCTCCACGTGGAAGAGAAACGGTCTCCACGTGGAAGAGAAACGGCTCCACGTGGAAGAGAAACGGCTCCACGTGGAAGAGAAACGGCTCCACGTGGAAGAGAAACGGCTCCACGTGGAAGAGAAACGGCTCCACGTGGAAGAGAAACGGCTCCACGTGGAAGAGAAACGGCTCCACGTGGAAGAGAAACGGCTCCACGTGGAAGAGAAACGGCTCCACGTGGAAGAGAAACGGCTCCAGGCCTCAGACAATTAGCAAAGCTTTACTTATCAGTCAGAATACTGGAGCAAAAATGTAACTGCAACCATCTCACGGGGCTGTCTACGGAGGTCAACACCTCGACAGGAGCGTCCCTGCATTTCGCTAAAGTCGTGGAAAGCCAAAATGGGGGTGATTGTTTCCTGTGAGACAATACGTCCTACACTGCAGAGGAGTGGCATGCATGGGGGTCATCCACGAAGGTAGCCACTCCTAAAAACTAGGGTTGCACCGATACCGATACTAGTATCGGTTCGGGGCCGATACTGGGTACTGCAGGAGTACTTGGTACTCGTGCAGTACCCCCGATATTTTTTCCGATACCGGAAGCCGGCATTGAGCCGGCTTCCGGCATCCGAGGGGCTGCGGCGGCTGTCTGAATGCTCTAATCGGCATTCGGACAGCCGGCCCCGCACTCTCCGCAATACTTACCTTCCTGTGCACCGCGGGGAATGTCTCCACGCGCGCGCTCGTTGGAAGGACCCCAGCCGCGACCACGTGATCCCGGCTGGGGTCCTTCCAACGAGCGCGCGCGCGGAGACATTCCCGGCGGCGCCCAGGAAGGTAAGTATTAAACACACTGAGCAGCTGCAGGGCCTGTCTGAATGCTGATAGAGCATTCAGACAGGCCCTGCAGCTGCTCTCCGCGACGATACTTACCTTCCTGGGCGCCGCCGGGAAAGTTTCCCCGCGCGCGCTTTCGTTGGAGGACCCCAGCCGGGATCACGTGGTCGCGCTGGGGTCCTTCCAACGAGCGCGCGCGCGCGAGACATTCTCGCGGCGCCCAGGAAGGTAAGTATCGTCGGGGGGGGGCGGTCATGAGCTGGGGGGCATATCCATGAGGGGCATATCCATGAGGGGCATATCCATGAGGGGCGCATATCCTGAGCTGGAGGCAATATCCATGAGGGGGCATATCCATGAGGGGCATATCCATGAGGGGGCATATCCATGAGGGGGCATATCCATGAGGGGGCATATCCATGAGGGGGCATATCCATGAGGGGGCATATCCATGAGCTGGAGGCAATATCCATGAGCTGGAGGCAATATCCATGAGGGGGCATATCCATGAGGGGCATATCCATGAGCTAGCAATAATCCATGAGGGGGCATATCCATGAGCTGGAGGATATCCTGAGCTGGAGGCATATCCATGAGCTGGAGGCATATCCATGAGGGGGCATATCCATGAGCTGGAGGCATATCCATGAGCGGAGGCAATATCCATGAGGGGGCATATCCATGACCTGGAGGCAATATCCATGATGGGGCATATCCATGAGCTGGAGGCAATATCCATGAGGGGGCATATCCATGAGGGGGCATATCCATTAGAGGGAGCAATATCCATGACCTGGAGCGCAATATCCATGATGGGGCATATCCATGAGCTGGAGGCAATATCCATGAGGGGGCATATCCATGAGCTGGAGGCAATATCCATGTGGGGGCATATCCATGAGCTGGGGGGGCATACTCATGTGTGAGCTGTGGGGGCATAATAACCCATGTGTGTGCGGAGCATTATCCATGTGCTGGGGCAAATCCATGAGTGAGCTGGGGCAAATCCATGAGTGAGCTGGGGCAAATCCATGAGTGAGCTGGGGCAAATCCATGAGCTGGGGCAGTATGAATATATATATATATATATCGGGGGGATATACATGTGAGCGGGGGCATTTTTATATGTCTGTTCTTATTGGAAAGCGGTCACATGACATTAAATAAAAGTATCGGTACTTGGTATCGGTGAGTACTTTTAAAAAGTATCGGTACTCGTACTCGGTCTTAAAAAAGTGGTATCGGTGCATCCCTACTAAAAACCCATGCACAAAGCAGCCCACCTAGAATTTTCCAGAGCCCATGCTGAAAATGACTGCCGGTGCTCTACTCTGGAGTGAGGAGACCAAGATCAGTGTTTTTGGAAACTACCGCTTCAAAACTTGCAAAGGTGAGTACAAGGAATGCATGGTGAAACATGGTGGCAGCGGTCCTTCTGTGGCGCAGCGGTCCTTCTGTGGCGCAGCGGTCCTTCTGTGGCGCAGCGGTCCTTCTGTGGCGCAGCGGTCCTTCTGTGGCGCAGCGGTCCTTCTGTGGCGCAGCGGTCCTTCTGTGGCGCAGCGGTCCTTCTGTGGCGCAGCGGTCCTTCTGTGGCGCAGCGGTCCTTCTGTGGCGCAGCGGTCCTTCTGTGGCGCAGCGGTCCTTCTGTGGCGCAGCGGTCCTTCTGTGGCGCAGCGGTCCTTCTGTGGCGCAGCGGTCCTTCTGTGGCGCAGCGGTCCTTCTGTGGCGCAGCGGTCCTTCTGTGGCGCAGCGGTCCTTCTGTGGCGCAGCGGTCCTTCTGTGGCGCAGCGGTCCTTCTGTGGCGCAGCGGTCCTTCTGTGCGCACGGCTTCTGTGGCGCAGCGGTCCTTCTGTGGCGCAGCGGTCCTTCTGTGGCGCAGCGTCCTTCTGTGGCGCAGCGGTCCTTCTGTGGCGCAGCGCTTCTGTGGACGCAGCTCCTTCTTGGCGCAGCGTCCTTCTGTGGCGCACGTCCTTCTGTGCGCAGCGGTCCTCTGTGCGCAGCGGTCCTTCTGTGGCCAGCGGGTCCTTCTGTGGCCAGCGGGTCCTTCTGTGCGCAGCGGGTCCTTCTGTGCGCAGCGGGTCCTTCTGTGGCGCAGCGGTCCTTCTGTGGCGCAGCGGTCCTTCTGTGGCGCAGCGGGTCCTTCTGTGGCGCAGCGGGTCCTTCTGTGGCGCAGCGGGTCCTTCTGTGGCGCAGCGGGTCCTTCTGTGGCGCAGCGGGTCCTTCTGTGGCGCAGCGGGTCCTTCTGTGGCGCAGCGGGTCCTTCTGTGGCGCAGCGGGTCCTTCTGTGGCGCAGCGGGTCCTTCTGTGGCGCAGCGGGTCCTTCTGTGGCGCAGCGTGATGCTGTTGTTTTTGGAGCCGTGTCTTATTGATGGTATCATGAATTCACAGGTATTCTGCTCTATATTGAAAGAGAAGACGCTGCCATCGCTCTGTGCCCTTTTCCAACATGAAAATGATCCCAAACATCTAAGGCCCCTGTTTCATTTCTGAACAGGGTGAAAGGGATTCAGTGGTCGCGTAGGTCTCCTGATCTGAACTCCAAGCCTGTGTGACGTCTGAAGAGCTGAGTGTCGCTCTCCATCCGGCATCCAGGCTGTAAAAGAGGTCGTTCTTTAAGAATGGAAAAAGATGCTGCAACTCGTGCACTCCACGCCGACTCTCTGCTGCCCTTACAAATCATGGTCATACAAAATACTCGATGGAGGTTTTCTTGTGGTGTTCATTCATTTTTGCATCAACAAATTTTAAGTTGTATTAACCCTTACGGTCACTTAATGAACTAAACAAATGTTCTAATAAAACTCAACTGTCAGAATTTTGGAAATTGTTCTTGTGTTCATTGAGATATTGTTTAAAATCTTGCTATTCTAAAAGGGGTGCACTCGTTTACGTTGAGGTGTCTGTCGCGTCACGGCCCGGGCTCCTGGTAATTTTATTCAACTGAAAAGCTTTAAATCATTAAAGAATAATTATGTGCACCTGTATCTGGTGAGCAGAGGATCCGCCATCATCTCCCGCACAAGCATCCCATCGGTGAGAAACTGGATAGAGAAACGGAAAAAGTGTGAGCGACGAGACATTGTAAATGTTAACACAAAGCGGAGGTCAGATTTCAGAAAGTGTATCGAGAGCAGACATTAACTCTTAAATGTGCTTAAAATACACATGGAAATATTTATGCAGAGACAGCTTAGTGCCGGGATGGCTTGTCTTGTCGCGCCACATTAACACACTGTACTGATGACACTTGTATCGTTCCATCCTGAAGGCTGGTCCTGGAGCATCTGTGAAGGGTCACACTATTCATCCTGACCACTTTATCTTTTCTAAAGTGGTCAGGATGTAGGCAGTGTCCCCCTTAATGGTTTGCCAGGAATTGCTGAGTGAAATGCAGGCGTTCCCCCCCCCCCCATGCACCTGGGAATTTAATAGTCAGAGGTCAACACACTCTGCTGCCATCACCCTCTCTCCGCACGCCCGTGATAGCAAGTGGTCTGAGGCCACTGATGGACCGGCTCTCATCCACCCTTGCGCGCAGGCGCCGCAGACATCCCATACTAATTCAATTAGCAGAGCCGCGGAAACTGCAGCGAGAAGTTACAGGGACTCCCGGATTTCAGACGCTCATGAGCTGATGAGGACGAGTGGCGCATGCTGAGTATTTCCTCCACACAAAAAAAAATTATTTGGAGGATGCTGGCTTCAGCATCTGCCCGATTACGGAGGGGGGAGGGGTAGTTACAGTGCTAATTTTATAAATGAACGGTTAACCCTTTATGGCCCCACTGGTAAATGTTAGGGGCCCGGCTGCTATTCCATGTCGAGTTGGCTTGTAATTGACAACCAGGGTTGGGAACACTCCTGTGGGTCCAGGGTTGGGAACACTCCTGTTTGTTAGCAACATACATTTTTATTTTTGATCTTGGGACTTTGAAGTGTCTGAAGCCGAACTTAAGGCTACACAAAGAAGCTAGAAACAAATGAACTGATACAAGTGAGCGCTAATGGATCAACAGGAAGAGTCCTCTGTGATGTTTGCTATACGCCACCCAAACCCCAGAAAAGCCTCCTCTACACAACCTTTCCACCCCCAGCTGTTCTGGAACTACATATCCCATGATGACTTGTCATCTTAAGGGGTCTGAGCATACTTTTCTATACACCAACAGATGTATAGGGGGGAAAAAACAAAATGCTAGGCTATGTCATCATGTTCGGGGGGGGGGGGGTCAGAATTGTCTCCGTGAATATTGTTTTGTGTAGATTCTAAATACAGACAAATGTTTATTTTTTCCCAGTGAAGAACACATTCTCTATTTACAAAAGAACATGTGATGTGGAAGCCTGTTCTGGTTTTATTGAATAATCCTCATACTTTGGTGCCGTTTCAGAATTTCGCCTGTTTCTATGTATGTAGAGAAAGAAAATCCACGCGGCTGAGCTCGGCTACATTTCTTTTTATCGCATTTGAAACTAGGCAAAAAATTTATATATTTCAAAAATATAGGTATTCCGCAACACGAAATCTTGTTCAGTAAAAAAACATTGTATCTTTATTGCATCAAGTAAATCGACGTTTCAGTACAAAATAGTACTTTCATCAGGACAACAACAAGGTTGTTGTCCTGATGAAAGTAGTGTTTTTCTTGTACTGAAACGTCGATTTACTTGATGCAATTTTTTTTTTTACTGAACAAGACTTTGTGTTGCAGAATACCTATTTTTTGATATTTGGATCTATACCCATTCCAGCACCAAAGCAATTTGTCCTGATACAGGGTGTGCAAGGATCGTGATATAGATATATATATATATATATTTTTTTTTTTTTTTTTTTTTTTTTTTTACACACATCAGTGCGAGGTCTCGCTTTACTGAAACTGTTGAATAAAAACAGGTTTCCTAAGGCAGCCGGCACACGGGTGTACTGTACTGCGTCAATTACGGATGCACTTTTTCACGGGAGATATTGTGAGTACTGTGTAAAGTGCGTCCGTAATGTCTGATGTCTCCACACCCTAGGAAAATACATGGCGGCGTTGATTTTGCGTCCGTTTAGCTTTTTAACGGCGATGTTATTTTTGCGTCCGTGGCTTTATGCTTTGCCCGTCCGTGAACAAGTGCGCAGGGGCTTCGTGTGGTGTGTTTAATTGACTCCTTTATAAAGCTGCGACGGACAGCAAACAGTACGGTCAGACGGACGCAAAATGTTTGCTAGTGTGCCGCCAGCCTAAAGGATTACAGTAATTCATTCCATAATTTCTACCTCAAATCCCCTCCCACGCCCCCCTTATGTTCACCATGCATCAGTTGGCCACAGGAGAGATCGGGTGAGTAGCCATGTTCCCTAGACTCACCTTTATGCGCGTGGCTTGGGGGTCAGTGCAATCGTCAAACCGTATGCAGTAGCCCACCTCATGTCCCAGCAGAGCTCCACGTTCTTCTGCCACTCTTCCTGCCACCTGCAACACAGTATGACAAGTGCGTAAGCAAAAGCATACGCCACGTCTGAGAAATGCTAGAAGCCACAAAGCTCCTCCATTTACCTGGGAAAAAAATATCAAGCCACGTGCTTTGTGAACATTGTAAAACGAAATCAACCTGTGCATTCACGTGTCTCCTGTACGTGAGGAACCTTTTTGTTTACCCAAGGGGTTATTCAGAAAGCGCTGAAATGTCGCTGCTTTGTAGTTCAGCGCACTTTGCCGACCCTGTGGTGAATTCACTATTGCTCACTGAAGTGCGCCGAACATGAAGTCGCCGAACCGCAGGGGAAAAAAATAAATCTGCTATTCCTCGAATAGGTGTTTAAACCAATAAAAATGCATTAAAATGTGTCTAAATAATAAAAAAAAGGTCCTATAAAAAATAATAAAGTCTGTAACAGAATAAAAATAAGCCTTCATTAAAAATGTAAAAAAAAGTCTAAAAATATATATATATATAATATATATATATATATATACACAAAAAGGTGTATGAAAAAAATAAAATAAGCCTTTGTTTTAAAAATAAAAGGAAAATGATAATATTTTTTTAACATTGAGATTCTCCTGTGTTAACCTGTTGAACTGAAACACCGAAAATCAGGTCATTTCCCTGACATGTCGGTTCAGTTCTGCGTTCTCAGAATAGATTAACCATTATTTCTCTATGGGACAATTTCGCTGCCACCGAAGATCGTACGTGTGGTTAAATTAACCCTTCGGTGGCAGGTTCAGTCCTTTCTAAATAACCGCTATAGTATCAGATAATCATTACTGTATTTAATCTCTCGCTGATGTTTAGTCATTACACACATTTACATGTTACACGCGCTCATCTGGGGGACTTCACATTTACCGAAACTGCTGCCACTCTGCGCGGCTGGGTCACCCCCACTATTCTGCCTTCTGCCGTCCATCCGGCCTCGGCCAGGTACTGCGAAAGAGAAAGAGGGGAAAATTGGCAACAATGGCGATCACAAGGAAAATATATACACAGTATCTGAGAAGTGAGTACACCCCTCACATTTTTGTAAAATCATTAACTAAAAAAGGCTTTTTGCTGCAGATGACAAAAAAAGTTGAATAAAAATGAATATATATATTTTTACATTGAATCCTGTGGACCAACTGAATCATTTTATTATATCTTTTCATGTGAAAACACTGAAGAAATGACACTTTGTTACAATGTAAAGTAGTGCGTGTACAGCTTGTATAACGGTGTAAATTTACTGTTCCCTCAGAATAACTCAACACACACAGCCATTAATGTCTAAACCGCTGCCAACAAAAGTGACTACACCCCTAAGAGAAAATGTCCAAATTGGGCCCAATTAGCCATTTTCCCTCCCCAGTTCCTGCGACTCATTAGTGTGAATGGGGAGCAAGTGTGTTAAATTTGGTGTTATCACTCTCTCACACTGGTCACTGGGAGTTCAACATGGCGCCTCATGGCAAAGAACTCTGAGGATCTGAAAAAAAGGAATTGTTGCTCTACATGAAGATGGCCAAGGCTATAAGAAGATTGCCGAGACCCTGAAACTGAGCTGCAGCACGGTGACCAAGACCCTGAAACTGAGCTGCAGCACAGGTGCCAAGACCATACAGCGGTTTAACAGGACAGGTTCCACTCAGAACAGGCCAACCGCTGGGTCCGTAGTCGGACGACCGACTTGGTCGTCCGCCTACGGACAACGTCGTCAGCCGATCAGGGTCTTCCACTGAAAGCGCCTGTGGATGACCCAGGATGGTCGATAGACAGGCCGCCGAACGAAAAAAAAACAAAACACAAACTGTACTTGGTGCAGAAACAAGGTATCAGCACCAAGATCAGCCCCGTAAAACGCAGAAAAAAAAGAAAAAGAAAAAAATACCTTGCCCAAGGCTGTGGGAGGTGGGGGGGGGGGAATAACCCCCCCCCTATCCCAGGCGCTGAAATACCTGTCAGCACCAAGGATAGCAATGCTGAACACAGCCTGGAGGGAAAAAAAAATATCACGTTTGGCAAGAGAAAAAAAGCCTCGTCTTTTGAGAACCCAAAATCTCACCTAAAAAAAAAAAAATAAATAAATAATCCAGGAAAAAACCTAAAACAAATACGTAAAACAAAAATCATTAACTAAAAAGGCTTTTTGCTGCAGATGAATAAAAATTTATTTATTTATTGATTTATTTACATTGAATCCTATGGACTAACTGAATCATTTCTCTATGGGACGATTTCCCTGCCGCGGCACGGCGATTTAGGCTAGGGTCAGACGAACGCAGTTTTAACGTGCGTTTAGCCTCACGAAATCACGGCCGTACTAGCAGCAAATGACGTCCAATGCCGGGGAACACACGACGAACGGCCGCACGAAAGTTCGTCCGTGCAACGCAAGTGGCAAACGAATGCATTTTTTCGAGAACATCAAACCGCTACTACTGACGTACAGAGTGCGCTGCGGCCGCATAGCGGCGTGTTTGCGTGATTAGCAGCGTCTGACGTCTCCCAATGTCCGGCCAACATAACGTCCAGACACAAAGTGTTTTATTGATGATCCGTACAAAATCACGGACGAATATGCGCATCGTATGACCGCTAACGCGTATTTTGTGAAAAAATACGTCCGTTCGGTCGACCGCACTTTTCCACGGACGACGCGAAAAATGCGTTCGTCTGGCCCTAGCCTTAACTATACAATTCATCCTTTTTATGTAACTTGTTCCAAATCGTTCCGGCATCGTCTGATAAACCCCACTGAAATGGGAAAGATCGCTAGTTTGTTGTTGTCGCAAAGAAATCGTCTGGAGTCGTCCGATGGAAGTCGGATGCAGCGGTAGAGGGCTGATTCACCGGAATGTCGTGGGATTGGTTGGACGACAGCAGACGACATCGGATGATCACACGAATACGGACCCAGCGGACGGCCAGCCTAAACCTTACCTGGGGGATCTGAGTGCTTTTGCCACATCCAGTTTCTCCGATAATAACCACGGTCTGGTAATTCTCCACCAAGTAAAGGATGTGGTTTCTGAGCTGGAAAAAAACAGCAAAAGAACAACATAAGGGAGCTGCCACATATATAACTGGAACCGACACATATTGTACTGTGTTACATAGATATATATAATAAAAAGATACTCACCTATTAGGAGCACACAGCTGAACTCCGGCTGTCCCCCCCCCCACCGCAGCCAATGACGCGTGTCAGCTGTTTGACGGGCTGAAGGAGAGACCTGGCGCAGCACCTAGCTACTAGTATGCCCCGCCGGTGTTAACCCCCTCCTGTCAGGTGCCACCCACCTGGCGTTAAAGGGGTTAAGCCAAGAACACACAAACTATAAGAAATCTTTCATGGATTTATTGGACACATCCCATTAAACATGCCCAGTGCTGTGCAAAAAGCAAACACTTGGACGTAGTTAGTTGATCCTCATTTGGCAGCAAATAACCTCAACCAAGTGGTCCCAGTCGTTGCGGATTAGACCTGCACCACGTTCAGGAGGAATTTTGGACCACCTTTACTTATAGAATGCTCTGGAAGGAACAGACGGACGGATGCACTAGGTGACATCAGATCCACTAGTGCACCCCGTTTATTTTGCTATAAAGCAAACAAGTGCACACGTTTCGGGGTTACGGTGCTTTCTCGTGCGGCGAACGTCGGTGCGTTTCGGCAATTCCATTCCCCGAAGTGCGCTGAACTTGGAGTCACCGAACTGACCGCAGAACACACTGCCACACTGAAGAAAAAAAAAAAAAAAAAGGAACTCTGCTATTCTACCAATAGGTTTTTAAACCAATAAAAATGCATTAAAATGTGTCTGAATAATAAAAAAGGTCCTATAAAAATAAACAGGTCTGTTACAGAATAAAAATTCAAAGATGTCGTCTAAAATATACATAAAAGGTGTTCCAAACAAATAAAAAAAGACTTTTCTGAAAATAAAATGAATAAACAGCTAAATAAAAAGAGATAATATTTCTTTACACTAAATCCTATGGGATTCGCCTGTTTAAACCTGTCGAACTAAATCACCGAAAATCAGAGCATTTCACTGACATTTCGATTTGATGCTTTTTGGTGTTCTCTGAATAGATTAACCTCCCTGGCGGTTTTCCTAAGTGTGTGCTTGGGGTTAAATTTCACTGCTGAAAGCGCTAACCCCGAGCCACACTCGGGCTGGATACATACCTGTCCCTGCGCTCCCTCGCTGCCCTCTGTGCGATCGCTGCATCCTGCTTCCCCCCTCGCAAGAAGGGAACCAGGATGCCGCGATCACATGGAGGTGACTGCAGGGGACAGCGAGGGAGCGCAGGGACAGGTATGTATCCAGCTCGAGTGTGGCTTGGGGTTAGCGCTTTCAGCAGTGAAATTTAACCCCGAGCCGCACTCTGAAAAACCGCCGGGGGGGGGGGGGGAAATAAAAAAATTGTTCCGATTCGGAATATAAAATGTCAGAATCGGAACGCCAGGGAGGTTAACCATTACTTCTCTATGGGGCAATTTCGCTATCGCCGAAGATTGCGGTGTACTGCACCGTATTTTGCCGTCAATTCAGCAATATTTGGCAAATTGTCAGTTTAGTAAATAGACGAACGGCCACGAAATTGCACCGTACAGTGAAATTCACTGTTCGGTGCAAGTTTGTCCCTTTACGGATTAACCCCTTATAGTTTTCTTTAAGTGGTCTGGCCAGCCGCCCTCCTGTATTTTTACTTATAGGAAAGCATTATTTTTGTCTTAATGCAACAATATTTTTAAAAAGGAAAAAACAATAAACCCTCTTCAGGCGCTGACGTATGAAGAGTCACACATAACGTAGAGATGGTTTTTGTGACCATTAGAGCAGCATGAAGAGGTTAAAAGGGCGAGATGGGACCGACTAACCCCTGTTTTTGTTAAAGTTCACTGCAGATGCTGGAAATACTAACAATTTGAAGCAAAAGGTACTTTAAAATCAAATCTGCCCTCACGGGCCAAGCTCTGCTCAGGTTACTGTTCGCTGCTGGTGTGCGTCGGTTCCTTCACGTGCATTTCATCGAAGCTGTAGGTTTTTTAATGAATAAATCGGTATTGTTGCTACATAACCGCACGGCAGTTTACGCTGCGTTACAGCGCTCACATAGGATTTATTTTATGACACACGCTCCAGACGTGAAAGAATGGACGGCCCCTGCAGCGACCGGGGTTACCTTAAACACTGGCAGCTTCTGTCTCTGTTGCTCGATGGAGAGGGAAGTGTGTGGGTTGTAAACGACGGAGGTGACTTCTGCAGTGCTCTGCCGCTCCTCTGCAATGCTGGCTCCGGGGCCCTCTGTACCTGCAGCACAAACACGACGAGGAGGGTTAAAAACATCAGGCTTTCACTGCGGTTACAGAAACAATACACATTAATGTGTTATATATATATATATATAAAAAAATAGGAATATGCTGGCGCTTTATAAATGAATAATAATAATAATAATAAAGATTAATATTACACTGGACTAACTAAAGAACATCACACAGGATTTATTTATTTATAAAGGATTTTACCAGGAAGGATACATTGAGATTTCTCTCGTTTTGAGTATGTCCTGGGTTCAAGAACATTGAATTGTTACAGTTGTTACAGAAATACAAATTTTTAAAAACGCATGATATTAAAACACAACTACAAATACAAAGATTAAGGATGAATCTGAACATTAGCAGACATGGGATAGGCATAAGGCTATCCTAAACAAAAGATAAATCCAGGGAAAGTATCCATGTAATTGGGCAAACTAGATGGGCTGCCGACATGTTTCTATGTTCTATTGTTTACATAGGGGTTAAGGCCGGTGTCAGAAGAGCGCAGTAAGTGCGACCGTCCTGACGTGCCTACCGGTGTCCGTCGCAGCGTCGTGACACTGCAAAGGGGCTGGTCACACACTTGAGCAAGCGCACAAAAAAAAAAAAAAAAAAAAAAAAAAAAAAAAAAAAAAAAAATCACACAAGCATCCACGCGCAAAGCCTCCCCGTCAAAACGCAAAACGTGTGTTGACGGGGCTGCAAAGCGCGATCCTCCATAGGAGGATTGAGCTTTGCAGCGCTGAGCTCACTGAACGCACTCAGCAAGGTGGCCAGACAGGCATCGAGTGGAAGGAACGTCCACGCTCACGGACGTTCCTTCCACTCTGATGTGCGCTCGTCTGACCTAGGCCTAAGGCTGCACCACAGACAAGTGACAACAACCACTTATACAAACAGACTTTTCAAAAACACAAATTGCAGTTGCTTAATGTTATTGCAACCATGATAAACGTTGGCGATCCAGAGAAGGTGATATGAAGAACGGCAGGTGAAGCTTCACTGTTGAAACTTTGCCAGTCATTCTTTGATGTATCAGGATCCCCCGAAGCTTGAAGTGGACGGAACAATGCTGGATACAATGGAAATCAGTGTAGAACCCCCCCTAAATAACCATCCAGGTGTCAGTTTCTGCTGAAGTTGTTCATCATTCATTTTCACTGGGGATGTCCCAATTCTTAGGATAGGGATCTGGTCGCAGCTTTTTCAGGACCTGTCAAGCAGCGAGGCTTCCAGATGGAGTCCATGACAGTGACTCACGGCTTCTTCCCTGCCTGCTCGCAACAAATGCTACAAATGTATTCATTGCTTCAGTATATGTTTCACCTCACTATGGGTTTTGATCCTTCTTTCGTATACATTGTTCAGCAGATAGTCACGGCGTTTATGGCTGGATAAGCGCAGGGATCCATCACTTCCTTAATTTTACATTAAATATAGTAAAGCATTTTAGGTTTTACTAAACAAAAACATAAATGATGGTAAATGGAAAAAGGAATCACTAACACCCGACCAAAATAGCGACGGATCGATGTATTATCAGGTAATTCAGCCAAATGTACTGTTCTGGCCTACAATTAGGACATATTCAGACCCCCCTCCCCCCCATCTAGTGTTTTTTTTGTCGCAGCCTTTTCACATCAATCTACACTTGTTTTCCTGCAATAACGAAGCAAAAGCCAGACCTTCGACAACATTGCAAATTTATGAAGACGAAGAAACTGAAATCTCACATTGATGTAAATATTCAGACCCTTAACTCAGTACTTGGTTGAAGCACATCTGGCAGCGATTACAGCCTCAGTTCTTTTTGGGTTTGATGCGACATGATTTGCACGGCTGGATTTGGGGAGTTTCTGCCATTCATCTCAGGCTCTGTCAGGTTGGATGGGGGCTGTTGGTGGACAGACAATCCCAGGTCTCTCCAGAGATGTTCCATTGGATTCAGGTCCAGGATCTGGTTGGGTCACTGAAGGACAGTCACAGGAGGTGTCCCTAAACTACCCTTGCATTGTCTTGGCTGTGTGGTCAATGTTCTGTTGGACGGTGAACCTGTGCCCCAGTCTGAGGCCCTGAGTGCTCGTGGCTAGGTTTACATTAAATATCTCTCTATATTTTGGTATCCAGCTTTTGCTCTACCCTGACCACTCGCTCATCCTCCCCTGCCAATAAACACCGCAAAGCATGATTCTTCCACCACCATACCATTGGGACGGTACGGACAGTTGTTGAGCGGAGCCTGGTTTTCTCCAGACATGACGCTTTGAATTGAGGCAAACCGTTCAATCTTCGTTTTATCAGACCAGAGAATCTTGTTTCTTTAAGTCTGAGAGTCCTTTAGGTTCATTTTCCCAAATTCTTCGCGAGCTTTCATGTGTTTTGCAGTGAGGAGATAATGTAACATAAGAAGTCAGACGGATGAACACTCTCGGTGCTTTTTTGTATAATATAATCTTCATGGGGTGCGCAGGAGACCAAACCGACAAGAACAGAGAAACCAGGCACTGCAAGATGATGGCAAGACCACATTTACTATGAATTCAGGAGTTGCTACCACTGCTGAGTGCATAATAAAGGTGGAATTGCTGCCATCTTTGAGTGCCAGGTTCCTCTGTTCTCTTCTAGCAGTGGGGATAGGCTTTCATCTTACCAGACCAGTGGGGGTTGTGCTACAGAAGTTTTCTCCCATCTCTGAACATGATTCCAGGAGCCCATTTAAGAATGACCGCGAGGTCATTTGTGAGAAAAAAATAATTTGGAGATATATACTGTATATATACAGTCAGGTCCAGAAATATTGGGACAGCGACACAATTCTAACATCTTTGGCTCTATACAGCACCACAATGGAGTTGGAATGAAACAAACACAATGTGCTTTAACTGCAGACTGTCAGCTTTAATTTGAGGGTATGTACATCCAACTCAGGTGAATGGTGTAGGACTTACAGCAGTTTGCAGATGTGTCTCCCACTTGTTAAGAGACCAAAGGTAATGGGACAATTCGCTTCTCAGCTCTTCCATGGCCAGGTGTGTGATATTCCCTCATTACCCCAATTACAATGTGCAGATAAAAGGCCCAGAGTTCATTTCAAGTGTGCTATTTGCATTTGGAATCTGTTGCTGTCAACTCTCAAGAGGAGATCCAAAGAGCTGTCACTATCAGTGAAGCAAGCCATCATTAGGCTGAAGAAACAAAACAAACCCATCAGAGAGATAGCAAGAACATTAGGCGTGGCCAAAACAACTGTTTGGAACATTCTCAAAAAGAAGGAACGCACCGGTGAGCTCAGCAACACCAAAAGACCCGGGAGACCACAGAAAACAACTGTGGTGGATGACCGAAGAATTCTTTCCCTGGTGAAGAAAACACCCTTCACAACAGTTGGCCAGATCAAGAACACTCTCCAGGAGGTAGGTGTATGTGTGTCAAAGTCAACAATCAAGAGAAGACTTCACCAGAGTGAATACAGAGGGTTCACCACAAGTTGTAAACCATTGGTGAGCCTCAAAAACAGGAAGGCCAGATTAGAGTTTGCCAAACAACACCTAACAAAGCCTTCACAGTTCTGGAACAAGATCCTATGGACAGATGAGACCAAGATCAACTTGTACCAGAGGGATGGGAAGAGAAGAGTATGGAGAAGGAAAGGAACGTCTCATGATCCTAAGCATACCACCTCATCAGTGAAGCACGGTGGTGGTAGTGTCATGGCGTGGGCATGTATGGCTGCCAATGGAACTGGTTCTCTTGTATTTATTGATGATGTGACTGCTGACAAAAGCAGCAGGATGAATTCTGAAGTGTTTCGGGCAATATTATCTGCTCACATTCAGCCAAATGCTGCAGAACTCATTGGACGGCGCTTCACAGTGCAGATGGACAATGACTCAAAGCATACTGCAAAAGCAACCAAAGAGTTTGTGAAGGGACAGAAGTGGAATGTTATGCAATGGTCAAGTCAATCACCTGACCTGAATCCCATTGAGCTGCATTTCACTTGCTGAAGACAAAACTGAAGGGAAAATGCCCCAAGAACAAGAGGCCATCCAAGATGGCGGCCCCCACCGGAGTTAGGCTGCACTTCAGCGCCGCAAGGCGCTGAAGTGCAACCCGGCGCTTGAGGGGTTAAAGCCAGGCACTGCTTAAAAAGGGGAGACTCTCCACTTTTAAGCGGTGCCTGGCTTTTGGCGCTGCTCCTTTCCGATTGGGAGGGAGAGGGATCCGAACGGATCTCCCCCCCTCCCTTCCAGGCTATCTCCCGGGGGGGGGGGGTCGCCAAGCGCGATTACGTCATTTACACCGGGAGGAGCTTGACTTCAGCGTCTGAGGACGCTGAAGTCAGAACGCCGCGGGACCCCGGACAGAGAGGTGAGTATCTCCGCCAGGGGTCCCGCACAGCTGATGACGTGTGGGGCACGTCCTCAGCATGTAACGTGCATCAATGAGGACGTGCCCCACACGTCTTCAGCAGTGAAAGGGTTAATAAAAATTTAAAAACATTGCCCCATGCCCATTTAGTCAATTTTAAAAAAAGCATTTTTATTTAACCCCTTCACTGCTGAGCTATTTCACCTCTGTTTGCTGAGCTCATTTTGTGCTCATCATGCTTAAACACGATTTGAAGTCATGTTTTATTGTAGGACCCAAAAAAATTAAATATCTTTTTTTACGGTAGACTCGGCCGATTCAAAATATATCATTATTATATGTATACGCCATGCGCTGCCAGAATGTTCTAGCAAAAAAATATATATATTTGAATTTCCAATCATCTACAGCCTGTAAAATTATTTTTGTTCACATTTAATCATCTGAGCCTTTGCAGTTCTATGTGCTGTGGGATATGGTTGTAAAAACAAACAAAAATTTTGAAAATGGGAAATAGTTACTGTATTTTTCTGATGTCAGCGTGCAGGGAGGCCCCGACGGCTTGGCTGACATCCAAGATGCAAGCCCCCTTCGGGACAAGGCTGTGATCCAGCACCGATTGGCAACAGATTGCGGACTAGCACCTAAAGGTGTTAATGAGAGGCATCGCTGGAAAGGTCAGACACTGGCCAGACACTTTGACACCTACCGACTGGGAGGGGGGGGGGGTTGAACCCCCCCTTCAGACACTCTCCCGGCTCTGCCAGGGGGGGCCCTGAAATCACCGTTATCCTGCCGGGAGGTCCTTAAAAAGCTGTGTCAGACCACCGCAGGCGCCCCAGACAGTGAACTGAGTAATTACCGCTAGTTGGTGGTTTTGCGATGATGTGTGGGGGACGACCTCCACATACAGCAGTAGTGCATGAGGACGTCCCCCACACGTCACCCACAGGGAAGGGGTTAAGCTTTTATTTTTACAAAACATGGCCATGTCTGGACTCTGGTCTTTGCATTGATACCTCATATGACCCTGTAGGGAAGGGGGTCAGCAACCGTGACCCTCCAGATGTATTGGAACTACATCTCCGTTGATGCTCAGCTCCTCCTAAAGTCTTATGGGAAATGTAGTACCAAAACATCTGGAGGGGTGAAGTTACTGACTCCTGCCGCAGGACACACAGTACCAGAGATGCAAGGATCCAAAAGACCCTGAATCGGGAGGGTAGCGCCAGCTGTGATGTCATCACACCCATCCGCAACACCATCAGTGGGCAGGGGAAGCCCTACATCGAGTGCTGACAGCCAAGAAAACAACCTGCCATATGGGAGAAGCTCCAAATCAGCGGGTCTGCGTGTCACGGCTGCAGTGAGCTGTCTTGGCCAATTATCGGCAAATAAAAAGGCCATTTATCAATAATTTGCAGAATATAAATCTGCTCAGCTCTCGCCTGTGTATGAGAATGCGTTTCCCATGGCTAGTTTATATACTTTAAAAAAAAATGCAGCTATTCTATTTTCTACTCAAAACCCCAATATTCTTCTGTAACGAGTCCACGGCGCAGTGGTCGGAGCAATCGCAGACCGGATCTGCAGTGTAAGCACTACACAACCTCGTATCGCTCAGGTCGGAGTCCATATATTGCGTGTTGTCATTGCAAACTGTATTCATTCTTTTTCCTAACCCCAATCTATGCTACAAAGAATATATGTAAAATGTAACGCCTGGTCGCCTCCGCTTAGTTTTGACGTGCAGCAGCTGTAGGGAGAGTCCTGGTTGTTCCAAACCTCTTCCATTCAAGAGGTACAGAGGCAGCTGTGCTCCTGGAACGTCAACGCAGTCAAAATGTTTTTGTACCCTTTCCTAGACCCGTGCCTGCAAGGCATCTCTGAGCTATTCAGGCCGTTCCTTGGACCTCAGGGCTTTGTTTTCTGCTTGGATATGCAATATGATTCAGAGAAATGCCATTCAACTAAAATCGCAAGCGGCATCGAAAAGGGTCTGAATACTTAAGTCAACCTGAGATTGCAGGGGGGGGGGTGGAATTTTAATAAAATTTGCAACACTATCAAATCTGTTTTTTCCTTTGTCTGTATGGGGGGGGGTTACTGAGTGTATAGATTGTGAACAATTTTTGCATAAAGCTGTAACATTAAAATATCAAGAGGGGGTCTGAATACTTTCTGAATTAACTGTGCATAAAACTTGCTATACCCTTGATAATTATTAAACCGGGTCCCCAGATCCTCCATGTTTTCCTGGACACACAAAAGGCTTGCCGTCCACTGGCACTGTAGTCTGGCGACCGACTTGGCCAATGCCACTGGCCAAACAGGGTCGTCCACTGGAAGCGTCTGTGGACGACCCAGACCAGTCTATGGACAGGCTGCCGAAATAAATGAAACTGAGTTTCAAGACCAAGGACAGCCCCCGTCTTGCGTAGCCGAAGCAAGAAGTAATTTTTTTTTTTAAAAAAAAAAAAAATAACACACACCTCACCAGGCTACGGGGGGGGGGGGGGGGTTGGGGGAATTCACCCCCTGTCCCTGGTGCTGAAATAGGTTTCAGCACCAGGGATAGCAACGCTGCAAGCAGCTGGCTCAAAAAGCAGAAAATAAAAATTTATGAAAAATACCTAAAAAATGAAATCAATAAATAAAAAGGCTTTTTGCTGCGGATTCAAAAAAAATAAAAAAGGGTTTAATAAAAACTAAAATATTTTTTACATTGAATCCTATGGGCTTCGCACTGAATCACTGCGGCACGGCGATTTAACTATACAATTCATCTTTTTCATGTCAATTTGTACCAGATTGTCCCAGCAACGTCTGGTAATTCCAAATAATCTGTTGTCGCAAGAAAAAAAAAAAAAATTGGCTGAAATCGTCCGTCGGTGGTCTGATGCAGTGGAAGAGGGCTGACAGGGCTGCATGTTGTAGGATCGGTCAGACCACTTCAAACGATATATAGGATGAGCGCACCATCATACAAATACGGTGCCCGTGGACGGACGGCCTAATTCATTCATACTGATGGGAAGTGCATGAAAACCCACCCAACACAGCATGTAGAATGCATACGCCGCAGACCAGAAATCAAGAAGGAATCCCCGGTGACCTGCCCTGATTAGATATAGTTTCCCTGTATATGAAGCCTAAGAGTGATTAAATTGTTTGACGGTGTCATAAATGGACCAATTCTAGTGGTTATTGCAGTGGTGATTGCGGCTAGATGAGTGCGATCGGATGTAGGGACTGAAGGAAAGACTAGAGTCACTCCACGGCAGCAGACTTGGTCTGTAGGAAGGATAGGGATACCATCAATAAGTTATGGAAAAGGCAGATCGGAGCAGAGTTAGAACAGGGGGGGGGGGGGATTAGAAGGTGCTTGGTCTTAGACATATTGATATTCAGGTTGTGAGAGGCCGTCCAGGAAGAGGCGACAGTCTCTGACCTGTGATAGAACAGAGGGGAGAGATTGGGAGTGGAGAGGTAGATCTGGGGGTCATCTGCGTATAGGAGATACTTAAAGCCAAAGTTGGTGATGAGTTTATCCAGGGGAGGAGGTATAGATGGAAAGAGCAGGAGGTCCTAGGACTGAGCCATGAGGAACGCCGACAGACTGAGGCATTGAAGAGAAGGGATTGCCAGCAAGGGATCCAGAAAAAAGATCTATTGGAGAGGTAGACGTTGAGGGTGGTGTCAGAGACCAAGGGAACAGAGGGTCTTTAGGAGGAGGGGATGATCCCCTGTATCAACGGCAGCTGAGCAGTCAAGAGGGATCGGTATGGAGGAGTTGTGGCCATTACATCGAGCAGAAAGAAGGTCATTTGTGACCTTGGTAAGAGCACCTTCCACTGAATGTTGGGAGCGAAAGCCGGATTTGCAGGGGGGGTCAAGCAAGGAGTTGGCAGACAGGCAGAGGATCTAGCGGTCATAAACTAAACTTTCTAGTAATTTTGTATCGCCTGTGACCTGCCTTAACGTCCTTCCTGCAGCTTATGAATTATACATACAGAAAAGATGGCGTCGCGCCCGTACTCACCGGAGCGGCTGCAACAGCCAGGAGTAACAGCCCAGTTCATGTATAAAACATAACAAAAGAAAAAAGAGGTAATCTGCGCTCGTTTCATGGAAATACATAGAAACGAGCGCAGATTACATCTTTATTCTCAGTTTATGAATTATACTTGTTCCAGGGCAGCACTTTCCCCTGTGTATGAAATAGTAATGTGTGTCCTTGAAAACATGGCCCATCTGGCAGCCCAAATGTAATCCCTTTTTGATTTCTTACCTGCAGCGTATGGCTTCCACGCACGGCACGACAGCGCTTTTCATGCACTGCCCAATAGCAAGAATAAAACTATCAGGGTTATTCAGAGAGAGGTGAAAAGCAGGAGAATGACTGGAGAATGGAAAATTCTA
Source organism: Leptobrachium leishanense (assembly GCA_009667805.1). NCBI lineage: Eukaryota > Metazoa > Chordata > Amphibia > Anura > Megophryidae > Leptobrachium > Leptobrachium leishanense. The sequence continues at coordinate 16,770,990 of CM019074.1, forward strand.
GGTCAAAATAGCCGATTTGGAAAGTGAGAAATGGGAGAATTTTTCTGGTTTGGCTATTTTGACCTAGAATTTTTCATTCTCCAGCCATTCTCCTGATTTTCACCGCTTTCTGAATAACCCTGTATGTGTCCAGGAAAACACGGACGATTTGGCAACTCTCATTGCAACACCAGCGATTTCCACCGAAATCATGAAGACAAACACGGTAACCCCACGTGCGATAGCGGCGCAATATGGATCCAGTACACTTCACATCAACATACAGGCATTACAGGCAAAATAATGTGCAGTTACCGGAAGGATCTACCAAATAGAATTTAATAATTCAGTGTTTATGGCCAATGCAATTCATAGCCCCCCCCCCCCCCCCCGTCACAATGAGGCCCAGACAGACATGGCTGCTCTCAGGCACACCTGCCCCTGAGGTGGAATGTAAACCGGGTGCAGGGTGTCCAGACATGAGGCTGGGGGTGGGCTTAATGTTCTCTTAAGTACAGGAGACCCTCATTGGGCTGAGGTATCCCTCCATACACTGCAGAACCCCACGCCTGGGGTATCCCAGCCTCCCCTCGCCCCACGCCTGGGGTATCCCAGCCTCCCCACGCCTGGGGTATCCCAGCCTCCCCACGCCTGGGGTATCCCAGCCTCCCCACGCCTGGGGTATCCCAGCCTCCCCACGCCTGGGGTATCCCAGCCTCCCCACGCCTGGGGTATCCCAGCCTCCCCACGCCTGGGGTATCCCAGCCTCCCCACGCCTGGGGTATCCCAGCCTCCCCACGCCTGGGGTATCCCAGCCTCCCCACGCCTGGGGTATCCCAGCCTCCCCACGCCTGGGGTATCCCCGCCTCCCCACGCCTGGGGTATCCCCTCGCCCCACGCCTGGGGTATCCCAGCCTCCCCTCGCCCCACGCCTGGGGTATCCCAGCCTCCCCTCGCCTGGGGTATCCCAGCCTCCCCTCGCCTGGGGTATCCCAGCCTCCCCTCGCCTGGGGTATCCCAGCCTCCCCTCGCCAGGGGTATCCCAGCCTCCCCTCGCCTGGGGTATCCCAGCCTCCCCTCGCCCCACGCCTGGGGTATCCCAGCCTCCCCTCGCCCCACGCCTGGGGTATCCCAGCCTCCCCTCGCCCCACGCCTGGGGTATCCCAGCCTCCCCTCGCCCCACGCCTGGGGTATCCCAGCCTCCCCTCGCCCCACGCCTGGGGTATCCCAGCCTCCCCTCGCCCCACGCCAGGGGTATCCCAGCCTCCCCTCGCCCCACGCCAGGGGTATCCCAGCCTCCCCTCGCCAGGGGTATCCCAGCCTCCCCTCGCCAGGGGTATCCCAGCCTCCCCTCGCCAGGGGTATCCCAGCCTCCCCTCGCCAGGGGTATCCCAGCCTCCCCTCGCCAGGGGTATCCCAGCCTCTCCTCGCCAGGGGTATCCCAGCCTCTCCTCGCCCCACGCCAGGGGTATCCCAGCCTCTCCTCGCCCCACGCCAGGGGTATCCCAGCCTCCCCTCACCCCACGCCAGGGGTATCCCAGCCTCCCCTCACCCCACGCCAGGGGTATCCCAGCCTCCCCACGCCAGGGGTATCCCAGCCTCCCCACGCCAGGGGTATCCCAGCCTCCCCTCACCCCACGGGTATCCCAGCCTCCTCACCCCACGGGTATCCCAGCCTCCCCTTCACACCCCCCCCCCCCCCGCCGCTCTGCGGGTCTCTCGGGGCAAATCAGCCTTACTGTGCCATCAAATTAAATAACATGCTCGCGTTGTAGCTACACCCTGATGCCCTGAGCAGCCGCTTCTCCTCACGCCTCGTCAACAATTCATTACGTCTCACCCGGCTTCCAGAAGCGGACCGGCCTGACGGGCGCCGCCATCTTTGTCGAGGGCTCCCGCAGAGCACAGGGCAGACAGCGCGCGTGCGCCGAGGCTTCCACTGGGGAGGTGGAGCTCTTCCCGCGGTTTAGCGGGGACATCCCATAATGACAACATGCCCAGGATTCCCTGCCTGGCCGCGTCATCACGGTCTGCCTGAGTGTAAACAAGCACTGGCTCCTCCCACCAGTCACATCTCATCACACACATCCAGTGAAATCTGCCGCCTTTTTATCATCAAACTCTGTGATTTTATAATATTAAATAAAACGTGTAAAAGTCTGTGAAAAGCTGCTCATACAGAGGGGAATTAACCCCTTAGAAGCCGCCTCACACTGAAAACAAAGGAAATTGGCAGCGACTCCAAAAACTTCAAAGGATCTTTATTCCATAGTGAGGATAAAACAGGACAACGTTTCGACCAGTCGGTCTTTGTCAAGTCTCACACTGTACACAAGCTTGTATACTTCACACCGTGCATATAGACAGACCCCGCACACCTTGCGCCGTACGAATAGACCCCGCACACCTTGCGCCGTGCGTATAGACCCCGCACACCTTGCGCCGTGCGTATAGACCCCGCACACCTTGCGCCGTGCGTATAGACCCCGCACACCTTGCGCCGTGCGTATAGACCCCGCACACCTTGCGCCGTACGAATAGACCCCGCACACCTTGCGCCGTGCGTATAGACCCCGCACACCTTGCGCCGTGCGTATAGACCCCGCACACCTTGCGCCGTGCGTATAGACCCCGCACACCTTGCGCCGTACGAATAGACCCCGCACACCTCGCGCCGTGCGTATAGACCCCGCACACCTCACGCCGTGCGTATAGACCCCGCACACCTTGCGCCGTACGAATAGACCCGCACACCTCACACATAGACAGACCCCGTGCCGTGCGTATAGACCCCGCACACCTCGCGCCGTACGTATAGACCCCGCACACCTCGCGCCGTACGTATAGACCCCGCACACCTCGCGCCGTGCGTATAGACCCCGCACACCTCGCGCCGTACGCATAGACCCCGCACACCTCGCGCCGTACGCATAGACCCCGCACACCTCGCGCCGTACGAATAGACCCCGCACACCTCGCGCCGTGCGTATAGACCCCGCACACCTCGCGCCGTACGAATAGACCCCACACACCTCGCGCCGTGCGTATAGACCCCACACACCTTGCGCCGTGCGTATAGACCCCGCACACCTTGCGCCGTGCGTAATAGACCCCGCACACCTTGCGCCGTACGTATAGACCCCACACACCTTGCGCCGTGCGTATAGACCCCGCACACCTTGCGCCGTGCGTATAGACCCCGCACACCTTGCGCCGTGCGTATAGACCCCGCACACCTTGCGCCGTGCGCATAGACCCCACACACCTTGCGCCGTACGAATAGACCCCGCACACCTTGCGCCGTACGAATAGACCCCGCACACCTCGCGCCGTGCGTATAGACCCCGCACACCTCACGCCGTGCGTATAGACCCCGCACACCTTGCGCCGTACGAATAGACCCGCACACCTCACACATAGACAGACCCCGTGCCGTGCGTATAGACCCCGCACACCTCGCGCCGTGCATATAGACCCCGCACACCTCGCGCCGTGCGTATAGACCCCGCACACCTCGCGCCGTGCGTATAGACCCCGCACACCTCGCGCCGTACGTATAGACCCCGCACACCTCGCGCCGTGCGTATAGACCCCGCACACCTCGCGCCGTACGCATAGACCCCGCACACCTCGCGCCGTACGCATAGACCCCGCACACCTCGCGCCGTACGAATAGACCCCACACACCTTGCGCCGTGCGTATAGACCCCACACACCTTGCGCCGTGCGTATAGACCCCGCACACCTCGCGCCGTGCGTATAGACCCCGCACACCTCGCGCCGTACGCATAGACCCCGCACACCTCGCGCCGTACGCATAGACCCCGCACACCTCGCGCCGTACGAATAGACCCCACACACCTTGCGCCGTGCGTATAGACCCCACACACCTTGCGCCGTGCGTATAGACCCCGCACACCTTGCGCCGTGCGTATAGACCCCGCACACCTTGCGCCGTGCGTATAGACCCCATCTGTACAGACGCCATCTGTACAGACGTCCCCGCGCACTTCACCGAGTGTATAGACAGCCCCTGCGCGCTGCACCGTGTGTATAGATAGCCCCTGCATGCCTCACACTGTGCACATCCGGAGTCCTGCACAACTCACCTGGTGTGTATAGATAACCCCGCGCACCTCACGCCGAGTGTACAGACAGCCCCGCGCACCTCATGCCGAGTGTACAGACAGCCCCGCGCACCTCATGCCGAGTGTACAGACAGCGCCGCGCACCTCACACTGTGCACAGACAGCGCCGCGCACCTCACACTGTGCAAGTACACACGACCCTGTGCACCTAGTATTGTGTACAGACAGGCTCGCAACCCTTGGGTTGTAAGTTTGGGTAGTGAAGGGATATTGCTCTTCGTCAGCCCTCCTGTGATATGCAGACTTAAACTTATTTATAAATCACTGGACATTCTAATGTTATCAGATCCAAAACAAGTGCCGCAATCTCCAAAATGGCGGGAGCCCACCGAAACTAGCGCCGAGTCACCGTTTGTGGGGGCGCTGACTGTCCCCCCTCCTCATCCAGAACACCAAAAGAAACGGGTCTCAGGCAGCTGGTTCCAAAATTTATTCAGGGAGGGAAAAACCCCAAGGAGTAAGAAAACGTAGTGACGTTTCGGCCTCAAGCGGCCTTAATCATATATGTATGATTAAGGCCGCTTGAGGCCGAAACGTCACTACGTTTTCTTACTCCTTGGGGTTTTTCCCTCCCTGAATAAATTTTGGAACCAGCTGCCTGAGACCCGTTTCTTTTGGTGTTCTGGATTTTAATGTTATCATGAACCAGATAAAACCCTAAATAGCACAGATGGAGACCTAACAGTACATTGCTGGAGAACACCCTGGAGCTTCATAAATACATTTTAATATTGACTCGCTTCAGATTAAGAGCTGGCCTTCTCACATACTGGGTCTATGCTTTGTGTGTGTATATATATTATTGCTCCGATACAGTCCCAGTGCTGAAAACCGTCCAAAAAGCACTCAAACATAGCAGAACATGCTGTCATGGGAGCTTTACCGGATACCAGATGTGAGGTGAGGGGGATCCTTGTCATTTCCAATCAGTCTGCTTGCACTTATTGTTTGTCCGTGTATCATCTACCGCGATCTCCAAATGCTTGACTTCATTGTTTGGTACTTTTGTTTTTCTTCACATTTCCAAAATATTTTAAAAATTAGATAATGTGCCCTTAGTGATATTTCATGTAAATTGCAGGTTTATTGGGGTTTGCATTGCAATACATTGGAAAGAAATCATTAGCATAAAAAAACACCCCTTTTAAAGCAAGATTAGTGTGACCCGCGTGGAGAAATGAAATCCACTGTCTTAGCTTTCTCCTGGCACCCTGTATTACTGTAAACAAGCTACAAAAGGAGCAGCTCTCACATCCATTGTTCAAGTTCAGAGACTTTGCTGCTGCATTACAATAGCCAGGGACTTGGCAGAATACAGGGAGAGCTGTGGGGTCAGTCACCGCTGTACAGGGATAAGATTCATGGGGTTATAATAAGTGTAAATGCCTGTATAGTACAGATACAAGGTGTTGCTGTAATTGCCATACACAGGCATTATGCGGCACATACAGACACAAGGTGTTGCTGTAATTGCCATACATAGACATTATGCAGCACATAGATATTGCATGGCTAATAATCTCATTATGATCACTACAAAACCCCCCCCCAAAAGCAGGAGATCATTTTATTACCTGTCTGCAGCACATTTACTGACAAAGGCCATTTGTGCCTGTATTCTGAAATTGCAGACCCCATGGGCCAGATAAGGGACACCATCCAGAGTTCATAACTTTTCATCCCAGGAACATTGCTGTAAAGCAGGGCTCAAAATTTGAAGTCCCAAGCTACTAACCAGGCCATAAGAGTTACTCGCCACCAGTTGCTCCACTTAACCCCTACCCAGCCCTTAACTCGTCCCCTAAACCCTTTCACTGCTGGAGGACGTGTGGGGAATATCCTCATTGACTCCTAAGGAAAGATATCGGGGTTCAAAAAGGAACCCCCCCATCTCCCGACTATTGGCAGCTAGCAGGGTCATGTTTGATATCATTAGAAAGGCCAGAGCATGGCCTTTCCAATGATACAAAAGATGACCATGTTTAAAGAAAAGAAAAAAAGAAAAACGTTTTTAAGACATGAAATGGCTCAGCAGTGAAGGGGTTAAAAAGGGTTTTAAAGCTACAAAAATAACATTAATACCCAGTCGTCAGACCTCAATGTGAGCAGAGCGAGGAGGCAGGAAGCACCTCACCACCACTCTGCCAGTGACAGATGAGCTGGGTCAGGTTATGCAGCTGATCCCTGCCACCTTCTAGCGGGGGGGGGGGGGGAGGGAGGAGAGGGACAGTGGCACCACCAGAATACGCAGCACAAAATAATTTGTGCTGCCTGCATGTGCATTTCCACTCGCCAAATGCAAGCAGAAATTTTGAGCCCTGCTGTAAAGGATACAAGTGCAGTTCATGGAAAATTAAAAATGAGTAGATTTACATTAACCCTGCCAGGGTCTACCATGTGAACATTTGGAACATGGACGCAAAATAAAAAAAGGTATAGTTCAACATGAGGAAAATTTTTACTCCGGGTCACTGGGTGCAACCATGTTGTAACACCAGCAAGGAGGGGGGGGGGGGGGAGAGGAATTGGTCTTTTCAGCTGCTCTTATCTGATGTAGGCAAGGCTGCAGGGGATCCATTGTGGTGACTAGGCTACCCATTATCACAACTGGAAGCCTTTAAGATTTGGCAAGTGTTGCATAATGGAAAATTTTATATACAGGTCTATTAAAAAAAATTTAATCACAACAATGGAAACAAAGACCAACTTCATTTTCCATTCAACTAATAAACATTTTTAAAGTGTTTCATAAAAAAGGTGGTTTTTGTAATGTACAAGTAATCTAATTCGTGGTAGCGCAACTTTAAAAAAAAAAAAAAAAAAATATATATGCTTCATACATTTATTCCAATGATCTAGCAGAGGGCTTTGCGTAGAACATATTGTTTGAATCGTTTTCAGATCTGTCCAAAATGTGGACACTTCTACATCACACGATATCTGGGAGTGCATGTCATATGGTGTGGATGGAGGATCACCAGAAGAAATTGTCGTCTGAAAGTAAAAACATGGAACCCATTGGTGGAGCTGCCAAAAGTTTTAGCTCTAACCAATTCTCCATAACTAAAATCAGGGCCGTCAAACTCCCGGCCCCTCAGGTGTTGATGGTCCACCTGCCCCAGAAGTTTTTGAATGCAATAGATGTTTAGAGAATCATGGGAGTTGTAGTTCAGAAACATCTGGGGGGGGGGGCCCCCCAGAGTTTGAGGTCCCTGAAGGCTTTATAGAAAAAAAAAAAAAAAAAAAAAAAAAGTCAAGCAACAGCGGCTAGTTATATATGATGTACATGTAGATCAGGGACGTGCAGTCAGGGGTGGCCTCCCCTGCCTCTAGTAAATTAATGTGCTCATTGTGCTGTAATGACATGTGTGAGGTGTATATTTAAACTGTAAATAAAATGTTATTTATTGAAAAAAAGTTCTCATACTCCCCCTGCTCCACGTTCCCTCGCTGTGCTTGCTTGCTTCTCTCTGTCCTCCACTTTTTTTTCCTCCTGTGTGTGTGTGTGTGTGCATGCGTTTCACTACAGACAGCACTGAGCCAGCCTAGCCTACGCAATTTGCGCAGCTGAATGCTACACTAATTGCAAAGCTCAAGCTGGTTCTATGCTTTTCAGTGCCTCCAGAGGCAATGAGAGCAATTGAAAGCTTGAGCCAATGGTAAAGCTCCATTGGTCTCGAGCACCTCCCCCCCCCCCCAAAAAAAAAAAAAACAAAAAAAAAAAAAACACTTTATCATTCTATAGGAGAAAAGAGTTTCACTATAATCAAATGCGTAAATTGCGACTGTGTAACCCTGTGTATATCTGGCTCTGATACTAGCCAGTGCCTCAGCCACTGACCGCACGTCACTGATGTAGATTGTGTTTTGGGGCACTAGCATTACTTTAACAAAAAAGGTTTGAGCCATTGCTTTTTATTACACAGACACAAACATTGACTTTACCACTTTTATTATTACACAGAAAAGTCAAAACAGAAATATTTACATTTCACATAGTCTCTCCAGTACAGCAGATTGAGACACTTTAACCCCCTATAAAGTGCTGACTCCCCGTCTTACAGCACTTTGTTACGTACGTCATTTCCACCCCCTATACATTCAGGGAGCCCAGGAAAATATATCACAAGTCACTGCCATGATTAGTTGACAATTTTTCACAAGCCATGGTGGGTAAATGTAAACCTGACCAACCCAAGAGCAGCCACGTTAGCCAGAGCGTTAACACGCTATATACAAAAAAGATATAGAAAATATCCCTAGGAAAAAAAACAGTCCAATGCTACCCACCACCCACCCCTGTACAGGTTCCAAGGAATCCTGAAAATAGGGTTTCAAAAATAAATACACATGTAAAACTGCACAAAAGGATTTAAAATAAAGCCATTTTACTAGATTTTCCTATATTTTAAGACTGTTCTGCGGCCACTGTCAGAGAAATCCCTGCAGTAAGAAATAAAGTACTCCTTGAGAGATAGGGTTAAAATGAAGTGGTTGGACAGTCCTAACCAGGATGGTTTTAGAACGGCTGCAACTAATGATTAATTTCATAAAAGCGATCAGAAAAAGAAAACATTGTTAAAATGAGAAAAAAAAAAAAAAAAAACAACATCCCTTACGCATTTTGCATAGTGTACATAACTTCCTACATACGCAAATTGCATACCTTATGTACTTTCACACAAGATACGAGTTACTGGTCGGAGTGATGGATTGATGATGCAAACTAGAGACAGGTAGTATGGGGTGGTGGCACAGGACTCCAGCTCCAAGCAAGGATAAAAACCAGGTCACCCCGTGACAGAGGGTCTGTGCTATAGTTCTGCTACTGTTGTAAACAAAATTAAAACCAAACTGATCAGGTCTAACATAATCCTAAAAGTAAACTAAAGCAAACAGTAAAGAAGTGTCTGAGGTCACCGTTTAACCCCTTCAAGTCTTAAAAAAAGGTTGGGTTTTTCTTCTTTTTTATAATTATTGTTTTACTTTAAACATGGTCATGTTTGGTATCATTGGAAAGGCCATACTCTGCTAGCTGCCAACAGTCGGGAGATATCTGGGTTCAAAGGAACCTCCTATCTTGCCTTAGAAGTCAATGGGGACGTTCCCCACACATTCTCAGCAGTGAAAGGGTTAACACAGTCTATAAGCAGCGCCCAGTAAACAAGTCCATTTGCTCATTCGCTTGGGATTCATTGCCAAGGTAGCAGCTATGCACATTGTATTTGCACAAAGCATCCGGCGTAAGCAACTCCGCGCTGTGTGCATTGGCTCCTCTCCAGCTGTGTTTCAGTCAGCTTCACGGTCAAAACAGGGTCTCGTAAGCGACAGCAGCTTTACAGGTTTCATATCAGACCTCGGAACAAATCAAAAAAAAAAAAAAAAAAATGTTAACCTTAAAGCCAGGATGTTCTAGGAGATAAAAAAAAAAAAAAAACACCTTTAAATTCTTGTGCGTCTACCAACATAAAAAAAATTAAAAAAAAAAAGCTATAAAACAAAAGTAAAAAGCGTAAACTCTAAATTTCATTTTAAGACACATAAACGCCAATTATTAGAATACCCATTTGGTATACTTTAAGTGCAGGGTTAGTGTGTCTCTGGAGAAGTTACATTCTCATATCACTCGGGTCACTTTTTACTAAAAGTAGTTAAGGAAGCAGCCCTCATCCTCACTGTAACAAAAACCTCAACAGCCAGGGATTTGTCAGAATACAGGGAGAGCTGTGGGGTCACTCCCTGCTGTACAGGGATAAGATTCAGGGGGTTATAAATCCTTGTACAGTACAGATACAAGGTGTTACTGTAGTTTGCAGATCTCCACTGATTTGGAACCAGTACTATTTTTTTTAGAATTCATCTTTCTCAGCTTCACATTAACATTAAGCACGTCGTAGTGAGGGGATTAAGTTAAAGGGATGGAAACATCCCAAAATATATAGTCAAGACTGTTAGTGTTCAGAAGGCTTAGTGTTCAAGAGTACCTAGAGCGAACCGCACGCGCAACTTGGTCCTATTTGCAGATTTTTATGCTCTATGGGCACAAACACAGAACTGAGACATTCATATAAATGCTGTGGAGAGGATTTGCTTCCTTAGGAAGCATCAGGCAGCAACGTAACAAACAGGACCTTATTAAAAATGGAAGGTAAAAGAAAATGTCAAAATTAATAAAAATAAAAAAAAAAAAAATGGATTATTATAGAATGAAAACCCGGTGAAGCGCTGTAAAAGCAGAAAATGCTAGCAATTATTTTTTTTTTGCTTTTGAGCAATGGCAAAAAGTTATATACACAAATATTGTAAGTTTTTTCGTTGCAATAAAAAAAAAAAAAAATGTAACAGTAACTGAGTTACAGCTAGAGTTAAAAAAAAAAAAAAAAAAAAAAAAAATTAAATTTCTTGCGTGCAAAAATCAGAAAATACATTTAGAGGTCATTCTGTGTAGCAGATTTTACAATGTTTTTTCTCCCCTTTTTCAGCCTCCAGGTTATATATTGCAGAGTCATTCGGCAAAGTGGCCAGTTGCAAGCTGTTAAATATAGCATTGGAGTTCATTTCTTATTCTGTGAGAACAGGAGGCCGTTTAAAACGTGTTAATCTCACTGCCGGAGGAGATCCGAGTCTCGTACCTGTTCACATCAACATATCTCCAAACCAAGACCAGGCATGACCCATCCATTGCTTGGGGATAACTAAGGGTGGGGGAGATCGAGCGAAGCCCCAAACCAGGTGAGGTTTATACACAAAACAATAGTTCACAGGAAGGACATGTACGGTCTAGAGTCCTAGTAGGCTGGAGGAGTGACTACCGATCGGTACTTTCCAGAAACGCAGATAAGTCTACATTTGCAAGTTACGGCTACGGTGCCTTCAGTAGAATAGAAGCCCAATAGTCATGACTAAAGAGTCAACCTGTGGTCAGTACTCTATGCATCGCAGGTCATCTAGCCACGAGGTGTTACCAAATCGGTTAGAGTTGAAGTGTAATTTACGGTTACGCCACATTTCACAGGTTGTGGGCAAATCGGGCTCCATCGCGAAGATTTAGAAGACTGCTGTGCACCACATCTCTTCGAAAGCCATAACCAGCTGGCTCACAGCCCAGGTATGTACCACCAAAGCGGTTCCTCCTGGACAATATGGAAACCATATGGTCCAGCTTCGATCGAATGGTCGAGTAGTGGTACTGGCGTTCCTTCGTGAGCTTCTTGATGTTGTCCCTTAGTGGATATTCAGACTGCTGAAGCCGGTTGCTCACGCCAGTCGAACGGATAGAGTTGCTTGAGCCCGTGCTGATGTTAGAAGCAGAAGACGACGAGGAAGATGACGAAGTGGAGGACGTGGAAGACAACCTTATCCCATTAGAATACGGCGTTGTTGTTGTGGTGCCTTTGCTATTGCTTGGAGCGGCGGGTTCAGCAAACTGCGATGTCTGAGTGGTCATCTCACGGGAAAACACTACAGTCTGAGTGGAGGCTGCCCTGGCTGGCATAAAGGTCTGCGTCGCAGCACTCGCAGACGACACACTGGTCTGAGTGGCAGCATCTGTGGCCACCACACCCACTCGACCTTCCCAGGGTTCTGTCTGGGTGGCCACAGTCTCGATCTCCTTAAGGCCAGAGACAATGTCGCAATTCAGCCACTCATCCTCTCCGGTCCTCAGGTAATCCGCGGACGGGAGCTCTTTCAAACCTTTTTTGTTCGGATTAACAGCTCTCTTTGGAGTACTGGAGATTTTGGCCAACTCCATTTGCACCAAGTTGCTTATGTTAGCTTTCCTGTGGGATGGCAGATTGCACAGAAGTTGGTCCAGCATAACTGGACGATTTTTTGCGCTCGAAAGATATTTGACTGGGTTGGACTGGGCGTACAAGACTCTGAACTGAAGGTCAAATTTCTCCACCACCTGACCACTAAGGACTATCACATTGCTACTGTTCAACTTTCCATCCATCCAGGTGTAGCTGTGGAGAGAAAGCAGATAGTTGGTGTCAAGCCTTCATAAACAGTGGTTCCATTTAAATTCTGTCTGCACCAATTCAGAGCGCTTTACACTGGTTTCCAAAAGGGAAACTACGACATAGTTAAGAGTCCATCTCTGGAGGTTTGTTCATTCATTCTTCTGAATAGTACCCATACTGGTCCCATTCCAGCCACAGAAGAGGAACAGGCAGTACTAAAGAACCCATTGATCTAGAATGGAAAGGTTCCTTCAGACGTACCTGTAACTCCCTGTGGCTACTTTAAGTCCATCAACAAGCAGAAACCTCTCCCGTGCTTTTCCGACAATCTTTGCCCCAGACCGTGTGTAGTAGTTGCTCCCAGTTAAAGATCGAACACGCATCAGCTGTGGAAAGAAATGCGATTCGGTTACTCCATGGTTAACGCTTAAGTCGTGGCCTGTGCCCGTCTCCAGTGTGATGGAGATCACAGAAGTGGTTAAGTCTACAAGTCACTTACCTGGAATGTCAACAGCCCTACATGTTAGCATAAAAAAAGCCGTGTAGGGATTGTTCTGTCACAAACATTATGTTTACCTGCTCCGCTTCGAGGGACACCCCCAGGTTTTGGCACATGGTTAGAAAGTGTGGAAGCTGGGACTGATCCACCAGGATATAGACGGGAACGCGACGTTTCCTAGAGGCCTCGTGCATATCTCGGAAGAGGTCATTATCTGTAAAAGCGTCCATAACCACAGCGATGACCTGGCAAGGAGAGACGATACATTATTAGTACCTGTCCAAGTGTCTAATGCCATATCCTTTAAAACCAGTTTTATGTTCGGCCGGTCTTTGTCAATCATTTTCTGGACTCCTTAAAAGCCCGGCAGCGAGCGTTCCAATATGGAGGAACATTAGATCAGGGCTTGGCCAACTCAAGTAGAATTTACCCCAGGCTCCTGAAAGGTTGGCTACCAAGTCTGCCTACCTAGCTAGATACTTTTTGTAACTGTCCAGGCCGTTCCGCACAGCTACGAGTCTAGGCCCCGTTTTTTTTTTTTTTTGTACCAACAACACCCAACCACCACTTCAATGTACCCGGTCTAAAAAGAGTGTTGCAAAACATGTCCTCTCCTATAAAAAGGCATTTTATTTGCGTCCTACGAATCCCAGTCATTAAATCTTCCATTAAAATGATGGTTGGGCTATAAAAAAAGACAGGAACGCGGCTTAAACCCTCAGGATTACACAGTAACCAAGGAGAACAAGAGTCTCTTGGCCAAGTCTTCACAGAAAACATTTTACCTTGATCTTGCAACAAGTTATACATTTTACAAGAAATACAAAGGATCCGGGCATGAAAGTGCAGAAAATCTAGGGGGCCTTTACGGTGGGCATATATATCTTAAGGTTCAGGTCTACGAAGAACTTCTCTATACATACATATGTTCGAAATGTCGTGAGAGTTCACCTCACTTCACCCGAGTACCGGGGTCATCCGTGTTTCTTGTATGAATGAGAACCTGGGCCACATGGCACCTTGTGTCGAAACAGGAGTGTGTGCCCCGGTTATAGGTTACACCAGGGCTCTCAAGCTGTAACCCACCCCCCCCCCCCAAGATGTTGATGCATTGAAAGAATTATGGGAATTGTAGGCAAGAGACGGCCAGAGAATTATGAGAGTTGTAGTTAACCCCCTCACTGCTGATCCATTTCACGGATAAAAAAAAAAAAAAAAAAAACTTTTTTGGTATTATTTTCTTTACTATAACCATGGTCCGGTTTGGCATCATTGGAAAGGCCATGCTCTGGCCTTTCTAAGTATTCTAAATATGACCCTGCTAGCTGAAAACAGTCAGGAGATATTGGGTTCAAAGGAACACTTAACTCCACCCCTATCTTTCCTTAGAAACATAGAAAAATGTCGGCAGATAAGAACCTTTCGGCCCATCTAGTCTGCCCAATTACATGGATACTTTACCTGGATTTATCTTTTGTTTAGGATAGCCTTATGCCTATCCCATGCTGCTTAAATTCAATTACTGTTTTGCCTCTACCACTTCTACTGGAAGACTGTTCCATGTATCCACTACCCCTCTCAGTAAAATAATGCTTCCTGATGTTACTTTTAACCTTTGCCCCTCTAATCTAAGACTATGTCCTCTTGTTTTGCTACTTTGTTTCCTTTTAAATATACTCCCTTCCTCTACCTTGTGGATTCCCTTTACGTATTTAAATGTTTTCTATCATATCTCCTCTGTCTCGTCTTTTTTTCCAAGCTGTACATGTTAAGATCATTAACCCTTTCCTGGTAACTTTTCTCCTTCAAGCCGTACACCATTTTAGTAGCCCTTCTCTGAACTCTCTCTAAGATGTCTATATCCTTCTGGAGATACGGTCTCCAGTACTGCACACAGTACTCCAAGTGAGTCAATGAGGACGTTCCCCACACGTCCTCAGCAGTGAAAGGGTTAAACATGGGGGGGGCGCCCTGAGTTTGACAGCTCTGGGTTATACATTCTATATTTCTAAGCCACGGCAAAAGACGCGACTGTTTGTGCCGGATGGACAAATTTTTTCTTCATCAACATTTTAAAGAGTTCAATGAATCATACAGAAACAGCAGGTGATAACGAGTCCCGAGAAGACATGCCGATACTTTGACACATGGGTGCGCTTTAGGAGGTGGTGGGGTGGGGGTGCCACCTGCCGTAGGGGGAAACAGCAAGTTTGGACAGAGGAGGACCGGATTGTTGTTCGATGAACGATTCCCAGCTGAATCAGCAGCCCCCGAGGAGCACGGCAACGAGTCGATAATGTGGACGACGGAGGGATCAGCTCACAAACCTTTTAACAGCCGGAGGCATCAGATCCTAACCTGAGAAATCATGCAGAGGAGGAAAGATGGTTTAGGGCGACACGTTTTAATGAAGTTATGCAGCCCTTTAAAAGAATCTATTATGTATCACCTGCAGAATTTTGTTTGTGTGTGTACAGGAGTAGCCGGGCCAGGTTTGCCTTTCCATTTTGTAAGTGAGAAATGTACTGTCCATTTTTTTTAAAACTTAGGCTAGGGTCAGAGTGGGGCAGTCGGAACACGCGTGCAGACGCACTAAATCACGGCGGCAGTAGCAGCACATAACGGCCAATGACGGCCAATATACGCAGTACGTGCGTACGAAAGTGCGCCGACACCACGCAACCAGCAAATGAACGCATTTTTATCAGAACGTGAAACCGCTGCTACTGACGTACAAAGTGCGCTGCGGCCGCATAGCAGCGTGTGTGCGTGATTAGGAGATGTCAGACGCTGCTAGTGTGCGGCCAACATAACGTTCAAACAGCCGGATTTCCCTAGACTTCTTTTTACCCCACCGTCATGAAATACGTCCAGAATTGCGCATCGTCTGACCACTTAAGCGTATTCCGTGAAAAAATGCGTGCGCACGCATCGACGTACATTTTGACGGTGGCTGCAGAAAATGCGCTCATCTGTCCCTAGCCTTAGATGTACGGGAAGATTTTTTTTTTTTTTTTTTTTTTTTAATCAAAAGTCAGTTTTAGGCTAGGGTCAGACGAATGCATTTTCGCGTTGTCTGTGAAAAAGTGCGTTCGAACGAATGGACGCATTTTTTCACAGAATACGCGATAGCGGTCATACGATGCGCCTTTTCGTCCGTGATTTTGTACGGATCATCAATAAAACACTTTGCGTCTGGACGTTATGTTGGCCGAACATTAGCAGCGTCTGACGTCTCCTAATCACGCAAACACGCCGCTAAGCGGACGCAGCGCACTCTGTACGTCAGTACTAGCGGTTTGACGTTCTAGAAAAAATGCGTTAGTTTGCCACTTGCGTTGCGGACGAACTTTGTGTGTTCCCCGGCATTGGACGTCATTTGCTGCTAGCACGGCCGTGATTTCGTGCGTCTAAACGTACATTAAGACGGCTTTCGTCTGACCCTAGCCTTAGTCAAAATTTAGCAATGAACGTTTTTTGAAAAGAAAAGAATCCCGAGTGCAGTAGATTAGACCAGGGCTGTTAAACGCCCGGCTCCACAGATGTTGATGCGTCCAATTCTCTTCAATGCAATAGATGACCAGGGAATTCTGGGAGTTGTAGTTAAGAGAGACATTAGGGGGGGGGGGCTGGAGTTTGACAGACCTGTACTAGGATCTTCAGATTTCAATCCATGGCTCCATGAAAGGCCAAACCCGTTAACTCCAGCCATGGTTTAAGACCTTTAACGAGATACCAGGCAACATTTTCAGGGTTGTGCAAAGAAAAAAAAAAAAATATCGAAAAGTCACCGCACGGTTGGTGACTTTTCGTTCAATTCGGCGATCCTGCAGTGTATTCAGCAAGCACCACAGGGCCACCGAAATGCAGGGAAAAGTCACCGCAAAACCAGGGCGAATGCTCACCTAAACTCGCAAAAAACATCTGGATTAACCTGCCGAAAAAACCCGAGCAGGAGTCGATCACACGCAGCGCAGCCGCCGGAAAGAGCCGACACCGCTGACGTATGGAGTGAATAAATTAGCAAAACAGTTTGCTTGAATGTTTGAAAAGTGAAACGCTGTTTGCAAAGAAACTACTGAGCGAAAATGTCTGAAATTTACATATAAGATCCAATGAATGATAATAAAAAGGGCTGTTACAGAAAAAAGAAAAAAAAAAAATCCTGAAAAAAAATACTTAAAAAAAAAATCTATAAAAGAGCCTCTTTACTACAGAATATTATAATGAACAGTTTATTAGATATTAAAAACGGGAATATTTTTAACATTGAAGCCTATGGGATTCGCCTGAATAAACCTGTCGAATGGAACCACCGAATGGCAGGGCAATTCGGCAACTTTTCGCTGCTGGTTTGTGTTCTCTGAATAGACTAAGCATTGCTTCTCTATGGGGATTTCACTGCCCTCGCACAGGCACCGAACAGGCACCGTATGTGCAGGCAATTCGCCAGGATTTGTCGAATTGCCTGCTCTCTGAATAGCCGAATGGCCAGGAAAGGTAACCGAACGCTGATTTTCACTGTTCGGTTCCCTTTTCGGCAGCCATTCGGATCTCTTTGAATAACCCCGTTTGTCTTGAGAAAAGACTCAGGCTGCCAAGTGTGTTTCAACAACAGGAACCCACCATCCACATTGATGAGGACCTCCATGTTCCTACGAGAAAGAGGACTGTTCTGTTGACTAGACATTGAAGCCCCTTTCTTTCCGTATTGACCAGGTCTGCCTTTAGTGAGGGACAAAGTGATCCGATCTCCATCCGGCGGGTTTGAACAAGCTAAACCAGCAACAAGACATTCACGTATGGTTCAAGGCCAATAGGGGAGTAGGTGAAGGACCGGGAGATAGACAACCTCTTAAAAGGGAAACCGTGACACGTACATAGCGAGACCAGCCTAGTCAGGAGGCAATCGGTCTGCATCCCCGAATCTACGGATCATGCGGTCAGTGTTCAGGATCACAATATGGAGACCAGGCATTGTATCGCCCAATGGAGGTTTGGACTGTATAAAAATGAGCAAAGCTTGTGATCACCCCCAGAATAGACAGCATTAGTGTCCTCAATCAGGTCTCAAGAGGCTTCCAGCTGTAGCACAAGCTCGTTGTGTGTCACCCCTATCCTCTTAGATTGCAAGCTCTTGAGCTCTCCTCTCACCTACTGTACTGTGCGTTTAAGGCTAGGGTCAGACTAAACACATTGCCGTATTTTTTCACGGAATGCGTGAAAACGGTCATACGATGCGCATTTTTGTGCGTAATTTTTTACGGATCCAAACCAGAAAACTTTGGGTGTCTGGACGTTATGTTGGCTGGACATGAGCAGGGTCTGACGTCTACAAATCACGCACACACGTCGCTATGCGGACGCAGCGCACTCTGTACGTCAGTACTAGCGGTTCTGCGTTCTCGGAAAAATGCGTTGATTTTCCCCTTGCGTTGCGCGGCCGGACTTTGGTGCGACCATACGTCGTATATTGGCTGTCATTAAGTGCGCCTAAACGCATGTTAAAAATTCGCTAGTCTGACCCTAGCCTAACCTGTATGTTTATTTGTTGTTCGGCCTCCCACTTTACAGCGCTACGGAACTCGTTAGCACTTTATAAAAACCTGTAACACATATCTATATATTCCCAAGCCATAGATCCTGAATTATAGGATAAAAGAGGGGCCCCAGGAGCTGATCACGTAGGCATGTAAAGCGCCCCGACCCCCCCCCCCCCCCGGCGGGCTGCATTAAATTACCACCGGTCATGCCAAAATAAAAAAAAAAACGTTTCCTTTCCGCTACACTTGGGCCGCAGGAAAATAATGCAAAAATGGCAGAAGCCTGAGGAGCAGCCCGTGACATGCCCACAATAACCTCACACTTACCAATACAGGCGCTACTCACCCCTCAACGTCCTGTGGTTACACAGCTCAGCTTCCCGGAGTGTTAGGGCCCTATTCCCCAATTAACGTGAAAAAAAAAAAAAGGGGGAATCTGCGCCTGTGGGTTTCCCCATAGTGTTCCCATTATAGCACTAGAGTCTGGGGCAAGCGCTACCTTGGCATCTTTCCCCAGAATGCAGCGCTAACCGCTGGCACACTTGTGGTAGCGCTTCCGTGCAGCTGCGAGTATCAAGTCATGGAGTCTATAGGACACCACGGAGGTTTGCACTTCCAGGTCGTGAGCCCTGCACGATCGCAGAGCTACAGAGTGATCACGGAGCGAGACTGGGAACCATTTCTTCCAAGTCTCACAGCCAAGAAAAGCAGCGGATCAGCCAACCAGTCTCCCTGTGGGAGGAGAAGCGAGTACGGGATTAATGGGGGAGGATTTATGGGGGGGGGGGGAGTGGCTCAATGATGGCGCAAAACCGGAATAATTTAGCATCAAGGCATTACAAAATCCTACTTAAACACCAATAAAAGGATTGCGCTCCCCATATTAAGTATAGGATGCGCAAAGTACAGGCAGCTCGCGGAAGCACCGATGCACCAAGTGATTTCTTACAGGTTTAGCGTCAGGAAGGTAATATATGGGGGGGGGGGGTTCATTATAGTCACTTATCCTGGCGGATACACTTACTCATCTGAAAGCCAACGTTAGGATCTTGTTACATTCTTCTGGCGCCGTCACAGCAGGTCATCACTTTGCATCTCGTTAGGTTGTTGGGGAGGGCAAGAGGACTTCACACACAAAGTACCTTCACAGCTTGACTGGTTTACATAGAAAAAGGCTGCGACTATTTGTTTCTTAACCCTTTCACTGCTGAGGACGTGTGGGGAACGTCCTCATTGACTCCTAAGGAAAAGATATCGGGGTTCAAAGGAACCCCCTATCTCCCGACTGTTGGTATCATTAGAAAGGCCAGAGCATGGCCTTTCCAAGGATACCAAACATGTTTAAAGAAAAAAAAATATATACAAAAAAGTGTTTAAGATGTGAAATGGCTCAGCAGTAAAGGGGTTAATGAGTGGACACACCCAAACTCTAGGGACTACGGCACCCTCATCCTGGTTGGCAGACTTTGGGAGATGATCCCATGTAGGGAGCTTCTCCACCGTGACGGCTTCGTTGCCTGCAAACAGCCAGTAGCGGGATCAGGACTGTTCTTAGCACTTTCATGTCCATCAACCAATCCCCAGCACGAGAAGCTTTGTGAATCGGCATAGACGTCTATGCCAGAGGCTTGACAGACAGGTGGGGGCTAGTCTTTCAATTTTAAGCAGAAATTATACATTCATGATCTCAAACAGGAAGGGGGGGAGGTTTGAAGAGGTTCCGAGGAACCCCGACCGGTTTCCTTCTAGGAGGTGCTCACTTTGCAGGGGGCAGGTTCGCTTCAAGGCGCGGGAATAAGAAGTGACAGGTTCCGAGTCACCACGGAAATCACTTGCCACGGATCATTCTACGGGAAGATTAGGGCAATAAAGTCACGCCTTATCACAAAAGAAGCCGTGCGTCAGCCCATGCTGGGGAGGACAACAAAGCCCAGGGAGCGGCAAGATGGAGGCGCCTGCACTGCTGGAGCAGAGCCAAACACAGACATAGTAACTCATTAAGCAGTGACAGATCCCGGGTTATTAATGGCAGCTGATACATTTATAGCAGAGACGTTAAATCTAGGGGTTTTGTTTGTGACAGGTTTGCAGGAGCTGTGAGCTGCACACGGGGCTTCCCAGCACAAAGGTTTTCCATAGAAGCCGGAAAACGTATCGGATCAACCAACTACGAGCCCGAATCTGGTTTTGCTGTATAAGAGACACAGTTAAGGGGGGGGGGGGATTTACGTTGCCCTTTAACTGCACCAATTCCAGCATTTAGAAGATATTCACCAATCTCTGAATTGCACCAGACTGAATTCCACTATTCACAGGATGACGAATTGCACCGGAATTCTGGCAAAATACCCTGATTTGGTGTTTCGCTTTGATAAGTTTAAACAGGCGAATCTTCTAGGTTAAAGAAAAAAAAAAAAAAACACGACCTTTTAGGCTAGGGTCAAACGAACACATTATTCGCAGCGACCGTCAAAGAGTGCGTCCGAACGCATTGCCGTATTTTTTTTTTTCACGGAATGCGCAAAAACGGTCAAACGATGAGCATTTAAGTGCCTGATTTTTTTTTTTTAACGGATCGTCAATAAAACACTTTTTGCGTCTGGACGTTATGTTGGCCGGACATTAGCAGCGTCTGACGTCTCCTAATCACGCACACACGCCGCTATGCCGACGCAGCGCACTCTGTACGTCCGTACTAGCGGTTCTGCGTTCTCGAAAAAAATGTGTTCATTTTCCACTTGCGTTGAGCGGCCGAACTTTCGTGCGGCCGTACTTCGTATATTGTCCGTCATTGTGCGTCATTTGCTGCTACTGCGGCCGTGATTAAGTGCGCCTAAACGCACGTTAAAAAATGCGATAATCTGACCCCAGCATTATTTTTGCAAAAAACCCTTCGAGCACAGTTTAATTTTTTAAAAAGAGGCTTTTATGACAGACATTTTTTTTGTGACGGACTTTATCATTTGGACACGTTCTATTGATTTATAAATCCTATTAGGGTAATACGTCTCTTCCTGTTTGCAGTTCGGCAGCATTCTCGGATGCCAATTCGGCGGTTAACGGAGCAAGTCAGCAACCATTCGCTAAACAGCAAAGTCACCGTCTTTGGCAACAAGGAATCGCTGAAACCCAAAGCACTAAAATTGCTGGGGGGGGGCATTAATTTACAGTAGGGAAGCGCTATATTCCAAGTAAAAGCCCAGCTTACAGCAAGCAAGGAATGACAATTCCCGCCATTAAGAGAACTTCTGGAAACGTTATGTAGAAAGTCAAATGTGGAATATGGCCCTATCAGAGGTCAGCAACCTTGGCTCCCTGATGTTTTGGGAACTACATTTCCCATATGGCTGAGTCAGTCTAATGGGTGACTGAGCATCATGGGAGATGTAGTTCCTAAAACATCAAGGAGCCAAGGTTGCTGACCCCTTGCCCAAGTTTAAAGCTGCCAGAGATGGTCAGACTTTGGTAATAGAATCCTTACAAGTTGGTAGCCAGAGGCCATTATAGGAGCGCAGCCATTGGCTACCCGGACCTAGTGCAGGGTCAGAAATTAAGCCACACAACTTAAATCTTCAAAACCCCCATCCTGAAGCGTTTGGGTTACAGCTGGTTTTCGATGCCATTGTGAACAGTTGAGAAAAACCCCCAGGCTCCTCCGAAGCATGAAACCAGTATCAAAAAAGACTGAAATGTGTTTAATACGCGACAGGTTCAGGCTCGTCTCCAGCAGCCGTCACCCGTATATCCCATGATGCTAGAGGGACTCTGTCCCCAAACAATTAACATTCATAAATCCTACTTAATCCCAGACTCCAAACCCTTCCCAGAAGGAGCAGCTGAATCATAGTATTCAATAAATGCCAGAAACCTTGACATCTGCCCTCATCAGCAGGAGATGTTACGCAACGAGTCACAGCCTGACGTCTCCTGCTGATGAGGGCATAATAAGCCTGAAACAGCTGTCAAGAGTGACTGACTCGTTGCATAACCTGACCTTTGCTAAAAAGCCATCTAGTAAGGCACGGCGCTGGCAAGAGGGTTCTGACCGGATGCAAAAAAGAGAGACGTTAGAGACTTCATTTGCATGTCCTACCCAGAGTTCCTTGCTGCATATGGGGAATGTAGCACATGAGCTCTGTGGGTAAAGCAGTTCTCTGAATGGCTGGGATGCGCAAAAGGAGATACTGTAATGCATGCCTCAAAATTTCCACTCGCCTGCTCGCATTTGGCGAGTGGAAATTACATGAGGGCGAGTGGGAATGCAGAGGCAGGGCAGGATAAGGGGTTAGGTGGGGCAACTTGTGGCGAGTGACTCTTAAGGCCTGGCTAGTAGCTTGGGACTTGAAATTTTGAGCCCTGCTGTAATGGATAGCGGCACTCCAAGAATTCCCTTCCGTTTCAGTTGGTTCACCACAAGCTTTAAGGATCATCCTGAAGAACGCTTGTGTTGAACAAGCCGAGAGGTTGAATAAAGTGGTTTGCCGCTATCCATTACATTGTGTAGAGCGAGCGAAGGAGTTTGTATCGAGTGCTGGATTGTAACGAACACATACATATATACATATTGTTTCCATCACATGAGAAAATTGCCGGAAAGTCCAGGATTGTGTTTTTGCAGTGTTAGCGCTAGTTCAGGACTGTCAAACTCTCCGGATGTTTCTGAACTACAACTCCCATGATTCCCTGGCCATCTGTAGCACTGAAGGAATTCTAGGCATCAACATCTGGGGGAGTCGAGAGTTTGACAGCCCTGCTCTAGGCATTTTAAATACAAAGACGCAGAATGCAGCGGGTGGCACGGGATGGGAGACCATTCGTACCGCAGCGTTTGGTTTCACAGCCAACGACCACGACCTTCATGGCGTCGCTTCCTAGGAGCGCACAGAGCGTTAGTAGCCCTGACCATCATTGGGCCACGTCTGCACGGTCAATCACATGGTTTTACTCAAAGCCAGTTTTGAAATCCATAAAGAGGAGCCGACGACTGTCAATTGAGCAGAGGCTGCGGAGACAAAACACCAATAATGTATGGCAATTACAGCAACACCTTATATCTGTATGTGCTGCAGAATGCCTGTGTATGGCAATTACAGCAACACCTTGTATCTGTATGTGCTGCATAATGCCTGTGTATGGCAATTACAGCAACACCTTATATCTGTATGTGCTGCAGAATGCCTGTGTATGGCAATTACAGCAACACCTTGTATCTGTATGTGCTGCATAATGCCTGTGTGTGGCAATTACAGCAACACCTTGTATCTGTATGTGCTGCATAATGCCTGTGTATGGCAATTACAGCAACACCTTGTATCTGTATGTGCTGCAGAATGCCTGTGTATGGCAATTACAGCAACACCTTGTATTTGTATGTGCTGCATAATGCCTGTGTGTGGCAATTACAGCAACACCTTGTATCTGTATGTGCTGCATAATGCCTGTGTATGGCAATTACAGCAACACCTTGTATCTGTATGTGCTGCATAATGCCTGTGTATGGCAGTTACAGCAACACCAATAGAGTTCACTCCATGTTTTATAGTGAAAGTGATAAAATGTTGCTTTATTAGAATGACTAGATCATTACATGATTATATAGTGATCACTGACCGCCTAAGGTAGCAGTTTAGGTATTGCAATATATCTAATTTAATCAATAGTTTAAAGCTTCTGAGTAAATATTCTTACTGCCCTTTGCTGAAAACAATGTAACGTATTTTAGTCGTTTCATAAAGGCGTATAGATGCACTAGCACTAACCTATCTGCAATTATTCTGAGGCATTCAGAGAGAGGGGAAAACCAGAAGTGAAAATTCTAGGTCAAAATCGCTGATTTGGAAAGTGAGATAAATAGGAGAATTTTTTCTGGTTTGGTTATTTTGACCTAGAATTTTCACTTCTCCATTCATTCTTCTGAATAACCCTGATTGTGTCTGGCAGGAGAGGTTAACGGCTAGAATATATATATATATATATATACACACCACGTAAATATATGTTGAATACAAGGGAGTCACTTTAGCAAATCCTGCCGACAGCCTCTGCCCAATGGGTTTAGTAGATTAAATTTATTTTTTGGGGGGGGGGGTTATCCCCCCCCCCCAACCACACGCAGCTCCTCTTCAGCTCAGGGCCTCCAAAATTCAGAAGTCGCGGAAGCAATCTAATTTGCACACCATAGGAACCAGACATTGCACACCACTACGGACTTATGCAGTATACGTACACAAGTTCCTTAGTGCGCAGGATCAGAGCTGCGTGCGCATGCACAGACCCGACCAATGCCACTCAGACGGTTACAGCGATTGGTCTGGTGATGTCACTAGTGACCGATCTGGCGACTGGCAGCCAGGAAATGCAGACTCCTGGCTTCTGGGGGATTTGAGGAAACTCCCGCATCCCCCACCAGTTTCTCCAGATGGGGACAGCAGGGAGGGGCACTCCTCACATCCTGATCACTTTACGGTTACATTGTGTCCCTTTTAAGTAGAGACACCCTTAACGTTCTCGGAGGGATTAAATTATTCTGACTTCTATTTGTCTTCAAACAAAAAGGGCGTAAACAGGTTTTAACGAAAAAACCCCAAACCAATATTTACACTGCGGGTTTAGGGTTTTAAACGCCATTATAATAATTCAATATTAAGAGATTGATTAATGCACGAATCATATGACAGTGCAGGATATAGGAGCCGGATGTAAGGGATGCCTGCATTAAAAGGGATATTAGTGTATTCGGCGCTTTACCCTGATCATAAAGCAAAAGGGGAGAAAAAAAAAACCCACACATGTACTTTCCCCAATTTACACCCGTTATATAGTTTATTACAAGTCCACTAACTTCTCCCCAGGACCTGATCACCCGGCGGGTCTGAGACGCACAGCAGAATTAGGAGTCACACAGGGTCATAAGTAAGTGAACCCGATTTGACATCATGAGGGAGAAATTCAGACTCTGAAAAAGGGACGCAACCACGTACACCGGCTGTAACGAGCAGGTTTATTCACGGAGCACCGGAATGTTGATGCCCTTTTGTTCCCTTCTCTTCAGGGAATCAAATCCCCCGACCCTGTCGTGAATTCAGCGCTGACTGCAGGGACATACGTACCCGAAAAATGCCAAAAAAAATACTTTTTGCTGCAAATGAAAAAAAAATTTGAATAAATATTTTTTTTATTTTTACACACGTTGAATCAGTTTAATGAAAGCACTGAAAATCAGTGTATTTCGGTGCAGTTTAACCATTACTTCTCTATGAGGATTTCACTGCCGAACAGCACCATATTTTATTGGTAGTTCGCCAAATATTGGCGAATTGTCAGCTTTTTAATAGCCGAATGGCCGTGAAATTGTCCCGTGCGGGGAAATTCACCGTTCTGTGCAATGTCAGTGTCAATTCAGCCCTCTATGAATTACAAACAAAACTGCTTTATAAAAACTCATGCTGCCGGGTCTTTGCATGAAGAATAATAATAAAGTTAGGGTGTTTTCTCCCGTTTCCACTTTGTGTGGAAACATTCACCAAAATCTGTGCAAATGTTTTACTTTACGGTATTACCAGTTAATGGAGGTGGAGGAGAGAGTGTTTAGGTGAGGCTATAGAAGGGTATATTGTGTTCTCCAGGTTACACAAGATAGGGAGCTTAAGACTTCTACCCCCAGTGATGTCCTTTGAATACATCCCACACAATACAATGATGTGAGTCGGTGACTGATCCATTAACTCCATTCTATGGCCAAAGTCACACAACAAAAGATCACACAATGGCAGCACTCAGTGACACAGTAAAATAGTGTCTTAGCAACCTAATACAAGACATTTTTAGGTGGTAGTGGCCCTTTAATTCAAAGAACCAGTTAAAGGGAGGAAATTATGTACAGGGGGTTCAGAGAGTGAAGTTTGTGCTGCTCATGAGCCCCCCCAAATCCAAAAACACAAGTAGCAGACATTTCTCTCCAAGAGCCCCAGGATGAGAACGCCTGCAAGTTCATACATGTCCGAATCAGTAAAACTGACAGAGGGGCCACATGCTGCGGGATACGGACTAAACAGAGAGGCAGGTGAGCGAAAACGATAAAAAACACACACACAAACACTCCGTTTCCCTTAGTTCAGCAAATCTAGATGAGCGACAGCCAGAACTCTGTCCTCGCTGACTCAATATTTTATTCTAGGATTCCAACATGTTCTGTAGCGTAGTACAACATGAAAAAAAGATGCTGCCTTTTTCATTCTCTCATCGAGTTCGACTGTGCCCTCAGGCACCTGGGAAGATCCGACACGGACACACACACACACACCTTGAAAGAGCAGGGTCTTTAAAAAGAAGAAAACATGGACCCATCAAAATCAGCCTACATCACTTCCTTACAAAACGCTGAATAAAGTTTTGACCTTAATGAGCAATTAGCAAAAGAACACAAGACAAAATATAGTGTCATTTTGAAACCGTGTTTTTGTTACGGACCATTAGAGGAATCAGTCCTTGAAAAGCTACATCCTCAAAAGGTAAAAAAAAAACACGTTCGGTCTTCGGATACGCCACAAAAAGCACAACAATTTCTTTTAAACATTTTGTGGAGCAAGGCAATCTGTCAACCCTTTCAGGTACAAGTGCAGTAACATATTTTATATAAAAGCAAAACCATTATCCCTGCACTGTGCAAAAAAAATACGATCGCTCAGTGTAGGGTCCCAGATAACCTGTAGCAAGAATGACGGGTAAAAAAAAAACAAAAAAAACACCACCCTGCACAATACAAGTTTATTGTATCGTGGTTAAACGAACAGCCGTGTTTGCGCTCACCGAGCAATAACTAAGATTTCCACCGTCAGATCGGTTTAAAAAAAAAAAAAAAAAATAGTATCACACAGACACGTAGGATATATCGATTCTCTTAAAAACACAAACTGACTCCCATGGACGTTGCAAGCGGTTCAGACAAAGGAGCGCTGGTCCATTTGTATGTATGCGGTGTCTTAGCTGACAGAGCAGGGCCGTCAAACTGCAGCCCCCAAAGACGTTTACGAACTACAACTCCCATGACTCCCTGGCCATCTACTGCATTGAAAGAATTCAAGGAATTGTAGGAATCATCTGAGGTTGGTGGCGAGTGTGAGAGCGATGCACTAGAGCAAGTTAACCGATGGCGGGCAAGAACCAGCAGGGGTACAGTAACATATCTGGGGGGGGGGGTCCAGGTAATAATAAGGGGGGGGGTCCAGGTAATAATAAGGGGGGGGGTCCAGGTAATAGATTTTATGGAGAAGCTGCTGAGTGAGACTCCATAACGCTCCTCCATATCCTGATGAACTCGAAATCTGACCTTGGCCTCCTCTGAATGTTTTGGAACTACATCTCCCATGATGCTCTGATACTCGTTAGCTTGGCAGAGGCTCACGGGAAATGACCAGCCCTCACTGATACCTGCATCAGGTTAGAGGACAGCATGCTTTGCTCCTCCCATGGATATCAGCCCAGCTGAGGAGGGTCTGAGCATCATGGGAGATGTAGTTCCAAAAGATCCTGAGGGTTTATTGGTTTCACATTGACCTGTGATACATGTATCAGTGAGGCCGCTCAGAACACCATGTGACCGGTGTTCCCTCTCGTCACCCTCAAGCAGCCAATCAGGGACAGCTGTGCTGACAGCCCCCCCCGAGGTCACCCACCTCCCTGGCCCCCCGGATCAGGGCCCGCACCGCCTCCTTGCAGCTGTAGATGGTGTCCCCGAATCCAGGCTGGAAGTGGGTCTCCACCCGGGTCACCCCGCGGTAGGAGCCCGCGCTGAATGCCGGCCAGCCCAGCTCCAGCAGGGGGGGCTCCACGTCCGAGCGCTCGGGGAAGTAGGTGACCGAGGAGCAGTCCAGGGAGGCGGACACGGACACCTCGTCTTCGGGGCAGTGCAGGGAGGCCGCGCAGCCCAGGATCTCCCCCACCTCCGGCTCGGACAGGAAGCCGGGGACCCTCTCCTTCTGCAGGAAGCCCCGCAAGGCCCCGGGCCCCCCGGACACCAGCTCCTCCAGGGCCAATCGCTGGGCCTCGCTGTACAGGTCGGGGGGAGCCACGGGGATGCGGGAGCCCAGGGGGGCGTCATCCAGGCACTGGGACAGGTTGGCCATTGTACGAGGTTGGACGGAGCTGCCCTGCACTGACTGAGCCGCACTCCCTGCCCGCACAGCTACTTATAGGGCATTTAAATTCAAACAGCCCCGGGGAGCGCGCTCATAGGCCGGCTCCACACCGACGTGGCCAATCAGAGACCGAGGGACGCCACGCCTCGCTCTGCACGCTTTCACATGGAGAATCCTCTGCGCTTCCGGACTGCTACCGCTGGGAGCCATGGCAACGGGCTGCAGCGCTGAGCATTGTGGGAGTGCTGGCCTGTTCCAGCTGCAGTGCCTGTATAGTGCAGGCTGGCTCCTCAGAACCAACTGGACAGGGGTGACCAACATTACCCCTTCCCCAGATGTTTTGGAAGTACATTTCCCCTGGAGGCTCAAACGAACTCATGAGTAGATGAGCATCATGGGAGACGTAGTTCCAATAAATCAAGAGGGCTGCGGAGACCTGATATAGGGTATCGCTATTCAGGAAGGGCCGTGCACTGGGCCATGGCTCCAGGTGGCACTTTGGTAATCTCTTATTTTAGCGTCTTTAATTCCCTATGGAAGAATCAAGCGTCTTAAATTCCAGCCACTGCTGAACACTTTGCAACAAATGTTTATAAACACAATGTTGCAAGTTGAAGTAATTGCAGACAGCTTGAAAAAAAGCTACTGTTAGCCTTTCCCTGCACAACTGAGATTACCATACATTTCTATGAAGTATTTTGCCGTATTTAACCCCTTAGTGACCAGGCAGTGTTACGATTGTCTGTCCGTAAGTGCCCACTGCTGTTTTTTACGTTTCTGCACCGTTTGTGCATCATATCGAATAATTTACTTTAAATAAAATTAAGAAATATGATGAAAAAAATGGATAACCCACACTTTCTCAAAATTTAATCCCCAAAATCCAAAACTGAGATTAGAAAAACAAATTTTACATGTTGTTCCTTTTGCCCCTTCAGTGCTGAGCCATTTCAACTCTGTGCGCTGAGCTCATGTTGACTCTTTTATGCTCATCATGTTTAAACGTCAATTAAAGTCCTATTTTATTATACTCAAGTTTTTTTTTTTTTTGCTGCTTTGGATTGGGAGATCCAAAGGATCCCCCTAGCACCACTTGGCAGCTAGTGAGTTAACTGGCCGACTAATGTAAATGCACATACGGCGGCGACGTCAGTGGGTGGGGAGATGACTAGGAGGCTTGGCTGACATCCAAGATGTCAGCCACTTCCGAGTTCGAATAACGATTCGGCACCTAAGGGGTTAAAGAGAGCCACCACTGAAAAGGGCAGACTGTGCCCTCATCAGCGGTGCTGCTCTTTCTCTTCTATGTGGAGCTGTTTGTTTCACATTTAACAATGCTGGCGTGGGGGGGGGGTGCCATCGCCACGGCGGGGCCCCATAAATACATGGGGCAGGCATCAAGCATGCCGACCATCGTGGGAGCCTGGCCAGAGAGGTGAGTATAGTGAGAAGGAGAAGTTAAAGGACCATACGTCCTTAGTACATCCTGAGGAAAATTTCCCAGACTATGTATGTCAGTGGTCCTTAATGGGTTAATTATTGTCGGTATTTTAGACTTATATTAGGAAGCCTAGACACACCAAGAGGGTCTCTTATAGGGGGACATGGGAACACTGGACTGAATTCTGCCTGGGTGGAGGCCCTATAGACCCAACAGAAAACACAATCCACCTCTATGAAGTATTTTAGCGTATTTAATTATTGTCGGTATTTTACACTTATATTAGGAAGCCTAGACACACCAAGAGGGTCTCATATACCTTATAGGGGGACATGGGAACACTGAACTGAATTCTGCCTGGGTGGAGGCACTATAGACACGACAGAGATTACCATCCACCTCTATGAAGTATTTTAGCGTATTAAATTATTGTTGGTATTTTAGACTTATATTAGGAAGCCTAGACACACCAAGAGGGTCTCAAATACCTTACAGGGGGGGGGGGGACATGGGAACACTGGACTGAATTCTGCCTGGGTGGAGGCACTATAGACACGACAGAAATCACAATCCACCTCTATGCTGGGCCGGATTTGCACCTCAGGAGCCTGTAGGCACAGAAATGTGGAGCGCCCCTACCCCCCCCCCCCCCAAACAAACTAAAAAGAAACATTCCAAAATTACTATTTAAATTTTTGTTTTGAGGCTAACAAAACAAAAAATTATTTTAAAAAATCAACTGTTTTTTCTCCACGCTCAAATCAAAAGAAGAGGCAAAATCTGTTGCCTTTTGTTGAATTAGTTACAGTTACAAGTATTTATAAAGCGCCAACAAATTCCTTAGTGCTGTACAATTGGGGAAACAGAGTAACAAATATACATATATGTTAGACACGGAACAGAAGGAGGGAGGACCCTGCTCGAGAGCTTACAATCTAAGAGGAGAGGGGGTGACACATTAGGTGAGGATGAATACGGTATTTGAACTAGCGTGTTGCATGAGGACTGAATGGGAAGATGGAGCAAGAAATGTGCAGTGGGGGATCATGGAGTGAGCCGATAGGCTTCTCTATAGTAATGCGTTTTCAGAGACTTCTTGAAGGACTGGAGAAATGGGCAAGTCTGCCATTGTGGTGGAGGGAGCAGTGGCGTCACTAGGGTTGGTGTCACCAGGGGCGGATCCAGACACAGGTTTCGGGGGGGGGGCAGTCTACCAGTTTTGGCTAAGAGCTGGTGTTGGGTTCGCTGTGACAGTGTGACATCCAGGGCCCTGGGTGGCGATCGGGTGGGCCCCGGACGCATGGTGCTGCCGGCTGGCCGAGTGCCAGTAGCTCCAGCGGTACCCGGCGCAGTTGTGGCTGATCAGGGGGCAGGGCACGGCGTGATGACACGGAGCCGCCGGGACTCTTAAATCAGGAGCGCGCGCTGTATGCCTTGCCTTGCCGTGGAGTTTCATTCCCGCATCGCTGCTTTACTGAAATATTGTGTATACTCGTTACTGACCCTGCTTTGTTTTGAGGACCCAATCTGTTGTGGATTTTGCCTGCCTATACGACTATTCTCTTTCTCTGTGCCCATCTGGTGTATCTGCTGCTGGTGTGTGCTATTGATCCTGCCACATATAGTAGCGCAGTACAAGTGTCTACACGTTGCTGACCAGGTTTGTTATCACGATTGTTCTCTCTCTGTACCCCTGTCTGTTGTGTCTGCCATCAGGTGTTTTTCTGGTGCGCTTCCATCCTGCTATGTACTGTAGCGCAGTACAAACTTACATAGAACTCGGCCTGTGGTGTATATTGCTGGTGCGGCCGCCAGTCCAGCATCCACTATCATGGGGGGGGAGGGGAGGGGACGACGGCGCCCGTATCCGACCTCCAAACCCCGCAACTGCAGCACCTGTGGTGAAATCCTGGCGGCTGAGAGATGGGGGCCCTCTGTCTCCACAGACCACATCACGGCATCATCCAAGGGTGACAGGCTGCTTAAGTTTGGCACCGCCGCTGAGCTGAGGTCCATGCTGCGTGGTAGGCCACAAAATGGACGCCAGGGAGATGCTGTAGCTGGGGATCAACGGGCCAGGCCTCGAGTCTCTGTGGTCCGGAGCGGGGGACTAAACCGGCTCCAGACCATACACGGCCGATGGCTAGCCGCAGAGGAGCTCCAATACTGGAGAAAAGACGGAGGTATCCAGCCAAAATGCCCCCAACAAGGCACCATCTCAAGGAGCTCCGTCCAGGCACGTCTGTTCCCCTCCGCTGCCAGCCACCCCCCATCTTGCTGATTTCTACAAGGCGGGCCCTGACGATTGTCCGGCACAATTGAACATTTTCCATAAAGCGCAGATTCCAAAGATGTCCCTGACCGACCGTGATGCACTCTCAGCACCTATTACACACACTGACGTCCGTAACGCGATCACCTCACTCAAATACGGGACGGGTTTGGGGTGGAATATTAGAAGCTCCTTTCGGGCGCAGTGATCCCACACTTGGTCTCCCTTTTATAACAATATTTTGCAAGGGGAGGAACCTTGCACCTCATACCGGCCCATCGCGTTGTTAAAAACCAACCTGAAACTGCTCTCCACTATTATGGCTTGCCGCCTACAGCGACCTCTCGCACGTCTTGTGGGCCCCAACAAACTGGCTTTCTTTCTGGCCGACATTCTACTACGAACATACGCAAGGCTATAGCGGCCATATGGTCCTCCTCCCTTACTCCCCACGCCTCCAATCTTCTATTGAGTTGTGACGCCGATAAAGCGTTCGACAGGATATCCTGGGCTTAGAGAGATTTATTAAGTTCCACCACTCTGAGAAGTTGTTCTTAACCCGATTTTGCGCGCTCTCTACCGAAACCCTTCCACAGTGGTCACCGCGAATGGACTCCACTCTGCCCCTTCGTGCTAGAGAGGGGAACCAGACAGGGGTGCCCCTTATTGCCATAACTGTTTAAACTCGCCCTGGAACCCCTCCTCCGCATCAGAGACATGCCCGGCAATCACTGCTATCAGTTTGTCCTCCTCTGTAACTCCTGAAAGTGGTAGCTTTTGCAGATGACCTGCTCCTGTTTCTTTCGAACCCGGCATCCACTATCGACGTGATTTGATTCATTTCACGTGGCCTCGGGTTTCCAAATTAATTACACTAAGACTATTGCTTTGCCCCTGGGACCGAAACCGCAGGGCGACTGGCTCAGACAGTTTCCCTTTTCATGGATCCCCACACCTTCCATTAAATACCATGGGATCGTCCTACCGGCGGACCTGTCACACTTATATAGTCTCAATATTTACCCTCATTTAACCCAAACTAAGCAGCTCTTGTTGGCGTGGAGTTCTCTCCCTCTGTGCTATTTAGGAAAGGCCGCACTCATTAAAATGACCTTGTTCCCCAAAATGCTCTACCCTCTGCAGGTCTTGCCTCTATTCTTGAAACCCACAGACCTGCGTATATTACATAGGCAATATGCGGCATTCATTCGGCAAGGTAAACGAGCACGCATTCCACTCCCCGCGCTCCAACAGCCGCTAGATAAGGGAGGTATTAATTTCCCAACATATTTGATTATAATTTAGCGGCCCTATACCGTTATGCTGCTGACTGGTTGAATGGCACTTCACACTTTGTACCCTTACAGGTCGGACAGACATTGCTCCCCTCATCTTCCCTATTGGCATTCCTTCACCAAAGCTCGCCCATTGTCCCCCCCAGCCTGCGCTCTAATCCATTATTTTACTCTACGAAAGTAGCTTGGATCAAGATTCGCAAGCTCCTTCAGTTGACCTGGAAAACGTCTTTGTGGTCCCCTATCCTTCACAACCCTCACATTCAAACGTCTCCCCTGCTCCGATTTTTCACACCCTGGCTCAACGTGGTTTTACCCATCTTCATCATTACATTGATGGAGTATCGAGCGTGCCGTATTCTTATACGACCCTAAAGGACCAAATTGCACCTCCTAGACATACACCCGGTATTTTATTTACAAATAAAACTATTTCTCCTTACCCAATTAAGCGCACTATCCCCTAATGATCTAGCTAATCCACTGGACACGCACTTACTAGCCCACCCTTTGTCCCCCCCCTCTACCTCTGCTACTTACACGCTCTTGCAATCTTCGCTACCTACCAAGCTCCCGTGGGCAGCAATAACTAGATGGAGCTCTCCGTGCATGACTTGATAGGGTCCACCTTACTATCCAGACGCTCCCTCCCTTCGGCTAACTACTGGGATATGTTCTATAGAATACTCCATCAAGCATATATGGCGCCCAACAGAACAGCTCGGGCTGGACTATCGCCTACCGCAAACTGTTAAAATGTCAGGGTGCCCAGGCCGACTTGCGCCATTGCTTATGGGCATGCCCCTTCATTCAACTGTTCTGGGACACAATACGACAATTTGGTTTACAGGTTCTCCCAGGGGTCAAGTCCTGGCAAAAAAGTGAGGGAACTCACCCAAGAATTCCACAACCCCCATTACCTGAAGAAGAAAAAAAGTGTATGTGTATATTATATATATATATATATATAATATTACAGAATCCTGTATAACCAGGCACAGGCCCCCAGAATTATATATGTATGCACAGGCTGACCCCCAGAATAATATACCCAGGCTGACCCCAGAATAATATGCCCAGGCTGACCCCCAGAATAATATGCCCAGGCTGACCCCCAGAATAATATGCCCAGGCTGACCCCCAGAATAATATACCCAGGCTGACTCCCAGAATAATATACCCAGGCTGACCCCCAGAATAATATGCCCAGGCTGACCCCCAGAATAATATGCCCAGGCTGACCCCCAGAATAATATGCCCAGGCTGACCCCCAGAATAATATACCCAGGCTGACTCCCAGAATAATACACCCAGGCTGACCCCCAGAATAATATGCACAGGCTGACCCCAGAATAATATAACCAGGCTGACCCCCAGAATTATACTTACCCAGCAGCTCAGACCTCCCGCGCGCTCCTTCCCTCCCTGCTCCTGCTGCCGGTGTTTCCCAGCCCTCTGTAGGCTATGACACGTCTAGCGAGATCTCGGCTGCAGGCCGTGTCACAGCCTTCCCAGGGCTGGGGACGACGGCCGCGCACAGGAAGCAGATAGGCAGGTGGTCAGGGAACGTGGCCAGTCGAGGGGGCTGCTAGCGGAATGCAGTTTAACGCATTCCGCTAGCAGCCACAGTGATAAGTCGGCCGACAGCGGAAACATGCGTTCCCGCAACATTCCCGCTGCGGGAGAAGTGCGGGAACGGCGTTCCCGCAGGACTCGAGCCGTGGGTTCTCCAGCTGGAACTCCCTTTAACCCCGGAATGGACCATCTTTAATCGTCTGACCCCTCCCACCCCCGGCCTTTTGATAAATGCCATCGGTTTTGGCTTACTCTGCTAGCCCCGACCGGCAAGAAAGCGATCTTGTCCCAAAGGATCTCCGCTTCCCCTCCTTCCTTTCGCATGGTTTACGAGAGAATTTATGCCGTATTTGTGGCAGACTGGACTGAGGCTTTGGTATCTCAGGAAAAGAGGACTCAGCCCTTCTTTTCCAAGTGGTCCCCCTTTATTCGTACTCTTCCATGCGAAACCAAGGACTCTTTGCAACGTACCTTTTTCTGTGCTCCCTGGCTCTTTGCGGTTGCTGCGAGGTACACCGCCGATCCCACAAGGTCCTCCTGACCACCCCTTAACCCGTTTTCTGGCCTCCTCCCCCACAGACACTATAGCTATCTGCACATAACCACCCTTTTGCCTCTTGGTGGAATTCACTTCATGTAGATAATGGTGGAGATGTCAGTTCACGTACGGAATACCTGGACTTGATCTAATTGGTTTCGGTACAATTGTATTATGACTTCTTCGTTTAACGGCTGGATGCCATGTTGTGTGGTTTTCATATCTGTCGTTGTTGTAGAATATGACGTCTCTCTGTTTGATTTTCTTTCTGCTGATCCAAGATAAATAAAAATATTTTTTAACAAAGTAACCAGTTCCCAGTTCTTATATTTTTTTTTTAATAAGTGTACCCGTAGAATAACCAGAAAGGCTCGGATGATAACATGTGAAAAAAAATAACTTTACACGCTGTAGATGATTAGAAAGTCCAATTTCTTGTTATAGCATTCTGGCAGGACATGACGTAATACATATAATAATGTTATATTATGAATCTTTCGAATCTGCTGTAAAAAGTGATATATAATGTGCCTGTGTCGAATAATAAAACATGACTTCAAATCACATTTAAACATGATGAGCAAAACCGGTAAAAATAAGCTCAGCACACAGAGGTGAAATGGCTCAGCAGCGAAGGGGTTAAATTCACTATTTTATTCACCGCTTTTCGCAGACGTCAGATAACTGCTGCAGAGACTCCAATTTTCACAAATTACGGTGACGATTCGCTAAATAGAGAATTCACCATATTTTTGGCAAAATGGATTTGCCGAAATGTGGCGAAAAGCAAAGGGTCTAAAGGTGAATAAACCCTTTAGTGTCTAACTTCCTAAAATGCATAAACCCAGGGAAATACAATAAAAAAATAAACAGTGTGGCATTGAGCCTACCCCTTAACCCCTAAAGTGCCATTAATTGAGGGAGAACATTAAATGAATACACTGTGAAATATGTAGCCTACCCAGGCCCGGACTGGGACAAAAAATAGGCCCGGACATTTTGGATTGAGCAGTCCACTTTTTTTTTTCTACACAGCGCACATTACTGTGAGTTTCATTGCTGTGGAGCTCTGTGATATGCTCATACACATTGCACATTACCGTGGAGCTCTATGGCACCCTCATACACACTGCACATTACTGTGGAGCACTGTGACACCCTGTAAAACACCACGCAGCAGTGTTTAGGAGGGTGTCACAGAGCACCACAGTAACGTGCAGTGTTTAGGAAGGTGTCAGAGCTCCATAGTAAACACTGCACATTACTGTGGAGCTGTGGCCCTGCGAACTTCTATGGCAACTGGCCCCTTCTGATTCCGACACAGGGTGCACCATGTGCCGCCCTAGGCCCTGGCGGCTGATGTCACCCAGCGTGCCCTGTGACCTAATCAGAGGGAGCCCCCATTGACTTGGTCACATAGTGCGTTGCGTGACGTCTGCCGCAAGGGCATAGGGCAGCGGACGTCATGCGCCGTGCCCTGTGACCTAATCAGCGGGGGCCGGCGGCCAGCTGGCTCCCGCTGACTAGGTCATAGGGTGCTTCGGATGCGATCTTAAAGTCAGCCTAGGCTGCCTCTCAGTGCGGCTGGTTATGATGACGGCTGTCTGGCCCGAGAGGCTAGCTGCAAACGCCCAGCATGCCCGATGGCCACTCTGGGCCAGAGCCTACACGTTAACCCATAAAATGGCGGTAATCAAGGGAAAACATGAAATGTATACACTGAAGCATGTAGCCTATCCATTAACCCCTAAAATGGCATTAAGAGAAAAAGCTAAATTAATACACAATGTGATATACTGTATAGTCTGAGCGTTAACCCATTTCAACCATGTGGAGAAAAAAAACCTTGAGCACAAAACTGTGAAAGGTGAAATAACTCAATAGTGTAGGGGTTAATAACGTCAGTTATTTAGGGGTTAATGACAGCAGTTATTTAGGGGTTAATGACAGCAGTTATTTAGGGGTTAATGACAGCAGTTATTTAGGGGTTAATGACAGCAGTTATTTAGGGGTTAATAACAGCAGTTATTTAAGGTAGTATTGTGTAATGTTAGATGAAAAAACAATTGTTATAACTGAGTAGTGAAGGGGTTAATAACAGCAGCTATTTAAGGTAGTTTTGTGTAATGGTTTGAGGAAAAACACAACAATTCTGTAAAATACCTATAGCAGTGAATTTGTTGAGTCAGCAAAACTTGGTATGGGAGGAGAAACTCAAAGCTTTCTTGCAACATTGTATAAATATTGACTTCACAGCAGCAGCTCTGAGAATAAAAGACGCTAAAATACTAAATTGGCTTGATGGACTGAATAAAAGACGCTAAAATAAGAGATTACCGGCACTTTGACAAAGGCTGCAGCACAGGAGCCAGATCGTCCGTCAGGGCCTCAGGCGGCACTTTGCCTACTTGAGGCACAGAAATGTGCGTTGTGTAAGATTTATTGCTGTGGAACTCTGATACAGTAATGTGAGGTGTGTATGAGCGTATCACTGAGCTCCACAGTAATGTGCGGTGTGTATGAGCGTATCACAGAGCTCCACAGCAATAAAACTCGCAGTAATGTGCGGTGCGTATGAGCGTATCACAGAGCTCCACAGCAATAAAACTCACAGTAATGTGCGGTGCGTATGAGCGTATCACAGAGCTCCACAGCAATAAAACTCGCAGTAATG
Source organism: Leptobrachium leishanense (assembly GCA_009667805.1). Lineage (NCBI taxonomy): Eukaryota > Metazoa > Chordata > Amphibia > Anura > Megophryidae > Leptobrachium > Leptobrachium leishanense. Next base: position 16,809,054 of record CM019074.1, read on the forward strand.
TGCGGTGCGTATGAGCGTATCACAGAGCTCCACAGCAATAAAACTCACAGTAATGTGCGGTGCGTATGAGCGTATCACAGAGCTCCACAGCAGTAAAACTCACAGTAATGTGCGGAGCGTATCACAGAGCGCCACAGCAATAAAACTCACAGAAATGTGCGGTGTGTGTGAATTTGATTGCTGTGCAGCTCTGTGATACGTTCATACTCAGCTCAAGTTACTGTAAAATTGTGTGGGTATGTTATGGTGGGAGTGTTTTTTTTTTTTTTAGGGGAGTTAGCATTTAATCCTTGGACCCAGGTAGAGCAGTTGCTGGCCCTGTTCTTCTAATTGGGATTTGGTACCACTCTATAGTATGCAGGATGTGAGGAGCGCCGCCCCCTTCTGCTCCCCCAGTCTGGCAGAAATCTCTGGGTTTCTGTAACGGTAGGCCCCCTATAGGGTGATGGGGAGCCTTTAGGGCAGGTTTGTGGCCGATAGCAGATTCTAGCAGACACTTTTAGAACTCAAAAACAAGACAGACCGTGCAGAACACAGACACACGAGGAAGCCCTGCACTGGGTATGATTTCTCATCTAAAGACAGATCCAGGGCAAGGGTAGACAATGTATTCTGCAGCCTGCAGGGCAGAACTCGGTACATGAAAAACACAACAAGAAAGACTGCTGATCCTAGCACTCCCAGCCAGGGAGATTAGACAAAGCCCTGAGTACCACCAAATGGCTTTGTAGCCAAATGCCTGCTGCGTGAAACAAAGGTAGACAAGGTGCATACAGAAGAGAGGTCCAAGAAGACAAGCCAGGTCATACACGAGATATCAGAATGCAACTTAGGGAACAGACTAGAGCATAAACCGGGAACCAAAGCCAAGGAGTCATACACAGAAATTCAGAACAAATCATCAAGGCACTGGGGATCTTCAGCAGAAATAGGTCTATCCTGCTCCAAGGATCAAGTGTACTGTAGGCCATATATAAAGGGCTTAACAGGTCATGTGACCACAGACCATCAGCCCAATAGGGATGGTCTGCAGAGCCTGAGCATGAAAACCAGAAAAGAGGGGAATCCCTGCATCCACCACCAGGGGGCAGGTCTGAAATGTGACAGTTTCCTCCCGAACCCAGATGGGCCTGAAGCTACCCAATACTCCTACGCAATGTACATCATTGGAACTGCAAATTGCGCCCGGCTACGGACTCGTGCACTTTATGCACGCAAGTTCACCATCGCCTGCGCAGAGCAATGGATTGGAGCTGCACGCGCATGCACAGATCTGATCCGTCAGCTGCATCTTGGAGACCGATCGTTACAGCCGGTGGTCTCAGAGGGTGGCATCAGCAAGCGCTGTGTGCCGACGTCACTGGCAACCGACAGCCGGGAAATTAAAAATCCAAGATGCTCTAGACGGATGCAGGAAACTCCTCCACTTCACCCAGCGGTTTCTGCCACAACGCAGCCGACCACTTTAAAACTCTATGGGCCTGCAGGTTTCCCCATAGTGTTCCTGTTTTAACACCATATCACGGGGCAGGCACAGATTCAGCAGCCTGCCCCACAACGCAGCGCTACCCTCCTGGATACTCGCAGCAGCAGCACTAACGCGCGCGCCGCCGCGAGTATCACCACCTGGACTCCATGGAGGCTTATGCAGCTGGGCCATGTGACCTGCACGATCTTGCTCTCACGAGATCGTGCAGGGACGAGGAGTGGTTTGCGGTGGGAGACTGGGGACTTTGTCTCCAGTCTCACTCTGCTCCTGGCAGCCAGAAGCAGCGGATCGGGTCACCGTTCACGCCGCTGGAGGAGAGGTGAGTGTCGGGGGGTGTTTGGGGGGTGGGTTCACCTGGTGATAACGAAGATGTATCAATTAGCACCAGCTTAGAGCTTTGGTTAACTTTTTAGTTACCGCAGTAGTGCAGTAATTAGCATTAGGACTTTTCGCTCCCTGTACTTAATCGAGTACAAAGTACAGTAACCGCGCGCTAGAAAATAGGGATGTGGGTTTCGGAATTTCCACGAAATTTCCCGATTCGTGTCTTCAGATTCGGCCGAATTTCCGAATCGGGTCGGACCCGAAAACTGACAGATCCGAAAAGTTTTCCGAGCCGAAACGAAAAAATTTCGGATTTTTCGAAAGGACTTGAAATGAGTCAAATCGAAATTTATTTTTGCTCTATTCATGATTTCGGTTCCATTTCGGTAATTCTGGACATCGTATATTTAACTATTATCGGTTATATCGCTGATTCTGTAAATTTTGTATTTGTAAATGCGTATCACTTGTTTCTTGTGGCATTCGGGTCAGTTTAGCGTTTTTTAAATCGTTTTGATCATTTTTTTGTTCCTTGGCTTTCATACCATTTTAATATGATTAAATAAAGTTGTGAAATGTATATTCAATTATTCATAAGAAAAAAAGATCTTTATTTAATAAAAAAAACACGATAGAATCGCCAGAATTATCGTAGACACTTTGAAACGAGAAGAACAGAAGTTCCGAAAAAACGAAAATTTCCAAAATTTCCGAAAAGTCGATACAAAAAACGAGCAAAGTGACCCGAAAACACGAAAAATGGTCAATATTCGGAAAAAAAAATGTACACGAAAAACGAGCCGAACCGAACCAGAAATCGGTCGAAATGAGCCGAATCTAAAATTTTAAACATCCGAACAAAATCGAATCGAACCGAAAAAAAAAAAAAAATCGGTGCACAATCCTACTAGAAAACGCCATCACCGATGCGCTAACGTTTTTTTTTAACCTGTTAGCGTTCAGGATGTGATATGCGCGGCATGCGTTGTGAGCGCTAACGTTAACGGAGGTGATCGGGCCCTAAAGGGGTTATTTACAAAGCACTGAAATTTCGGCAAAATTGAGGCGCATTGTACTTCGGCGACTCAATTTTGCTGACCCGTCAGTGAATTCTCCGCAGGGTCACTGTAGTGCACCAAAGATGTATTTGCTTTCCACTACCGAACTGACCCCAAAACTGCTGGAGGGAAAAAAAATAAAAAAAAATGGAACTCTTCTATTCTCCCAATAGGTGTTTAAACCAATAAAAATGTGTTAAAAAGTGTCTGAATAATAAAAAGTCCATTGAAAAAGGTCTTTTACAGAAAAAAAGCCTTTTTAAAAAAACTGGGAATCAAAAAGTTTGTTTAAAAAATATAAATACGAAAAAGGTGTAAAAAAAATGAATAAAAGACGTTTTGCTGAAAATGACTAGAACAAACAAAAAAAAAGGATTTTTTTTTTTCATTGAAACCTATCGGATTCGCTTGTTTAAACCAGTCAAATGAAATCACCGGAAATCAGGGCATTTCACTGACAGGTCAGTGCTGTTCGGCGTTCTCTGAATGGATTAACCATTTCTTCTGTATGGGACAATTTCTTTGCCGCCGAAGATCACCGTATTTCGCTGCCAATTCTGTAGTATTAAGTGAATTAACAGCTTAGGCTAGGGTCAAACGAACGCATTTTTCGCATCGACCGTCAAAAAGTGCGTCCGAACGCATTGACGTATTTTTTTTACGGTGGACGTGAAAGCAGTCAAACGATGCGCATTTTCGTGCGTGTTTTTTTTTTTACGGATCGTCAATAAAACACACTGGTGCCTGGACGTTATGTTGGCTGGACATTAGCAGCGTCTGACGTCTCCTAATCACGTACACACGGCACGCCGCTATGCCGACGCAGCGCACTCTGTACAACAGTACTAGTGGTTCTACATTCTTGAAAAAATGCGTTCGTTTGCCGTTTGCATTAAAAATGCGTTTGTCTATTCTCTAAGGCTGGGGTCAGACTAACTGCCACGAATTGCCCCGTACGGTGAAATTCGGTGGAAAGTTCGGTGCTTTCTGAATAACCCCTTAAAGTGCTCAGGATGAGTAGAGTGTCCCTTTAACACAATCTCTGGCTGCCGATAGTGTATACACAATGAAGGGGTTAAAGTTCAGTCCTGTTACACACCTCCTCATGTTCCACGGTCAGCTGGAGACGTGTCTGCGGCAGGGCCGGTGCTTCCACTAGGCAAGCTAGGCAACCGCCTAGGGCGCACTGCCACCTAGTGGCGCAGCTGGCCCCAACTCTGGTTCCATTATTGTACACCTTCCTCATTGTTTAGTTGAGTAGCTGGGAGTGGTGGCTCGCAAAGCAGACCCCCGCTAGTGCCGCAGAAGGTTAGTGTCTTATGGTGATGCACAGGTGCCACCAGATGACTTGTGGGCACCAGAAGAGGCAGATGAAAGAAAAAAAGAGGCAGAAGAAAGACACGAAAGAATGAAACAAAAAGATAAAGAAAAAAGAGGCAAAAGAAAGGGGCAAGAAAGAAAGGCAAGGAAAGAAAGGGGCAAGAAAGAAAGAAAAAGGCAAGAAAGAAAGAAAAAGGCAAGAAAGAAAGAGGCAAGAAAGAAAGAAAGGGGCAAGAAAGAAAGAAAAAGGCAAAGAAAGAGGCAAGAAAGAAAGAGGGGCAAGAAAGAAAGGGGCAAGAAAGAAAGAAAAAGGCAAGAAAGAAAGAGGGGCAAGAAAGAAAGGCAGGCAAGAAAGAAAGAAAGAAAGGGGCAAGAAAGAAAGAAAGGGGCAAGAAAGAAAGAAAAAGGCAAGAAAGAAAGAGGGGCAAGAAAGAAAAAGGCAGGCAAGAAAGAAAGAGGGGCAAGAAAGAAAGAAAGGGGCAAGAAAGAAAGAAAGGGGCAAGAAAGAAAGAAAGGGGCAAGAAAGAAAGAAAAAGGCAAGAAAGAAAGGGGCAAGAAAGAAAGAAAAAGGCAAGAAAGAAAGAGGGGCAAGAAAGAAAGGGGCAAGAAAGAAAGAAAGGGGCAAGAAAGAAAGAAAAAGGCAAGAAAGAAAGAGGGGCAAGAAAGAAAGAGGCAAGAAAGAAAAAAAGAGGCAAGAAAGAGGGGCAAGAAAGAAAGAGACACAGAGGGCGGAGGAAAGAAAGAAGCAGAGGAAATAAAGAGGCAGATGAAAGATAGAGGCATAGACCTATTCTGGCCCCAACCAGCGGAGGGGTAAGATGGGCACAGAACGATAGTGTGCGGCCATCATGCACAGTGTGTGTGTCCCCCTGCATTGTAACAGTTGGCAATTGTTTTCAGGGGGGGGGGACAAGTAGCTGGTCTTGCCTGGGCGCAAAACAGTCTAGCACCGGCCCTGGTCCACGCAGTGTATTATTTGATGAAAAATATTCCGTTTTCATTAGAAAGAGAGGTTTGTCAAAGAAACTCTGTGCTTTCTGAAAATAAATAAAAACGATCCCGAGTCGGACAGAAATAAAGCTCACTGTTCCGTTGCGCTTTTCCGCCGGAGTGTTTTGGGGTGAAATGTATGAATTCCCTGTGTCAGATTCCAGGTAAAGGGTTAAAGCCGACTGAAAAGTCTGCGTACAAATATTTGAGTTTCAAATTCTTTTTAATTGCAAAACATTGGGTTTGTTTGTTTGCAAAACGTTGCAGCTTTCAGGTATATTCACACAGCGATGATACACATTGTTACCACATACAGCAGCGCCTGCCGCACACAGTCCTGATGCACCTTTGTATATACACCCTTTCCTCAAAAGCTATGGCTGTCAAACGTACGGCCCCCCCCCACAGATGTTGATGCCTACAATTCCCAGGATTCTTTGCATGCAATAGATGGTCAGAGGATCATGGGAGTTGTAGTTCAGGAACATCCGGGGAGGGCCATAGTCTGACAGCCTTGCTTTCTAAAGCTATGGCTTGGGGTAGAAGCAAACTGACACAGCAATCACACTGCTGGGCAAGCCCAGGCAAGAGGCCCGGGAGGAGGATGGATGGTGCCCCCTATAGGCACCAAGTGCAACCTGCAGCTTGTGCTGGTGGAGTAAAATTCTTCAAAGTGGAGTAAATCGAAAGACTCATTCCCATACATTCCTCCACCGGGATTGTGACTATATACATATATACACACAGACAAAAATATATACATATGTTACTGAGTGTAGGCATTGATAGGTGTGTATGTATGTATATATATATATATACACACACAGTACACACATACACAAAAATACATATATTACTGAGTGTATCTATATATAAATATATGTGTCTGTAAATATGCAATACATATACAGAAAAATATATTTATATATAGATATATGTAAATATACAATAGACCTTTACAGGTAGGTTTATAACAGTATATATGTTCTGGATGTATGCATATATAGGTGTGCATGTAAATATACAATAGACATGTATAACTATATATTATATATACCTACATACACGTACACATATTTTTGGGTGCATGCATATATAGGAGTATCTATGAATACATACCCATACAAAGATATGTGTACAACAGTATATATTATATACACACATACATATATAGGTGTGTATGTAATTATACAATGCACATGTATAACTTTATAGTATTTTTATACATATATATTCTGGGTGTTTTCATATTTAGGTGTGTATGTAAATATACAATACACATCTATATTTATAACTGTATATATTACATACATTTACAGAATGATGCACATATATTTCTGGGTGTATGCAGATCTAACTGTATATATTATATACACATACGGTATACACACACACACATATATATATATATATATATGCATATACACCCAGAAATATAGGTATACAAGTATGCAATACACATTTTTATATATGTGTACAACAGTATATATTATACACACATACATGTACATCTATATACACACACATATTCTGGGTGTTTTCATATTTAGGTGTGTATGTAAATACAGATATATTTAACTGTATATATTATATACACATACATTTACATACAGTATATACATACATTTCTGGGTGTATGCACATATACATATATATTTATAACTGTATATATTATATACACATACATTTACACACAGTATATACATACATTTCTGGGTGTATGCACATATACATATATATTTATAACTATATATTATATACACATACATTTACACACAGTATATACATACATTTCTGGGTGTATGCACATATATAGGTGTGTATGTAAATATACATATATTTATAACTGTAAATTCAATAAGTGTATATATTATATACATACACTATATGAGAATATATACATGCTTTTCTAAGTGTATGCACATATATAGGGGTGTATGTAAATATACATAGTATGTGTATAACAGTATATACTCTCCACACTGCATATACAGATAAAGCTTTATAGATATGCAGACACTGCAATGTTTGCCCCAGAAAAACACTGCATTGTGTATAAACCTATAAACTAGCGTATTTACATGTATTTTACGTTCTCTATACAAATAGGGTTACGTGTATGTACAAGAGTATACAGTGGTACCGTATATACACGTTGCTGTACATATATAAATAGGTTGTTCTATATACACAAATATTCAAATAGCGCCGTATACTGAGGTCACTTAGTTCTGCGCAAACATCCACATTGTACAATGCAGTGTTCTTGCGGCACATCATGGGAATACTCGTCACTTTATGCGTATTTACGTAAAAAAAATACTTAAATTTTTATACATGGGAAAAGCTCCCTGTCCAAAATGAGGTGTTTTTTTTAAAAAAGCACGTTTAGGGGGGAGGCAGTTTTTTTTTACGCCGCACATGTAAGGGGTAAGTAAATTACAAGATCAATACTGTTAAATTCCAACCCCTCCCCCGTCTGACAAGACCCCCCCCCCCAAAATGAACAATAAAGTTGTGAAAGTTTGAAGTGAAGATTGGCTACTATTTCCTTTTTCCCCCCAAAGAGCTGGCAGAACGTGGACGGTTTTAGGACATCCGGCAGCATCGCAGGATTTTCCCATCATCCTCTGCGTCGTCTTCCATGGGGGATTTTAGCCTCAGGATTGGAGGGTCCCCGCTGGTGGGTGTATAATAGATGGGCGTCCCGTTAAAACACCAAGGTGGGGTCCCAGGTTCGCTGGGGTAGTCGATGGCCCGTTGCGAGTCGCCATTACTCCTCTGCGAGTATCTGCCCGGCTTCGATGCCGCTCTCTGTCTTTTCAGCTCAGACAGGGTCATGGGAGTCTGGTCCACGATGCTGCTCCACAGAGGTCCAGGGGAATAAGAAGGCAACGAGTGGTTGGAATTGCCGTTGCTTATCGGGGTGGGGAGACTCTTGTCAGAAACAGACGGGGGGCAATAGAAAGAAGGGATGGGGGAGCAGTAACCGTTCCGGTACTGAGGTTCCGAAAAGCTGTCTGGGAGTCCCAAAGCCGGCGTAGTGTCAGTAGGGTCTCGCTGCCAGAAAATAGAAAAAAAATAAACATTATTATCATCATCATCATCACCAAAGAAGAATAACTTGGATATTTTTGATTTTAAGCATTATATCTGTTGGGTTTTCCTTTTACAAAGTCAATAAATTTTTTTTTAGAACAAAACAATGAAAAAGAAAAGTAAAGCCGACACGAGAGGCTCCAACAAACAAACAAATATAAAAATAATTAAAAAAAAAAAAAAAAAAGTCTGACGTGAAATGCATCTTCAAACTTTTTGACTTATTTATTTATTTATAAAGTATTTTACCAGGAAGGATACACACAGGGTTATTCAAAGAGATCCGAATGGCTGGCGAAAGGTAACCGAACAGAGAAATTCAGCGTACGGTTACCTTTCCTGGCCATTCGGCTATACACAGAGCAGGCAGTTCGCCAAATGTTGGCGAATTGCCTGCACATACGTTGCCTGTTCGAGGGCAGTGAAATCCCCATAGAGAAGCAATGCTTCGGCTATTCAGAGAACACAAACCAGCAGGGAAAAGTTGCCGAATTGCCCTGCCATTCGGTGGTTTCATTCGGCAGGTTTATTCAGGCGAATCCCATAGGCTTGAATGTTAAAAATATTCCGTTGTAATTCAATATCTAATAAACCGTTTATTATTTCATTCTGCAGCAAAAAGTCTATTTATAGATTTTTTTAAAGTAATTTTTCAGCGAAATTTTTTTTCCTTTCTTTTGTTAAAATAGTTTTTTTTTCTGTAACAGCCCTTTTTATTATCATTCATTGGATCTTATATGTAAATTTCAGACATTTTCGTTCAGTAGTTTCTTTGCAAACAGCGTTTCACTTTTCAAACATTCAAGCGTACGGGTTTTTTTTTTTTTTTTCTCCATTTGTCTGCGTTGTCGGGTTTTTCTGGCGGCTGCTCTGCGCTGTGATCGGCTCCTGCTCGGGTTTCTCCGGCGTGTTCGGCGGGGTTAATCCAGAGGTTTTTGCGAGTTTCGGTGTGCGTTCGCCGGGTTTTGCGGTTAGTGTTCGGTGGGTTTGTGGCGGCTTTTCCCTGCAATACGGCGGCCCTGTGGTGCTTGCTGAATACACCGCAGGGTCGCCGAAATGGGATCGCCAAATCGCACCGAATTGAAGAGAACGAAAAGTCACCGAACGTGCGGTGACTTTTCGATTCTCTTTGAATAACCCTGATAGAGCTTTCTCTCATTTTCAAGTATGTCCTGGGACTTAAAGGGAACGCTTAAAAAATCCCCCCTCCCTTTTTTGCCCTTAAATCACTGGGTAGATGTTGCAGACAGCCTCTGTGCAAATTTTTTTTTGTGTGAAAATACTCACCTTTTCTTCCTCGGCACATGCCGCTCATCCCAGTCAGCTCAGGGGCTTCCAAACCTTGCAGGATCTGGAAGATGCTCATCACTCGGGACTTGCGCATTTTGCGACGCATACCAAGAATGATGGATCAGAGCCGGGTTTGCAGGCGCAGAAGCGGGGGGGGGGGGATGGCCTCCGCTGGCAGTCCAAGAGAGGGTGACACCAGGACACAGAGGTCTCTATTAACCGCAGCGTTCCGATGAATAAGTGTTAACGCCAGGATAAGCGACTTTAACGCGCGCCCTCTACATTACGTTCCTAACGCTAAACCCGTGAAAAATCCTTAAGTGCATCGGTGATTGCGCGAGCTTACTGCACTTTGCGCATCCTATACTTAACATGGGGAGCGCGATCATTAATTAGCGCTAGGACTTACCTTACTTAACCTAACACTAATTACCGCAGGGACGCACAAGGCAATATTTTACGTCACCTAAAAGCTGGTGCTGAGAGCGCTTTTTCAGAATTATTTAGAATCCCTAAACCCCCCCCCCCCCACAATAAATCCAATACTTGCCTCTGATCCCGGCGCAGGGACAGTGGCCCGATCCGCCGCTTCTCCTGGCTGGGAGCAGAGTGAGACTGGGGACAAATCGTTCCCAGTCTCCCTCCGCAATCCCGCAGGAGCAAGATCATACAGGGCTTGCGGCCCTGAAGTGCCCGGAGACCTGTGGACTACAGGAGGTAATAATCGTAACGGCGCAGAAGCGCTACCGCGAGATTCCCAGCTGTTAGTGCGGCGTTCTGGGACGAGCTGCTCAGCTAGCGCCTACCCCGGGAATAATGCGCTAAAATGGAGATGCTAAAGCGGTTACAGCTTTTATAAAGCGCTAACAAGTTCCGTAGCGCTGTACAATGGGTGAGACAGAATAACAAATATACATACAGGTTCAACACGCAGAACAGTGGAGAGAGGACCCTGCTCAAGAGCTTACAATCTATCGGAACGAGTAGCGTTTCCCTTTAACCCTTTCATGCGCAGGACAATAAAAATGTTTATATAAATCCGTATCGAACGTAATTTGAAAAACGACCGCGTCTACAAATCGCAAAAATGCCGTTTCAGATTGAAACCACGTGACTATAAAAGGGTTAATATTACTCGGGGGGGGGGGGATAACGACATTGCGACACATCATCACCATGAAGACTCATGTGCAGCGATACCTGAAAAGCACGTCCCATCGATTTACACGCGTGTGGTTATATGGAGATGAAACCGATAAAGCGTGTGTGACACATGGAAAACAAGTTGATGTACGGACGCGACGTGTTGCAGCTCGCAGCCGCTTCCTTCAGCGTCGCTAAATTCTTTAACAGTCCAGATTCCTGCGATGACAAACCTTCATGACATGTTTCGCTATAGGGTTTTCCCTGTCGAGCCGCGTCCAGCATTCCTTATCAGTCATTAAGGCGGTGGCATAAGGTGATTTACTCAGGTATGAACATCTGGAATGCGTGTTAACCCTGTGTGTGCTAAACCCAAACGTGATACATACAGAGATTAAGGTACGCTGCCCTGTGATATCCCTGCACCGCGCGCTGTAGGTTTGACGCATGTTGGTGCGCAAGATCAGTGTTTGTGACAGATCTTGTTTTCTTACACATGCCACGTGTCATATACACTTAATTTCTTTTGTATCTATTCATTACCCTTAACCTTCCAGCGTTCCATTGGCCAGAGAGGGATACATGCAAGGATCAAGTCCTAAAAAAAAGTGAGGGAATTAACCAAGATTTCTGTCCTCCAATTAGCAATTATCATCTCGATCAACTAGAGTCGAAACGTTGGATTAATATGTGATCCCACCAATAAAGTTTTTTTTATTTTAATTGGGAGTCCTGGAATGCATCTCACATTGCTAACGGATGGATATTTGGATGGAGATTTACTGTATGATTTTGAGAGATCGAGAGAGACCGGGATCGAGAGACACATTTTAGCAAAACTATGTGACGAGTCACAATAAATATGATTTAACCCTTTCACTGCTGAGGACGTGTGGGGAACGTCCTCATTGACTCCTAAGGAAAGATAGGGGTGGAGATCAGGGTTCCTTTGTACCCAGATATCTCCCAACTCTTTTCAGCTAGCAGGGTCATGTTTGGTATCAGTAGAAAGGCCAGAGCATGGCCTTTCCAATGATATCAAACATGACCATGTTTAACCCCTTAAGGACGGGAGTAATTTTACAACTTCGGCGCTGTTTCGGAAGTAGAAGTTTGCTGAGCTCATTTTGACCGTTTTTAAGTCACGTATTATTATACCACCCAGACAAATTATATATCGTTCTTTCTGGCAGACTCGGCAGATTAATAATATATCATTATTATATGTATATCTCATGCCCTGCCAAAATGCTATAACAAAAAATGTAAAAAAAAGTAAATAAATGTGAATTTTTAATAAAATTTCAATCTTCCACAGTGTGTAGTGTTTTTTTAAAAAAAAATTATTATCCGAGGCTCTGCGGTCATATTTTATGGGGTAGATTTGTTAAAAAATTTAGAACGGGGAACCCATTTTTGTTTTGGGGAGAAATTGCGTGATTTTAGCTAAACCCCCCAAAAAAAAATCATTAGTGAAGCATCATTGTTCACATTATAATTGAAATGTGAACAATAGTGCTGCATTAAAAAAAAACAACAAAAAAAACACGTATTTATTTTTTTATTATTTTTACTTTTTTTAAACTTTTATTTTACATATAACATGGTCATGTTTGATATCATTGGAAAGGCCATGCTCTGGCCTTTCCAGAAATATCATACATGACCCCCTAGCTGCCACCGATCAGGAGATAAAGGGGTTCAAAGAACCCCCCTATCTCCTCTAAGGGATTTCCATAGGAAATCCCTTTGCAGCTAGGGGGTTCCCCGGTTAACTGACATCATCGCGCATGGCGCGATGAGTCAGTTGAGCGGGGGTGACCCAGAGGTGGGGGCTGCCATCCAAGATGGCAGCCCCCACCGGAAATAGGCCGCGATCGGGCACAAATTAGTGTCCGGTCGCGACCTGGCAACTAAGGGGTTAACCCCCCATACATCGCTGGAAAGGTCAGGCTGTGACCCTTCCAGCGATGCTGGCCACAGCCGCCTGGTCCCCGGCGATGGGGAGATGGGGGGGATCTTTTGGATCCCTCTCCTCCCCTTCAGGCGCTTCCCCTGCTCCGGCGGGGGGGACGCCTGAAACTGACGTCATCGCGCCCTCGGCGCGATGACGTCAGTGCGCCGGAGGAGGAAACCCTGCCGATCTGACTCCGTGGGACTCAGATCAGCGAGGGAGCCGCCGGAGGAGGTGAGTATCTCCCGGGGGGGCTGAAAACGCTGAGGACGTACAATTACGTCCTGCAGCGCCAAAGCCCGCCTAATGCAGGGCGTAAATGTACGTCCTGCGGCGTTAAGGGGTTAAAGTAAAGAAAAAAAATAATAATAATACAGAAAAGAAAAAGGTGTTTTTTAAGACGTGAAATGGCTCAGCAGTGAAGGAGTTAAAAGGGAAACCTATGATTAAACACCTGAATACAAGCTTTAGAGCGTGTGGGACTAAAGAGAACTTCGTTCATCCTGTAAAAAATAGTGTAAGAACTGCGTTCCAGCGTGTTCCCCTTGGACTTGACTCCTAGATACATGTACTACAGACACTATCACTTACACAAGCTGTAACTAGATTACTTGTGCATTACAAATAAAACCACATTATAAAACACATGCTGCTTTTTACCCCTTTGTTTTAAGAAATCGCATGTTAAAAGGAAAAATAAATTGTATTTAGGTTTTTTTTTATCTCCTGTTTCTATTTTGTTGATTTTTCCCCATGTTGCAAAATTTACCTAAATATGTGCAATGGGTTTACTTTGTGAACGTGCTTTATCTTATACAATATTTAACAGTTAATAGGGTGGAGGAGGGAATGATTAGATAAGGCGGTCTATTGTGTTCTCCAGGCTACACTATGGCAGCTGAATGAGATAAAACAGGGGAGTTTAGAAGATGTCTAATCTACCCCCTCAGTGATGTCCTTTGACTACATCCCACACAATACAATGATGTGAGTCGGTGACTGACCCATTCACTCCATTCTATGGCCAAAGCCACTCAGTGAGGAGCAAGTGATGGAAAGATACTGGGCTAGATTACATACTGAATGCCAACTGTAGTGTTGGGGTTAGTAAGTGTTAACCTCAGGGTAATGTAATGCATGCCCCCATATTACTTTCCCAACGCTAAACCCGATAAAAATCCGTTAGAAGATTGGTGATTGCGCGAGCTTCCTGTACTTAGTGCATCCTATACGTAACATGGGGAGCGCAATCTAATGAGCGTTGGGATAAGTAAGGTATTAAAGTGCCAACACTGACTAACACCGATGGGCTAAACTAATTTTTACCGATCCCGAAAAGCTGTAAATTCTGCTAAAGCGGAATCATTTGCACCCCCTGAAAAAAAAAAATCGTGCATGCGCTACACTATGTGACATGTCACAGCGCTGCAATGGACATCGAGAGGTGCACACATGGTGCACTCGTCTGACAACGGCCTAAATCGAGCACTTATTGACTCTTGATTTACAGGTCTATTCAATAAAAGGTGAGACTCAGGAGAAGTGAAAATTCTAGGTCGAAATGGCCAAACCAGAAAAATTCTCCCATTTATCTCACTTTCCAAATCGGCTATTTGGTCTAGCTTGTTCTCTTCTCCTGCCAGTTCTCCTGAGTTTCACCTTTTAGTGAATAGACCTGATAGATTTTTTGTTGTTGATTGTAACGTAACCTTTTACATTTTTTTCTCCCACCCCCTGGAAATTCTTGATAATCGTGTGAAATGTGCTTCAGGGATGTTCGGACACATTTTAAAAATATGAATGGAATGGAATGAATTTTAGTCACAGAGGGGGACGTAGCGCTGGTACTCGCGTATAAGAGGTTACTTAATCAGCGGGATTCGAATAGGGATGTGCGTTTCGGAATTTCAGAATTTTCACGAAATTTCCCGATTCGTGCATTCTGATTCGGATGGTTTTCCGACAATTTTCAGATCCGAAAACGGCAGATGCGAACAATTTTCGAGCCGAAACGAAAACTTTTCGGAATTTTCAAATGGGCTAGAAATGTGTAAAATCGAAATTCATTTTCGTTCCATTCGTGATTTCGGCTCCATTCCTGATTTCGGTTCCATTTCAATAATTTCGGACATCGTATTTATATCGCTGATTTCTGTAATTAAATTTTGTATCAATCCCATCTCAATGTATCCTTCCTGGAAAACCAGAGAAATCTCAATGTATCCTTCCTGGAAAACCAGAGAAATCTCAATGTATCCTTCCTGGAAATCCAGAGAAATCTCAATGTATCCTTCTTGTAAAACCAGAGAAATCTCAATATATCCTTCCTGGAAATCCAGAGAAATCTCAATGTATCCTTCTTGTAAAACATGAGAAATCTCAATGTATCCTTCCTGGAAATCCAGAGAAATCTCAATGTATCCTTCCTGGAAAACCAGAGAAATCTCAATATATCCTTCCTGGAAATCCAGAGAAATCTCAATGTATCCTTGTAAAACCAGAGAAATCTCAATGTATCTTCTTGTAAAACATGAGAAATCTCAATGTATCCTTCTTGTAAAACATGAGAAATCTCAATGTATCCTTCTTGTAAAACCAGAGAAATCTCAATATATCCTTCCTGGAAATCCAGAGAATCTCATGTATCCTTCTTGTAAAACTGAGAGAATCTCAATGTATCCTTCTTGTAAAACCAGAATCTCATGTATCCTTCTCGGGAACCAGAGAAATCTCAATGTATCCTTCTTGTAAAACTGAGAAATCTCAATGTATCCTTCCCGGGAAACCAGAGAAATCTCAATGTATCCTTCTTGTAAAACCAGAGAAATCTCAATGTATCCTTCTCGGGAAACCAGAGAAATCTCAATGTATCTTCTTGTAAAACATGAGAAATCTCAATGTATCCTTCCCGGGAAAACCAGAGAAATCTCAATGTATCCTTCTTGTAAAACATGAGAAATCTCAATGTATCCTTCTTGTAAAACCAGAGAAATCTCAATATATCCTTCCTGGAAATCCAGAGAAATCTCAATGTATCCTTCTTGTAAAACATGAGAAATCTCAATGTATCCTTCTTGTAAAACCAGAGAAATCTCAATGTATCCTTCTCGGGAAACCAGAGAAATCTCAATGTATCCTTCTTGTAAAAACATGAGAAATCTCAATGTATCCTTCCCGGGAAACCAGAGAAATCTCAATGTATCCTTCTTGTAAAACCAGAGAAATCTCAATGTATCCTTCTCGGGAAACCAGAGAAATCTCAATGTATCTTTCTTGTAAAAACATGAGAAATCTCAATGTATCCTTCCTGGGAAACCAGAGAAATCTCAATGTATCCTTCTTGTAAAACATGAGAAATCTCAATGTATCCTTCTTGTAAAACATGAGAAATCTCAATGGCAGAATTATCGTATCGGCAGAATTATCGTATCGACAGAAATATCGGATTCGAAAAACCATTAGTTTACATCAAAACGAATAGACACTTTGAAACGAGAACAGACGTTCCGAAAAACACGAAAATTTCCGAAATCACGAAAAAAAAGTCGATACAAAAAACGAACAGAAAACTAACCGAACCGAAACGAAAAATTTAAAAAATCCGAACGAACCGAAAAAAATAAATAAATAATCGGTGCACAAGCCTAGATTCGATTTACAGAGAAAGACAAATAAAATGTTTTATCTCATGAGAAACTAAATATTTAAAGCCGCAGGTTACGATAAGAAGCCGCCAAGATTGCTTCAATATTTAATCAACAGAACCAGATTAAAAATGATCAAATATATGACGTCAGGCACGTTAACGAAAAAGGAAGAGGGACGAGCTCTGAGAACCCCTTATCCTCGCACCGAAGCCCCCTTTGGCCGTCACCAAACCCGAAGACATGCACAATGTGAAGACTTTCAGGGTTATTTAAAGAGAATCGAAAAGTCACCGCACGTTCGGCGACTGGTCGTTCAATTCGGTGCGATTTGGCGATCCCTTTTCGGAGACCCTGCGGTGACTTCAGCAAGCATCACAGGGCCGTCGTAGTGGCCGTCGCAGGGAACAGCCACCGCAAACCTGACGAACACTCACCGCAAAACCCAGGCGAATGCACACCGAAACCCGCAAAAACATCTGGATTAACCCCGCCGAATACGCCGGAGAAACCCGAGCAGGAGCCGATCAGAGCGCAGAGCAGCCGCCGGAAAAACCCGACACCGCAGACGAATGGAGTGAAAAAACCCCCACCAAAACAGTACGCTTGAATGTTTGAAAAGTAAAATGCTGTTTGCAAAGAAACTGAGCGAAAATGTCTGAAATTTACATATAAAATCCAATGAATGATAATAAAAAGGGCTGTTACAGAATAAAGAAAAAACGTTGAAAGTTTTGTTTCCAAAAAAAAAAAAAAAAATGCTCGAAAGATCCGAAACAAATCTAAAAATAAAGAGACTTTTTACTGCAGAATATTATAATAAACGATTAGCTAATGAATAAAAACAGGAATATTTTTAACATTGAAGCCTATGGGATTCGTCTGAATAAACCTGTCGAATGAAGCCACCGAATGGCAGGGCAATTCGGCAACTTTTCACTGCTGGTTTGTGTTCTCTGAATAGTCAAAGCATTGCTTCTCTATGGGGATTCACTGCCGTCGAACAGGCACCGTATGTTATTTATTTATTATTTTATTTATTATTTATAAAGGATTTTACCAGGAAGGATACATTGAGATTTCTCTCGTTTTCAAGTATGTCCTGGGTTGTGCAGGCAATTCGCCAACATTTGGCGAACTGCCTGCTCTCTGGATAGCCGAATGGCCAGGAAAGGTAACCATACGCTGAATTTCAGCGTTCGGTTACCTTTCGGAAAAAAGTCGGATCTCTTTGAATAACCCTGAAAGCCTTTATCAACGGAGGCGACGTTTCGGTCTATATATTTACTTATTTATTTATAAAGGATTTTACCAGGAAGGATACATTGAGATTTCTCTCGTTTTCAAGTATGTCCTGGGTGACCTTGATCGCACCAATGATTAAAGTCACAAAGACCGAAATGTCACCTTTTCATTCTTCATTAATACGGTCTTTTCTCGTAAAAAGCTAAGAAAAACAACATTTTAATAATTTTCACTCCCTGCCTGCAGATCATAGAAACATAGAACATGTTGGCAGAGGAGAACCTGTCGGCCCAAATCATTGAGCTGGATCGTCTGGGTTCGGTTGTAAAAGCATAAGTTAATTGGGAGGAGACAGCATTATCACTCCGTGTAAAGGATTTAAAGTATGAAACCATATTACTTTAGTTCTACTAGGGGCGTACATTCGTTTTGTAGCGAATCTTAATTCGCTACGAATTTCGGAAGTACTTCCGAAATAACTAATTGATTTCATCCGAATTGAAAGGAAAACGTAACAGTATGAAACAAATTTGATTCGTTACACTGTTTCGCAAGAGAACCATTGATTAAATGATTCCTGAGCAGGATTTATTGGGGTTCTATTTGGTGATCCGGAATTCGAATCAATATCGAAATCGATCCCAATTTACATAAACGTTTGTACTAAAGCAAACGACATTATGAAACGAAGCAGATTCATTTGACTGTTTCACAAAGCGCCCCGTCCCTTTAAATTGGCCTGTGGTGTTGAATCTGTAGTATTCAGCACCACAGGCCAATGGACAGCTCAATATTTAACCTTAGCTTGCCTTTTAACAGCAGGATTTGATTTATTGGGGCTTTACTTAGTGACCCGGAATTCGAATGGATATCAAATGGATCCCAAATTACATTTATTTTTAGTTATCCGAGATACCAAACGAAAACGTAATAACGAAACGAATCAAAACGTAATGAAATTCCGAAACAAAATTAAGAAAACCAAATTATTTTTAAACAAAACCAAATTTCTCAGCCGTGCACACCTCTAATTTTTACTTCCCTCATCCTAAAAGATTTCAATTGAGTTGTACAGGTTACAGGTCACATTACAAGGTGGAAAAAGGTCTGAAATGATCTAGCTTTGTCCAAATTTTTTTTTTTTTTTTTTTTTTACACAGCACAGAAACCTGACATTTTAACAGGGGTGTGTAGACTTTTGCCATCCACTGGGTATATTTATTTATATACAGTTGCAAGACAAAGTATGTGAACCCTTTGGGATTACGTGGAGTTTTGCATGAATTGGTCATAAAATGTGCTCTGATCTTCATCTAAGTCACAACAATTTGAAAAACACAGTCTGCTTAAAATAATACAACACAAACATTATATGTTTTCATGTTTTTATTGAACATAACATGTAAACATTCACAGTGCAGGGTGGAAAAAGTATGTGAACCTTTGGACTTAATAACTGGTTGACGCTCCGTTGGCAGCAATAACCTCAACCAAACGTTTCCTGTAGTTGCAGATCAGACCTGCACAACGATCTGGAGTAATTTTGGACCACTCCTCTTCACAAAACTGTTTCAGTGTAGCAATATTCTTGGGATGTCTGGTGTGAATCGCTCTCTTAAGGTCATGCCACAGCATTTCAATGGGGTTGAGGTCAGGACTCTGACTGGGCCACTCCAGAAGGCGTATTTTGTTTTGTTGAAGCCATTCTTTTGTTGAATTACTTGTATGCGTTGGGTCATTGTCCTGTTGCATCACCCATCCTCTGCGGAGCTTCAGTTGGCGGACAGATGGTCTTACGTTTTCCCGCAAAATGTCTTGATAAACTCTGGAATTCATTTTTCCATCAATGACAACAATCCGTCCAGGCCCTGAGGCAGCAAAGCAGCCCCAAACCATGATGCTCCCTCCGCCATGTTTTACAGTGGGGATGAGGTTTTGATGTTGGTGTGCTGTGCCTTTTCTTCTCCACACATAGTGTTGTGTGTTTTTTCCAAACAACTCAATTTTGGTTTCATCTGTCCACAGAATATTTTGCCAGTAGTGCTGTGGAACATCCAGGTGCTCCTTTGCAAACTTCAAACGTGCTGCAATATTCTTTTTGGACAGCAATGGCTTCCTCCATGTTGTCCTTCCGTACTCCATTCTTGTTTAATGTTTTCCTTATTGTAGATGTGTCAACAAAAATGTTAGCATGTGCCAGAGATTTCTGTAACTCTTTAGCTGACACTCTAGGATTCTTCTTTACCTCATTAAGCATTCTGCGCTGTGCTCTTGCAGTCATCTTTACAGGACAACCACGCCTAGGGAGAGTAGCAACAGTGCTGAACTTTCTCCATTTGTAGACAGTCTCTCTTACCGTGGACACATGAACATCAAGGCTTTTGGAGATACTTTTGTAACCCTTTCCAGCTTCATGCAAGTCACAATTCTTGATCGTAGGTCTTCTGAGAGCTCTTTTCTGCGAGGCATGGTTCACATCAGGCAGTGCTTCTTGAAACCAGTAAACCCAAAACTGGTGTGTGTTTTTAAAGGGCAGGACAGCTTTCAGCAACACATCCAATAATATCACACTGATTGGACTCACGGTTGGCTCACTCCAGGTGCCAATTAGCTCTTGGAGAAGTCATTAGGTTAGGGGTTCACATACTTTTTCCACCCTCCACTGTGAATGTTTACATGGTCTGTTCAATAAACACATGAAAACCTATAATGTTTGCGTTGTATTATTTTAAGCAGACTGTGTTTTTCAAATTGTTGTGACTTAGATGAAGATCAGAGCACATTTTATGACCAATTCATGCAAAACTCCACGTAATCCCAAAGGGTTCACATACTTTTTCTTGCAACTGTATCAAGTATTTTACCAGGAAGGACACATTGATATATATATATCTATATCAATTTTATTTCCCCAAAATTATTTTGTGTAAATAGTAGCGGAGCTCGTGGGAAATGTAACAGTTTAAGACATAAAAGCAGCTCTTCCGTATCATTGCAGGTGGTCAGAGTTGATCCTACGTACCCTCTGTATATCTGGGCTGCTCTCCTCTTCCTCCTGAGCCCCATCAGGATCTTCTGCCGACACTAGGCACTGCCAGACCACCGCTTCCTTCTCGTACTCCCGCCTATAAAGGTTGGTCCGCTCCGACAAACTGGCACGGCGCACGACTTTTCTGTGGGAGAAATGCAGAGTGAAGGACGTGAGCGAGGACAGCGTGAGCACAGCGAAGGAAAGATATGGAAAAACAATAATGGCGGACAGCAGGGGGACAACTTCTTAACCCATCGGCAACAGAATTACTTGTCTAGTGGAGTTTATTCACTTGAGTGGGTTTGTGAACGGATTTAAATTAATTCCGCACAGGGCCAGTGCTTCCATTAGGCATGCTAGGCAACCGCCTAGGGCGCACTGCCACCTAGGGGCGCAGCCGGCCCCAACTCAGGTTCCATTATTGTACCCCTTCCTCACTGTTTGCTTGTGTAGCTGGCAGTGGCGGCTCTCAAAGCGGACCCCCGCTAGCAGCGCAGAAGGTGGGCATCTTACGCTGACCCGCAGGTGCCACCAGATGACGTGCGAGCGCCACATGAGGCGGAAGAAAAAAAAGAGGCGGAAGAAAGGTAGAGACAAAAGAAAGACACAAAAGAGAGAACGAAAAAAAGAGTCAAAGAAGGAAGAAAGAAAGGAAATAGTCAGATGAAAGAAAAGAAAGAGGCACAGAAGAAAAGAGGCAGATGAACAAAAAGGCAAAAGAAAGAGGCACAGAAGAAAAAAAGAAAGAGGCAGAGGAAAGAAAGAGGCACAGACCGATCCTGGGCCCGATCAGCAGAGGGATAAGATGGGGGACCAAACGACCGTGTGCGGCCCCTGTGGACAGGCAAATCTGTGTGTGCAATTTAAAAAAATTGGTTTCTCTTAATGAAGAACATATGTTGGGATTTTTTTTTTTTTTTTTTTTTTTTTTTTTTTTACACAAATCTTTATTTTCGAATTCTGGAACACGACATCGCCGAAAAGGCTCACAGATACAGCGCTATGTGCACAGCTGACACATTCAGTTCGGTTTGGAATAATTCAGAATCTGACAATTTTTGCGTCAGAAGCGTCTGACATATTTGGCCATTTCCGATAATCGGAACCGAGCTGTAGTAAAATATAGAAACCTACAGAATGGTGAATGGATCCGAAAGAACACACAGAATGATGCACAGAATGAAGCGTTTGATTCAAACAGAATGATGCACAGAATGAAGCGTTTGATTCAAACAGAATGATGCACAGAATGAAGCGTTTGATTCAAACAGAATGATGCACAGAATGAAGCGTTTGATCCAAACAGAATAATGCACAGAATGATGCACGTGCTCTATACAGAATGATGCACAGAATGAAGCACGTGCACCAAAAAGGATGCACAGAATGAAGCACGTGCTCCACAAAAAATGATGCACAGAATGAAGCATGTGCTCCAAGAATGATGCACAGGAGGAAGCATGTGCTCCAAAAATGATGCACAGGATGAAGCACGTGCTCCAAAAATGATGCACAGGATGAAGCACCTGCTCCAAAAATGATGCACACGAGGAAGCACGTGCTCCAAAAATGATGCACAGGACGAAGCACGTGCTCCAAAAATGATGCACAGGATGAAGCACGTGCTCCAAAAATGATGCACAGGAGGAAGCACGTGCTCCAAAAATGATGCACAGGAGGAAGCATGTGCTCCAAAAATGATGCACAGGATGAAGCATGTGCTCCAAAAATGATGCACAGGATGAAGCATGTGCTCCAAGAATGATGCATGAGATGAAGCATGTGCTCCAAGAGTGATGCATGAGATGAAGCTCCAGATCTGGCTGTTTAGAAATGGATCTGATCAATTTTCTGACTAAATTGCTTTTGATATCAATGTAAACATATGGTCCTCAGAGATGATGTCACGCTGAATGAGATGCCCGAATTGTGGCCCCATTACTGACCCGTGGCTCCCAGTGCTTGAGCTCCTCCGGCTCAAGGAGGACTTGTTCTTCTGCTGAGACTTCATGATGAGATCGTGTTTGTGCTTCAGTTCCAGGAGCAGAGAGCGGAGCTCCTCATCCTCACAAAGATCTGGGGGCAGAAAAAAGCAAAGTGAACAGTGGAACAGGGGAGAGGACAGAAAATATGCAAAGTCACGGTGACAGCAGATTTGGCATGGGATTTGGTTTTGCGACCCTTTAACCTTTGCCTCCTTTTTGTGCAAGGTTTCTAAATAGGGTTTAAGCCATACAAGTTATCCCAGCATGGATCAAGCGATTACCAAGAAAAAAAAAAGAATAAACGTATTGAACAGGAGGGAAAAAAAAGTGTATACATCATAAAAAGACAAAATAGCCAAATACAACATGTACGGGAATTGTGGGATTGTATCATAGGGTTGTCCATACAGGCTATGGCTAATCTGATGTGTCGCTGCGACTCACCTAGTGGTGTCTCATCCAGGGAGGTTTTGCTGCTCAGGCTGGCGCCATGAGAGACCAGAATCTCTGCCACGTAGATCTAAGAAAGAATGTTGATCGGCATCAGTTACAAGTATTTAGAAAGCACCAACACGTTCATAGCGCTGTACAATGGGTGAAACAGAACAACAAATATACAGACAAGTTAAAACACACAGAACAGTAGGAGAGAGGACACTGCTCAAGAGCTTACAATCTAAAAGCATATGAATCCCACCCATTGAAGTGACGCAATGAAAAGATGCACCCCTTACCTGCCCCCAAAACGCCGCAGCGTGCAAAGGTTCCCAGCAATCTGAATCCTTCACGTCAACCTGAGACCCGTTTTCAAGGAGAGTCTCTGCCACCTCGGCGTAACCGCGGGAGGCCGCGATGTGGAGCTGCAAACGCACAAGAGAATATCTTAACGCCTGCTGTTCAAAACAAAGGCCGATGGCAAAAAAAAAGAAATTTTTCGGTTTAGGAGATTTGAATTGGGTTTTACCGGCGTTACGGTTCCCGATAAAAATTCATATGGAATATCGTCTCTCGCGGCTTTATGTTTCGATGGAAATATCGGCTTCAAAATCAATTCATTTCCAATTTATCGCTGAGAAAAAAAAGATGCTAAAAAGGTGCCGATAAATGGAGGAATTGAGGGAATCCGAATGGAATGCTTATTTGTAAACGTCGGAATTTTCATAGCAGCATTTTCAACCAAAAATCAGCCGATATTTGTAAAAAAAACGAAAAAAAAAAAAAAACAAATCAGCTGCGAGTGTATTTTTTTGAAAAATCAGCCGAAGTAGAAGTAAACCGAGACCCGTGTTGGCAAGAAGAGGGTTAACGCAATGTTAATGAGGCCAAAAAGGCCTGGGAAAGAAACAGCACGATAAAATGAATTCCATGGGTCGCCTTATTATTATTACCATCATTTATATAGCGCCAACAGTTTCCGCAGCGCTTTACAATAACTAAAGGGAACGAGATACAG
Organism: Leptobrachium leishanense; assembly: GCA_009667805.1. Taxonomy (NCBI): domain Eukaryota; kingdom Metazoa; phylum Chordata; class Amphibia; order Anura; family Megophryidae; genus Leptobrachium; species Leptobrachium leishanense. The sequence goes on from CM019074.1 coordinate 16,833,079, forward strand.
ATAAACGGACATAAGATGGAAACACAAGGTGTAGAGGACCCTGCTCATAGGAGCTTACAATCTAGAGGGATTTGGGTTGAGGAAGACAAGGGGTGTTTTACTGGATCATTAGTGCCAGCGGTTCAGGATGGTGTTGCCATGGAAACGGCTTCAATCATGATGTGTGAGTAAGTGAGCAGAGGGATGAGTTGCATCATTGATGAGGTACCATAATCTGAAGAGATGGTTTTGAGGGATTTCCAGTGATCCTTTATCTTTACTTGTTATAAAGAGAAGATTTCCTTATTCCCACAACGTGAAAGATGCGGAAAATGGATTATTCACTGAAATAGGTTTGGAAAAATTGTCCAAATGAGGGCGCCTAACGCCTCTAGATACTCCGCATGTGGTACATCCTAATGGCCACTAGGAGGTAGTGTGATGAGGAATGAAGGGATTTGTAGCAGGAACTTGTTTGATACAAAGTGACCACTAGGTGGTAATGTAATCCTGGAAATGTAACTAAAGCAGTGGTTCCCAACCCTGGTCCTCAGGGCCCTCTAAGGCTGGGGTCAGACCAGCGCATTTTTAACGGGCGTTCTAGCGCACTTAATTACGGCCGCACTAGCAGCAAATGACGGGCAATGACGGTCAATATACGAAGTACGGTCGCACGAAAGTCCGGCCGCGCAACGCAAGTGGCAAACGAACGCATTTTTTCGAGAACGCAGAACCTCTAGTACGGACGTACAGAGTGCGCTGCGCCCGCTAGCGGTGTGTGTGTGTGATTTGGAGACGTCAGATCCCGCTCGTGTCCGGCCAACATAACGTCCAGACACCCAAAGTTTCCTGGTTTGGATACGTAAAAAAATCACGCACGAAAATGCGCATCGTATGACCGTTGTCGCGTATTCCGTGAAAAAATACTTCAATGCGTTCGGACGCACTTTTTTACGTTCGCGTGTAAAAATGCTTTCGTTTGACCCTAGCCTTACAGGTCAGGTTTGCAGGATCCCCTTGGGGAAATGCAATCACTGAGCAGCAAATCATATCACCTGTGCTGTGCTTCACATATCCTGCAAACCTGGCCTGTTAGGGGGGCCTGAGGAGCAGGGTTGGGGACCACTGTATTACAGTGAACCAGAGTGGGGATATCTAATCTAGCAACGGATAAAGCATTTATCCGAAAAATTACATAAAGCGATACCCCAAAAATTCAACGGCCTCCGACCTAGCACAGAGCATCTCAATCGCACTGGCAGTGGGGCATCGGGTTCTGCAAGAAATCAGGAGCTGGCTGCATGGAGCTGCATGTATGCAGAGCATACTGACATCACCAATGATCGATCTGTCCAGCAGCCGGGAAACTCAAAATCCTGGCTTCCTGGTGATGCGCAGTAAGGAGCAGTATGACATCATCCTCTCTCAGACCACCCTCGATAGCGTGCATCCAGAGAGAGGTAGCCGATGGTTTGTTTCTGCGCATGCACGCGCAGCTCCGATCCATCGTTCTGCACTGGCGCTGCGGAGCTTGTGCACAGAAAGCCTATGTGAAGATTGCGCACCCTGCGCGATGCAATGTGTGGAGCAAAGCTTTAAGACACTCTAAACTAAAAAGGTCCATCACTGACATAAAGATAGTTTATGGGAAAGAAGTCACATTATTCACGGATATTACGGCAAAAAGTCAACAAGGGTAACATAGATCCCATCTCACCAAAGTGGCCCCCTGTCCGTCTGTCCTATTCAGGTCCTTTCTGGCCGCTATCAGAGCTCGAACATCGTCCAACATTTCCCGTTCCGGGGTCTGTCGAGCTTCATTAATCATTTCCTGGGTGATACCTGCGCAGTGAAGAGTAGACCGATGGTTTTAACCATTCTTTAATGTGTACAAAGTAATATTTAGGGTTCGTCAAACACCCCATGTAGCTTTCTGAAGGGTCACAGGAATAAGTTATGAGGTCACACCCTTGGTCGCGCCACAAGGAGATCAAGCGCTCTTTGAGTCAAACTCATTCTTACCCTTGTAGGTCATGCAGTTCTCAATAACATCCAGGGTTTCTTCATCCTCACACAGGTCATAAACCATGTTGCCATCAGCATTCACTGCGAGTAAGTCCGCTCCGCTGGGGAGAGAGGGGAAATCAAGACGCTGAGCCTTGCATTGGCGTCGAATACGACGTAAAGCTCTTGGTGGCTTAGACGATGACACGAGATGGAAGCGATGAACGCTGGATTGTGCGTGACCAGGTGGGCAAATCCCTAGTTGAGGGATGGCAGGGCTGGACGATTTCCTCGATTTTATTTTTTTCGTGACAAAAATCAAGCTGGAGACTTTTACAAAAATGGAGAAATCTGGAGGTTTTAATTGACAAAGCGTCCGAAAAATGTAAGAAATCGTACAGCCCTAAATGATGCTGGTCCTCCTCGGCACGTTTATAACTACAGGTCTCACGATACTGTAACAGACTAAAGGATGGAGAATGTATAGTCCTAAAATATCTGGGGCCGTATTCCAACCGGGGCGTTAACGGTAAGGCGCAACTCTAACACTTGTGCGCAAGCCCTTTCCATTTGTGGCTCACCTTTAAAGGGACACTACCACGAACATAACGGTGTACCTAGATTACTTGTGCATTACAGTATAAAACACATGCTGCTGATTTTCTTTTTCTTTGTTGGAAGTAATTTCATATAAAAAGGAAAATATAATTTGGTTTTTTATCTCCTGTTTCCATTTTGTAGACTTTTCCCATGATGCAACATTTACCAAAATATGTGCAAAAGTTTTACTTTCTGACCGATTTATTAAATCTACATTATTTAACAATTAATGAGGGGGGAAGGAATGTTTACAGAAGGCAGCAGGAGGTCTATTGTGCTGCCTTTGCTGCCTGAAATAAAAGCTGGCAGCGGAAGGAGATAAAACCATGAGCTTAAAATACTTCCAATCTATCCCTTGGTGATGTCCTTTGAATACATCCCACACAATACAATGATGTGAGTCGGTGACTGATCCATTCACTCCATTCTATGGCCAAAGCCGCACAGTGAGGAGCAAGTGATGGAAAGATACTGGGGGAGGGGCAGTTTACAACATAAAATATCACACAATGGATGCACCCAGTGACACAGAGGAAAATATCACACAATGGATGCACCCAGTGACAAATATAGGGGAAAATATCACACAATGGATGCACCCAGTGACACATACAGAGGAAAATATCACACAATGGAAGCGCCCAGTGACACATATAGAGGAAAATATCACACAATGGATGCACCCAGTGACACATATAGAGGAAAATATCACACAATGGATGCACCCAGTGACACATATAGAGGAAAATATCACACAATGGATGCACCCAGTGACACATATAGAGGAAAATATCACACAATGGATGCACCCAGTGACACATATAGAGGAAAATATCACACAATGGATGCACCCAGTGACACATATAGAGGAAAATATCACACAATGGATGCACCCAGTGACACATATAGAGGAAAATATCACACAATGGATGCACCCAGTGACACATATAGAGGAAAATATCACACAATGGATGCACCCAGTGACACATATAGAGAAAATATCACACAATGGATGCACCCAGTGACACATATAGAGGAAAATATCACACAATGGATGCACCCAGTGACACATATAGAGGAAAATATCACACAATGGATGCACCCAGTGACACATATAGAGGAAAATATCACACAATGGATGCACCCAGTGACACATATAGAGGAAAATATTTTGTTAACTAAACATACAAGAGAAAAACAAATCACATGTAAGATATCAGCAACATCACATAAACACAATAAGAACACTGCATTTTTTGGTGGTAGGGGCCCTTTAATGCCGCGCCGGCAGCTCGAATGGTAATATTTTGGAGCATTTTCAGGGTAAGAGCAGCAGAGCTATGCACCACTACTGCTATCAGTTCCAGAAGTCTATAGGACTCCATGGAGACAGACCTGATCTGGCTCGAGCTCTGCAGGAACTCACGTGAGCGGGACCAGCCGGGATGGTGGAAAGGTTCGAGGTGGAGCAACACAGGGAAATCTCTATTTGTTCCCAGTGTTAAGCTGAACGCGGAGTGAGGAGGCGGCGGATTGCGTCACTATCTGCACTGAGGGATCGGAGGCGAGAGTGGGATTTTCTGGTGGGCTTCAGGTGTTGGCTGATTGTGCTGAAGTGCAAGGTCTTAACATCAGCCTTCATGCAGAATGACGTCAGACGCAGATGGAGAGTGAGTTGGCTGTTATAGCTCATTCTCCACCTGCTGGGGCACATTAACGTCTCCCGTCCAAAGTATAGAAGGCGTTAATGTACAGTAACCTGGTGCAACATCCGAGACGCAAGCTGAGCTAGAATAAAGCACAGCGCTCGACCCGCGGCGAATCCTATACGCCCCGAGCCGCGGCAAATCCTATACGCCCCGAGCCGCGGCAAATCCTATACGCCCCGAGCCGCGGCAAATCCTATACGCCCCGAGCCGCGGCAAATCCTTTATGCCCCGAGCCGCAGCAAATCCTTTACGCCCCGAGCCGCGGCGAATCCTTTACGCCCTGAGCTGCGGCGAATCCTATACGCCCCGAGCCGCGGCGAATCCTATACGCCCCGAGCCGCGGCGAATCCTTTACGCCCCGAGCCGCGGCAAATCCTTTACGCCCCGAGCCGCAGCAAATCCTTTACGCCCCGAGCCGCGGCGAATCCTTTACGCCCCGAGCCGCGGCAAATCCTTTACGCCCCGAGCCGCAGCAAATCCTTTACGCCCCGAGCCGCGGCGAATCCTTTACGCCACGAGCCGCGGCGAATCCTTTATGCCCCGAGTCGCAGCAAATCCTTTACGCCCCGAGCTGCAGCGAATCCTTTACGCCCCGAGCCGCGGCGAATCCTTTATGCCCCGAGCCGCGGCGAATCCTTTACGCCCCGAGCCGCCGCGAATGCTTTAGGCCCGAGCCGCCATGAATGCTTTACGCCCCGAGCCGCCAGGAATGCTTTAGGCCCCGAGCCGCCACGAATGCTTTACGCCCCGAGCCGCCGCGAATGCTTTACGCCCCGAGCCGCCGCAAATGCTTTACGCCCCGAGCCGCCGCAAATGCTTTACGCCCCGAGCCGCCGCAAATGCTTTACGCCCCGAGCCGCCGCAAATGCTTTACTCCCTGGTTGTGATCTTGCCCCATGTTTTGTGAGATTTTTATCATCAGGAATGTATATATATATAAATACACACTTACTGCTGGATCAGAATGCGCACCAGGTTGGTGTGACCACACGTGGCAGCTGCATGGAGAGGGGTCCAGAGTTCGTTGTCTGTGACGTTAATATTTGCCCCGTGGGACAACAACAAACGGAGGAGATCTTCGTAGTTATCGATGCAGCACTGGAGGGGAAAGAGAGCGGACAAACGGAGGCAAGTGTCAGAGCGACAGACAGAGCCATGTATAGCACTTTACAAAAGAACGACAAAGAATGGAAATGTATTAACGGAGCTTCTAAAAGGGAAAAGAACGTGTAGCAATCACCATGGTAACCAATGGAATCTCGCCGCTTGTTTCAAATATATATATATATATATATATATATACACACACACACACACAATTTATGTTTTAGATTCACATTTAAATAACCAGTTTCTCATTCCTAAAGGGATACCCCGGGCCAGGCCTGTCAAACTCCGGCCCCCCCAGATGTTTCTGAACGGCAACTCCATCTATTGATCAGAAAGAATTCTGGGAATTGTAGGCATCAACACCCGGGGGGGGGGGGCGTGAGTTTGACAGCCCTGCCCTAGTGTTAAAATGCGAAAGGGAGACGCTCCGGGGTTAAGCATTAACTCATAATACATACCTGCCTCCAGTTATTAACCTTTTAGTCTTTTATAAATCTCACTTTAATGGCAGCGCTGGGCTCCATCACATGTGCCATGCTGCTGGCTTCCTGCGAGCTGCAGGTGTCACATGACCACATGGAGGCTTGACGTTATAGCCAATCCAATGTCTTTAAATGAGAGCACAATGAGATTTTTTTAATAAAAATAAAAAAAAAATCCAGATTCTGGGAATGCATGAAGCTCCTGGATGGGACTAAATACCTGTACTCAGAGAGGGGTGAGGGAACGCAGGCCGCTGCAATCACTTAACATACCTTGAGTAGTCCATAGTGCCTAGGCAAGTGACAAGGCACCCCATAATAATTATTTTTTTTATATTTTCCTTGGTTTTACTCCCCTTTTGTCCCTCGCAGCTCCTCGGGGGCGGAGCGTCGCATGTGTATTCCCAATTATACGGTTTCAGAAAATAGAAACTGGCTACAAAACCAGTAACATAAATGTAACAAAAACAACAACAACAACAATAACAACAATAACAACCAGCGTGCAGCTTAAACCATAAATATATGAAGCGATAAAAGTGCCAATAAAAAAGGTCCGTACTGTATCTCGTGAATATTTAAATGGTGAGAATATGTTAACCTTTAGCCAGGTGACACGTCCTGATATTAAAAGGACCGGTGCGACCTTGAACATAAAGCGCACGATGTCTAAAAATAAAGCGCGCCTCTGGCTGTAAAACATGTTTTCTCTGGATCCTACATCTGTCATAAATGCACTCGCCCTGTGAAAAGTTTAAAAGGCCATAAATTACCACCTAATCTTCCGTAAAGTAAAACCAAAAGCCAATAATGCGCGCGCTAATTAAAGCGCATTAACAGGAGGGCTCGACCAGATAAGACTCCGAGCCAGCGGTGGCGAAAGCGACTCGCTGGAATCTCAAAGTATTTAGCAGCCTTAAGCGCTAACAATTGTTAACAGGTTTGTGATGTGTTTCTCATGCGTGGCTGCAGGCAATAAGGGCGTTTATTGCATATTTAGGTGTACTTTGCAGGAGCATTGGCGTTTTTACAAGCACAAGGGGTCCGTATTCACTAAACTGCGAGTTGAGGAGCATAACAGAGCATCATAAGATCTTTCGACAGGGCGTCGCAGCACAGGATATGTTCAGGGGCCTTGTGGTTCCACGGGGCTCGAACCCTGTGCAGCTTGACTAAGAGCCACAAAAGGGAAGGGTCACTCCATGCCACCCAGGTTTACTTTTATGGGCAGCTGAGGGATGGGGGTCCCGACCAGTGGTTTAGTAAACCCCCCCCCCCCAGAATACTAATGGCAGCCCTGTCTGCTAACCTGCAATAAACAATAAACCGTAGGGAATATTTCCAGTTTAGAAAAAAAGTAGGTGTACAGTGTAGTAGTGCTTGCGATAAATAATATATATATATATATATATATATTTATTAAATAAATAAATATATATTAGCAAATATAGAAATTTATAAAATCAAAAATTTATGGAGCCTTAAGACAAAACCGTGTAAAAACTTCAATAAAATACACCATAATGAACAATCTATTTAGGTAAAATGGTTATTTAAAAATATCGCCAAACTCGCCGCCGAATTGCACCGAACGATGAATTTCCCCATACGGTGCAATTTTATGGCAGTTCGACTATTCAGAAAGCCGGCAATTCGGGAAATATTGACGAATTGCCAGCAAAATATAAAAAAAAAAAAAAAAGCACGAATAAGGTACAAATACATCAGTAAATTTTCGGATTGAGTCGATAACATGTTAACGTTTTTGGCCAATTCGGAATTTTGCATGCTTCTGATTCGCCGAAATGCCAGAATTTCGTCTGAAAATTATTTTGGATGAGAATGAATGCACTTGACTAGTTATGTATTTTCACAAAAAAGTGGAAAAGGGCCTAAATTTATGTATTGTGTTATTGTCCTCGTATGTTTATGTCTGTTGTTGTGACCCTATATTTGTGTCCTGTTATTGTCACCCTATATTTGTGTCTCGTTATTGTCACCCTATATTTGTGTCTCGTTATTGTCACCCTATGATTGTTTCTCCTGTTATGTGACCCTATGTTTGTGACCTGTTATTGTAACCCTATATTTGCGTCCGGTTATGTGACCCTATATTCGTGTCCTGTTATGTGACCCTATATTCGTGTCCGGTTATTGTCATTCTACGTTTGCGTCCTGTTATTGTCACCCTATGATTGTTTCTCCTGTTATGTCACCCTATGTTTGTGACCTGTTATTGTCACCCTATGTTTGTGACCTGTTATTGTCACCCTATGTTTGTGACCTGTTATTGTCACCCTATGTTTGTGACCTGTTATTGTCACCCTATGATTGTTTCTCCTGTTATGTCACCCTATGTTTGTGACCTGTTATTGTCACCCTATGTTTGTGACCTGTTATTGTCACCCTATATTTGTGTCCTGTTATTGTCACCCTATGTTTGCGTCCTGTTATTGTAACCCTATATTTGCGTCCGGTTATGTGACCCTATATTAGTGTCCTGTTATGTGACCCTATATTAGTGTCCTGTTATGTGACCCTATATTAGTGTCCTGTTATGTGACCCTATATTCGTGTCCTGTTATGTGACCCTATATTAGTGTCCTGTTATGTGACCTATATTAGTGTCCTGTTATGTGACCCTATATTAGTGTCCTGTTATGTGACCCTATATTAGTGTCCTGTTATGTGACCCTATATTCGTGTCCTGTTATGTGACCCTATATTAGTGTCCTGTTATGTGACCCTATATTAGTGTCCTGTTATGTGACCCTATATTAGTGTCCTGTTATGTGACCCTATATTCGTGTCCTGTTATGTGACCCTATATTCGTGTCCTGTTATGTGACCCTATATTAGTGTCCTGTTATGTGACCCTATATTAGTGTCCTGTTATGTGACCCTATATTCGTGTCCTGTTATGTGACCCTATATTAGTGTCCTGTTATGTGACCCTATATTCGTGTCCTGTTATGTGACCCTATATTTGTGTCCTGTTATGTGACCCTATATTAGTGTCCTGTTATGTGACCCTACATTTGCTTCCTGTTATTGTAACCCTATATTAGTGTCCTGTTATGTGACTCTATATTCGTGTCCTGTTATGTGACCCTATATTAGTGTCCTGTTATGTGACCCTATATTTGTGTCCTGTTATGTGACCCTATATTTGTGTCCTGTTATGTGACCCTATATTAGTGTCCTGTTATGTGACCCTACATTTGCTTCCTGTTATTGTAACCCTATATTAGTGTCCTGTTATGTGACTCTATATTCGTGTCCTGTTATGTGACCCTATATTAGTGTCCTGTTATGTGACCCTATATTAGTGTCCTGTTATGTGACCCTATATTCGTGTCCTGTTATGTGACCCTATATTAGTGTCCTGTTATGTGACCCTATATTAGTGTCCTGTTATGTGACCCTATATTAGTGTCCTGTTATGTGACCCTATATTAGTGTCCTGTTATGTGACCCTATATTCGTGTCCTGTTATGTGACCCTATATTTGTGTCCTGTTATGTGACCCTATATTTGTGTCCTGTTATAGTCATCCTACATTTGCTTCCTGTTATTGTAACCCTATATTAGTGTCCTGTTATGTGACCCTATATTTGTGTCCTGTTATGTGACCCTATATTAGTGTCCTGTTATGTGACCCTATATTAGTGTCCTGTTATGTGACCCTATATTCGTGTCCTGTTATGTGACCCTATATTAGTGTCCTGTTATGTGACCCTATATTCGTGTCCTGTTATGTGACCCTATATTAGTGTCCTGTTATGTGACCCTATATTCGTGTCCTGTTATGTGACCCTATATTAGTGTCCTGTTATGTGACCCTATATTTGTGTCCTGTTATGTGACCCTATATTTGCGTCCGGTTATTGTCACCCTATATTTATGTCTCGTTATTATCACCCTATGTTTGAGTCTTCTGTTATTGTCACCCTCTGTTTGTGTCCGCTGTTATTGTCACCCTATATTGCCGGCTGGGTGGAGTAGAGGTAACATCACTGCTCTGTGACTGTGGAGACATGGGTTCGATCCCAGCAAGAGCACCTCTCCAGTAAGTGTCCTTGGGCAAGACACCTAACGGTACATACTCGCCACCCAGGACATACTTGAAAACGAGAGAAATCTCAATGTATCCTTCCTGGTAAAATCCTTTCTCAAAAAAAATAAAATAATAATTGAGCATTTATTTGGTAACACTGCAGTGACTCCGACACACTGACCAGCGTTTCCTGGACACAGCGACGGTTCCCGTGAGAATACAGAAGCCGTTTTAGTGTGAGAAGCTGGGGATTTGTGTTATGTAATACTCGCACATTAAGCTCAGCGCACACCTGCGCCTGCAGTGACGCGTCACCGTACTGCATCCCACAAAGAGACGCAGTGACGCGTCACCGTACTGCATCCCACAAAGAGACGCGGTGACGTTAAGGACCTCAGAACGTGAGTGTTCCAGGAGTAACGGTTCCATGGAAAGGTTTGGATGTCAGATGATACGTAACCATCATTTCTGACCCACTTTCCAGCCTACTTAACCATGCACATTAGCCGTATTCGCGCGTTACCACATCTCCTACGTGCTTACTTTACAAAAGTAACACGTGAAAATGGATCACTCGACTCCGCTCGCTGTCGTCAAGAAAGGCAAGTGTTTTTGTTATCCGTTACCCACTCCATAGGCCGTCGCCCCCACAGCTGTGACTGCATTAGCGCGAAAGTCAGAGGATTAGACAGTGGGCTGCGCACAATGCCCGTCTTCATGGGGAAAGCAGGGCGAGGAGGCATGGAATGTGTTCACTCTGAATTTTCTCCCTGAAAAGACTGCTAAAGGCGGATTTTTAACCCGCTGCGCGCGCTCAGGATCCTTTATTTCAGGGACGAGCTGCCGTCTGACCCCGCAGCAGCAAAGAGTTAATGTTCTCCTCCTGCAATGACACCTGCGCAACGAGCAGAGAAACCGTAACCGTTTGAAGGTGCATTATGTGGATTTTTTTTTCCTTCTGCAGAAGAAACCCGTGTTTCAAAACGTGAAAATAAACAGATTGCAGCTAGGAGACAGAATATTAAATGTATATATGTGTGTGTGTGAATCATAGTAAGCACAAACAGCAGGACGCCTGTGCGGCGATGCCCACACTGAATCATTACAGCACAACGCCCCCATTGTACCAGCGGGGGAAGAAACCTGTGTGCTTCGTATCTGGGGGGGGGGGGCATGGTGTTGGCGTGCAGGGGAGGACTGGCAAGTCTAGGCCTGGGTGGGCGTGTGTGGGCTGAGGACGCGTCTCTCTTGTAGGATTCTCATAATTATCTGTATTTCTGTAATGTACAAGGCAACGGGACTGCATTATCGTGACATCAAAGCAGCTCGGTATCGTTGCTGCACTGGGTCATCATTGTATGAGTCCTTTATAGAACATTGTACGTGAGCAATCGATGCCAATATAGAACCTTATCAGCCTGTGACCGGTATCAGGTTCATATTGGACTACCATGGTAAACAAGTACCTGGTCAGTAGGATCCCATATGAGGAGAATATCAGGTCAATAAGGAACCCATGAGGTCAATAAGGAACCCATGAGGATAATATCAGGTCAGTAAGGAACCCATATGAGGACAATATCAGGTCAATAAGGAACCCATGAGGTCAATAAGGAACCCATTAGGACAATAAGGAACCCATGAGGATAATATCAGGTCAGTAAGGAACCCATGAGGACAATAAGGAACCCATACGAGGACAATATCAGGTCAGTAAGGAACCCATATGAGGACAATAAGGAACCCATTAGGACAATAAGGAACCCATGAGGATAGTATCAGGTCACTAAGGAACCCATGAGGACAATAAGGAACCCATACGAGGACAATATCAGGTCAGTAAGGAACCCATATGAGGACAATAAGGAACCCATTAGGACAATAAGGAACCCATGAGGATAATATCAGGTCAATAAGGAACCCATGAGGACAATAAGGAACCCATTAGGACAATAAGGAACCCATGAGGATAATATCAGGTCACTAAGGAACCCATATGAGGACAATATCAGGTCAATAAGGAACCCATGAGGTCAATAAGGAACCCATTAGGACAATAAGGAACCCATGAGGACAATATCAGGTCAGTAAGGAACCCATGAGGACAATAAGGAACCCATACGAGGACAATATCAGGTCAGTAAGGAACCCATATGAGGACAATATCAGGTCAATAAGGAACCCATGAGGTCAATAAGGAACCCATTAGGACAATAAGGAACCCATGAGGATAATATCAGGTCAGTAAGGAACCCATATGAGGACAATATCAGGTCAGTAAGGAACCCATATGAGGACAATATCAGGTCAGTAAGGAACCCATATGAGGACAATATCAGGTCAGTAAGGAACCCATATGAGGACAATATCAGGTCAGTAAGTAAAACATATGAGGATAAGATCAGGTCAACACATCATCGGCAGCACTGGGACAACAAGGAATGATATATCTATCCATCACTGGAAAAGTACCTGATGCAGGGTGGTGAGACCATCTTCGTTACAGAGGTTGGGGTCCACATTATTCTGCAGCAGAGACAAGACTGTAAGAGAAAGAGCGAGAATTTGTGCCATTTTTCCAAGATCTATCACCTCCCCCCCACGAAAAATCCTTTTTTAAAAATGGTAAAAATTTACGTCTAAGAGCTACGCACGCCAGGCTCTCCATACAAGATGACCCAGATGTGCCAGGACTAACATAGATGGATGTCCCATATCCCAGACTCGTCAGCTGAATGAATGTAGGGAGAACGTTTACGTAACAGAGAGCTGGATGGATGTATAAGAGATATATGAGAAGTTAGGGCAGGGACTGGAGAGTTTACGTATTCACCCTGAAAATCCATGCTCTTCCCGTCACCTTGGGGGAATGCAGACTGAATCCTGCAATCACTGAGCAGCAAATCATATCACCTGTGCTGTGCGTCACATATCCTGCAAACCTGGCCTGTTAGGGGGACCTGAGCACCAGGTGTGGGAACCACTGCTATAGATCATGTAGACCTATATAGTGCACACTTTTCACATTTCGTATCCAAGTAAAATGATCTTTAATCATTGCTCCCTCTACGAGCTCGCGTGAGCTGGATCTGGCCGCAGGAACTATTTGCAGCCGAACACTGAGAACTACTTCTTAACATTCAGCCGTTCACGGAGCAAGGAAGCGGCAGATCACAGAGCGCTCTACATCGAGCAATCTGAGGTAAGTATGGGAGTTACATTAATGTATTAAAGGGCCACTAGCACCAAAAACAAAATGCACTGTCCTTGTTGTGTTTATTTGATGCTGCTGAGATCTTACATGTGCTTTGTTTTTCTCTTGTATGTTTAGTTAAGAAAATATGTTCCTCCATATGTGTCACTGGGTGCATCCATTGTGTGATATTTTCCTCTATATGTGTCACTGGGTGCATCCATTGTGTGATATTTTCCTCTATATGTGTCACTGGGTGCATCCGTTGTGTGATATTTTCCTCTATATGTGTCACTGGGTGCATCCATTGTGTGATATTTTCCTCTATATGTGTCACTGGGTGCATCCATTGTGTGATATTTTCCTCTATATGTGTCACTGGGTGTATCATTGTGTGATATTTTCCTCTATATGTGTCACTGGGTGCATCCGTTGTGTGAGATTTTCCTCTATATGTGTCACTGGGTGCATCCATTGTGTGATATTTTCCTCTATGTGTCACTGGGTGCATCCATTGTGTGATATTTTCCTCTATATGTGTCACTGGGTGCATCCATTGTGTGATATTTTCCTCTATATGTGTCACTGGGTGCATCCATTGTGTGATATTTTCCTCTATGCGTCACTGGGTGCATCCATTGTGTGATATTTTCCTCTATATGTGTCACTGGCCGCATCCATTGTGTGATATTTTCCTCTATATGTGTCACTGGGTGCATCCATTGTGTGATATTTTCCTCTATATGTGTCACTGGGTGCATCCATTGTGTGATATTTTCCTCTATATGTGTCACTGGGTGCATCCATTGTGTGATATTTTCCTCTATTTGTGTCACTGGGTGCATCCATTGTGTGATATTTTGTGTTGTAAACTACCCCCCCCCAGTATCTTTCCATCACTTGCTCCTCACTGTGTGACTTTGGCCATAGAATGGAGTGAATGGGTCAGTCACTGACTCACATCATTGTATTGTGTGGGATGTATTTAAAGGACATCACCAGGGGTAGATTAGAAGACTTTTAAGCTCTGTGTTTTATCTCATTCAGCTGACAGCTCTTATCGAGGTGTGTCCTGGAGAACACAATACACCCCCTGCAGCCTTATCTAAGTATTCCCTCCTCCACCTCATTAACTGTTAAATACTGTAGTAGAAAAAACAGCTGTAAAGTAAAACTTTTGCACAGATTTTGGTAAATGTTGCATCATGGTAAAATTCTGCAAAATGGAAACAAGAGATAAAAACCTGACTTTATTTTTCCTTTTTACATGCAATTACTTCAAACTAAGAAAAATTGGCAGCAGCAGCGTGTGTTTTATAATGTGGATTTGTAAACCACACAAGTAATCTTGTTACACTTTATGTAAGAGGTAGTGTCTCTGTGCATCGCTTAACACTAGCCTTTCAAAGACGTCATTAAGTGCGGAATAACATCACAGACGAAGGACGAGCCAGCTTGGAATAGCTCATTATTCTTTTGCTGGCTCCACATTAATATAAAATATAGGATACATATGATCATACACAGTATGGAGTGGCGATGTCCGGTGCATGGGATAAGTCGTGTTGATATTAAGCGTTCGAGCGGTTATGTCGCACTAGTCGAGCGTTTGCTTAGGGTCAACATTGGAATAAGGCCCCAAACGTTCCAGTCCTGCAGGATCCAGGCTCTTTGCATCTGTTGTAGGGAACCTTGTCTGTGTAGAGAGAGACCCCAAAAAATCTGGGGGTTCCAAGAACGACCTTCTCACTGAAAGGACTTCATCCACACTACAAATACAAGTCTAGGATTATAAATGGGGGGGGGTGACCTGCTGCGCCCCTATCCCCCCATTTCTTTATCCCTGTCCTAGACGTATCACATTGTTCCTCCTGCCGTAGGAGCATCACGTCATGCCCTGGTACCGAGTGACATCTCTGAATAGTTCTGTTTTCCTCTGTGCCAGCCTCTGCCCATCCCTTTTTCTCCCCCTTCAAGAGATCTGGTTATAAACCTGCCCGCTCCGGTTCCTAACGAGCCAGCATTACAAGCCTCTCCAAGGTTTATTGGTCGACAAAACCACACTGTCCTTGTGCCTTTTATAGCTCTCTGCCGAGATGCTGGATACAGAGACTTATTTCACGATGGAATAACCAGGGGTGTACCTAGGGGGGCAGGCCGCACCGGGTGACACCCTAAATTTTTTTATTTTTACAAAGTATACATTGAGATTTCACTAATTTTCAAGTATGTCCTGGGTAGGCAATGCCTAGGCTGGCACTTTCCAGGGGGCGGCAAAAAACCCACCACTAAAGGGCGAAATGGCACCAACAATTTGGTGTTCTGTTGTTCCCTGCACTTCGGGGAATCAAATTTCCCCACCCTGTAGTGAATTCACCATTCACCGCAGGGTCCCCGAAGTGCAGGGAGTCGGCCTACGTAACGAAAATGTCTGGAATTTACATATTAGGTCCTATGATTGATAATAAAAAGGTCTCTTACAGAAAAAAGAAAAAAACACTATAGGATGGATATGTTGCGAGTTTGCAAAATCACTTAAAAATAAAAATTATTCAAAAATAATCTACACTCTCCCCTTATTGCACAGCACAGAGGACGCATGAATGATCCACCATCGGCAGATTCAGAATATATCATTGTTATATGTATACGTCATGTCCTGCCAGAATGCTAGAACTAAAAATATTTTTGAAAAAAAAACACACACACACACATACACATACATACATACATACATAGAACATACATACATACATATATATAACATACATACATACATATATATAACATACATACATACAACATACATATATACAACATACATATAACATACATACATACAAATAACATACATACATACAACATACATACATACATACATATATATAACATAAATCACACGCACTTTTTTTTTATACCCTTTAAAGTGGGGGGGGTGTGCCAAATATAGGATCCGCCCCGGGTGCCAAATGTTCTAGGTATGCCCCTGGGTATAACCCATCCCCTTGTCATTGACAGGCTGGCTGCGTCCAGGGGTCTCCATCCTGCTAAAAAGGGACTTTGTGGGGATTAAAATGTGTCCATCTCCTGCTGAACCTCAAACCATTGGCTCCTCTAGGAACGGAGGATCTGAGGAACATGTGAGAACACTGAACACAGATACACGCGTTGCACTTTACATTCATATTACAGACTGACCACCCCGTAGCATTTATTTCATGTATTTCTTGCGAATCGTTCTCCCCCTCTGTTGGACGTTTCTCTGTCAGCTTTAAATCCCATTCGTACCAATGTTCCAGCACAAACACAAGCAAAAGTATAGACTTATATAAGAAAAAATTTAAAAAAGGGGAAAAAGATGCTCCAACGTCTGCCAATCAAATATTTAGCACAGGTCTGTATGAATAGCAGAGCCTCTGTGCTGAGGATCGATTGACAGGAGGGAGCAGAACAGGCCGGTGGCACTAACTACGCTCAGCGAGGTGGCCAGACGGGCGCCACTCTCACGGACGTTCCTTCCTCTCTCAAAAGCGCTAGTCTGACCCCGGCCTAAGTCACAATAAATATAGGATTTATTATATATTTTCACCAAAACGACATAAACACGAAGGAATAATAATAAATTGTAACATTGACATCTAGATATTTATCCTGCTTTACGGCCGGTATTCCTTTAAGAAATTGTGTTTAATTGTGTCTGATTTTTCTCCTTTTTAAACAGAGAATCTTAATAACAAACCATCCTGCAGTTTCCATTGTGTACTTCTTGTTGCCATGTAAACTGCTTTGCAAAAGAAGGGCTTAGCAGGAGCAGCGATGACAAATACTCTGCAAATTACTGCTCAGCGGCAACATGCATCACGTTCATATATACGGTATAATATCACCCGGAATGCAAACATATGCGCAAACAAGAAATATATACACACAAGCGTCACATTATCTATCCATTCCAGGAATCCAGAATC